>CM065808.1:32094402-33294402 GCA_033398695.1 Orobanche coerulescens | reverse complement strand
GGGACTCCGGACACATTGGACTGTGCGCATAGTAATGTGTATACGCGGGACTCCAGACACATTGAACCGTGAGACTAATTAGGCCAATAGCGGGTGTATATGCGGGACTCCGGACACTCGGCTATTTGTGCTATTATTCAGTTCATTCGGGCGTACATCAATCCTCATCATTCAACTTAATTCATTAATTCATTCATGTGATCGTTGTATATTGTTCAACTCTTGAGGATTTTTGTTCTATGTAACTGACCCCGTTGGGGGATGTTGTTTTCAGGTCATGGCAAGGCTAAGGCACGAGAAGAGAACGTTGACGGCGAGGAGTCCCAGTGATACTAGTAGGGGGGCCCAGTCCTTTCAGTCTTCATGTTTTCTTCATTTGTATTCTGCTGCAGACTTTCACTTTAAATACTCATTTTAACTTGTGTTGTATATTTTATCTTCATATAAAATATACATGTATTCTGTTTTTATTCCTGGGTGTGTTGTAATGTAACTCCTCATCGGAGTAATTTGATGATAATATGTGGTTCGGTACTATAATTATATTATTTAAGTCATTAGTTCTCATTCGCCTGGTGGGTCCCAGTCGGGGGTCCACGGTACTGTAATATCTGCCTAGTTTGGGGTGTTACAATCAAAACCTCTGCACTTCTCTTCTATCGGTCGAGGGATAACCGTTACAAACTCGTCTTCTATCGGTCTGGGTAAAACCATTTTCCTTTTCTATTGGATAAGGAATCAACCACTCTAGCTTTCTATCGGTACTAGATAAACCTCAATAAGATAGCAATTGCGATTCTAACAATGTCGGATCCTTGATCCTAATAACACCGAATCCAATCATATCTTTTCTTTTACCTCTCGTGTATGATGTTGAATGTATAAACACTCAAACTAACAGTATAAGCTCAATATCAACAACTATAATGTTTACAATGATATCTCAAATGTATATGAATTGCTCAATGTTGTTGTTTTGAATGATACCAACTCATTTAATATTTATAGCCTTCTTCCACAAACTAGTCGTTATTGCCAGTTGAAATTAGTGTGCGCTAGGCTGACTTCCTTAGCATGCGCTATCGCGTGTATTTAGCCTTAACGTACATTATGTACTGTTACGTACGTTAACGTTCTTCCAATTTTAGTCCAGTGGCTACTGTCTCTTACTGTTAGCGTGCGCTAATACTTCATTTGTAGCGTGCGCTAATCTTGCATCATTGCATGCGTCATATATCCGTTTATACTTTTTGACTTGTAGCAGATTCTTCCCAACGGATTGATTGACTTGAATTCAAATTGATATTTAGCGTGCGCTATATATCATATCTTGCGTGCGCTATGCAGACTTCACTGCATACGTCATTCTGTGTTTGAATCTTTTTACAACGGTAACATGGATTCGATAGCGTGCGTTAATATTGCATATGTAGCGTGCTCCATCCTTATCAGGTGACTTCACTTCAGGTTACTTCGAACTCGTCTGATCTGCAGTCGGGACCCGTTAACGTGCGCTAACTTGTATGTCTAGCGTGCACTAGCTTTGTGTTTTTTCCAGCTTTTGCGTCTTCAATTCCTTCGTCGTTTTGCTTCGCCTCTTTGTTGTTTTGTTTTGTTTAGCAACTTAATCATCAAAACACTATTTATTAATATGTGGAATAAATATTCCAATATTTATAACTATAGAGGATTGTTAAATGATATTTTTTGTTGTCCTACATTTTCTGTGTTTATGTATTCAATAATTAAATAATAAAAAAATATTGTCGGGTTCTTTTCCTATTTTAAATTCTAACCGCATACACGTACTATATATATTGCTTGGGTATCTTTTTTTTTATCGAGAACAAGAAATAAAATCATATTTTGATTGGGAAAGATTCATGTTCAATATTTTCATTAAATTATTTTTTATAATATTCATGTTTTATATTAAGTCCGTATCTGTAAAATGTCTATGGCATTAATACCAATTAAAGAAAAACTATGCATGTTATTTAATTGTTTGGAGTGTTTTTAATAATTAAATATCAAAAAGATGTATGGGTTATTTAACATTTATAAACTAAAAGTAAAATTATTAAAATTACTTCCTCCCTTCCTCCCTTAACACTAGTCATGTTTCAAAATTACATAAATATCAGAAAAAAAAAATAATGCTATTTAGCTAATTCCATATTCATCCTTATTAATTACAATAATTTAGTAAACCATCTATATTAATTAATGTGTTTGTATGTATTGAAGTTGAAGACCCCATACTAAATTAAGAGTATTCATAAAAAATCTTTTACAATTTTGAATGAAAAATAAAAAATAACATGTCTTGTAGGACACATTTTATTTCCAAACAGCACTAGTATTAAAGGACGGAGTGAGTATTTATTTGGAGTATTTTTTAAATAAAGCATTTAAAATTTACTTAACTATTAAAATGTAAAAGTAACGATATGTCTAATTATTATGGGTGTTTATTCGGTGAAAATGATGTTGAATTGGCAAATTAACACCTATATCAAAAAGTCAAAAGTAAGAATGTATATTTAGTAAACTCCTTAGACTAAACTTGAAAATACATGTTCTTTTTTAATAAATCCTAATGAAAGTGCGCGCGCGAACACACGAGCTAAGAACTAAGTAACCAAACTACACCTCACAGCTAGGGCTGTTCTCGATTTGGTTCGGTCCGAGTATTGTCTTCCCGGATCTGGATCGTTAAGGTATCGGGTATTACCAGTTTCGATTCTTACCGGTTTCGGGTCTCAACTTCGATACTTGTATTCGACCCGCTAATGTTTCGGGTGAGTATCAGTCCCGGGTATTTCGGGCGGGTTTTCGGGTATCTTGGATTATTAAAAGCCCTAATCACCAAAACTTCATAATCGAAACAAGAATGGAGGATTTTTCTCAAATGTATGCTAAGGAAATTAAGAGATAAGATCTTTTAAACTTATTTTTTCTATATGTACTAATACCTTATACAATATTTTGCACAATGTATATTTACGAAAAATACCAAATTTTTACCGGGTTAACGGTTTCGGTCCTTATCGGTTTCGATTCTAACTTCGGTACCAGTATCCGGACCGCTAACGTTTCGGGTGAGTACCAATCCCGAGTATTATCGGACGGTTCTCGAGTATACTTGGACCTCTAACAGCCCTACTCACAGCATCACAAGAAATTGAAAAATAAATTAAAGTAATTGATTAAATGAAGAAAAAACTATGCTATCATATATATATATATATATATATATATATATATATATATACTGTTAATTTCAACTTACAGTAATACTATATTTATGTAACATATATTAATATTATATATAAAATATATATTAATATTATATATAATATATATTAATATTATATATAATATATATTATTACTGTATTTGTTAATATAGTGTGTGTATATATATATATACACATACATAAAAGTGTATTTTTTGTTATATTTATTGTAATATAGTTGTTACTGTTTTTTTTTTTTTGGTTTAGGACAGATTTTTTAAATATTTAGCTCGTTTAGCCCGTTTCGCCCGAAACCCGTTAGGGTTAGGGTCGATATTTCCTAGCCCGTTTAAATCCAGACTTTTTTGACCCGGACCGTTTAGCCCGAAGCCCGCTAGAGCTAGCCCGTTTAACATCTTTAGTAATTAATAAGGGTAAATATGAGAATTTTTTTAATATTTGTGTAATTTTGAAATAAGTCTATTATTAAGAGACGGAAAGAGTAGTATAGATAATGATAATAATAATAAATATATATAAATGAACTATTAGTGAAGTGCAAATAAGAAATTAATTAATGCTAACACGAAAATAAATCATACTATATTATACTCCCTCTGTCCCAGCCAAAAGTTGACAGAGAGTGTATATTTGGTGTATTTTATGTAATGATTGGTATAAGTAATGATGATTAAAAAGTAAAAAGTATTGATGATGAATGAATGGTGGAAATTAAAAAGTAAAAAGTGATTGTTTGATTTGATTGTAAAAAGTGATATATGTAAACTTACTAAAGGGACTACTTTTTGATAGAAATATAAAAGGAGTACTAACTAAGCTTGAAAATACATTTTTTTTTTAATTAATGCTAATGAAAGTGCACACACACACACGCGCACTACCTAGAGTTAAAAAAAGAAATTAATTAATGCTAACAGCCAACCAGATATTAATGCATTAATAATTAACTAATTATTAATTAATTAATTAATTAATCAAGGATTTCCTTTGTGCCGCTTGTAGCCATAGAGGTTGTTCCTGAGAGCACAGCAACCAATGGAGTAGACAGTGATAACAAGGACAAGAATGCATACGTTGAAGATAGCCAGCAGCCTCCAGTCTCTTTTTATGTTATAAAGAACGGCAGTCTTGCATGACTCACAGTCGAAGCACAGTTTCGTCTGGACATTGCTCCATGTCTTGCAATCCGGGTCGTCCTCTGCTCTGCCCGTGCTCCTGCCCGTGCCCGCTTTCGGTATTGTCCAGTATGTTGCGTTTTCAAACTCAAACCCACAGTCATTCGGTGGCTTGCAGCATCCCGACTGTTATACACAAGTTTAGGATATTATTTATACTGATTTCCTGAATAATGTTCTAAAACCATAAGCTAATTAGATATTACTCCCTCGACTCCATCCACCACAAAAATGTGTCCCATTTTCGACCTTTCGCCGTCAAATTTGAAAAAAATTTATACTCATGCAAGTACATATCTATCAAATATTTATGATTATAGTTTTTTTTATATATTGATCGTATTTACTGTCAAAAATTAAGTGGAAAAAATAAAAAATGAGACACCTACTTCTCTAAATAATGAACACTTCTCACAATAATTAAATACAGATATACATACATATATATGTTTTTTTTTTGTTGGTTTTAATCTTTTTTTTGGTTGGTTACATACGTATATGTGATGAGTCAAAAAAAAATGGCACTTAATAATTTTTCGAAAACAAGAATCCCCTTAATGGAAATATTCCCCTTCAATTTATGATAGAGGGTTAATTACAAAATCTATCCCGGGATTTGGCCCAATTACACACACACACACACACACATTTTAAAATACAAACATGTTTTAAATTAATAAACTTCATTAGACATCTTTTATAATTCGAAATGATGAGTGATTTTTGTTTTATCATGTTTTTTTTTTTTGGTAATTAAGACTAAAAAATTTGGATATACAGTTTCTGTAATTGTATAATAAGATTAGAGTATAAATTTATTCCATATGAAATTATTAATATAATCACAAAAAAATATTTAAATAAATAAATTACCAGAATAGGCGACATATGGTGCTGGTAGAACTCCTTGTCCCTGCCGCTCTCAATCCCTCCACATAAATCAACGTCAGCCAAACAGCTCTTAATCTCATCCCAATTCTTCTCATTAATCACATACTTCTGCAGCCACTTGGAGTAGTCCCCCAGCCTGTGATCCCCAAACCCTCTACCCGAGACCGCTTTTCCGACCCCTCTGTTCGTCACGACGACCACGAACACCGTGAAGACGACGAGCCCCACGATGACGAGGAAGAGGACCAAGAGGTAGAGCCACAAGAGGAGAGAGACCCGACACCAGGAGCCCACCAGGCCCGCAAGGGAAACCAGCAGCAGGGACCCACCGACGACGAGGAGAGGCGTCCTCAGGACCCTCTGGCATGGAGACTCTGACTTCACGTGGAACCACAAGGAGGAGCCGATGGCGGTAAATGCGACCAGAAGGGTAAATATATTCAGACATATGATAGTGCCGTTACTCACGCGCGCCATTGTTATCTTCTCGGAAAGACGCAGTAAAAATGCAGAAATCTATTGTTTCGGGCCAGTAAATAATATAGGGGGGAAGAAGGAGAGGGGGAAGCGGTTCGTGGGGGAGTTGCAGGTTTGGACGAATATGCCCTTCGAGTTTGTGTGAATTACTGAATTTTATTGTGTGGTTTTGTTGAGGAAGGGGTAGATGCTGGAGAATTTGATTTGACCAACCGCCACGTGTGTTAGCCACGTTTGGAAACGGTTAATGTGAAAGGACAACGTGGCTAGCAGAAAATGCGGGGCAATGCATAATGGGGGTGTTGGTCATTACGGTAAACTAGATGTCCTCCCGTGCGATGCACGGCGTAAAATATTAAATATTTTATTATATTAATAATATATGATCGAATTTTAATAATATTATAAAATTATTATAAAATATACATGAGTCAGTATACACACACGTATACATATACTATTATTTGATTTAATTTTATTTATAAACTCTTATCATGTGATCTAAGGGCACATGATAAGAAACCGTAAATTGATTAACCACCGGCATTTATTTTCTCATATAGAACAATATGAGTCTTATATTTAATTTTATAAATAAGAAATTAAATTATGTTTATTATTATCAACTTTCATTATAGCCGACCCCAAAGCATTTTGGGAATAAGGCTCTATTGTTGTTGTTGTTGTTGTTGTTGTTGTTGTATTATCAACTTTCACTAAAAGTATACAACCAATATTCTTACTAATGTAATTTTTTTATATAATTTGACATATATGTAATATATTTTACTATTTTATAATCAGAACAAAATAATTCTTAAAAATCAAATAATTGTTAAAAAGCTATGAAAATAAACTAAAATATATTTTTCTTCAATATTCTTATATTTTTATATTGAAATATTTTAATCATCTAAATATATAATAATTATATTTATATTACTTTATATATACTATATGGATGTCAAATTAAAGAGCACGAAGTAAGAATTAATTTGATATATTTTTTCAAAAATAAAATTGATACATAAAAATTATAATTGTTTAAACTATTAGCTTAAAAATAAAAGAAATAAAATGAGAGAAATTTTTTAATTGGTAGATAGTATATAATGGAATAACCTCTAACTCCCTCCCAAATTAAACGTCCATTTTATTAGGATTTTGAAAAGAGGATTAACGTGGAGATGACACATGTTTCCTTATATTTTTCCGCTCTCTTTTAATATTAAGTATAGATATGTAAAAGTTCGATATAAAATATATAAACATGATTGTCATCTATATGATCATTGTATATTTATAATATTTATATTAATATACTAATATAATTATTTATGAGTATACGAGCCAAAAACCGTCGTATATTTTTGATAAATATTTAGATTAAAGTCACGCATTTTATACTTAATAATATACCATGAGATCCACGATGATATTAATTCATTAGGCATATGATAATAAAGTATATTATTGTGACGTATTTAAATAAAAATATAATCAACTTATTATATTTGTTTATATAATTTTTCTTTTCACAAAAGAAGAATCAATCAAAAAATTATTTTAACTAATAATATATCTTTCTAGTGGGAATTGTAAGTCTAACATGTCTATAATTCTTTTCCCAAATATTTTTAAAATAAAATAACTCAATAATCTAAAATAATTATAAGAATGTGAAAACTGAAGTAAAAATGTTGATCTTGTAAAAAGATAGATAGTTCAAAGAAATTATTTGAAAGTTATCTGATTTTTATATTTTTTAAAATCAAGATATAATGTAATAATTATTCAAAAACAGCTTATATTCAAAAGGAATATTTTAATTATATATGCCTAATGATTGTTAAATCAAATATCGTAAAAAAAGATTAATTTAAAATATTAATAATAAAAAATAGAGTTGAGACGATAAACTATTAACTTTTAAACATTGAGAGAAAATAAAAAGAAAAAAGAAAAAAAAAATTAACTCTCATTCAAATGTGTAGGAGTGTATTTTTAAAAGAAAAAAAAGATAATTAATCTAAAAAATCTACATAAAGACACTTGTCTTGTACAACTCTCTTTTAATAGTAAAGTAGAAGTAGATTTTTTAAAAAAATTAAAAAATATTAGAGAGTGACACTTGTCACGACTCTCTTTTTAATAGAAGTATAGATAAGTGATTTATTGAGTGTCAAAATTATACTCCCTCCATCCACAATTCCCAACTTTTTAGGATCGGGTTTTAAAAAATATTAGGTAAATGTGACGTGAGTAGAGTTTGAGTCCCACCTTAAAAGTAATTTAATGTTAATATGTGGGTCAGCCTGGTAAAATGTGTGAATATACAAAAATTATAAGAATATTTTAGTAAATTGTATTGTGGGGTAGTATTTAAAATAGAAATGGAACATTTTTTGTGGACACACTAAAATGGTAAAAAAGGAACATTGATTGTGGAGGGACTGAGTATATCAATAGCAGTGGTGGTAGTGATTTTCATGTTTAGTGAGCATTGATCGAGATGAAATGAAAGACTTGCATCTTCTCGGTTTTATATTTGTTAATGAAATCAATTACAGCAATCTGTGCTTCAAACAAACTATTTTTTTGATAAAATTATATTCTCATTTTTTTTTCTAAATATATATTCTTTCTTTCCTAATTTAAGTAGGATGTCTTTATATTTTTCAATTATTAAGAATTTCATATTCAAAATTTGATTTTCAAATTTTACCATTGATACAGTACAGAATCATTCACACTTAAAGCGAGAAGTTTTTATATCTTTTTCTATTTCGAGAATATGTTTATCATTAAATATTATTCATATCCGTACCCAAATCGCACATAGTTCAATAAATTATTGTACTTAAAAAAATTATTGATATTTTCGACCATTATATATGTAACGTTATTTTCGACCAATTTTATCTCGGGACGACATTTTCGACCCATTTCGCAATCGGGTATTATTCTCGACCTATTTTGTCCTGGATAGGGCTGTTATCGGTCCGGATCGGTCCGGGTATTGTCTTCCCGGGTCTGGACCGTTAATGTATCGAGTATTACTGGTTTCTGTACTTACCGATATTGGATCCCAACTTCAACATTTGTCTCTGGACCGCTAACGTTTTGGGTGAATATCGGTCCCGGGTATCTTGGATCGTTAAAAGTCCTAATCACCAAAACCTCATAATCGAAACAAGAATGGAGGGTTTTTTTCAAATGTATGCTAAGGAAATTAATAGATAAGGTCTTTTAAACTTATTTTTTCTATATATACTAATACTTATATAATATTTTGTACGGTGTATGTTTACGAAAAATTACCTGTTTTTTTACTGGGTTAACGGTTTTGGTCCTTATCAGTTTCGGTTCTAATTTCGATACCAGTATCCGGACCGCTGACGTTTCGGGTAAGTATCGGTCCGAGGTACTATTGGGCGGTTCTCGAGTATACTTGGATCGCTAACAGCCCCAGCCCTGGGATATTATTTTCGACCTGTTCGCACCGGGATGTCATTTTCGACACGTTTCGCCACGGGACATTATTTTCGACTCATTTCGCCCCGAGACGTCATTTTCATCGCGTTTTATACTGGGACGTTAATTTGGACCCATTTTGTCCCGAGGCGACGGTTTCGATCCTGAATGATATTTTCGACCAGTTCCAACATATAACGTTATTTTTATCATTTTCGCCCCAGAACTAGATTTGTTTCTCCCTTGGACTATATTTTTGACTCGTTTCATCTTGAGACGTTATCTCGACCCGGAATGTTATTTTTTGCTCATTTCGTCCCGTTTCCCCTTGGGACGATATTTTTGTGTACACATATGTGTACACACATGCATCTCATCCATCTATTTAATGTGGTCCCATAATAAATGAATGGGTCCCACATTAAATGGATGGATGAGATGCATGTGTGTACAAATATGTGTACACATATTTGTACATGTAGCATCACTCTTTTTGATAGGGCTGGGACCGGTTCGGTTCTTGGTAACAAATTAAAGAACCGGAACCGGTTTTTAAATACATAAATCGGTTCGGTTTTTGACCACTTTTTTCAGGAACCGAAACTGAAAAAACCGATTTTTCTTCAGGAACCGAATTAGGAACCGGAACCGAATTTAATGTGTAAAAACCGGGTTTTTCGGTTCTTTTAGGAACCGAATTGTGCAAAAAAAACCGAATTTTGTAAAAAAAACGAATTTTAAGTAGAAATCGAATTTAATATGTAATATTTTGAACAAAATACATTTAATTTGCTTTATTTAATACCTATATTATGTAAAAAATTATATATAATATTATTTTTATTATTATACATATAAAATATATATATATATAACCGGTTTCAAATCGGTTTTTTCTAACATCATAAAATAGGAACCGGAACCGAAATCGAATTATCAAAAAGGAACCTAATTAAGAACCGGAACCGGTTAATAATAAAAAACCCGGAACCAGAACCGGTTTTTTCGGTTCGGTTCTTATTAAAATTCGGTTCTTCGGGTAAAAATCCCAGCCCTAGTTTTTGACCAGTTTCGTCATGAGATTTTAGTTTCGATCATTCCACCCCGGGAGATTATTTTCGACCTGTTGCGCTCCGGGATGACATTTTCAACTGTTTTATCCTAGGACTATATTTTTGGTTCGTTTGTCCCGGGACATTCTTTTCAACCCGTTCACACCGGGATGTCATTTTTGATATGTTTCGCCCTGGGATGATATTTTTTACTCATGCCGCCCGAGGACGTCATTTTCGGCTCGTTTTATGCTGGATGTTTGTCACGCCTCCACACCGGGGTTGGACGAGAATGCGACAGTCAACGTAATAAATAACGTTTGTGATAATAAATTCCAATAAAGCATACATGTGCCAGATCTTAGCCCAGTGAACTCAAAACTGGTTATTTGATACAAAAGAAATATTCATGAGTACAACGAAATTATTACATCAAAATACAAAATGTTATAGCGAGAATAAGAGTACAATTTTGACACAGGAATAACATAAATGCTAAATGCAGCTTCACGAATCATATGTCTTGTTGGCAATATATACTCGAGATCAGACTTCACTTCTCGTCAGCATCTGCCTCTTCTTCCTCTTTGTTGTCTCCATCCAGTGGGGATTTAGAAAATCAAAGTGTGGTGAGAATAATGAATTCTCATGAGTTTAGGTTTGGGTAATATATATATATATATATATATATATGAATAAACATAAAATATTTTCTCCCACGTTTGAAAAATAATATTTTTTTAACATTTAATGCAAGTTTTCAAAAGAGAATATAATGAATTATGACATGAATATATAGTCAGTCTCCGTAGATTGCCGTTGAGTATGATGAATGTATGGCGTCGAGCGTCCATTGAGTATTTAGCTTCGGGAGATCGTCTATGTGACTAAATCCCTTAGCCTCCTTATAACATCCTAAACCGTTGCGAGTGTTTGGGCTTTGACTATCGCCACGACCTTTGGTTTAACAACCGTAGCTTTGAGCGTTTGTCGGACCGTCACTATAATATTGGCCTTTGAGCTTATCGCTATCACGCTTGCTGACGTGCTGCCTTATCTCTTATCTGGGCTCGATATGTCCTTAGCTTAGGTCCATGCCCGGATCATATCATAATCGCGACTATACATGAATCTACGACCCAGTCACCTTAGGAACACTCCGTCCTTCGGCTTCAAGGGAATAGGATACAATGATAGCTTTGCCTCAAACCGTAGCCATGCTGCTCGATTCACGACTTAGACTAACCGTCCCCCAGTGCATATAGTTAGAAATGGGACTCTAGAGGTACTGGTACATATTCTAAAGGTAATTTATACCCGAAGGTTTGTGTTACTTAGTTCCGTACAGTACTTACTCCCGATTTCTAATGAACAATTATTGCCGTGATTAACGATGATCATGCATAATATAAGATGTCAACATATTTATTTGATAATAAATGGACTTAGGTAATTTAGATAAATTATTTCAATCGGTTGATTATCAGATGTCTATCGTGCGAGTTTTAACAAATTCTTATAAAATAGTTCGATATGGATTGATTGTACGTCCGAAAATCAGGAACTTTATTGCGGAAAATCCGTTATGACGTAAGGATTGAAAGTCAGAAATTGCATGAAAGTATTATCTTTCAGAAATTATAATTCGGTTCTTGCGACTTTCAAGTATTATTAATATTTTACTATAATTGCATGAATTTGGATAATTCGATACGAATTGATTATACGTCCGAAAATTATGAACTTTATCGCGAAAAGCCCGTTATGATGTAATGATTGAAAGTTAAAGATCCCATTAAAGTTTTACCTTTAGAAAATTATAATTATATCCTTCTGACTTTTAAGTATTATTACTATTTTTAATATAATTGTACAAATTTATGGTAATTCGGTACAGATTGATTATACGTCCGAAAATTATGAAATTTATTGCAAAAAGTTCTTTATAATATAAGGATCGAAAGTTAGAAATTGCATGAAAGTTTTATCTTTCAAAAATTACCATTCGGCCCTTCCGACTTTTAAGTATTATTATTTTTTTTTATTTAGTTTTGTCTTATAATTTTGATTAAGTCGTTTGGATTCATTTTAACTCCAAAAATTATAAATCCATTTTTGTTTTGATCCTTAAGTCTTGTACTTTTGAATTCTATTCAGTTTAGAATTTTATTCTTTCAGAAATTATAATTCCACCTCTTAATTAGGTCTTAATTAGGATTTTAATAATCGTGTCATAACTCTTTCGTTTCTTGTCGGATCGACCTAAAATTTTCGAAATAAGTTTTTTATGTTATTATGAGTCCAGTTATTTTAAATTTTCTGAAAATATTACTTTCAAAATAGTAAGTTTCTGTAAATTACAGTTTTGGCCCCGAATTCTTGAAAATTATATTTTTGCCACAACTTTCTATTTTAATGGATTTCGATTTAGGTAAATTTTTATATATAATTTATTTATGACATTATAAGATAAAATTTTAATTTGGAAGTCCAGAATTGAAAGTTTTATCAAATTTATCCATTAATCATCCCCTTTTTGCCTATTATAGTTAACTCTTCGAGTTAAATTCGACTAGTGAAATTTCCCGATGATTAATAAATATCTTATCCTAGTACAGTATTATATTTATATATTTTGGAAATTTTAATTTCCTTAGGTCAGATTTTCCATATTTAACCATAATTTTCATCAATGAAATAATTTGCTCAAATAATCAAAGTATATCAAATTAAAATTCAACAAACACCAAGATCATTGCATGCATGATGATAAAATATCATTTTCAGTCAAGCATATATAATTGAGGTTGTAACATTTGCATGCATCATAATATATTTAACTTGCATTATTTTGAATAAGAGAAAGAAAGAAACACTTTTACCCACTTGAATATATTTTGTTCTTGATGGTGAAATGGAACTTAGTAGGGTGTTCTCCATCTCCTCCTCTTGAGTAGTTTTGGCCGATCCAAAATACAATTAAGGTTGGTTAGTTTATTTTTAAGTCAAGGTTTATAAACAAAATGAAGGTTGAAGATGGGTAGAAGTTTTTACCTTAATGATGAACACGAGTTAGAAAAATTTTCCTCCCTTTTCTTCTTCCTCACTTGGCCCGATCCTCCTTCTCTATCTATGTGATTTTTGTTTGTATTGTGAAGTGGAGGAGGAGTTTGTAACACCCTCAAAACCATATGGGAATATTACACGCCGTAGATCCTTCCCACGAGGATCTACCAGGCTATTAATCACAAAACGACCAAGTGTGTGTGCCCGACCGGGGCATACAATACAATGATACGGACCGTTAAGGTCAATTATAAACAACTACACAGACCGATGGGGTCGTACAACTGACGTAAACATAAAAACACAACTCTATACAATGAACACCCATGCAGGGGTAAAGACACAAAACAGCGGAAAGCGGAATACGACTCTGACGATAACTCACTCAACTCAACTCCCAACTCTCGATTAGTATCGTAGCCCGTCACTTCCTGTGCCGATCCTGAGACTGCTCCCCAAACCTGCAAGCACCTGGACACAAAATAGACATCCACCCCCCGATTACTCGAGGGTTAGTAAAATTCCACTATTTTGCTAGTGCAAGTATAATATGATACGAAATGCAACAAGTAAATAGCAACCACGAATTTACCACGGAAATCAACTATTGAAAAGTTCCCGAGAAGTTCTAGAATTTCGAACTTAAGCAAGCAATATTTGAAAAGGAACTTATTAGCTCGGGGATTTTTTAAGTAAAAATTCTTTTGTACCTCAAGTCCCGATTTACAAAACCTTTTCGAAAACGTTAGACTCAGCCCGATTCTCATTTCAAAACACACTAGTTAAGATATCATTATGAATCCGTGACCCATTTTTCTAAAACGTTATCCAAACAATCACTGTTATACAATCACTGTTCGTACACATCATGTACCGAACTCCAGAGGCCTCGTCGGACCCTACCCGGACCATATGCATTATTCGTACACATCATGTACCGAACTCCAGAGGCCTCGTCGTACCCTACCTGGAACATACACATTGTTTGTACACATCATGTACCAAACTCCAGAGGCCTCGTCAGACCCTACCTCGAACATACACGTTGACACGACACAATTCGTATTGCTCAACTCAACACATCACCACGAGTAACACACATTATTATTATCAATAAGTCAAACCAATCAACAATACACCGTAATACAAATTCAAATATGTAATCAAACCGACACAAATGTCATGATCATCATGACAACTCAACCATGACCAATCACGCTCAACAGGAACCACATGATTAACGCAACCAACACCATTCCACGACATTAACCAAGTGAGAAACATCATCACTACCATCGATTGTTCACACTTATAAAATCATACGAAGCATATTCACGAAGGCAAAACAATTCATCATAAATCTAACACGAAGTCTCTATGCATAAGATACAAATCATATAGTAAGATACTTGCCTCATTAACCGCTACCGAACACCCCGACGAACATGGCTCCTCCGATAGACCTCGAACACCTACAATCCTCCGGGCGAAAACAATGGAATTATGATTACAACAAGAATCAAACCCAAAAACAATGGAAATCATACTAAACTATCGAAGGAGACTCATTTGGACAATGAATCGAATATTAAATGTTCAAGACCGTCCAAGAACAAAGAAATAACCCCTCGAGTCGAACGAATCAAAGATATGAGTATCCAATCCGTAAAACATGTCCACAATAACGTTTATACAACAATTAATTGATCAAAAATGGATTGGAATCGAAATCAAAAGGAAAATCCCCAAAATCTTTAAAAACATGGGTTCAAGCCAAAATACCTCGATTCGGACGAAGAACAAGGATTAGATGATGATAATAATCATGATTCAAGCTTCCCAACTGATATACTACTGATTTCTGATCAAAACCTTCGATTTCCGTCGAATATCCGCGAAGAAGGAAGAAGAAAAGTGAAGAATGGCCCAACAAACCCGTCGGCAGGCCTTATATAGGCAGCCTGCCGACCGCCTTACATACGTAATTGGCCATGGCTTACGGCCGTAACCGGCCATGGCCGAACCTTCTGTCCAAAACTGCCGACAGCGTTACGTACATTACCGGCCAGGGCTTACGTACGTAACAGGCATTACGGCCGTAACTACCGGACCATTACGACCGTAGTCGAACATACCTGGGAAACTGCTCAACCCGTGCGGGAGCCTTACGACCGTAATCGGAAAGACGTTGCGGCCGTAACCGGCCATGTCTTACGGCCGTAGCAGGCACTGCATTGCGACCGTAACTCGTCCAGGTCCTACGGTCGGGACTCGATCGTTCCGACAGTCCGGTTAGGCGTTCGACACGTCACGGTCACGCTAACGCACCGGCTAAGATTCAAAGCAATAACGAGCAAATTAAGAAACAAAACATACCACACCACACGCTCACATTTAGTCAAAGAAACATACGGGACGACAAGTCTCGCTTGTCAAACACTACAACAGAGTATATCAACCCATTCCAAACAAAAAAATGAATTCCATATAATCATAATGGCACGAAATAACCGACACCAACCGACAGATAGTTCAAGGCAACCGAAATAAAAATCTCGGGTATTACATTCTACCCCTCTAAAAATAAGTTTCATCCCGAAACATAAAACAAGGTCGTCACAGTGATACAAAACACAACACATAATAAATTACTAATTTCATGACCCCATGGTCCACTGTCACGTCTCCGTAGGTTCAACAACCATACGGAAACTTATTCAAAACAAATATCAGTCATCAAGCTCCAAACATAAAAACGTCACAAAATATATCTCTACACGAGAAATAATCCATGTAACGAGCACGAAAACACCATCACTGAACATCACTGGCCCCTCCAGGAGTAGGGATGGAACTCCGATTCCCTACCATATTGGCAACAATCTCGCAATACTGGACTCGATTCCCCACGCGTTCACAATTATAACAAGTTACTGGCGGTTTGTAGACATCATAGCCATTTCAAATGCTAAGGCTCGATCTTGATAGTCCTTCAACGTTGTACACATAAAAGGGGCCATACACTGCCGAACCTGAGGTTTCATACGCATATCGAAGTAACGAACCTTATCTGTCTCACTTCGCACTTGATCTCGAACGTTACACAGCTGTCGATTCTAATCGACTATTGCTTGAGATATCGACACATCTCGGAGCGTAGGCGAGAAAAACTCGACAATTCTATGCTCCTTAACAGGTGGCGGGCAATATTCGAGCAGTCTTGAATTCAGCCCAAGTAGCGGTACGATCACTAGGCGCTACGGCCTCCCACCATTCTGCAGCTTCCTTGTCGAGCAGGTATTGAGCAATAGGCACTGTTCTCTCATCGGGATAAGCTATGGCATCAAATGTTCTGTCCAACTGGAAGACCCAGTTCTCCCAACCTAACGAGTTCAAAGAACCTACAAAACGGGGCGGGTGCATTCTCATCACACCTCGCAACCACTTACTAGCTCCATTATCCTCATTTGGAATCCCATCCCGGTGTATGGTCTGATTTATATGCGCCAACTGGTCAGCCACCTGACGAAGGATAGTGGCGGCGCCAACATCAGCATTTTCCCCAGTCGATTGCCTCTACTCACGCAATTGGTCATCTCGACCACCTGTACTGAGCTCATTGGCGCTCGACAACGAGCGGGTCGCCCTCTCATGCTCCTGATTTCGACCCCTATCTCGGCCGCGACCCCTCAGCATACTGAACGGACCACCATACGGGATAACATAACAAAATAATCATCACCAAACCGACATAAGACAATAACAGTAGTACAATGCAATATTCACTCCAAGTCATTACATGAGTACACGAACTAACACTGCAATAATAGAACTTAAATTCAAAATTAATTCGCACGATCACACCAACAGAGAGGTATGAACTATATCAAAACAAACACGGTCAAACCCGAATACGTATCATTGGGGTCAAACACTTGTAATATTCTAAAAAATTAAAGTTTTTCCGAGGTATTTGTTCGAATGATAATATTTTAAAATTCAGGAGTTGAAAGATTTTGGTGAAATGAAATTTTTGAAAACATTTTTAATACCTCGTCGTTTAGTCAAAACCATGAACCCATTATCAAAACTGTTCTGTTTGAAATTATTTATCAAAACAACACGTTGAAACTCCAATCTTCTTGATAAACGATATCATCAAAATAACCTTATCAATATATATATATATATCATTATCATCGTTAATGACATACATGGTAATCACATGTTACCACGCCAACCATCCCAAAGAATAACGCACATGATGATCCGCGGTCATGCCTCTCGGCAACGACTCCCAAAGGTTTCGCCAAACTAATCTCGGGTGGAAAACCTCTTGTACTCGCACTCAACATTTCCACAGATTAACTACCACATCCGTATAATGACATAGAATAGCACGATCAAATCATATTATGCAGTCACCACACTTAAGTGTACAACCAAGATTTCTAGCAAGGATGGTAATGTTCAACAACACATCAACGATACCTATACAGGGTAACCAACCGAGTGCGACACTACCGATAAAACAGTTAAAATTCACGGTTGTCACAGGCGGACCATATGACTATGTCTACTGAAATTAGGGCTGTAAACGAACCGAGTTGTTCGCGAACAAAGCTCGGCTCGGCTCATTAAGGGTTCGGTTCGGCTCGGTTCGTTAAGAACTCGAGCTCGAGCTCGAGCTCGAAAATCTGTGCGTTAAGAAAACGAGCTCGAGCCGAGCTTGGGCATGTGCGGCTCGAGCTCGGCTCGAGATCGACTCGAGCTCGGTTCGGCCTGGCTCGTTAAGCTCGATTAATAAATATATTTTTAAATTATTTTTTATAATATTTATATATTATATTATAGATTAATAATTTTATAAATAATTTTTATATATTAAAATATTAATTTATATATATATTTGAAAATATATAATTTTTAATGATTATTTTAAAATATTTATTTTAAATAATTCAAATATATTATTTAAATAATTTAAAAATATATAATTATTCACAATGAGCTCGGCTCGAGCTCGACTCGGCTTGAGTTGTTCGCGAACAGCTCGTGTGCGGCTCGATTTATTAATGAGCTCGAGCTCGAACACGATTTTTGTTCGGTAAGAAAGCTCGGCTCGGCTCGGCTCGGTTCGATCAAAGCTCGGCTCGGCTCGGTTCGTTTGCAGCCCTAACTGAAATCAAATGATTGGTAGAGGGCGCGGATGCAACTATAATAACAAGGTTATCACCGCGACAGTCAAAAGCTTACGGCCGTAACAATCATGTTGATTATGGCCATAACGTCTATGAGCTTACAGCCATAATGGGAAACATATTACGGCCGTAATCACTAGATGCAGGACAACAGAATTGTCCCAGCATCCCCGACATGGCTCCAAAGGTTAAGGATCGACTCCTAATAATGTACTCCGACCTATAGAAAACACTATAACATTCTCCGACAAGTATAACAATGTAACAAACTTGTCATAACGACTTAGTCCCTACACACAAACACATAACACTTATATCCCGAATACTAAAGTCGTTTTGCAAAACAGAAATTTTTCCAAAATCCTTTCGATTGCAATAAAAATTGACGGTAATATTTCGCAATGTCTGAAGTATTTTAAAACACATTTTCCAGTTACCGTCTGATGGTGCTATTTGAAAATCCATGACCATTTGTCAAAATTCGACCGACTTCGAAATCTACACAAACCGTTGTTTAACCGCACCATCAAAATATTTTCAAAAATTTTGATTTCCACATAAATGCTCAAACCAGTAGAGTCCTTCAGAAAAATGTTTTCAGACCTACCCGCAGTGGGCATAATTACAACAATCCAAAATAATCGAACTTAGAACCACGTGCCCAAACGGCAAACGGAATCACCAATTCAGTCAAATGCATGGGCATCAAGTTTAAACATACAGCAAAACCATTCATCAGAGTTTTTCACAAACTCTACCATCAATACTTTTTTCGAAACGATCAAAGTTCACAACTTTCACATCATACCACACCACACGGTGGTTCAAAAGCAAAACATCAATACGTCCATTTCTATACACATACAGTGTGTCACAAGTATCGAATACAATCTCCATTACACAACACCGCACAATTAAAATTATGTACTACAATTAACTCACATATATGGAATCCTGAAACACAGATACTTCGCATAGGAGAGGAGACTTACGTCCACAGGCCGCACGGAGATGACGATCACCCACGATACTAATCTCATCCGACAACATATCCGACACGCTGTGACTACGCACAACTCAACTTGTCACCCGACAATTCGAATGACGAGACAACACATTACTCGACAAATCACGACTCGACTTGACCCGAAAGCCCAGGTTTCCGCAACCTAAGATCCGATACCATAAATGTAACACCCCCAAAATCACATGGGAATATTACACGTCGTAGATCCTTCCCATGAGGATCTACCAGGCTATTCATCACAAAACGACCAAGTGTGTGTGCCCGACCGGGGCATACAATACAATGATACAAACCATTAAGGTCAATTATAAACAACTACACAGACCGATGGGGTCGTACAACTGACGTAAACATAAAAACACAACTCTATACAATGAACACCTATGCAAGGGTAAAGACACAAAACAGCGGAAAGCAGAATACGACTCTGACGATAACTCACTCGACTCAACTCCCAACTCTCGATTAGTATCGTAGCCCGTCACTTCCTGTGCCGATCCTGAGACTGCTCCCCGAACCTGCAAGCACCTGGACACAAAACAAACATCCACCCCCCGATTACTCGGGGGTTAGCAAAATTCCACTATTTTGCTAGTGCAAGTATAATACGATATAAAATGCAACAAGTCAATAGCAACCACGAATTTACCACGGAAATCAACTATTGAAAAGTTCCCGAGAAGTTTTAGAATTTCGAACTCAAGCAAGCAATATTTGAAAAGGAACTTATTAGCTCGGGGATTTTTAAAGTAGAAATTCTTTTGGACCTCAATTACCGATTTACAAAACCTTTTCGAAAATGTTAGAGCCTCAGCCCGATTCTCATTTCAAAACACACTTGTTAAGATATCATTATGAGTCTGTGACCCATTTTTCTAAAACGTTATCCAAACAATCACTGTTATACAATCACTGTTCGTACACATCATGTACCGAACTCCAGAGGCCTCGTCGGACCCTACCCGGACCATACGCATTGTTCGTACACATCATGTACCGAACTCCAGAGGCCTCGTCATACCCTACTTGGAACATACACGTTGTTTGTACACATCATGTACTGAACTCCAGAGGCCTCGTCAGACCCTACCTGGACCTCACGATCACTTTTCGTACACATCATGTACCGAACTCCAGAGGCCTCATCAGACCCTACCTGGAACATACACGTTGACACGACACAATTCGTATTGCTCAACTCAACACATCACCACGAGTAACACACATTATTATCAATAAGTCAAACCAATCAACAATACACCGTAATACATGTTCAAATATGTAATCAAACCGACACAAATGTCATGATCATCATGATAACTCAACCATGACCAATCACGCGCAACACAAACCACATGATTAACGCAACCAACACCATTCCAAGACATTAACCAAGTGAGAAACATCATCACTACCAGCAATTGTTCACACTTATAAAATCATACGAAGCATATTCACGAAGACAAAAAAATTCATCATAAATCTAACACGAAGTCTCTATCCACAAGACACAAATCATATAGTAAGATACTTGCCTCATTAACCGCTACCGAACACCCCGACGAACACGGCTCCTCCGATAGACCTCGAACACCTACAATCCTCCGGGCGAAAACAACGGAATTACGATTACAACGAGAATCAAACCCAACAATGGAAATCCTACTAAACTATCAAAGAAGACTCATTGGGACAATTAATCGAACATTAAATGTTCAAGACCCTCCAAGAACAAAGAAATCAACCCCCGAGTCGAACGAATCAAAGATATGAGTATCCAATCCGTAGAACATGTCCACAACAACGTTTATACAATAATTAATTGATCAAAAACGGATTGGAATCGAAATCAAAAAGAAAATCCCCAAAATCTTCAAAAACATGGGTTCAAGCCAAAATACCTCGATTCAGAGGAAGAACAAGGATTAGATGATGATAATAATCATGATTCAAGCTTCCCAACAGATGTACTACTGATTTACGATCAAAACCTTCGATTTTCGTCGAATATTCGCGAAGAAGGAAGAAGAAAAGTGAAGAATGGCCCAACAAACCCGTCGGCAGGCCTTATATAGGCAGCCTGCCGACCGCCTTACGTACGTAATCGGCCATGGCTTACGGCCGTAACCGGCTATGGCCGAACCTTCTGCCCAAAACTGCCGATAGCGTTATGTACGTTACCGACCAGGGCTTACGTACGTAAGAGGCATTACGGCCGTAACTGCCGGACCATTACAGTGGTAGTCGAACATACCTGGGAAACTGCCCAACCCGTGCTGGAGCCTTACGGCCGTAATTGGCAAGATTTTACGGCTGTAACCGGCCATGTCTTGCGGCTGTAACAGGCACTGCATTGCGGCCATAACTCGGCCAGGTCCTACGGTCGGGACTCAGTCATTCCGACAGTCCGATTAGGCATTAGACACGTCACGGTCACGCTAACGCACCAGCTAAGATTCAAAGCAACACCGAGCAAATTACGAAACAAAACATACCACACCACACGCTCACATTTAGTCAAAGAAACGTACGGGACAACAAGTCTCGCTCGTCAAACACTACAACAGAGTATATCAACCCGTTCCTAACAGAAAAACGAATTCCATATAATCATAACGGCACGAAATAACCGACACCAACCGACACATAGTTCAAGGCAACCGAAATAAAAATCTCGGGTATTACAGAGTTTACAAGGTGTAGGTTTATATAGGTGAAAATGAATGGGTGAGGTGTGGTCAACTCCTCATGTAAGTGTTGTTGGAATATAAAATGCAGCGGAAGCGAGGTTGATGAATTTGAATATATTTGGTTTTATAAACTAACCAACATAAATAGGGGATCTATTTAGGCTTGTCAATTAATTAATTAAACATATTAATAAACAATTTAAACACACATATTTACGCATGAGAGTTGATAATTTATACCTTTGACGCGAAGTGGTAGAAAATTCCCTTTTGGATCGATCGAGCTACTCTACGTACTCCTCTTCGATCTTCTTATGTTTGTACCTCAATATCTTCTAGATTCTTTCCCGCCTATATCTGTATGTCGTGTGGGAAACAATCTACCGGACTACTTGAACAGCAATATGGATCGGCCAAAAGTTTTTCTCCAAGAAACTAACGATTTTGTTCTCTCTATTTTTCTTGAATATTTTGGTATTTTTTGAAAAATATTGTGTTAACTAAATTATGGAATGCAAGACACAAGTCAAGATCCACAATTAAACACACAAGCAAAAATTCGATTTCTTGGCCATATGCAAGTATGAAAATCGGCCACCCCATGTACTCCTTTTATAGGTGTTTTGGGCTACTCTAGGGGCCTTAAGGAGGATAAGGTAAGGACTCCCAATAGATATCATCTTGCCATATTAGGACTCTTCCTAATATAATGATTCTATTAATATCAATTTAGTCCACTAAGAGGTTGATATTACAGTTCCTACCAAAATCCCAAATTACGAAATTGGGCTCCTTTTTGAATTAATTATTTCCCGTATTTAATATATTCCATGTCCATTAACTAATTTAGGCTACTGACAACTTTTAATTAATTAATGTGTTATACATGAGTATACCACACGAGCTTTATTATTATATCGGAAAATTAATTCCACTTGCAGGGTTTAATATAAAAATCCTTTCGAATGCCTCAAGGGACATGATCAACCCCATTGGTTGGGACACGATTTCTAGCTATAATATTAATTATCATATAAATAATAATATTGCCCAAAATATCGAGCATATTGAGTCAATCATTTTGGCTCTTGCCCATGATAAATCAAAGTAATAAATATTAAATATATAATTAAATATTAATCACTAGAATTAAGAAATAATAATTGTCCGAGATATACGTTCTTCTTATAGTCAGTACAGAAGAATCTATCTCACCGCGATCCAGTTCAACGTATACCGAATACGCTAATATATGCTAATGGTCAAGACTAACCAATCTCAAGCATATACTACAACTTCTCACATAATGGTCTAATGTTACATAGGTTGTGAACTAATTATTACTATATAAGGGACCGATAATGTGATCTTCTGTGTGACCTGACACACCACATTATCTACAATATAAAGTAATTTAGACAACATTTGCATAACCATAGCGTGAATAAATGTGCAAAAAATGTGATAAAATGAATTCAATATTCTCATAGATAAAGACCGGGAAATTAGGTAATACAAGCATAAAGTATGCTTTGATGTATACAACCCTAACAATCTCCCACTTATACTCAAAGTATGCTTTTGAAGTATACTATCTAGACTATGTCTATCTATCTCCCTCTTATACTCAAAGCAATACTGCCATACACTTAACCCCATTCCTTCCACATGCCCTTCAAATGACTTTGAGAGATCTAGGTTGTATTCAGATGCTATATTGGAGACAATAATCTTTCCTCTCTTCACAAAATCTCGAATGAGATGATATTTGTGCTTGATATGTTTGCTTGCTTTGTGGGCCCGTGGTTCCTTCAAATTTGCAACAGCACCGGTATTATCACAATAAAGTGTAATACTCCTAGGCAAATTAGGAATCACACCCAAATCCTTTAGGAAGTACTTGAGACATACCGCCTCTTTAGCTGCCTCTGAGGCTGCTACATATTCGGCTTCCATGGTAAAGTCCGCTATGCATTTATGCTTCACACCCCTCCAACTGATGGCTCCACCTCCCAAAGTGAAAATATATTTGGAAATTGATTTCGACTTTTCTTTGTCCGAACTGGAATCTGAGTCACTGTAACCCAAAGGACAAAGTGTATCCGATTGATATACAAGCATATGCTCCCTATCCCTTCTCAGGTACTTTAGTATATGCTTGACAACAATCCAATGTCCCGGTCATGGATTCCACTGATATCTCGCCACCATGCCTACAGCATGACAGATATCAGGCCTAGTGCAAAGCATAGCATACATGAGGCTTCCCACTGTCGAAGCATAAGGGACCAGCTTCATGTCATCTATCTCCTTCTGTGTCCTAGGACACATAGCCTTAGATAGCTGAATTCCATGTCTATAAGGTAAGAAACCTTTCTTGGAATTCTCCATATTAAACTTCTTTAGCACCGTATCAATATAGGATGCTTGAGATAAGCACAACATCCTTTTATTGCGATCTCGAAAGATCTTAATACCAAATATATGCCCGGCTTCTCCCAAATCCTTCCTATCGAACTGCTCAGATAGTCATACCCTTACGTCTGATAATACCTTCACATTCTTTCCAATTATAAGTATATCATCTACGTACAGTACAAGAAACACTAACACATTTCCATCGCACTTTTTGTATACACAAACCTCACTAGGACACTGTGTTTCTACCCAAAATATTATCCGGAGATAGATATTGCTGGAATGGATGAGTAGCAAACAAGGTGCTAGAGCACTTCCGTGGGGAAAGTAAATAACACAAGATTTGCCGGGGTTGTTAGTCCCGGGCTTGAATGCTCTCGCGAGATATTATTAATACAAATACTTTGGAGTACAAATATTAATGTTAGAGTACAATTACAATGAGTGTAAAGACCCTAGTTATCTTAGCTATTGAGCGTGAAAATTGCTGGAAGAACCAGATGTGATGCTCTGTGAGTTCTTGTAACAATGATGGGGTGATGTGACGATTGTGAGAAATCGACGGTCTCTCACAGTGTGTATTAGCTATATGTCTGAGCTCCTGGGCTTGCGGGTCTCTTCGAATCTGTACTGCAAGGAGTTCTTGCCTCTTCCGACCGTCTTCTGGATGATAGGTGCTGAGAGAGAAGTACTGAGGCAGATTCAAGAGAGGAAGCCAAGAGCCTGAAAGAGTGTATGTGTTTGTATGTATTTGCCAACTAAGAGGAACTTAGAGGAACCTTTTTCCAGTTGCTGGAGGTTCTCTATTTATAACACTGGGAGTTGTCGGGCGATCGCCTCTGTTGTATTATAATAAGCGGGCGATCGTCTTTAGCAAATGGACTGGTCTCCTTAAAGTCCGTGGCTGTTGCTGGAATCTAGTTGTGCGGACCAATGAGAAGTCTGCACGCATCTTGAGTCGCTGTTCCGGGAGGTCCCACTTTGTACCTTTAGGCGAGTCTGTCGGTAGGTGAGAAGGTGGTGACAGGATGTGGTCAACGATCCATGTTCTGCGGCGCCTTTCGCGGGTCTGCACATGGGCGCTTGCTTTGAGATCCAGTCTTCATAGATTTTGACGGACGAAGGTCTTGTTTGTGGCACAGGACGGTCGTCCTAGGTCGGGCACCAGAGTCGATCGCTCGGTGCCAAAAGGCGATCGCCTTGTGAGTCGATCGCTAGATGCTTGAAGGTGGAAAGTTATCTCCGTTTAAGCAAGTTTGCCGTGGCTCCTTTGGTCATGGACTCGATCGCTCCGCACTTATACCGATCGCCGTAGAGGTATATAAATCGCCACACAACAATTGCCCCCCAGCTCGCTCCGATGTTGGAAACGTGGGGTGAGGTGGTTCTGCTGGCGATCGCTGAATTTTGACGAGTGACTCTGCATTTTGCGGAACTGGTGATCGTCTTTGAGCGGATTGGTTTTGAATTTGACGACTGGGCCTGGGTCCGAAATGAGCGAAACGGCAAATGAGGAAAAGTTTCCGGGGCACGTGTCGGGTTCCTGTAGGGGAGACCGACGGTTAGTTATGACTCCTCGTCTGGCGTGTCCTTGAAACGACGTGTCGCGGGTTTCAAGGGAGGCATTAATTGCGACGGTTGCACTCTGACCCCTAAGATTCTCCATATTTGCACGGAAGTCCCTGCCATCTCCTATAAAAAGGCGTCGGGTTGCAGTCTTAATACTCTTATGTGCTTTTATCGGAGAAGGAGGATATTGCCGAAGAATTTACTGAAGCTTTGGCTGCCGATCGTCGATCGATTCATCCCTTGGTAAGAAAACACTCCTTTTCTCCACTTCTCTTCGAAAATGTCTGGAGTATCTTCATCGTACGGAATGGGCACCACCTTCGCCGCCGGGGCTTCGACTGCCCGGGGAGGATCCTCCGCAGAATTCCATTTGGAGACGGCCTCTGAGGCTATCCACGCCGGTATTGACCCCACGGAAGTCGAGGCGCTATTCAATGAGGCCGACGTTGCCAGGGAGGCGGCGGTTGAGCAAAGACGCTCGCAGATGGAGAGAGATTTGGCGGTGAGGGACTACTGGGAGCAGCATAGTGCTTTTGGCCAGGCCTACTTGGCCTTTGCTGAAATCATGGAGAGGTTGGCCGGTCCGTCTCCTAAATTCGATTACCGGGAGTACTCGATCGCCCACCCTTATCAGTCGGTGAAGCGATCGTTGTTTCGGGCCACGCAGCGTTCTCCATGGTCCCTCGGACAGATAAGGAGCTCGGCGACCAGGAAGGACCTGGCCGTATGGAGGACGAGGTATCATGTCCCCTCAGATGTGGATCTTTTCGCGCCGGCGGAGAATGAGCGAGCCGACCAACCCCCGGCGGGTATGGTCGCCGTGAATGAGGCGATAATGGAGGCCGGGCCGCGTTTCCCTCTGTCTTTTGCTATGTCCCATTTGTTGGCCGTCTGGAACGTGGCGCCGCTTCAGCTAACTCCGAACGCTTGGCTCCAGATCATTTGTGCCCTTACCTTGTTCGGCGATCACCGACTGTACCGCCATCCCTCGCCATCGGAGATGAACCACTTGTTCAAGCTGACGGTTCAGAAGGGGTCTGTCGGCGGCTATCATATCCAAGGTCGTTCCGGCCGGGTGATCCTTGGGGTCCCGAACAAGGTGCGGGGCGATCCGGCTAAATGGTTCTGGGTCGGCGGTGCATGGAAGGCATCAGCGAGCGACAATCCCACGGACGAGCTGAATATTCCCACTAGCTTTCGGGAGAGGAATCCGGATAAGGGTTCAGACTCTCCCTTTGTTCGGACATGTTCTGAACTAATCTAATTTGGTCTTCCTTTTGCAGGTTTCCATATTCCGGCGGTCGACGAGCTACCTTTCGATTTTCTGGTCGTCTGGGAGCGGATACGAAGTCTACCGGACGACGACTTGGATGCTCGCCAGATTAACAAAGAGAGTCGCTGGCTGTATGCTCGGTTGTTCCGTTTCTCACGACATCTCTCGGTCCCAGGTATGACTCTCTACGATCTCCTTTTGCTGGGCGATCGTCTTGTTGGAGGAATATGTCTAACTGTCGTTTGATTGTTCTTTATTGCAGAAGTCCGCTTTCCTCGTTTCTTGGAGCCTCCAGTGGAGATAGCCATGTCGAACCCCGGAGTTCTGAGCCATCTTCGCCAGAAGAAGTCATCTCGGGTTCCTCCGGTGGCGTTACCTCTCATTCCGGAGGTGAGGCCCAACGTGGAGCTGATCATAGCGGAGGAGGAAGCTCGGGAGGAGGGGCTCCGATTGAACCGCAAGCGGCAAAGGTCGGGGGAATCTTCAGTTTCTGCCCCTGCCGGTGAGGTGCCGATCGCCGCGCCTCCGATCACCGCGGTCCCCCGGTGAATGAGCTTACGCCCCCTGCGGCTTTCTTGCGAGAGATGGCGATCGCCGAGGCTGAGACCCCTCGCGGGAAACCATACTTTGGTCGCGATCCCGAGAAATCCGAGAGGTAAACTTTGTTTCTTTGTTGAATTTCGTCGCTTGCGTGGGAGATCTGCTAACTTTTTGTTGTTTGTTTGATGCAGGATCCGTAGCACTAACCCAGCTTGCCCGCCGATGGTATTGGATTTCCTGGCAAGCCGATCTCCTCGCGCGGCCTGCGATGTCCCGCTGTATGTCAACCGGACTGTTTCTGCTTTGCCAAAGCCCTGGACAACAGACTTAGATGCGATCGCTCGCCAGCGATCTGGGAAACTTCAATGCATATGCGTTGGAGCACCCTCTTCATCCTGCCTTCTCTGTGCCGATATTGGATCTCTCGGAAATCGGCGTGGACCTGAGCTGGTACCCGACTCCGGCAAACCTTGCTTATCCGAGTGCTCCGGAGGACGAGGAGGCAGATCCGGAAGCTGGCGAAGGGTCGCGGGTCGATCCAGTGGTTGAAGGCGAAGGCCAGGCAGGGGCCTGAGGCTCTTCGTTCTTATTGTTTTAGCTTTTGCCTTGTAATTTTGTAGCTTTCCTTTGTAGTACTTAGGCCTTCGGGCGACCGTGTATGTACTCTGATACTTCAAGTAATGAAATGAATGTTTTACTTCTTAGATTTATTACTTGAATGATTGCTTTTCTGAGTCTTTGCATGACTTTGTACAAATGTGTGAGGAGAATTGCGTGTATATCTCCAAGTGAATTGATAAACTCATATAGATAACTTTTACAACAAATTCGATCGCTGCACAAACATTTGAAAAATTCCGATCTTCGTATGTAATTAAATAGGGACGATCGTCGTATACATAGCTCCGCACTTCCCCCTTGTTTTTGTTCACTTAGTGAAAGTAAGGGGACGAAAAATAAATCGTTGAGTGAGCAGTCTTCAATTTTTCCGATTCCTCGAGGAAGGCCGTCCATCTTGGTCTTGAGGAACCGTGCACGATCGCGGAGTTCGATGGACCGATCCCCATGACCGTGTCTCGTGCGCGAGCGACATTTCGTCTGATGGCTAAGTTCTCGCGACTCACTTAATTAGTAGGGTCCTCCGTAGGCTGCGCCTCACCTCGTATTTAAACGAAGGGCGTGCGGTCTTGGTCTGGAGGATTCCTTGCGCGGGGTTTCGTCGGATTAATCGACTCCAAGTCCGCGGCTTGTTAGCTCTTTTCTATCTTGGGACGCCATTAAGATGGCGACCCTCGACGGTATACGTTGAGACGGGGGGAGGGACGCATCGCATTGTCCGGGAAGGACCCACCACGTTAAGTGATGGACCTTTGAGGGCGGGCGAACGTGTCCACAGATCTGTTTTGGAGGGCCCTCAGACTACGCCAGCCTCGTATTTAAACGAAAGGCGGGCGATCGTGGCCCAAAGGGACCTTGCACGGGCACAGAGAACGGTTCCATCGTCCTCCACGACCATGTCGACACTCTTCTACCTCGGACCATCAAGTCAGATGACGATCCTCGACGGTATACGTTGTGTAAGGGGAGAAGATCGCCTGCCTAGGTTCTTCATGTAGATGACAAACTTTAGAGGGCGAGCGAGTAATCCTCTGATTTGTTTTGGAGAGTCCTTCGGCTACACCCGCCTCGTATTTAAGTGAAGGGCGAGCAATCGGAGCCCAAATGAACCTTGCATAGACGGATCGTCGGTTTAATCGATTTTCGCGATCATGGCGGCACTTTTTTACCTCGGACCATCATGTTAGATGACGATCCTCGATGGTATACATTGTGCTAGGGGAGGCGATCGCTGCCTAGGTCCATCATGTTGATGACAAACTTTAGAGGGCGAGCGAGTCATCCTTTTTTTCAAAGCGTTTGCTCAGGCAGTAGCCTTTGGTTTGACGAGGCGGGAATCGGGGAGAGACTTCCAAAGTTTCCTCCTCTTGATTGAAGCATGTAGATACGATCGCCGAGGTTGATCGAGGGGTCGGCTCGTATGAGTTTTCCGGCCTGTTCGCGTTCGACTCGGGCGACCGTGTTGGGAGATTGGTGGGGCTCCATCTAAGCCAATAAACTTTCCAACTTCCCTCCTCGAACAATCTCCAGAGTTGTCTGAGGAGGTCGCGGCATTGGTTGGTGCTGTGGCCGGGACTCTTATGGTAGGCACAATATTGATTGTGGTCCAGATGACCGTGGTCCCTTATAGCCTTCAGCTTGTTTAGCGGTTCGCGCCCCTTGATGGAGTAAAAAATGTGGGTCGGAGTTCGGTTGAACTTGTGGAGGAGATGGGCTTCCATATCCTCGAAGGCCTTGAGATCGCCGGGTGGCTTGGCGACTGCCTTCTTAGTTTTGGCGATCGTCATCTTTCGGACAGGAGGTGGCATTCCCTCGCCTAGGCGGAGGGTGAGCAGCTTCTGCCTGGCCAAAAAGTCGGCAACCTTACCGCGGAAGATCGCGTAGGTTGGGAGGATGTCCTTTGTGAGGTGCCTGAACATAGGCGAATGACCATAGAATCTCCCCAGAACCGAATAGAGAGCGATCTCGTCACTGATGGGTTCGGCGGTGAGGGCTATTTCATCCACCCGGTCGATGTAATCTGCGTCGGATTCGTCTTCCCCCTGCCTGATTTTCATCATGCGGTGGGGGCCTTCTGGTCTGGTGACCTTGGCGGCGAAGTATGACGTGAAGTCACTCGCCAGTTTCTCAAAGGAGATGATCGATCTCGGTGGTAGTGAGACGTACCACCTATGGGCCAGGTCACCCAATGTTAACGGGAAGATTCGGCACTTGGTCGCATCTGATGCCCCGCACCCAGTCATGTAGATCCGGAATTTGCTTAGATGGGTCTCGGGGTCCGATCTCCCTTCGTACAAAGGTGTTTTGGGAGGAGCGATCCTTGGTTGCACGGGGGCAAGCTCGATGTGGACCGCGAGTGGCTCGGTCGGTCCGATGATCGTTCTACTGGCGTTTCCCCCAGTATCCTGGAACGCTTTCATCTCGTCGAGCTGGCGTTGTATAGCGGCCATCGCTGCATCCTGGGAGTGGGAGCCGAGGCGATCAAGTACTGATCCCCTGGCGTTCGGAGTGGGAGCCAGACCGCTGACTTGTATTCGGCTGGGAGTTGGGTAGACCGAACTCCTTGTGACGGACTCGGATTCTGTCGTCTAGTGGTTGGGGCCAGAATACCCCGGTCGCCATGATGGATCGCTTCCCAAGCGACTGAATACGGAACCGTCCGGCTTTGCGAGAGCCTTTTCTCGCGAATCGGGGCTATCTGACGCTCGCTCGCTTAGTAACCCCTTGAACTTCCATTTGCCCACGCGGCGGATGGTTGAGGGAGTTATAGCGGGCGCCGCGCATGCTCTCCGTCGCTCCTTTAGGATGGCCATAGCCTCTTCGATCTGTTCCTCGGTTTGGAACTGGTTGAGCGAAAGGCTGGGCCGCCCCTCAGGTGCGGGCTCGAAAGTCTCGCGTCGCCGCGACTTCCCTCTGCTGTAACACCCCCAAAACCTTACGGGAGTATTACACGCCGTGGGCCCCGCGCCGGAACCCACCAGGATAAAAACCAATTACAAAAACGACAAGAAGTCCGATGACGGTAGTATTTTCCAAAACTCACAAAGTCATTTGAAAACACCAACTACCGTCAAGATAATCAAGGCCAAAAACTCGGTCAAAGGAATCAGTTTTCGAAATCAAACTCAGTTGGCATAAAGACGAAAGCCATTTGAAAGAACTCACGCAGCGGATAGAAATACAGTCCAAGATACATATACATCAATAATGATATACACAACAAAATACACGATTCCCCAACAATATGCCATAGCCAGTATCGTCCGGAATCCTCGCTTCACGACCGCTACCATCATAGTCCTCGATACCTGAAAAACAAGTCCCACAACGGGGTCAGCAATAATGCCCGACAAATAATTGCAAGTACATAAACATAAATATTCACATGCCATGCATCATGAGAATAATAACCTCAACGATAACCTTACCACTTCCGGTAATCCAACGATTCTCGTCAAAATCCCAATATCACGATAATACCATAAAAATCCCACTATCACAACAATACCGTATAATACCTCAATACCAAATACTTTCTCGTACATATCCTCTATGTACGATTACCATAAAACATACCTCTACCCGGACTTCCTTCCGGAATGCATACGTACCAAGAATATCCAAAATGACATCAACAATATCCGAATACTACAATCTTCCCAAGATTGTCCAAGTATCTCAACAATCATCAACCGTGCATTCTAATCCTTTTAGAACATCACTGAACACTTGTCAATATGCAATACAACATAAAATACTTATGAAATGTAAATGGAATTACTCATCAAAACATTACAACCGAACAAGTAAACACTTGCCTGGATACCAACATGATAAAACCAACACCGAACTCATCGTCCTCGTCTACGAGCTCTTCAGCCCCGACTGGAACGAATCTACGGTCTTCCAACGAAGCACAACAGTTATACCTATTGATTAATCACCCTAGAACAATAATCATGTCAATAATCGGACCAACTCGGTAACAAGGATCATAACATGCACAATCTGGAATTCAACCTCGTATTATGATCCAGAAATCCATCTCAAAACGATTTAAACGAATCATCATCTTTAATAATATGAAGAAACATTCGAAGTTCTTATCAAAATCCATAAAATCCCATATAACATCGTTATATGATTATCCAACATGTTCCTCACATGTAATCATCCAAGAAAAACGAACCATTAACAAAGGAGTATGAAGATTACGGTTTAGGCGAACCAAAAGAAGAACACTAGAACTCCATCCAAAGAATCATGAACAACTTGAAGAACAAGGCTTGAATCCAAGGTCTCAATCTAATGTTGTTAAAGCTTATCATTATACAGTGTTTGGGAATTCCAAATAACTCCCAACTCTCTCTCTCCTGACTGAAGGAAGAAGAATGGACGAAATGCTTCACAATACCCGTCTGTCCACCTTTTATAATAAACATTATTAGCGTGCGCTAACATCTCATGTTTAGCGTGCGCTACCGCCTTAGCGTGCGCTAACTGACTTTGTTAGCGTGCGCTATCGGGCCTGCAGGCTACCGCCTCGCCAGAACTAGCTTACGTACGTAATGCCCATGCATTAACGTACGTAAAACATCATGCCTAGCGTACGCAAGTCCTTGACCTTAGCGTGCGCTATCTGAATTTGACTTGCTACAGTATCGTGCCCCCACATGCCGAAAGCATCCGCGATTACCGGGATTCCTTTGACCGATATGGAATTAGCGTGCGCTAATCATACGGTTTTAGCGTGCGCTAGCTCTACACGACAAACACTCGTTGACCTTATCTGGACATGCATCGAACATGGCCGGGTCCACCCGCCGAAAGCTAAGATTCCATTATTGGCGATCTGATGTTAGCGTGCGCTAACCAACATGCGTTAGCGTGCGCTAACTGAATATAAAAATCAACACAGGCCTACACCGCCGCCACCTTCCGAACTAACCCGGCAAGTCGTTACGCACGTTAGGGGTCCTCCTTAGCGTCGTAATCAACCTCTTAGCGACGCTATCAATACTTCGTAGCGTGCGCTACTGCACGATGGCGTGCGCTAATGAAACACTTATAGCGTGCGCTAACGTTGCTGTGCCTAGCCATATTCAACTATCCTCAACCAATGTCTCGACATACCAATCGAACATACGGCACAATGAATACATATACGCATTTAATAACATTATCAAACATTCACAATGTTCTCAAGCATAAATATCCATCAACGATATCCAACATATAAACGAAAAATATATCCGAAAAATCGGGGTATTACACTCTACCCCCCTTAAAAATAAGTTTCGTCCTCGAAACTTGCAGTCACTCGCACAAACAACAATTCAACAGAAAATCCAAAATCACCAAGATAACCAAGAATTATCGAATAATTCGAACAACATACTTACAGGTCTGTGAAGTCGAAGATCTCCCGTGATACTAGCATATGGCACCATTTCAAAAATTTCGACACAACAAGAATGCCAAAACAGGAATAATCATAATTTGAAAACGATTGGTCTCCGCCAAGACCACAACAAGTTTAGAGCCCTGTCGAGTTTTGTGGGATCTGTGACGCTGTGTCACCTCACCTAAAGCGCATGAACCGCTCCTTGTCACATGCACGTATCACCGGCGTTCCACTCCACATCGAAAGCCGCACATTGCACGTGCCTCGCACCGGCGTTCACTTCCCGATTGGAGCCGCACATTGCACATGACCACGGCACCGGCGTTCACTCCCTGCCTCATCGGTCTCGGGAACACCAACAATCCCCAAACCCACACATCACCACGACAGTACTCAAAAATCACACAGTTCCAAAACATCACAAACATCACGCTACTACCACACCGGTAGAGCCACATAACACACATGCCCGGTTATCACAAAACCTTGGGCTCCGATACCATATTTGTAACACCCCCAAAACCTTACGGGAGTATTACATGCCGTGGGCCCCGCGCCGGAACCCACCAGGCTAAAAACCAATTACAAAAACGACAAGAAGGCCGATGACGGTAGTATTTTCCAAAACTCACAAAGTAATTTGAAAACACCAACTACCGTCAAGATAATCAAGGCCAAATACTCGGTCAAGGGAATCGGTTTTCGAAATCAAACTCAGTTGGCATAAATCCGAAAGCCATTTGAAAGAACTCACGCAGCGGATAGAAATACAGTCCAAGATATATATACATCAATAATGATATACACAACAAAATACACGATTCCCCAACAATATGCCATAGCCAGTATCGTCCGGAATCCTCGCTTCACAACCGCTACCATCATAGTCCTCGATACCTGAAAAACAAGTCCCACAACGGGGTCAGCAATAATGCCCGACAAATAACTGCAAGTACATAAACATAAATATTCACATGCCATGCATCATGAGAATAATAACCTCAACGATAACCTTACCACTTCCGGTAATCCAACGATTCTCGTCAAAATCCCAATATCACGATAATACCATAAAAATCCCACTATCACAACAATACCGTATAATACCTCAATACCGAATACTTTCTCGTACATATCCTCTATGTACGATTACCATAAAACATACCTCTACCCGGACTTCCTTCCGGAATGCATACACAGACCAAGAATATCCAAAATGACATCAACAATATCCGAATACTACAATCTTCCCAAGATTGTCCAAGTATCTCAACAATCATCAACCGTGCATTCTAATCCTTTTAGAACATCACCGACACTCGTCAATATGCAATACAACATAAAATAATTATTAATTTTAATTGTATTTACTCATCAAAACATTACAACCGAACAAGTAAACACTTGCCGGATACCAACATGATAAAACCAACACCGAACTCATCGTCCTCGCTTCACGAGCTCTTCAATTTCCGATCGAACGAATCTACGGTCTTCCAACGAAGCACAACATTATACCTATTGATTAATCACCCTAGAACAATAATCATGTCAATAATCGGACCAACTCGGTAACAAGGATCATAACATGCACAATCTGTAATTCAACCTCGTATTATGATCCAGAAATCCATCTCAAAACGATTTAAACGAATCATCATCTTTAATAATATGAAGAAACATTCGAAGTTCTTATCAAAATCCATAAAATCCCATATAACATCGTTATATGATTATCCAACATGTTCCTCACATGTAATCATCCAAGAAAAACGAACCATTAACAAAGGAGTATGAAGATTACCTGGTTTAGACGAACCAAAAAGAAGAACACTAGAACTCCATCCAAAGAATCATGAACAACTTGAAGAACAAGGCTTGAATCCAAGGTCTCAATCTAATGTTGTTAAAGCTTATCATTATACAGTGTTTGGGAATTCCAAATAACTCCCAACTCTCTCTCTCCTGACTGAAGGAAGAAGAATGGATGAAATGCTTCACAATACCCGTCTGTCCACCTTTTATAATAAACATTATTAGCGTGCGCTAACATCTCATGTTTAGCGTGCGCTAACTGACTTTGTTAGCGTGCGCTATCGAAGCCCAGAGGCTACTGCCTCGCCAGAACTAGCTTACGACGTAATGCCCATGCATTAACGTACGTAAAACATCATGCCTAGCGTACGCAAGTCCTTGACCTTAGCGTGCGCTATCTGAAGTTGACTTGCTACAGTATCGTGCCCCCACATGCCGAAAGCATCCGCGATTACCGGGATTCCTTTGACCGATCTGGAATTAGCATGCGCTAATCATACGGTTTTAGCGTGCGCTAGCTCTACACGACAAACACTCGTTGACCTTATCTGGACACGCATCGAACATGGCCGGGTCCACCCGCCGAAAGCTAAGACTCCATTATTGGCGATCTGATGTTAGCGTGCGCTAACCAACATGCGTTAGCGTGCGCTAACTGAATATAAAAATCAACCTGGGCCTACCTGTCGGCCACTTTCCGGAACTAACCCAGCAAGTCGTTACGTACGTTAGGGGTCCTCCTTAGCATACGTAACCGAACCTCTTAGCGTACGCTATCAATACTTCGTAGCGTGCGCTACCTGTACCCAGTAGCGTGCGCTAATGAAACACTTATAGCGTGCGCTAACGTTGCTGTGCCTAGCCATATTCAACTATCCTCAACCAATGTCTCGACATACCAATCGAACATACAGCACAATGAATACATATACGCATTCAATAACATTATCAAACATTCACAACGTTCTCAAGCATAAATATCCATCAACGATATCCAACATATAAACGAAAAATATATCCGAAAAATCGGGGTATTACATCTGCCGTCGGCTGGGGCCCGGATCGAGCTGGGATATGATGTCTGGCGGTTCGGAGAGTGGCTCTCTTTGACGTAGTGGCAGACGTCATGATTCTGAAGGCTTTCTTTGAAGAGCAGTGAGTGTCACTTCAAGTATATGCCCCGAGAACAGTGAGTGTTCTTCAGGATGGTAGGAATAAAAATGAAGGTTAAGATCCCCTTCCTCTAGCGCCAATTGTTGCTACCCAAAATATTATCCGGAGATAGATATTGCTGGAATGGATGAGTAGCAAACAAGGTGAGAGAGAACTTCCATGGGGAAAGTAAATAACACAAGATTTGTCGGGGTTGTTAGTCCCGGGCTTGAATGCTCTCGCGAGATATTATTAATACAAATACTTTGGAGTACAAATATTAATATTAGAGTACAATTACAATGAGTGTAAAGACCCTAGTTATCTTAGCTATTGAGCGTGAAGATTGCCGGAAGAACCAGATGTGATGCTCTGTGAGTTCTTGTAACAACGATGGGGTGCTGTGACGACTGTGAGAAATCGACGGTCTCTCATAGTGTGTATTAGATGTATGTCTGAGCTCCTGGGCTTGCGGGTCTCTTCGAATCTGTACTGCAAGGAGTTCTTGCCTCTTCCGACCGTCTTCTGGATGAGAAGTGCTGAGAGAGAAGTCCTGAGGCAGATTCAAGAGAGGAATCCAAGAGCTTGAAAGAGTGTATGTTTGTATGTATTTGCCAACTGAGAGGAACCTTTTTTCAGTTGCTGGAGGTTCTCTATTTATAGCACTAGGAGTTGTTGGGCGATCGCCTCTGCTGTATTATAGTAAGCGGGTGATCGTATTTAGCACATGGACTGGTCTCCTTAAATTCTGTAGCTGCTGCTGGCATCCAGTTGTGCGGACCAATGAGAAGTCTGCACGCGTCTTGAGTCGCTGTCCCGGGAGGTCCCACCTCGGGTCTGTCGGTAGGTGAGAAGGTGGTTACAGGCTGTGGTCAACGATCCGTGTTCTGCGGCGCCTTTCGCGGGTCTGCACATGGGCGCTTGCTTTGAGATCTAGTCTTTATAGACTTTGACGGATGAAGGTCTTGTTCGTGGCACAGGACGGTCGTCCTAGGTCGGGCACCAGAGTCGATCGCCCGGTGCCAAATGGCGATCTCCTTGGGAGTCGATCGCTAGATGCTTGAAGGTGGAATGTTATCTCCGTTTAGGCAAGTTTTCCATGGCTCCTTTGGTCGTGGACTCGGTTGCTCGGTACTTATACCGATCGCCGTAGAGACGTATAAATCGCTGCACAACACACTGTTCAAAACCATACGATTGAATGACCTCATCAAATCGCATGTTTCAAGACCTTGATGCTTGCTTGAGACCATAAATGGCTCTCTTAAGCTCAGCAATGAATCCCTCCGGTTGGCGCATATATATTTCCTCCCGTTCAAGAACGCAGTGTTGATCTGCCAAATCTCCATATCCAAATGCGCAGCTATAGCTAAGAGAATCTGTATCAATTTAAGCATGGCTACCGGCGAAAAGGTCTCATCGTAGTCTATGCCCTCCTTCCGAGTGTAACCTTTCGCAACAAGTCTTGCTTTGAAGGTTTCAACCTTCCCTTTCGATCATCTCTTACGCTTGTAGACCCACTTACTTCCAGTAGGTTTTACCCCATTGGGTAGCTCTACTAGCTCCCACACTTGATTAGAATCCATAGATCCCATTTCGGATTCCATTGTTGATTGCCAAGATTCAGCATCCTTGTCTTGAACTGCCTGTCTATACGTACATGGATCCGTTTCATCCTAGTTCGGGGAGTGGTCCAAAGACGCTCCCACTCCAATGAAACGATCAGGTTGACGAACAACCCTCCACTACGACGAGGTGTGTCCTTGGTTTGTATATCTACAATAGTGTCGATATGTGGTACACTAGGTGTTTGTACAATTGGTATTGTCGAAATCTCACCCCTATGTTCCTCTAGAATGACCTCACTCCTAGGCTTGTGGCTTATTACATAGTCCTCCTCCAAGAACCGGGCATTGGTGCTAACAATGACCTTCTGATCTTTAGGACGGTAGAATAAGCCACCCTTTGTTCCCTTCGGATATCCTACAAACACTCGTACTTCTGTACGAGATGCCAACTTATCAGCTTCCTTATTCAGCACGTGTGCTGGTGAACCCCAAATCCGAACATGTCCCAGACTGGGTTTTCGCCCATTCCACAGTTCTGTGGGTGTTTTTGGAACTGATGTCGAAGGCACCAAGTTTAGAATGTATGCCGCTGTTTCCAAGGCGTATCCCCAAAACGAAATGGGCAAATCAAAATAACTCATCATTGACCTAACCATCTCTAATAAAGTACGATTCCTTCGTTCAGCAACACCATTTTGTTGTGGTGTACCAGGCGCAGTGAGCTGGGAAGTAATCCCCTCATGTGCCAAGAAATCCAAACACTCTCCACTAAGATATTCGCCACCACGATCAGATCGTAGTGACTGGATACTCTGTCCATGACGCTTCTCCGTTTCAGCCTTGAATTCTTTGAACTTATCAAAAGATTCAGACTTACGTCGCATCAAATAGATGTATCCATATCTCGAATAATCATCTATAAACGTGATAAAGTATTCGAAACCACCCTTAGCCTGGATGTTCATTGGACCACATACATCGGTGTATACCAATTCCAATACATTTTGTGCACGATTTCCTTTGCTTTTGGAAAGCACTATTAGTCATATTCCTTCCAGACATGATTCGCAGATTGGAAATGACTCAACTTGGAGTGAATCCAATGGGCCATCGTTTACCAATCTTTGAATCCTTCTAAGGTTAACATGACCCAATCGTAAATGCCACAAATATGTTTGATTTATGCTCGAAGGTTCTTTTCTTTTATTAGGATTAGTCAAAGAATTAAGCGATTTATAGTTATGCAAGGGAGTTGGTGCAGCATTAATGATATAAAGTCCTTCATTATAAGTACTCGTGCAAACATATTCACCATTTTTTTAATAATTGCATTATCTCCAAAAGAAACTGACTATCCATCACAACGCAATTTAGAAACTGAAATTAAATTCCTTCTAAAATCAGGTACTAATAATACATTATTTAGGACTAGAATCCTATCATTAACTTTTAACTGCATGACTCCCACTTCAACAGCCTTCAGCCTGGAATAGTCACCCCAGCTAATAGTAATCTCATCCGCACTAAGTACTTTTGTTACTTGGAACCCCTGCGAGTCATAACAAACATGATTAGTGGAGCCCGAATCTACTATCCATGAAGTGATAGAACAGGAAGCCAAACATGTTTTGACTATTAGTGCATGAGACATACCTTTCTTAGGGCAGTCACTCTTGAAATGCCCCTTAGACCGCACTTATAGCATTTGCCCTTTAGCTTTTTGTTTGCCTCGGACTGAGGAGACTTGGACTGAGGAGCCTTGCCTTAGCTTTGAAGGTTGCCACTTGCTTCTGGCCAACCTGCTTTTTCTTCTTTCCCCATTTGGGTTTTGAAGAAGTAGCATTGGTTGCCACAAGAATTTGATGATAACCTTGTTTGAAGAGACCTTCAGCAGATTGAAGCTCTGTCAGAAGTTCCGCCAAAGTATATGTCCTACGATTCATATTGTAGTTAAGGCGGAACTGCTCAAAGCTTCTTGGCAAGGTGCCCAAGATAATATCGATCTGCGATTCCGCATCGATAGTAGCCCCCAGTATGCTCAGTTCGTTCAAATGAGACATCATTTTCAGAACATGATCCCTTACTGGAGTCCCTTCAGACATTTGGGTTGTCATCAACACCCTCATTGCATTTTGCCTAGCCGCCCGGTTCTGATGACCAAACATCTCGGTGAGATTTTTCATCATCTCCGCAGTGAGGCCATCGTTTGATGCTGATGCTGCAATACATTTGTCAATGAAGCCAAAATGTAATAGCGAGCCATCTCATCAGACTTTTTCCATTTTCGGAATTCAGCCAACTCTTCAGGAGTGGCATCCGGTTCTGGTTCCAGAGGGCTCTCCCCAGTTAACATAAGTTTATGTCCCATTGACAGTCAGGACAATGTCAAGATTTCTTTTCCAGTCGGCAAAGTTAGTGCCATCAAGTTTATTTTCTTTGAGAATAACAGCTAGTGGATTGAAAGACATCTGAGAATAAAAACACCATTCATCACATAATTCGACGCAAAATATATTGAAAAACTTTAAAAACACAATATATATGCAGTCAACCAACACCTCGAAAAAAAACCGCACATGCAAGCCACGTTAGTGTGGACGTTTACATATATATTTCTCAAGTAGATTTTAACGTCTTTAATTTTACTATCTAGTCAAGATGCGTTTTGGCAAGTAAAATTAATAGTTGATTCCTCTTGACCATGTATTAAATTAATATAGACTCCTATGGAGAGCTTATTAATTAATACACCTAAGTGAACACCATAATTTAACAAACATTTGAATATTATTTAATGATAATAGTCCTACAGATGGAGAGGTCCTATCATAATAAATAACATTCACCTTTTTGTTATCTAATTGAAGTTTAAAACTAGTGAGCTAGTAATTAGCACATCCGATGTGGAGGAAGACTCTAATGTCAATGCGCATGCTAATTATTTCACAATTTAAACCAATTATGGAGGCCAACTTGATTTTGAAAAAATCAATTATTAAAATCACTTAGTTATTTTGAAAAATTAACGTTTTTAATTTTCTCGTCCTAACATGCAAGAATCATATTACGCATACATCCATACATGTCATTCATCAAAACAGTAAAAAACCAACATAAAAAATTGGATAATTAAATCCAATTATCATGGCTTTTATTCCTCGTTTTGAATAACGAGAAAATCCTCGGCTGCTTGCTCCCACTGCTTCAAGCATCTCGTTACCTCCTCCCGGTTGGGCCACAAAACTTCCATATTTAGAAACTTTCTTCCAAGCAACATTAATTGCACAAGAACTATCTAAATTAAATTTATTATGCCCCAACGGACGCAACGAACGGCGAATATACGAACAGGACCATACTCCGGACGACCCGACCTGCTACTCGACCCACGCCCGGGGCAGACCTGACCCGCGGCTGATCCGACCCGCGACTCGCCTTACAGGGTGTCTTTGCCGACTCTTGGTTGTCGTCCCGGGATTCTGTTTAAATGCAGGACTCCTCTTCGCGCTGGACTTCTTTTTTCTTCGTACTTTGTGTATTCCAACTCGATTATAATTTTACAAAAAAAAATAAAATACATCGAATTTACATCAAATTTTACAAGGAAAAATAAAGTCCTATATTCTACCCGTGGATTTTTTCACGGGAAAAACTTATACATGCCTTAAACCGAGCCAAATTACCAAAAACACGTAAATAAATAAAATTATCACATAGCCATGATAATTGGACCATATTCACCTGCAAGACAAGTTCTAGCAAAATATTCCAAATACCATACCATAAGAATATTTAAATTGCTAGCATATTAATCATCAAATTAATTAAATTGAAAAGAACCTAAAGACCGGCTCTGATACCAATTGTTGGAATATAAAACGCAGCAGAAGCGAGGTTGATGAATTTGAATATATTTGGTTTTATAAACTAACCAACGTAAATAGCGGATCTATTTAGGCTTGTCAAATAATTAATTAATTAAACAGATTAATAAACAATTTAAACACATATATTTACGCATGAGAGTTGATAATTTATACCTTAGACGCGAAGTGGTAGAAAATTCCCTTTTGGATCGATCGAGCGACTCAACGTACTCCTCTTAGATCTTCTTGTGTTTCTACCTCAAGATCTTCTAGAGTATATCCTGCCTATATCCGGATGTCGTGTGAGCAACAATCTACCAGACTACTTGGACAACAATATGGATCGGCCGAAAGTTTTTCTCCAAGAAACTCACGATTTTGTTCTCTCTATTTTTCTTGAATATTTTGGTATTTTTAGAAAAATATTGTGTTAACTAAATTATGGAATCCAAGACACAAGTCAAGATCCACAATTAAACACACAAGCAAAAAATCGATTTCTTGGTCATATTGCAAATATGAAAATCGGCCACCCCATGTACTCCTTTTATAGGTGTTTTGGGCAACTCTAGGGACCTAAGGAGGCTAAGGTAAGGACTCTCAATAGATATCATCTTGCCATATTATGACTCTTCCTAATATAATGATTCTATTAATATCAACTTAGTCCACTCAAAAGGTTGATATTGCACTTTCTACCAAAATCCCAAATTACGAAATTGGGCTCCTTTTTAAATTAATTATTTCCCGTGTTTAGGATATTCCATGTCCATTAATTAATTTAATCTACTGGCAGCTTTTAATTAATTAATGTGTTATGCATGAGTATACCACTCGAGCTTTATTATTATCGGAAAATTAATTCCACCTGCAGGGTTTAATATAATAATCCTTTCGAGTGCCTCAAGGGACATGATCAACACGACTGGTCGGGTCACGATTTCTAGCTATATTATTAATTATCATATAAATAATAATATTGCCCAAAATATCGAGCATATTGAGTCAATCATTTTGGCTCTCACACATGATAAATCAAAGCATGAATATTAAATATATAATTAAATATTAATCACTAGAATTAAGAAATAATAATTGTCCGAGATATACGTTCTTCTTATAGTCAGTATATAAGAATCTATCTCACCTCGATCCAGTTCAACGTATACCGAATACGCTAATATATGCTAATGGTCAAGACCAACCAATTTCAAGCATATACTACAACCTCTCACATAACGGTCTAATGTTATATAGGTTGTGAACTAATTATTACTATATAAGGGACCGATAATGTGATCTTCTGTGTGACCCGACACACCACATTATCTACAATATAAAGTAATTTAGACAACATTTGCATAACCATAGCGCGAATAAATGTGCAAAATATGTGATAAAATGAATTAAATATTCTCATAGATAAAGACCGGGAAATTAGGTAATATAAGTATAAAGTATGCTTTGATGTATACGACCCTAACAAGTGTAACACTTGTCCTTAAAGTGCTTGAAAATACACTTCAAAGTCTTAGCCCCCTCATGATGTAGGCCGATTTATACATACATATATATATATATATATGATGTATTTTGGTTGTATTTGTTAAGTATTAGGTAGTATATTTTGTTGGAGCAATATTCGATATATGCGCTATTGTGCGGAAGCGTATTTAAAGGTGCGGAAAAATAAACGACACAAGATTTATAGAGGTTCGGCCAATCGTGCCTATGTCCTCTCTCCGTATATTTTTCTATTGGCTAAAGATCAACCTCTGCACCTCTCTTCTATCGGTCGAGGGATTACCGTTACAATCTCGTCTTCTATCGGTCCGAGATAAACCGTAACACACACTTGTCTTTTTGTCGGTCCAAGTTAAACCGTTTTCTTCTATCAGACAATGAATCACCGATCTAGCTTTCTATGGGTACTAGACAAACCTCACGTGGATATAGATTGCGATTCTAATAATGCCGGATCCTTGATCCTAATAGCATCAAATCCAATCTTATCCTTTCTTTTTCCTCTCGTGTATGTTTTCGTGTATAACACTCAAACACTTATCAATATAAGTTCAAATACAACAACAAGAATGCTTACAATGATATCACAAGTATAGATGATTTGCTCAAGGTTGTTGTGTTGTTTGATACCAAATGGTTAAGTATTTATAGGCAATTTCCTCCAACTAGCCATTACTGCAAGTCTCACTTAGCGTGCGCTAGCCTCTTCCTTTAGCGTGCGCTATTGACCTGTTACGTAAGTTAATATGCATGTTGCGTACGTTACCTGCTCTTTCTTTCAGCCCAGTAGCTTCTGATACTTTCAGTTCGCGTGCGCTAGTATTCTCTCACAGCGTGCACTAATATCACGTCATTGCTTGCGTCATATATCTGTTTGTAACTTTTGACTTCTGCTCCAAATCTTCCAACGTTCATCTTGTTTGAATTTAGATCTCTTTAGCATGCGTTAACATTAACGCCTTGCGTGCGCTATTCATGCTTCTTAGCGCGCGTTAATCTTGATCACTAGCGTGCGCTAGCCGTGCAGTCCAAACTGAATGACTTTTTGCATCTTCGACTTCTTCGTTGTTTTATTTGGCTTCCTTGTTGTTTTCCTTTGTTTAACAACTAATCATCAAAACTCAATAATGAATATTTGGAATAAAATATTCCTACATATTTAAGTTGGGTTGGTAATGGTATGGTTTGGGCTTGACTTGAAGTAATATTTTAGGTAATATGTGGTCCATTACTTAGGTGGTCTTAAGTCCATAATGACTTCAAGTCCAAAGTTTAATCATAAGTCTACTAAACAAGTGGTATCATTAAATCAAATAGCACATTTAGCTAGTATACTTACTTATTTATATATTTTAATGAATTCGAAATTATTAAATAATTAACTTATTAAAACCTTTAGATATTATTTAGCTAACGAGACTATATACAAGGTAAGAACTTAATTTATTCGAAAGTGAAATAATATTAAACTGTATTTTATTTATTTAGAATTAATAACATAATCTTCTTACAAAAGAATGGGCCTTACATCCTCTCCACCTTGGAAGAATTTGGTCCACAAATTCATATTCGAATAGTTCTGGGAAATTCTTCTTCATCTCTTCCTCTGCTTCCTACGTTGCGTCCTCATCGGTCATGGTTGTGCATACAACTTTAACCAAAGGTATCTTCTATTCTTTTAGCTCGCGTACTTGTTGATCCATGATCCTGATCGTCTTCTCGACATGAGTTATATTCTCTTTGATTGGTGATTTGTCATGTGTTATGACATGATCGGGATTCGACTGATATTTATTCAATATCGAGACATGAAATACATCATGCATTCCGGCAAGATCGGTTGGTAGTTTGAGGCGGTATGCCAGTTTTCCAATCCTTTCTAGGATATTGGAAGGTCCGACATATCTGGGGCTAAGCTTTTCCCCTTTCTTCAAGTTGATTAATCCCTGACATGGCGATAATCGAAGGAACACTTTGTCTCCTGTGTCGAATTCCAAATCCTTCCCTCTCTAGTCTGCATAACTTTTCTGTCGGCTCTAAGCAGTGCGAATCCGTTCCCGAATGATTCTAAATTTATCCACAACATCTTCTATTAGATCAAATCTCGGTATAGGGTTTCAGTTCGGCTTAGTCCTTAGTGTCCATCAATTATCAATCTTCCAATAAATTGGTGATTGACACTTTCTCGCGTATAATGCTTCATATGGGCCAATGCTGATAGTTGCCTGATAGTTGTTGTTATATGCGAACTCAGCTAAAGGTACATGGTGACTACAACTTTTCTGAAAATCTAGTGCACATGCCCGTAACATATCTTCAGGTACTTATATCTTTCTCTCGGATTATTCGTCCGGCTGAGGATGAGCTGCAGTACTGAAACTCAATGTCGTCCCAAGTTTCTGATGAAGGCTTTTCCATAATCTTGAGACAAATCTGGGGTCACGATCTATTTCCATGTCTACAGGTACTCCGTGCAGTCTAACTATTTCTCGGATGTACATCCTTGCTAACTACAGACTATCATTCTTTCTTACGGATAAGAAGTGAGCTAACTTTGTAAGTGTATCCACGACTACCTAAATTTTGTTATATTCTCTACTGGTTGTTGCTAAATCTGTCACAAAATCTATCATTTAGTTTCCATTTCCATTCAGGAGTCTTGAGTGGTTGTAGCAATCTTGATGGTCTCTAGTGCTCAGCCTTCACTCTTTGACAGGTTAAACACCTCACTACGAATTCTGATACTTGGTTCTTCATATTCACCTACCAGTAGTGTTGCTTCAAATCCTTATACATCTTGTTGCCGCCTGTATGAATTATATATCGAGAGCACTAAGCCTCTGGTAATATTTTCTTCCTGAGTTCCTCATTGTCGGGAATGCATATTCGGTGTTTGAATTGTAATGTTCCATCTTCCGATATGCTGGACTTAGATTTCTCACCTTATGTGACCCTTTTCTGAAGCTTATACAATTTCTCGTCTTGTGTTTGTGCTTCTTGGATTTCCTTAAGTAAGTCTGACTTTGTTGTCAAAGTAGCGCATAACACATGTGTCTTAACCTACCTTGGATTCCATTGGCTTATTTCTCCCAGGGCATCCCATTCACTTATCATGAGTCATGCACGCTCGCTTTCCTACTCAAGGCATCAGCTACAACATTGGCCTTACTCGATTGATGTTGAATGGTGAAGTTATAAGAAGTTCTATCTACCGTCTATGTCTTAGGTTCAACTCATTCTGAAAGAACAGATATTTGAGACCCTTGTGGTCGGTGAAGATGGTGAATGTAGATCCATATAGGTAGTGTCTCCATTTCTTCAAAGCAAATACTATTGCTGCGAGTTCAAAGTCGTGAGTTGGATAATTTATCTTGTGGACTTTTACCTTTCGTGATGCATAAGCCACTACCTTGCTGTTTTGCATCAGTACAACTCCTAATCTCTCATTTGATGCATCGTTGTATACCATAAAGCCTTCACTCCCTTCGAGAAGTGTTAGTACAGATGCAGTGGTGAGTTTTCTCTTGAGTTCCTGGAAACTTGACTCACACTTATCGCTTCACTCAAATTTAACGTGCTTCTGGGTCAGCCTTGTGAGTGGTCCTGCGATTTTAGAAAAATCTTTAATGAATTTGCGATAGTAACCCGCAAGTCCAAGAAAGTTCCGAATCTCAGTGACAGTTTCGGGCCTCTTCCAATCCAAAATAGTCTCCACCTTTGATGGATCGACTATGACTCTATCTCCAAATATTGCGTGTCCTAAAAACGCTACTTCTCTTAACCAGAATTCGCACTTACTAGTGTTTCTAGCACTAACCTTAGGTGAGTTTTGTGATCCTGGTCCGTCTTAGAATATATGAGTATGTTGTCAATAAATATCACGACGAATTGATCTAGATATGGTTGGAATATGTAGTGCATTAAATCCATAAATGCAGCTGGCGTGTTGTACAATACAAAAGGCATTACCATGAATTCATAATGACCATACCTAGTTTGAAAGGCAGTCTTAGGTATGTCATTCTCTTTAATCCTCAATTGGTAATATCCTTGTTGAAGATCGAACTTCGAGTAGACTATTGCTCTTTGGAGTTGGTCAAACAGATCATCAATTCTGGGAAGTGGATACTTGTTCTTAACAGTAATGTTGTTAAGTTCTCGGTAATCAATGCATAATCTTAGCGTGCTATCTTTCTTCTTTACGAATAACACTGGTGTTTCGGAAGAAGATACGCTCGTTCGGATAAATCCAACTTCTAGCAATTTCTGCAACTGAACCTTCAACTCTTGTAGTTCCAGTGGGGCTATTCGATACGGTTCCATAGCCACATGTGCCTTTCCTGGCAAGATATTAATGCTAAATTTAACTTTCCTATCAGGAGGTAGGGAAGTAAGTTCCATGGGAAATACATCATAGTATTCTGATACTACTGGTATAGCTTCAATCTCCATTTTTCTCTTGGGTTTGTTGATGATAAATGCCAAATATCCTGCTGCTCCCTTCGAGATAACCTTTCTCGCCTTCGTAGCTGATATAGTTGGGGCCGAGTTAATTCTAGTATTCCCATGTAGTTCAACTACTGGATGGTCGGGTTTGTAGAATTGAACTATCTTAGAATGGCAATCGAGTTGTGCATAGTGTTTAGATAGCCAATCTAGCCCAAGTATGAGGTCACACTCAAGTGTGGGAAAAAGAATTAGGTCGGCAGGAAAACAATGACCCTCAACTATTACTTCACAATACTTAAATACCGAATCTGTTTCTCGGCTCGCATACATAGATGTGGATACTTCTAGACTTACGAGCAGTGATTCCATTGAGACGTTCAATTTTTGTGCATAATGGGGTGTAATAAAAGAATATGATGGTCTTGGGTCTAACAATGCATGAGCATAGTGATTTGACACGAGAAATGTACCTTCCACACGTCGATTGCGTTAGGGGATTCTTGACCGGCTAAGGCAAAAACTCTTGCTGGTGCCTTCCCTTTAATGCCCTTATGATTTTCTTGATTAGCCACATTTCTTTGTTGGTTGTTGCCTGGTGTCTCCCACTTTGGGCATTCCCTGGTTGGATGTTGTTATCTCCACAAGGTAAGCATCTGTCTTGCTTCTTCCAGCAGTCCTCAGATTTATGTCCCATTCTAGTGCAGTGAGGACATGGCGACAGGTTGTACACAGGTCTCTTCCTGGAATTTTGTCCATCAGTCTTGCGTTGGAATTTCTCGGGTGGTTTGGATGATTGGTTTTACGTAGATCTCTTGAATTTCCCAGTCGTGCAATCCTTTTCCTGTCCCAACTGGGTCATTCAGCTCTCAATTCAGCTTGCAGCCTCGACTGCTTCTGTCATGGTCATCACTCTTACTAGCAACAGTCTCAGCTGTAGAGTAAACCTCAACCCTCTCGTAAACTTGTACAATTTGTCCTCCTCTGTGCTCACTAGTCCTGGCGCGAAATTGGAGAGTCGATTGAATTGGGACTCGTACTGGGCTACAATCATTGCCTCTTACTTAAAATGATAAAACTCATCACGTCTACATTCACGAGCGACCTGAGATATGTAATGGTCATGGAAAGCCTTTACAAAGTTCTCCCATGTTTGGTTAGTAGCTTCCCTTGTCCACTTCTCATTGGTGACTCTCCACCAGTCGTGAGCCGCCGATTCTAATCGAAAAGTTGCCACTTCTATTCCACTGAGTATTGCAGGGTACCAAAGTGCTTTCTATCCTATCAATCCAGTGTTCGCCTTTCTGGTCATCAGGTTCACCGAGGAAGGTGTAAAATCCCAGAATTTTACATTATATAAATTATAAAGTAAGTATTATTATATAAAATAATTAGTGAAATTATTTCTAAAAGTTACATCTTGATTTAAATGAATTATTATGGTATAATTACATAATAAATTTTAAAACATATATTTGGATATTTTCTAGTAAGTATCGTGGACAAGTATCAACTTTGAAAAATCACCACGGATATTTGGTATGTTCAAAAATTCTGAAAAATATCATTGTTGTAGAGAATTTAGTTAGTTTTCTAATGGTTCAAACAGCAAGTCAATCGGAGTCCGAACGAAAAAGTTATGATCGATTTTGTGGAGACTGCCAACTGCCGAGCACCGTGCGTCACTGCGTGCGTCAACGGCCGGCAGGCGTCAGGAAGCTTATGTGCGGGACCCACGCACATGGCTCGGCCAGGGCTGCCGATAGTGACTCGGTAGGGGCCCATGCACGTGGATCGGCGAGGGCTGCCGATAGTGACTCGGCATGGGCCCACGCACGTGGATCGGCCAGGGCTGCCGATAGTGACTCGACAGGGGCCCACGCACGTGGCAAGGCCAGGGCTGTCGACTGTGACAAGGCAGCATGACGTAGGACAGCCGGGTCAAGGCTGATGTCATCCACGTAGTTGACTGGGCACCTGTTTTGTGGCCTATAAATACAGCCTTTTCCCAATTTATTTCTTCGCACAACTTATGTAACTATATACAGACACTCATTATTTATAAATATACGTCTCTATATTTCCGATCGGAGTCCGTTTGGCCAACGATATGGGATCATTTTCTGGCGAGTCAGACCAGATTTTCCGACAGACTGACTGGAACCTATCCGATGAAAATCCCCAGTGAAATTCTGAAATCCAGATCGAGGTGCTATCTTTGAGTTCGATTATCTACCAATACGTAAGTGGTTTTTGATATCTTATTCATGCATTTCGTAGATAAAATACATGACTAAAATCTTAAATTTTAAAATCTCAGATTAGACATCATTTAGACATGTAAACGGGTCATTTAAGAACAAGTCAAAGCTGATTTTAGGTGTAGAAACGTAAATTAAATCGTGAATAACTTTTGATCGTAAATCATTCTTGGATTCCGTTTCATGCGTTTTTCTCTTGACGTATTTATCTACATTTAGTTATTTTTGTTTTAATTTTTGGAAATGATAAAATTCCCGACCCATATGAGCAATCGAACTAAGTATCTGTCCATATGACATACTTAGATTTTTGAAGGCAATTTTAAGTATTATTTTCTAGATTTGCAAAAATAATAATTAAACCGGAATAAATGAATTTATGTTCTTATATAAAAATATCCAATATTATTCTTAGAAATATTCGAAATAGAGGAAATGGATTTTTCTTCAACTCAAGTTATTAAGTAATATCTTTGTGAATATTTGAAGTTAATAAGTTGAAACTGTTCTCAATGTTACTTTGTTAAATAAATTAAAAGGACTATTGTTTAATTTATTACAAAATAAGTAATATTTAAATTATAAACTGTTGAAAATATTTTTTTAAAAATATTCAAGGATGATGTCTAAGAGCGAGGCATTTATTTTTTAGATGATGATTTTGTTGAAATTTGGTAAAATATAAAATAAAGGGCGAGCCGTTAAATTAAATTGAGACGTCTTAATAGAAATGCTAATAACATATTATTATTAAGAGGTCGAAACCTTGCCTAGGAGCGGACGACTGAACTCTCGAGATTTATTTGGAATCACATTATCGACGACTCACAAGGCAAGTTCGTTCAACTTGCTCGGCCCTAGCATTATTGCAATTTTATGTGTTCATTGTGTATTGATTATGTTGTGCCAATTGTGATGCTGTGGATCTGTGTATTATGTGATGAATGTGAAGAGATGCAAAGTTATGCCGTTCCAGTGGGAATAAAGGGAAATTTATAACGAACGTTCGTTCCGCACCCGGATATTGGGGGTGTGCATCCGGATATTGGGGATGGTAGAAATTACACTATTCGGATATTGGGGATTGGTGCTTATGTGTTATTGTATGTATTTGTGATATGTGTTGTAAGCTGATACTTTTGGAACTGCAAACTTTGTACATATGAGCATATTATTGTGATGTGTTATGACTGACCCGGATATGGGCTGGTATTGTTATACTTTCCAGTTGCAGGAACTTCGAAAATAGAGGCTTGGGAATGCGAAGGGACGGTGCATGCTTGACAGCGACGACTTGATAGAGTTAAATTTTCCTTGGCATTTATTTCGGAAATAAGAGCATGTATTAAATTTTAAAATTGTGTGTACTTCGACTTTCCTGTTCGTATGATAAAAATTTATTATCAATTTCAATATTGTTATTTTTACCAAAAGTTCTTGTGAGGTAAGATGAATAACCTAGCTTGGTGGGTCCCACGAGGGATCCACGGCGCTGTAGCTACCCAAGATTTTGGGGATGTTACACCAAAAGTAGTGGCTACAGAATGACTTGATTAAAGATTCAATTGAGAAGATAGTAATGGTGCGCAACCACATGCTAGCCGCTCAAAGTCGACAAAAATCTTATGCGGAGAATCGCTAGCGGCCATTATAATTCGAGGTAGGCGACCATGTATGTGGCTCATGGTGCCGCCTACTCGAGGCACTCATCGTTTCGACCACAAAGGCAAGTTAAGCCCACGTTTCATCAGACCTTTTGATATTGTTGAATGCGTTGGAGACTTAGCTTATCGCTTAGATCTACCATCATCTCTATAAGGAGTCCATAACGACTTTCACGTATCGTAATTGAGGCAATATGTTCACAATCCCAGTCACAAGTCAAATCACGAAATTTTGGAAATTTCCAAGGATACTACTTTCGAGAGATACTAGTTGCTATTTTAGATTATCACATAAAGAAATTAAGGAATACATCTATTCTTCTAGTTAAAGTCCAGTAGTCACACCATGGAAATGAAGAAGCCACTTGGGAAACTTAAGAAGCAATGCGTAACTGGTACCCCGAGTTGTTCCAAACATAAGTTTCGGGTCGAAACTTAATTTTTAGAGGGAGAGTATTTAATACTTAGATTGTTACCGTTTTAAGAATGGATGAGATAATTTTGAAAGACGCAGTATGATAATATGCTTGGTGCATTTACTGCTATCAATGTTATACTTGATGTCTTTGCTATTTATGTGATAATTGATGATCTCCCTATTGATGTTGTATTTGATATTTTAAAGGAATCGAATAGCATTATCCATTAATAGTCGGAAAATCCACGATAGAACCCGACGGTGCGCAACGTCGTATTCTCCAATAGGATTTTTCAGCGAGGATTGGGAAACGTACTCGAGAATTACTTAATGATGGTAACCTCCTTCCAAGTTTCGGGACAAAACTTATTTTTAGAGGGAGAGTATGTAAAATCCCATAATTTTGTTAGGAGTATGCCCTCGAATACCACTCAGAGGATGTTGAGTGAGGGCATTGTACTTGTAATTATGTAAATCATTAATATAAGGCAATGGATGTTTCTTTATTTACTGGCAGTTACTGGCATTCCTAACTCGTAAATATACGTATAGAAACTAGTCCGTGTATTTGAGAGCAAAACGTTCCACTCCTTATTGGATAAGGGGGTCGGCACTGGAAAGGTTTATAGCTCAAATACTTAATCGTTCGCAAGTCGATGAAACTTGACTGGGAGTTAAGTTTATGTGAAGACTTGTATGACGTGTTCTTTGACATGGAGAGTGCCTGTCGAACACTAATGGTTAGTGGGAGCACACGTTATAGGTATGCTAATTGGATTAGTATACTCGAACCGACTCACCCTCGATTCGTCACACGGATTTCACTCCGGGATAGTCAATGATGGAATCGAAAGGTTGTGATAGGTATTCGTGAACCTTCGACTTGAGGATTTAGTAGGGATGTGCTTGTGACGTTAAGATTTTCATTAGAGTAGTTCGACCCTATAAACCGGGAGGTGGGGGTCAACCTCGACGTGCATCTTAACGGGCAAGTAGCAGGTCCTACTGAATACCAAGATAGAATTCTTTCTCCCGTTAGTGAGCGGGTTTGATGTCCTATGCGGTTATTGGCAAATGAGATCATAAGTCTTTGGCCAAAGCATTGGAGCTAGTTGTATTGGATACACGAGAACTCAATGATCTCGATTTGCATTAACGCATGCATAGCGTCAAGTACAGATAGCGTTTGACTGACCGTGACCCTATAACTTGATCGGGACATTTGAAAGAAGGGTTTATACGTATACTGGTATTCACGACAGAATGGTTCTTGAATGATCCCAATCATTCGTTCTCAGTTGGGGTACAATGTAGGCTGTCAGGCTGGCTAGGTGGTGCTAATACTCTTTGGTTCCTCCCATTACTGACTGAGACGAACCTACCGAGTCGCGCAATAGGATTGACGACGGAATGAATCGAGCTTAATCTCTCATTATGAATATTAGATATTGGATATCTAATTTGGGACATTGGATGTCTAAATTGATTTATTGGATAAATTAATTTACGGCCTAATTAATTAAGTAAATTACCGGGTGATTAATTTAATTCATGAATGTAATTATTTCTTGGAGAAATTAATTATGTCATTATGTATTTGATATGATTAATTAATTGGATTAATTAATCGATATAAATACATCGAAACGGAATCGGAGTTTATCTGTTTGGACTTTTGGGAGTCCGAAACGAACCGAACTCGTCCGATTTCTACATGGGCCGCCCCCACATTTCCACCCACCTTCCATTTGATTCTTGTTTCATTCTTTAATGAATGATAATGACTTGAATGGCATCTCTCATGTGAGATGAGTTGTGAAAGTGGTTGGTGTATATAGTATTAGAGGAAGACTTTCATCTCCATCTCATTCACTTGGTATCATACGTATGATATAGAGAGAAAGTGACTTTGAGTTCATCACTCATCTTCACCTTCTTCATTCATTTCTTCTTCATTTTTCTTAGAGAAATTTGAGAGAAAAATAGAGAGATCAAACATTACAACACTTAGAGTGTTATAATCAATAGCTTCATCACCTAGCTCTAGACGTATCCTTGGAGGATAGCAAGGTGTTGTTGTTCCGGTCGTTTTTCCGGCGCGTGACAAGTAGAGGCGCGGTATTTCGGCGTTGGATCATTCAAGTGCTTGGGGTGTTTCGGATCGTAGAGAATTCAAGTAAAACTTGGGGAATAGCTCAAGAGAATGATACCATTTAATCAACGGACTTCAAGTGTGAGTTTCTTACAACTCTTGTTTTTCGTTTATGTATTTGTATATACGTAGCTCGATCGATCCTCGTAGGGATTCGGATCGAATTAATTTTCGTTTTTCCGCTTCCACTGGGCCTTCGTTTTAGGCACCGAATCCCAACAAATTTTACATTATATAAATTATAAAGTAAGTATTAATATATACCAAGAATTACTGAAATTATTTCTAAAAGTTACATCTTGATTTAAATGAATTATTATGGTATTATTCCATAATAAATTTTAAAACATATATTTGGATATTTTCTGGGAAGTATCGTGGATAAGTATCAACTTTGAAAAATCACCATGGATTTTTGGTACGTTCGAAAATTCTGAAAAATAGCAGTGTTGTAGAGAATTTAGTTAGCTTTTTAATGGTTCAAACGACGAGTCAATCGGAGTACGAACGAAAATGTTATGATCGATTTAGTGGAGACTGCCAACTGTCGAGCACTATGCGTCACTGCGTGCGTCAGCGGTCGGCAGGCATCAGAAAGCTTCCGTACGGGACCCACGCATGTGGCTCGGCCAGGGCTGCCGATAGTGACTCGGCAGGGACCCATGCACGTGGCTCGGCCAGGGCTGCCGATAGTGACTCGGTAGGGGCCCACGCACGTGGCAAGGCCAGGGCTGTCGACTGTGACAAGGCAGCATGACGTAGGGTGGGCGGGTCAAGGCTAATGTCATCCGCGTAGTTGATTGGGCACCTGTTTTGTGGCTAAATACATCCTTTTCCCATTTCATTTCTTCGCACAACTTATGTAACTATATACAGACACTCATTATTTATAAATATACGTTTCTATATTTTCGATCAGAGTCCGTTTGACCAACAATACGGGATCATTTTCTGGCGAGTCAGACCAGATTTTCCGACAAACTAACTGGAACCTATCCGATGAAAATCCCCAGTGAAATTATGAAATTCAAATCGAGGTGCTATCTTTGAGTTTGATTATCTATCAATACGTAAGTGGTTTTTGATATCTTATTCATGCATTTCGTAGATAAAATACATGACTAAAATATTAAATTTTGAAATCCCAGATTAGACATCATTTAGATATGTAAACGTGTCATTTAAGAACAAGTCAAAGCTGATTTTAGGTGTAGAAACGTAAATTAAATCGTGAATAACTTTTGATCCGTAAATTATTCTTGGATTTCGTTTCATGCGTTTTTCTCTTGACGCATTTATCTACATTTAATTATTTTTGTTTTAATTTTTGGAAATGATAAAATTCCCGACCCGTTTCCGTGTTAATTAACCTCAAATAATTTAATTGACTATATGAGCAATCGAACTAAGTATCCTCCCATATGGCATACTTAGATTTTTTAAGGCAATTTTAAGTATTATTTTCTAGATATGCAAAAATAATAATTAAACTGGAATAAATGAATTTATGTTCTTATATAAAAATATCTAGTATTATTCTTAGAAATATTCGAAATAGAGGAAATGGATTTTTTTTTCAACTCAAATTATTAAGTAATATCTTTGTGAATATTTGAAGTTAATAAGTTGAAACTGTTCTCAATGTTACTTTGTTAAATAAATTAAAAGGACTATTGTGTAACTATTACAGCATAAGTAATATTTGAATTATAAATTGTTGAAAATATTTTTCAAAAATATTCAAGGATGATGTCTAAGAGATATTTGCCAAGGCATTTAATTTTTAGATGATGATTTTGTTAAAAATTGGTAAAATATAAAATAAAAGGCGAGCCGTTAAATTAAATTGAGACGTCTTAACAGAAATGCTAATAGCATATTATTATTAGGAGGTCAAAACCTTGCCTAGGAGCGGACGTCTGAACTCTCGAGATTTATTTGGAATCATATTATCGACGACTCACAAGGCAAGTTCGTTCAACTTGCTTGGCCCTAGCATTATTGCAATTTTATGTGTTCATTGTGTATTGATTATGTTGTGCCAATTGTGATGCTGTGGATCTGTGTGAAGAGATGCAAAGTTATGCCGTTCCAGTGGGAACAAAGGGAAATTTATAACAACGTTCGTTCCGCACCCGGATATTGGGAGTTGTAGGAATTGCACTATCCGGATCTTGGGGATAGGTGCTTATATGTTATTGTATGTATTTGTGATATGTGTTGTGAGCTGTACTTTTGGAATTACAAAATTCGTACATATGAGCATATTGTTGTGATGTGTTATGACTGACCCGGGTATGGGCTGGTATTGTTATACTTGCCAGTTGTAGAAACTTCGGAAATACAGGCTTGGGAATGCGAAGGGACAGTGCATGCTTGACAACGGCGACTTGATAAAGTTAAATTTTCCTTGGAATTTATTTCGGAAATAAAGAGCATGTATTAAATTTTAAAATCGTGTGTACTTCGACTTTCCTGTTCGTATGATGAAAATTTATTATCAATTTCAATATTATTATTTTTACCAAAAGTTCTTGTGAGGTAAGACGAATAACCTAGGTTGGTGGGTCCCACGAGGGATCCACGGCGCTGTAGCTACCCAAGATTTTGGGGATGTTACAGAAGATAGGTGGATTAAATTGGAGAAATCGTTCTAGAACTCGATCCTATGGTACAAGTGCATTTGGGTTTGGAGCAATATGTTGTTGCAGGGATGTTACCGGATGGGCGATTGCCTGAGCAATGTTATTATCCCCTTGGAAAATATTTCCATCTCTTTTGTGTGACTCTTCATTGTCATCACGTTGAGCACGAGGCCTTCCACATCCACGACGTTCAGCCATCTATAGTTAGTGATAATTAAAGTGAGCGTTATATTGTGAAATTTAAGGGTACTCATATTCGGTTATTAAATATCAAGAAACATTATCGTTATGCAATATTATTATTACATTCCCAATGTTATGTCATGAAAATTACAGCACTATATAAGAAAAGGTAGGTTTTCATTGCCAACTATCAATTATTAATGTTCAATTTGAAACATCAACATATAGTTTAGTACGGTATATATTAATCAAATAAAAGTAAAATAGACCGCTCAGTCCTCCCCGGGCTCCATCAGATCTTCCTTGGGGTCCTCCTCCTCAGATCTGGAGGACATATCAATCATCTCTTCTGGTGGCACAACTGCGAGCCTTGGGATTATCTCCACTAACTCTCTCATCCGTGCTGTTGGGAAAAATCATCCCTGTGTTTTGATACTCGCCTCATACAGCAAGTTCTTCAAAGTCGGTATTTCGGTCTATGCATGGAAGCTGTTAGGAGGACTTCATACAGCTTATCCATATAGCAAAAGATCTTCCAGTAAAGTCAAGAGTCCTTTCTTACAGCGTGATCGACATAATACAGCAAAAGATGAAGAAGTTGGATATATCAAACATATTGTAGGTGTTTTACTTAGGAAAAGTAAAACACATATCCAATAGGAAAAGTTAAACCGTTGTGAAAGCAAACATTGTTTATTCACATAGTATTCACGGATAAAATAGCATTTGATGCTGACAGGACATCATTTAATGCGGCCGAAGAGGCTACAGTCTGAAGAGCATTTAATGCTAGTAAAAAAGAATGTCTGAAGCATTAAATGCGAATCACCTTCAACATTCTGAAGCCTCCAATTAGAGCAGTCTCAATCTCACCAACCGTACAACGGCTACATTTATAACAAATCTATTTCTAAGGTTATAAATAGCCCCAAGCAACAGGAAATTACACACTTCATGATCTGACGCATTATCAGTCTGATAATCTGAAAATCAAGCTTACAAGAACAACATATTTCTTCGAGCATAGAGCTTCATCACGAGAATAAATATACAGAGTCCTCAATACAAATAGAACACTTACAGCGAACGCTCATCAAGCATACAACTACTGTTGGATCTTGTTATACCAAACTTATCATTGAGTTTTTCACTTAGCCCTCTGTGGACTAAGTCTTGCGTGTTCTGAACGGTGTGGGATGAACAACACCAAAGACAAAGCTTCAATCTGTGTGAGAAGAAGCAAGTCGAATAAGGCAAGCCAATCTGTGTGAACCGTCCAAGCTATTGTCGGTTATATCAATCTGTGTGAATGATACATCGACGCGTTTAGTTAAAGTCACATAATTGTGTACGCCGTGATTTTAATAAACATATTACTCCTGTGTGGAGGACCAGTGGACGTAAAGGGGTTTGGCTCGAATCACTTAAATTTGTTTCCTTATATTCTATCATTTACTATTTTTTATCTGCCTTTGTGCTTGGAGTATACATATTGTAAAAACCCTGTACGCACCCAGCTAACAGGAGAATATTCAGTTGTATTTAGACCAACTTAACATTAAGATTTCCGCTACGCAAATAACTTCAAAAAAGTTACAGCCAAAGTTGTTATTACTGTATACTGTGGCCAGCAACTGCTATCGGAGCAGTTGATTCTACAAAGAATCAGTCGTTTTTTAACTGAATCAGATCCACAAAAATCACTAGCTTTTGAAAACTTGATTTTCATATCCCCATCATTTATATTACTTCTAACATGGACACCTCTATGATCAATAAAGTCTCTATGTTTTCTATTAATAAATTCGATGATTGGAGAATTAGTATGGAAGCTCGTCTTGCAGCGATGCACGAAGAGATAATTTTCGTCATCTACGAAGGACCAATCAAGATAATAAAGGTCAACACAACCGCAAGAATCGATGGACAATCTTATGCAGATATGCTCGAGAAGGATCGCGAGCAATGGACAACAGACGATCGCAAGTGTGAGAAAATCGACAATGTTGCAAAAAATGTGCTGTTTGTCACTCTCGACAAAGGCACAATCTCCAAGGTAAAAATTTGTAGGACAACCAAAGAAATCTGGGAGAAACTCAAGGTTATTTGCGAGGGAACTGGTCTCTCAAAAGAAAATAAAATTTCTAAATTAACTCAGCAATTCGAATCTCTCTAAATGAAATCTTCCGAGACGCTTGAGGAGCTTGACCTCAGATTTACCGGCATTGTAGGTGAACTTGAAGCATTGGGTAAAATGTATACCAAAAAGGAGAAAATTTTGAAAATATTTAGATCACTCCCTGCCCGATGGGACATTAAGATCACAGCTATGCGTGTGTCTTGTAATCTTAATGACATATCTACTTTTGATCTCTTCTCTGACCTCAAAGCTTTTGAGTCTGATATTGATAGGAGAGAGAAGGCAGAAGAGTCACCTGCCAAGACTACAGAACTGGTTACTGTATCTAACAGGAGACATAGTTCCGCACCCAGCACATCCAAATCGACATGCAAGGCAGCAGACATCGATGATGACATCCTGTCGCAAGACGAGATAGCCCTGCTCATGCATAAATTTCGGAAGTTCATCAAGAAATCTGGAAAGGCCCCATATATGGCCAAGCCATCTAACAGGGTGAGTTCTGAACCACCTTTATCTGCAGATTCTAACATGTGTTACAACTGCTTGAAACCAGGACATTATGCGAATGAGTGTCCTCATCCCAGAGTACTGAAATTGTCCGAAGCTGAGCAAAAAGATAAGGATGAGAAAAGGCGCATTTGGTGAAACAAGCTCAAGGCCCTGATTGGAGAATCAGAAGACTCGCCTGCATCGACCAGGACCGAGGAATGCCTTCAAGCAATCACTGACAGTGACTCCTCCGACGATGAAATAGAGGATAAAGCATATATGTGCTTTATAGCCAAAGAAGTAGAGGATGATGAAGACAACGATTATGAAGTAAACTCAACCTCAACTATTCCTATCAATGCATCGCATGTTTTTAAAAATATAATGAATGAGTTTAAAACCATTCAGAAAGCCCATGAGATGCTCAAACAGGAAAACCTACAGCTCGCCATTTCATTACCCAAGAAAAACTCATGTAAAACAATCATCAACTTGCAACAGAACTAAATGAGGTAAAAACTCATAATAATTGCAAGACAAATGATTATGTTTTGTTAGAAGCTAAAGTATAAATTCTCGAGAAACGATAAGGAGAACTCGAGACCATCCTTAAATCATATGAAAAATCTTCAAGAAGAATGGAAAACATTCTAAGCACTGGGCAGCATACCCATGATAAACATGGCTTAGGACATGACTCGTTTTCCCATAAGGGAAAGTCTAGTACAATGTTTTTCAAGGGAGTGGAACCAATTCCTAAATACTAAGAGGCCCCGAGTCCCGTAAAGGTCACAACTGCCCTACCTCGGACAGCAAAGGCTGCGATTCCACCACCAAATTCTTATCATAAGCAGTGGAAACCCCAGGCTCCTAGACCTGTAAGACACAATGCCAATCACCAACAGTATGCTCCCCAAGCATACCAACAGCCTCAGCAGCCAGCCAGAAAGAAGGTTGTATCTAAGTATCAAAAGTATGCAGCGCGGTACTATCAACAGTACATTGCACCTAGATACTGGATACAGGAACCCCATTATCCATCCAGAAAGTAGGATGCCGCGCAGTTCCATCATCAACAGATCCGGGAATCCAACTGGAAACCTAGAATGCAAGCATTGAGGCCAAAGAAAATGGTTCCTCCTCCAGGACGGCAACCGTACTGGAATCAAAATCCTTGATTTTATATGCATAATAATCAGTATTATAACGACTACATGCCTGACCCACATAAATATCGCAAAATAGGACCAAAAGTAACCTACATCAAACTAATTGTTGTCAGGCAAATTTGAGTACCAAAAGGCACTAACAACTATGGACCCATCAATCAAAGGGGACCTAAATCTACCTAATTTTTGATTACATGACATCAAGGGGAAGATATCTGGTATTTCAATAGTGGATGTTCTCGCCACATAACAGGAGATATCAGCAAGCGATCGGATTATGTAGAAGGTCGCGGTCCAATGGTGCGCTTCGATGACAAATCCAAAGGAAGAACAAGAGGGAAAGGAACCCTGCTTGTAGGGAAGTTCAAAGTCATTGACGTACCTTATGGTGAAGAACTACAGTATAATTTACTTAGTATTGTCCAGTTCTGTGAAAAATAGTTCTCGATCAAATTCTATGTAGATCACTATAGGGTGAAGGACATCAAAACCAAACAAATCCTCCATACAAGAAGCCAATCAGGTAACATGTATATAGCTGACTGGAATCCCACAAGCTCCATTATTCCATGTTTTGTTGCCAAAGACACTACATCAAAGTTGGCTATGGCATAAAAGGATGTCGCATATCAACTTCAAGACCATCAACAAGCTCGCTCGGCAGTGACTGGTCAGAGGCTTGCCCAATGTGACATTTCATAAAAACAGCATCTATGGACCCTATCAGAAAGGCAAGCAAGTCAAGACCATCCTGAAGAGCAAGTCATATCTTTCCACCCACAGGGTCCTGTATTTGCTACACATGGATCTCTATGGTCCTGTAGACCCTGTAAGTTTGGGTTGTAGGAAATATTGTCTTGTTATTATCGATGATTTCTCCAAGTATTCTTGGACCATATTCCTGAACAAGAAGAAAGAAACAACAACAAAGCCGCAAGAGCACCTGAAAAGCTACAAAATGAGAAAGGGATGAGCATTGTATCCATTCATTCCGACAGAGGTACATAATTCACAAATTGCTTTATAGAGCAATATTGTGCGGACAATGACATACATCACGAATTCTTAGCAGCCCGAACTCCTCAACAAAATAGTGTCGTCGAGCGTAAGAATAGAACTCTGTAAGAAGCAACAAGGACCACGATAGCAGCAAGCAAGTTTCCGTAATGTTTTGGGGAGAAGCAACAAATACAACATGCTACACACAAAACCGTTGCATCATCAACAAGCATCACAACAAAATAGCATATGAGGTATGGAATAAAAAAACTCCAATGGTTGCAAACTTTCATATTTTTAGATGCAGGTGTACCGTACTCAACAATGGGAAAGACCAACTAAGGACATTCAACGAGAAGTCGGATGAGAGCATTTTCATTGGATATTCCTCTGTCAACAAAGCTTTCAGGATATTTAACAAACAGAAGCTGACAATAGAGGAATCCGTCCACGTAGTATTTGGTGAACCCCATTGTGACCCTACAGGAGTAGAAGACCTAACCCATAGCATTCATACACTTTCTATTGATGACCACCAAACTCCAATAGAACCAGTCATGGACCTAGAAATCAATCCCGCTGCTGTAAGACCAGAAGCAGTCGAAGCTGATGTTGCACAAGCTGAAGTTGAGACTACAGTTCAACAGGTTAAAGCACGGGATGCCGAGCTAGAACCTGAAAGGAGGTGGTTGAAAGATCACCCCTAGGAATTAATAGTCAGAGATATCGATGCCGGTGTAACCACACGTAGGAAAATATAGAGTACACAAAGCACTGTACTTTATGCACAAGAAGAGACATATTATGAGAAGTCTCAATTCCCTGTATGGAAATCTCAAGCCTAACTTAGGAGACTCGCTATGTGCACACTAGCTGTATTCTTAGCCCAATCCAAAACTGTTTCGACCAATAAGGTTCTCAATAATTCTCAATGGATCACTTTGATGAAAGAAGAGCTCAATGGTTTCAAACAAAATAATGTTTGGTACCTAGTTCCCAGACCTACACATCAGTCAGTCATAAGAACCAAATGGGTATTCAGAAACAAAAAGGATGAAAATGGACTTGTGATCAGGAACAAATACAGACTAGTTGCCCAAGGATATGGACATGAAGAAGAATTTGACTATGATGAAACCTTCATCCCCATAGCTCGACTAGATCTATCAGGATATTCCTAGCATTTGCCGCTCATAAGAACTTTATTATATATCAAATGGATGTTAATTGCGCATTCCTGAATGGAGATCTCGACGAAGAAGTCTATGTTGAGACCTTGTATACAAGCTAAGGAAAGCACTGTATGAACATAAACAAGCACCTAGAGCCTGGTATGAAACTCTATCACTGTATCTAATCAATAATTGATTTGTGAAAAGAGCAGTCGACAAAACCCTTTTCAAAATACAAGAAGGTAACGATCTCCTTATGGTTCAAATATATGTAGATGATATCATTTTTGGTTCAACTAACCTTGCTTTATGCCAAAGGTTCTCTCAACTCATGCAAAGTAAATTTGAAATGAGTATGATAAAAAAAACTTAGTTATTTCCTAAGACTGCAGGTAAAAAAACTTCTTACAGATATATCTACCAACCAGGAGAAGTACAGCAAGGAGCTGCTCAATAAATTCAGGATGAACAACTCCAAATCGTCGTCCACCCCAATGAGAACTTCCACACAGATGAGTGCTGACGAAGCTGGAAAGTCGGTTGATCAATCACTCTATAGGAAGCTCATAGGCTCACTCCTTTACCTAACATCCAGGAGACCCGATATCCAATTTGCTGTAGGAGTGTGTGATCGGTACCAAGTAGAACCTGAAGAGTCACACTTCACCACAGGCAAACGAATCCTTAAGTACATAAAAGGAACAATCAATGTAAAATTATGGTATCCTAAGAAAGGAGGATTTGATTTGGTAGGCTACAGCGACTCGGATATCGGAGGCCGTAAGTTGGATAGGAAGAGTACAACTTTCTTGGACCAAGACTTGTGTCATGGTTCAGTAAGAAGCAATTGGCCAACTTGCTTTCTACCATTGTGTCAGATACTATGCTGCTGGAAGTTGCTATATGCATATTCTTTGGATGTAACAGCAGTTACAAGATTATGGCATCAAGGTAAAAGAGACCTCAATCATGTGTGATAGCACGAGTGTAATTGCAATCACGCACAACCCTTTATTACACTGGCAAACTAAGCATGTTGATATGAAGCATCATTTCATCAGGAATCATGTTGAGAATAAAGATGTTCGGATCGAGAAGATTCATATAGACATCCAATTATCCGACATCTTTATAAAACCTCTCAGCACCACATATTCTGCATGCTTCGCCAAGAATTAGGAATGCTACAGCCCGAATCCAATAAGTTTTTATATTTTTACTCATCAATTGAGGGGGAATTCTGTAAGACCTGTGAATACGGTATCCACTTTAATTAATTGTATACTTAGAACTTCAAGTTATATCCTTAATGTAGGAAGTATAAAGGATTGTAACCTTCCTACAGATGACGTGTTCATTAATTAAGGGCGAATACAATATGACCAAAGATTACAGTATTAATCCAAAATTAGTATAAGAATTGAATCATGTATGTACCTTTTAAGGGGAATGCTGTATTTTTGCGGATACAGCATATACGCTGGAGGATATCAATTAATATTTTAATCTTATCTAACAAAATATTTTAAGTCCACATGCACTGTCTAAATTCAAAACTATTTAACTTTCAATACTGAAGAGACACCTGGACTTTAATGCCTTAAAAACCCGATTTCAAAATTGAAGCTGCCGTTTTGTGCAATAGTGGAAGACGAACTGTGTCACAAGTGGGACCATTCGTTAATTTCAAAACTAATGGATTAGACGTACAAGTTACATCTGAATCCATCTTGTACGTTCATTTAAAAGACAGTTCTCATCCCTTAAATCTAACCGTTCACTGTAACCTAGCCTTCCCTACACCCTATAAAAGGGCCAATATGCTGATCTACAGACTCTTTACGCTTGCATATTATCGATCCTACAGCATACAGTCTACATACTTTCAAGCTTTCTACTTACTTCTTTTTCAATTCACTTCTACAATAATATCTTCTTCCCAGGCTTCATCTTTCTCAGTTAAGAAGAAGGACATGATAATAGATGAGAGGATCTTTGCACACTCAGTTTTGCAGGAGCGCATAATTTCTGAGGATGAGGATATGGTCGGGATGAACTTAATCGTCTCCCATGTGAATCAAAATGGCCTCCACTGTTTGGGTAGCCTGCATTCGGAAAACTACGATGAGCAGATCGTAAAGAGTTTTACGTTGACGCTGAGCTTCAATATGCATTGAGGAAGAAGGGTTCTGACGTCACTGCCATCATCAGCACCGTCCAAGAAAAGGAGATAACCGTTAACCAAGAACTCCTTGAACGTTTGTATAGATTTCCCTCCGATGAGCCGACATTGGAGGAACTTGAATCTTTCGGGTCTGAGGAGATTTTGAAGGCTTAATGGGATCTATTCACTGGAAACTCCCAACCTTCTTAAGTTCATCTCTCATGTCACGAGAAGAACTTCATTCTGCCCTCTATTTACTTACATGATTATTGCTATAGGGTGGTTGAGAACAGAACTAGCTCATTCGAGATGTGCATAAGTCTGCATTTCCGATTGATGATGGCTATCATGACTGGAGAAAAAGGTGAACTGGTGCCATATCATCTTGAAAAGGCTTCAGGAGGAAGCATCAAAGCCTGATTCAGCCAGGAAATCTTTCGGCCTCATACTAAACTATATCCTGGCTAGTTGTGGCATACAGCAGTCAGCAAATGCCAAGAATATTCTTGCCGGGAAGTTCCTTAGTAGCTCGAATCCATCAGTTTTCAACAAGGAGTCACTTCTTGCCAACACGCCCAGTCAATTCTCCCTCCTAACAACTAATGATCCCAGAGATTTTATTGATCTCCCTTCAAAATCTAAATCTGTTGACAGCAAGAAAAAAGTTGTCAGCAAGAAAATAAATGTTCCTGACAGCAGCTCGCCTACAATTATCGAGAAGAAGAAGAAGCAGAAAACTAAGAAGTCTGCAAAGCCGAAAGTTATCCCTACATCAACCCCGGCGGCTACAGCGACCACTGAGGCAATTCTGCATGTTGCACCTGCCGCAGTAAAAATTCCATAGGGTGCAATCCCTCTGGAAGAAACTCTAGCGGCTCCCACAGTAGATCCTGAGCACATAATCGCTATGACAGATGACCAAACATTTATGAAGCTTGAAGGAACCGGTGAATTGGTTGCCCCCTTGGAGCTGATGATCACCATTCCAAACAGGGAACCCACCCCTGTACGGAGTCCCTCTCCCGATAGGGCATCCCTCCCTGTCAGGAATCCCGCTTCTCCACATGTTCTCGTACCTATATAGAATCCAAATCAGACAGCAGAACCCTCTACTGTTTGGAGTCCCTCCACAATGGATATTATAAACAACACTCTCCTCCAGGTCTAGATATATGAAGCCTTTGAGTGCTTCAAGATATGGAAATCCTACAAAGTCGCCTCTTACGACACCCTCTACAACTTGGAGGACTGGAAGTAAGAAGAGATGTTTGTTTTGGAAGTCACGAACACCCAAAACATTGAAGTCTTGATCATGTGGAAAGATCACTTTTGCCAAGAATTTATTACTTCATATTTTGTGTCAAAGAAAAAGACAAGACTAGAAGGAAAGTCTCGGTCTGCTGACAAGCCCAGAAGCCCGAGCCACCACTCCAACTCCGATAGAAATGATGATGACCTTCAGACAGGTCTGAGATTGAGTCGTGAGGAGTCTTGTGAGAAGGAATTTGCTCAGTACAAGGCCACGGCTGGCCAAGGAACGTCTGCCGAGAAACCACCATCATCTGCCCCCAGTCAGGAGGAATCAGTCCCCCCGACAGGAGATATGTGACTGGCACCGTCCAATAGGAGGAATCAATCCCTCCTACGAAACAGGCAGTTGCCGAGAGCCAACAGGAGGACCCAGTCCTTCCTGTACCACAGGCTACATAATCCATTCCGAGACAGGAGGAATCAGTTCCCTCTGTCTCTCCATCAACACAAGCAGAACCATCTGAGGTTCCTGCTCCACAACAGGCATCCACTCCTCTCCAACCAGGATCCCCATCTGAATTGGAAGAAGATCTATAGATTGGAGAACCTTCGGATGCCAAGCTCGTACACCCCAACTCTCTACGCATAGAAGCCCATATAGAATAACTTGAAGCCATCGGTCTCTAAATCGTATTCTTACAGGATGCCATCAAGGCCCTGTATAATGTCAGGAAAGAACTGATTGGATGAGGTAAAATGCTCAAGACGAGATCCCTAAGCTGCAGAGGCCATTCAAGATGTGGAAAAGGCTTTCAACCTCATGCCCAATGCTCTATGGCAAGCCCTCAATCCAAAGAAAGAAGCATCAAGAGCGAATCCTCAAACAGGAGCAAGAAAAGCTACAAGTTACTGAGTCTAAGACTGTCTCCTCCCTCGAATTCACAAGATCGAGACTTACTGCCCGTGATAAAAAGATTGATGACCTGACAACAGTAGTTGCGAGCCTGGTAGATTGCGTAACTGATATCAAGACCTAACAGGCCGAGTCAATGGATCTCCTTCGGGACATTCATGGTAAGGTCTCTGAGCTTGACAATGCCAAAAAGGGAGGAAGAGTCGTGAGAGGCTGCAAGGAGATGGCGCTTAGAGAAAAAGAAGGAGATGAAGGCTATCCTTGATGACAGTGTTGCATCTACCATTGGAAGACTAGCCGGACCAGGGCTAGGACAAGAAAACAAGGGATACAGGGTATTTAGTTCTAGTCCCGTGTTCCAAGATCCTAATTTCCTGTGGAAAATAATGTGTAAAATAGACAACCAACAAATAGACAACCAACAGCCGATGAGTTGAAGGCATGGAAAATAATGAACTGATGAGATACTTCTGTGTTCTCCTTAGGGAATCTCCTATGTTTAACCAATTTAAGACGCTGAAGGATGTCGCCAAAGAGTTTTCGAGGCTTCTTGTAGAAGGAAATCTCCCACTGCAGATAAAATCGAAATCCAAAGTCATGAAGGGCGAACTGCTAACCCATTCAGAAGACTGAATTCTTTCCTTTGATGCATCCCAAGAAGGTAGAAATCTATACAGGGAACGAGGAAGAGATGCACTAGTCAACTGGTGGAAGGGAACCGAACATGACCCCTCCTGGAGAACTTGGAGACAACAGTCATACATGAGATAATACTTCTATTTTTCTGCACATTAATATTTCATATTATCTTCCAATGTAATCTTTAAGGCAAAACAACACTGTAATATATAATCAATAAAATACCATTTGTATCCCAAATATTATAGCTCATAATCTAATGTTGTTACTTTGATTATATTTTGTGTTGAAATGTTAACCAAGTATTAAACATCGATAAAATCTCAAAGTTGTAAGAACTTGTCTGCGAACAGTTCATAGATTAAGTGGAGATCCTTGATGTTAGATTTTCTTGCTTTTGGTTGTTTTCGTGTTGTGGTTCGTTTTAAGTTTTAGGATGAAACTTTTTTTTAGTGGATAGAATGTAATACCCGAGATTTTCATTTCCGATTGTCTTACATTATTTGTCTTTTAGGCTGGATATTTCTCTGTTGTCGAGCATTGGTGTTATTTTTGCCATTGATTGATTGTGTTTTTGTGGTCGTATGTGGTGATTTGTTACATGTTGTTTTCAATACGGATCGACAATGTTGTCTGCGAGTGTTTCATCATGTTCGTTCTGTGAATTTTCAGAGAATCGAGTTGTCGAGTCATAGTGGCTGGGCGCTGGCCGGAGAGGTGCGGTAGGAACTGGCCAGGTGCGCACGAGCAGCCCACACGGGCTGTGCTCGTGTGGTGCTCATGCGGAGCAGGCAGACTGTGGGGCAGTGCCTGCCGCCCATGCACGAGCAGGGCGCACGAGCAAGGCGTATGGGCTGATGCTCGTGCGGCACTGGGCTGCCAGGAGCAGGCGCGCACGAGCAGTGCTCGTGTGGTACGGCAGAGGACAGGCAGCGCAGTGCACGACCGGACGCCAAGCACCATGCTCGTGCATGTCCGGAAGCTTCCCGGACATGTTCTTGGCGCATGAGTCACGCACGACCGCTACTCGTGTGTGACTGCTCGTGCGTCGCTGGTGGTAATATGACCGAGCAGTCATGTTTACACTCATTTTCTCATTTCTATTCCTACTTCCTGTAAGATTGTGCTTACGCGCCAATCATAATTTATCTTGTAATACACTTAGTCATGTGGATTTATCATTTTAAAACTTTCCTGCGGGCAGTTCAAATTTTTAGACTAAGTCTCGAAGATCAGAACTATCGACAGAAGACTTGAAGACAATCTCTCCTTATCAAGAAGGTTTAGGCATTATCAAAATGGGGGAAATTGTTGGGAAGAATTCTCCGTGTTTTGATAATCGCCCTATACAGCAAGTTCGTCAAAGTCGGCATTTCGGTCTAAGCATGAAAGCTGTTAGGAGAACTTCATATGGCTTGTCCATACAACAAAAGATCTTCCAACAAATTCAAGAGTCCTTTCCTACAGCGTGATCGACATAATACGACAAAATATGAAGAAGTTGGATGCAGCAAATATGTTGTAGGTGTTTTAATTAGGAGAAGTAAAACACATATCCAACGGGAGTGAAGAAAACGTAAAACCGTTGTGAAAGCAAACATTATTTATTCACAAAGTATTCACATATAAAGTAGCATTTAATGCTGATAGGACATCATTTAATGCGGCCGAGACTACAGTCTGAAGAGCATTTAATGCTACTCAAAAAGAATATCCGAAGCATTAAATGTGAATCGCGTTTAATTCAAACATTCTAAAGCCGCCAATCAGAGCAGTTTCAATATCACCAACCGTCCAATGGCTACATTTATAACGGATCTATTTCTAAGGTTATAAATAGCCCCAAGCAAGAGGACATTGCACACTTAATGATCTGACGCATAATCACTCTGACAATATGAATATCAAGCTTACAAGAGCAATTTTTCTTCGATCATACAACTTCATCAAGAGAATAAATATACAGAGTCCTCAACGCAAACAGCACACTTATAACGAATGCTTATCAAGCATACAACTGCTGTTTGTTCTTGTTATACCAAACCTATCGTTGAGTTTTTTACTTAGCCCTTTGCGGACTAAGTTTTGCGTGTTCTGACCTGTGCAGGATGAACAACACTGAAGATGAAGCTTCAATAGTGTGAGAAGAAGTAATTTGAAGAAGCCAAGACAATCTGTGTGAACGGCTCAAGCTACTGTCGGTTGTATTAATATGTGTAAACGATACAGCGACGCGTTTAGTTAAAGTCACATAATTGTGTATTCCGTGATTTTAATTAATATCTTACTCCTTTGTGGAGGTTCAGTGGACGTAGAGGGGTTTACCTCGAACCACTTAAATTTGTGTGTCCTTATATTCTGTCATTTACTATTTTCTATGTATGATTGGAGTATACATATTGTAAAAACCCTGTATAATACGAGAATATTCAGTTCCTGTATTACAACAAGTTAACATTAAGACTTCCACTATGTAAATAACTTCAAAAACATTACAACTTATTCAACCCCCCTTCTAAGTTGTTATTAATGTATAGTGTGGCCAACATGTGCACGCAACGCTTCCAAAAACTCTCTCCCCTGAAGGTGCTCCGCAGCCAGGGTACACTCTAGCATCTCAATTCAGGAGATCAACTGAGATCGGATATGCTAGAGACTCCTGATGGTGGCCTCTCGTCACTCAGCGTAAGTGTCACGTTGATGCAGCGTCAGCTCCAGACCCCGGCATTCCTCACATCGAGACTTAAGTGCCTGAAATGCTTCCTGCCTCTATCCGCAGTATGCGCTCACCTCCTGTCTAGCTATAGTAAGCTCTCCCGTCAAGGTCTGGATCTTCTGCTCAAGAGTCTCGATCCTATCCTGGTCCTTCAGTTTAGCGCGAAACTGGTCTGCCCAACTTTCTCGCCAATAAATAGCTTGCTCTTATAAGAGTTTGACTTTTTCTGTTATACGCACAAGCTCTACGATCATCTCCATCTCGGAATCCATACCTACCAAAACCAAGGTATGGGTCAGTAACTGGCAAGGTTCTAATAGTAAGTAGCATCTCATAGAGGCAACTAAAAGACAGATATGCACAGGCAGTTATTAAGGAGATAAGTCCTAATAATTCAGATCAAACTTTAGGTTTTGCAAGGTTTAGATTTCACCCCATTTGGATGGTTCGAATATTTTTTAATAATTCCTCGCAATATTAGCTTTACGCCTTCCGCACGAATAATGTAGCTAAGTTGACTACGATGCATGTAGTAACTCAGAATTTAATGAGTTGAAATTAGCCATTACCATTCCAAACGAATAGTATAGCGACTCAATTGAAGTTGACAATATTGATTGGCGACGCTTATTTCAAATGAATAGCGAATGGATTGAAATATATTCTAGTAGACGATCCGATTTAGATCTTAAGTTAGGTTCTCGAGATTCCTATCTATAATTGTCTCATTGTCTAATAATATTCACTTTGCCCTAGGTGGGGATTCCAACTAAGTCCGAAGAATCTTATCCTGGAAAAGCTCGATGTAAGTGTCCTTCTTACGTAGCGAGCTCTTATACCACTCCTATCATGCCCCCACACCGGGATTGGAGGAGAACGCGACAGTCAATCTAATAAATAATGTTTGTGATAATAAATTCCAATAAAGCATACATGTGCCAGATCTTAGCCCGATGAACTAAGACTGGTTATTTGGTACAAAAGAAATATTCATGTGTACATCGGAATTATTACATCAAAGTATAAAAGGTTACATCGGAAATAAGAGTACAGTTTTGACACATGAATAAAAGAAATGCTAAATACAGCTCCATGAATCCTATATCCTGTTGGCAATACTCGAGGTCAGACTTCACTTCTCGTCAGCATATAGCTCTTCATTCTCTCCATCTAGTGGGGTTTTAGAAAATGAAAGTTGGGTGAATAATGAATTTTCAATGTGTTTGTGTTTGGTTATTTCATGATTATATATATATATATATATATATATATATATATATATATATATATATATATATATATATGAATAAACATAATATATTTTCTCCCACGTTTGAAAAATAATATTGCTTTTTAACGTTTGGTGCAAGTTTTCAAAAGAGAATATAATGAATTATGACATGAATGTACAATCAGTCCCCATAGATTGCTGTTGAGTGTGATGAATGTACGACGTCGAGCGCCCATTAAGTATTAGATTCAGGAGATCGTCTATGTGACTAAATCCCTTAGCCTTCTTATAACGTCTTAAATCGTTACCAGTGTTTGGCCTTTGACTATCGCCACGACCTTTGATTTAATAACCGTAGCCTTGGGTGTTTGTCGGACTGTCACTATAACATTGGCCTTTGAGCTTATCGCTCTTACGCTTGATGACGTGCTGTCTTATCTCTTATCTAGGCTCGATATATCCTTAGCTTGGGTCTATGCCCGTATCATACATAATCATGACTATACCTGAATCTACGACCCAATCACCTTAGGAACACTCCGTCCCTCGGCTTCAAGGGAATAGGATACGATGGTAGCTTTACCTAGAACCGCAGCCATGCTGCTCGATTCATGACTTAGACTAACCATCCTCAATTAATATAGTTAGAAAAGGTACTCTAGAGGTACTCGTGCATATTCTAGAGGTAATTTATACCCGAAGGTTTGTATTACTTAGTTTCGTACATTACTTACTCCCGATTTTTAATGAATAATTATTGTCGTGATTAACGACGATCATGCATACTATAAAATATCAACATATTTATTTGATAATAAATAGACTTGGATAATTCAGGGAAATTAATTCAACCCATTGATGATCAGATGTCCATTGTGTGAGTTTTAACAGATTCTTATGATAAACTCATAAACTTGAATAGTTCGGTACGGATTGATTATGCGTCCAATAATTACGAGTTTTATTGCAAAAAGTTCGTTGTGATGTAAAGATTGAAGTCAGAAATTGCATGAAAGTTTTACCTTTCGGAAATTATAATTCTGTCATTGCGACTTTAAGTATTATTAATATTTTGCTATAATTGTATGAACTTAGATAATTCGGTACGGATTGATTATACATCCAAAAATTACGAACTTAGCGAAAAGTGTGTTATAATATAAGGATTGAAAGTTAGGAATTTCATGAAAATTCTACCTTTCAGAACTACAATTCCGCCCTTATAACTTTTAAGTCTTATTATTATTTTTACTATAATTGTATGAATTTGGGTATTTCGGTATAGATTGATTATACGTCCAAAGATTATGAACTTTGTTGGGTATGGTACCGCCACTTGAAAGGGGGATTGAATAGTGCAATTAAGAGTAATGAACTCTTTTCATGCGGAAGCGATAAATAATTGTGGAATATAAAAGACACCGAGATTTATAGAGGTTCGGGAATGTGCCTACGTCCTCTCTCCTTATTCTTTTCTATAAGCTTAAGATAAACCTTTCCGCTTTGTCTTATATCGGTATGAGGAAAACCGTTACAATCTTGTCTACTATCATTCTAAGATAACCTGTTACAATCTTGTCTTTATGTCGGTCCAAGATAAACCGTTTCCTTTTCTATTGGATAAGGAATCAACCTTTCTAGCTTTATATCGGTACTAGAAAAACCTCACTTGGATTTAGATTATGATTCTAACAATGCCAAATCAACGATCCTAATAACACTGAATCAAATCTACAATTCTTTCTTTTCTCTCGTGTATGGTTGAGTGAATTAAACACTCGAACACTTATCAGTTAAGCTCGATTACAAAAACAACAATATTTATAACCTATATTAGATGTATAGCAATTTGCTTGAAGTTGCTGTACTAAATAACACCAAATGCATTGGTATTTATAGGCTTGAGAGCCAAACTAGCTGTTGCTCCTTGCCCATCATTAGCATATGTTACGCTTCCTCTTTAGCGTACGTAACGCTCTTACCGTACGTAATCCTTCCATGTTATGTACGTTATGTGCTATTCATTTCAGTCCTGTAGCTATTGTCTCTTCCTTAGTGTATGTTAATGCTGCTTTTTGTGTATGTTATATGCAACCTCAGATAGCCATTGAAATGATGACATACTCCATGACGTCACTCCCTCAGTAACGGTCCAATATTTGAATTCAGATTCAAATGCTTTAACATACATTATCATATACATGTCACGTGTTGTGTCGAGATTTACACGTCTCAATAGGCGATCACCTCAGGGACCGTACGACTGAGCCGGAGCCCAGCAGCCAAGGCAGAACTGCCGACCGAAGGTCCCAGGACAGGTCCCGGTGCCGAGCGATCGATATCCAAGATGATCGTCTCTCGGTACTTGGCGATCGACTTCTGGTGGCCGGCTAGCTGCTGACCGAAGGTCCCAGGACAAGTCCCGGTGCCGAGCGATCGATATCCAAGACGATCGTCTCTCGGTACTTGGCGATCGACTTCTGGTGGCCGACTAGCTGTCGACCGAAGGTCCCAGGACGAGTCCCGATGCCGAGCGATCGACATCTAAGACGATCGTCTCTCGATACTTGGCGATCAACTCCTGGTGACCGACCAAGTGACGACCGCCTCATGCCGCGCGAAGCCGATGATCATCCAGTCGACAAAGGCCGAAGCTCAGGACAGAACCCACGTTCAGTTCCAAGACAAGATCCGCATTTCACGGATCATTGACCACAACCTGTCAGCATCTTTCCACCGGCCGACAGACCCGCCGAAAGGTGTCAGTGGGACCGCCTGTGGCAAGAATCAGACGCGTCTTTGGCTCCTCATTGGACCGCATACTGGCCGCCGATAGCTTGCAAGCTTTAGACAAATAACCCATGTGACATAAAGACGATTGCCCCATTATTATATTGTACGAAAGGCGATCGCCCGCCAGAAAACAAGGGATCTTAGCCCGTATAAATAGAAGGCTGCCTACACTTGGAAAACTCTCTAAAAACTCTCTATCATTCTCGCTGCTTCTTAACAAGTTCAACTCACAACTTGGCTTTCTTACTCTTGGCAACAGCTATCTCTCGGCCTTTCTTCTCTCTCAGCATCTCCTACACTGAACACGATCGGCAAAGAGCAAGAATACGCAGAGCTTCGCTCAAGAGCTAGATACATAGGATCTTTTACACTCATTGTTTTTAGATTCTTACATTAATACTTGTATCCACGAATATTTGTATTAATAACATCTCGCGAGAGCATTCAAGCCCGGGCCTAACAAACCCGGCAAATCTTGTGTTTTTCACACCCCCACGGACGTGCTCTCGCAATTTGCTGTTACTCGATCATTCCAGCAATATTATCTTCGGGTAATATTTTGGGTAACAACAATTGGCGCTAGAAGAAGGGGATATAACCCTCAATTTTTATTCCTACCATCTCGAAGAACAGTCACTGTTCTCCGGAGCATATACCTGAAGAAACACTCACTGTTCTTCAGAGAAATCTTTCAGAATCATGACTTCTGCCTCCATGTCGAAGAAAGCCGTTGGCCGATCCACCGGAGGCCCCTTTCCTTCCTAGTCCGAGCCCCAGCCTATGGCGGAGGGCAGCCGCCGCGGTCCGAAACTCTCGATCCCGCCCCCGAGGGACGGCCCAAGCCTCTCGCTTGATCAGTTCTAAACCGCGGAATAGATCGAAGGAGCCCTGTCCATCCTACGGGAGCGACGGAGAGCTTTCGACGCGCCGCCCGCTATAACCCCTTCGGTCGTTCGCCGCGTGGCCAAGCGGAAGTTCAAGGGGCTACTGACCAAGCGATCGTGAGGTGGCCCCCATTCGCAATAAGAGGCGCTCGCAAGCCGGGGCTCCTCTATTTTCAGACGCCTAAGCAGCGACCCATCATGGCGACCGGGGCAGTCCGGCCCCAGCCACGAGACGACGGAGCTCGAGTCCATCACCAGGAGTTCGGTGTATACAACTCTCAGAAGGCAGGCCAGCCATCTGACTCCTCCTCGCCAAAGAACGAAAGTCGGCGACCGCGGAGTCAGGAGATCGGTACACGATTGCCTCAGTTCCCGCCCAGATCGCCGAGCCACGAGCGACCAAGCTACTGCGATGGCCGCAATGCAACGCCAGCTCGATGACATGAAGGCGCTCCTAGAATCTGGGGCAGGCGCCAGTAGCAAGATCGCCGAGCCGAGCGAGCCACTCGCGGTCCACATCGAGCTCACCCCCGTGCAGCGTAGGATCGCTCCTCCCAAAACACCTCTGTACGAGGGGAGGTCGGACCCCGACACTCACCTGGGCAAGCTCCGAATCTATATGACCGGGTGTGGGGCATCAGACGCGACCAGATGTCGAATGTTCCTGCTGACGCTGGACGACCTTGCCCACAGGTGGTACACCTCATTGCCGCCGCGATCCATCGAGTCCTTTGACCAACTGGCAAACAGCTTCACAACTTACTTCACCGCCAAGGTCGCTTGGCCGGAAGGTCCCCATCGCATGATGCAAATCAGGCAGGGAGAAGAAGAGTCCGACTCGGACTACATCGACCGGGTAGACGAGATCATCCTCAACGGCGAGCCCGTAAGCGATGAGATCGCCCTATACTCGGTCCTAGGAGGATTCCATGGTCTTTTGCCTATGTTCAGGCATCTTACGAAGGACCATCCCCCGACCTACGCGATCTTCCGCGCTAAAGCCGCAGACTTTCTCGCCAGGCAAAGGTTTCTTCTCAGCCTATGAGCAGCGCGATCGGTGCCCGAACGACGATCTCCAGTCTTCCAGCCCGATCGCTGATATCAAGCTACATCACCGAAACTGGAGGGCTCGCTCGCCACCTACAGTTCATCATCTAACATGTTGGACTAAGGCACGAGATCGCCTCCCCCGCACAACGAACACCATCGAAGGTCGGCATCTACATGACGATCCGAGGTAGAAGAGTGCAGCCATGGTCCTGGTAGTCGATGGAACCGGCTGCTTAGGCCATGCAAGGTCCCTTTGGGCCAAGACCGCCCGCCCTTCGTTTAAATACGAGGCCGGCGTAGTCTGAGGGCCCTCCAAAACTAATCAGTGGAACACGATCGCCCGCCCTCAAAGGTTCATCATCTAACATGGTGAACCCGGACAATGCGACGTGCCACTACCCCCATCTCAACGTACACCGTCGAGGGTCGCCATCTTCATGGCGGGCCGAGGTGGAAGCAGAGCTCACAATCCGTGGAAGTGGAGTTGATTAATCCGACGACGCCCCGTGCAAGGACTCCTCTAGACCAAGACCGCACACCCTTCGTTTAAATACGAGGCGAGGCGCAGCCTAACAGAGGACCCTCATAATAAAATGAGTCACGAGACAGACAATGTCGTTTGTGCATAAGACACGGTCATGGAGTCGGTCCATCGAACTCCGCAACTGTGCACGGTTCCTCAGCGACGAAACAATCAATTTTCTACGAGGGATTGGCCAAAATTGTTTTTTGCAGGTACGAGACCGAAGATAGCTAGCCAATCGACTGGATCGCCCGTCCTCATCCTACACGATCGCCAGCAAGAACCACCTCGCCCCATGTCTTCAACATTGGAGCAAGCTGGGGGGCAATTGTTGTGTCGAGATTTACACGTCTCAACAGGCGATCGCCTCAGGGACCGGGCGACCGAGCCAGAGCCCAGCAGCCAAGGCAGAACTGCCGACCGAAGGTCCCAGGACGAGTCCCGGTGCCGAGCGATTGACATCTAAGACGATCGTCTCTCGATACTTGGCGATCAACTCCTGGTGACCGACCAAGTGACGACCGCCTCATGCCGCGCGAAGCCGATGATCATCCAGTCGACAAAGGCCGAAGCTCAGGACAGAACCCACGTTCAGTTCCAAGACAAGATCCGCATTTCACGGATCATTGACCACAGCCTGTCAGCATCTTTCCACCGGCCGACAGACCCGCCGAAAGGTGTCAGTGGGACCGCCCGTGACAGTAACTCAGGACGCGTGCTGGCTCCTCATTGATCGCATACCGGTCGCCCGATAGCCGCAAGCTTTAGGCAGACAGCCCATGTGACATAAAGACGATCGCCCCATTATTATATTATACAAAAGGCGATCGCCCGCCAGAAAACAAGGCATCTCAGCCCCTATAAATAGAAGGCTGTCTATACTTGAAAAACTCTCTAAAAACTCTCTATCATTCTCGCTGCTTCTTAACAAGTTCAACTCACAACTTGGCTTTCTTACTCTTGGCAACAGCTATCTCTCGGCCTTTCTTATCTCTCAGGATCTCCTACACGGAACACGATCGGCAGAGAGCAAGAATACGCAGAGCTTCGCTCAAGAGCTAGATACATAGGATCTTTTACACTCATTGTATTTAGATTCTTACATTAATACTTGTATCCACGAATATTTGTATTAATAACATCTCGCGAGAGCATTCAAGCCCAGCCTAACAAACCCGGAAAATCTTGTGTTTTTCACACCCCCACGGACGTGCTCTCGCAATTTGCTGTTGCTCGATCATTCCAGCAATATTATCTTCGGGTAATATTTTGGGCAACAACATCGCGTACGTTATGTCACGTACTTAAAGTACATTAACTTGTCCTCGTTACGTGCATTAACATTGCTCTTGCTCGGCAGACTTCAGTTAGGTCTTTGTTTCGTATGTTAGCTATGATGCTTAGCGTATGTTAGCTGTGTTTTATGCTTCAGTTCATTGTATTTCTGTCCAGCTCGTGCTTCTTCAACTGCTGTTGATTAATTGTTGTTTTTTATTATTTATCAACTTATTATCAAAACCTTTAATATGAATATTGAGTGAATTAAATACTCAAACTCTTATCAATTAAGCTCGATTACAACAATAATAATATTTGTAACGTATATCAGATGTATAGCAATTTTCTTGAAGTTGTTGTAGTAAATAACACCAAATGCATTGGTATTTATAGGCTTGAGAGCCAAACTAGCCGTTGCTCCCTGCTCCTCTTTAGCGTATGTTACGCTTCCTCTTTAGCGTACGTAATGCTCTTAGTGTACGTAATCCTTCCCTGTTACGTACGTTATCTGTTGTTCATTTCAGGCCAGTAGCTAATGTATCTTCCTTAGCGCATGTTAATGATGTTGTTTGCATACGTTATATGCAACCCCAGATAGCCGTTGAAATGATAACATACTCCATGATGTCTCGCTCATTAACGGTCCAATATTTGAATTCTGATTCAAATGCTTTAGCGTATGTTATCATATACATGTAGCGTACCTTATGTCACGTACTTAGCGTATGTTAACTTGTCCTCATTGCGTGCGTTAACATTACTCTTACTCGACAAAGTTCTTCTGGGTCTTTGTTGCGTACGTTAGCTGTGATGCTTAGCGTATATTAGTTGTGTTTTATGCTTCAGTTCATTGTATTTCTATCCAACTCGTGCTTCTTCAACTGTTGTTGATTAATTGTTTTTTTTCATTGTTTATCAACTTATCATCAAAATCTTTAATATGAATGTGTGGAATAAAATGTTCCAACAAACTTTATCACAAAAAGTTCGTTATGGTGAAAGGATTGAAAGTCAGAAATTGCATAAAACTTTTAGTTTTCGAAAATTGCCATTCTGTCCTTCTGACTTTTAAGTATTATTATTATTATTTAGTTGTCTCACAATTTTGATTAAGTCGTTTGGATTCATTTTAACTCAAAACTTTATAAATCCAGTTGCATTTTGATCCTTAAGTTCTGTACTTTCTAATTCTGTTCAATTTAGAATTTTATTCTTTCAGAAATTATAATTCCACCCTTTAATTAAGTTTTAATTGAGATTTTAATAATCGGGTCATAACTCTTTCATTTCTTGTCGGATCGACCTCAAATTTTTGGGGTAAGTTCATTATGTTATTATGAGTCCAGTGAGTTAAATTTTTATAAAAATTTTATTTTCAAAATATTAAGTTTCTGTAAATTAGAGTTTTAGTCCCGAATTCTTGAAAATTATATTTTTGCCCCGAACTTCTATTTTATTGAATTCCGATTTAGGTGAAACTTTATAGATAACTTATTTATGATATTATAAGATAAACTGTTAAGTTGAAAGTCCATATTTAAGAGTTTTATCAAATTTATCCATTAATTGTCCCCTTTTGGCCTATTATAGTTAACTCTTCGAGTTTAAATTCGATTAGTGAAATTTCCCGGTGATTCAATCTATTACCATAGTCAGTATTATCAAAGGTCAGATTTGCCATATTTAACCATAATTTTCATCAATGAAATAATTTTCTCAAATAATCAAAGTATGTCAAATTAAAATTCAACAAACACCAAGAAGAATGAGGCCTCACATCGTTATTTTGGAACCATTTCGTCCTGAGGCGGTATTTTCCCTGAATGATATTTTTCAATCAGTTTCAACATATGACGTTATTTTCAACAATTTTCGCTCCCAGAACTAGATCTGTTTCTCTCATGGATGATATTCTTGACCCTTTTCGTCATGAAACGTTATTTCGACCTCGAACGTTATGTTTTTTACCCATTTTGTCCTGGGACATCTTTTTCGACCTGTTTCCCCTTGGGATATTATTTTTGACCAGTTTCGTCACGAGATATTAATTTCGATCCATTTCGTCTCGGGAGATTATTTTCGACCCATTTTGCCTCGGGATGACATTAAAACCATTTTGCCTGGGGACGATGTTTTCGGCCCATTTTGTCACGGGGTGTCATTTTTTACTATTTTATTCTCATGTTGTCACATGGAGAAGCATGTCGAAATAAGGTCTTAGCGCAAAACGGGCCGAAAATGACATACCTAGAGGAAACGAGTCGAAAGTATCTCCCCAGAGCAAAACGGGTCGAAATGATGCTCCTGGGTGAAATAGTCGAAAGGACGTACCAGGACAAAATGAGTCGGAAATGACATCTTGGGACGAAAACAATGGAAATGGCGTTCGGGACAAACATGACGAAAATGAAATTTCATGGGAAACAAGTCGTAGATGTTGTCCTGGGACAAAACGGGTCTAAAATGTCATCTCTTAGCGAAACAGGTTGAAAATAAGGTCTCGGGAAAAACGGGCGAAAAATAATGTCCCGTGACGAAACGGGTCAAAAAGGTCATCTCATAGTAAAACGGGTCGAAAATGTCATGTTGTGGCAACATGAGTCAAAATAGTACACTGCAAAATGGGTCGAAAATAATATCCTGCGATGAAACTAGTCAAAAATGACATCTCGGGATGAAACGGACCGAAAATAACGTCTCAGAATGAAACGTGTTGAAAGTGACGTCTCGGGAAGAAATGAGTCGAAAATCATCTTGGGGTGAAACTGGTCGAAAATGTCATCCTGGGCTGTAACAAGCAGGGCCGGTCCTAAGGATTTTGATGCCTCGTGCGGGAAGACGAAATAATGCCCCAACTAAATAAAAAAAAAAACTAAAAACACTATTTTTTTAGGGGTTTGGAACCAAGTCAAGCTAGACGACTCATCCCCACGGCGACTTTTATTATAAAATAGTACAAACATGGAGACATAAACCAATACCCCGAATAACAAAACATGTATATAAATCACCTAAAACGATGTCTACGTGCATTTTTTGAAGCAAATTCATGAATAATCTTATCATCATCAGTACCTGCTAAGAACTTATTTTCAATGCTCAAATCCCGCTAAGCCGATCTTGGCTCATAGTAGTGTGTAGATATGACTTCAACAATTTTAACTTCGAAAACTTCTTTAAGCTTAAGCTACTGTGACCGGTACAGTTAATAATATCTTATATGCAAGCAAAATATTCGGGAACATGTCCATCTTCTTTGCAAACTCCATGATTTGAGTTGATGTCCACGGCGTTTCTCCATTATATGCTTCATGCGGCAACATCTTCTGCAAAAAGTGTAACTCGACGAATAAATACTTTCTATCAATATCAGAATCTTTGCCATGTGTCGAAACAAGTTCGAGATTCCAGCAACATTTTTCCAACTCATCATCATCTAAATAATACAATTTTGATCCATCAAGCAAAAAAAAATTGATTTGAAATATTTTATTTGTTCAAATCTATTTTTTAGCTAAGAAGGAGCCATATCTACTAAAATGAGAAAATAATCGGTCCTAAAGTTTTCTTGCAGACTGTTGTTGTCTTTTAGTATTTGAAATTCATCAAATTATTTTTTTTTGGCAAAAAGAACGTTTTACAGTAAATTCATATCCAATTACAAGGGTGTTTGCAATTTGCTTAACTTCATTAATAGCCGAATTAAACCCAATTTCCCTATATGTTTCAAAATGACCAACCAATCCCTCTAAATTTGTTACCGCAACATTCTGAAGCATATCTTTGGATTGTAAATTTCTACTCATTAAATTTATTCTATACAAAATTTCATGCCAAATAATCAAACTCAAAAAACTATTCAAAACTAGAAAGTTCACCATTTACCAAACACTCGGCAGCTCTACATAATTTTTCATCATCACTTACTTCAGGTAATTTTATTAATGCTTCTATTATTTGATCGACCTGAGTTTTTATAGCTTTAACACTTTCAACGTGACTTTCCCAACGAGTAGCACACAAAGATTTCAAAGTCAAACTATCAACATATTCAAGTAAAACATTCCATCTTTTAGTAGAATTAGCAAACACATTATATATTGTTTGATATGTTCCGGAAAATATTTTTGTTGTGTGACAAGAATTTGCCATATCACACAAGACCAAATTAACAGAATGACAACCACATGGTGGCATATAAAAAGCTCTAGGAAGCAATTGTTTTGTACATCTTGACAACCACATTGTTTTGTACAACTCTGCATGTGGGTGTCTTCATGACATTCATTGTCGGTCCCAAGCCCGGATAAAAGAGGAGGATTGCGGTAGGTTAGTGGCAGCCAGCATAAAACTCGTCACATTCCATGGACATGAATCAAACTTTGAAAATCATTGGGGCGTCTCCTCAGAAGCGACGCGCTGCATTTCATAGGCCCGGGTGCAGTGATAAGTATGCAAGGGTAGCTAGGTCGTCGCCCAGAAGCGGCGCGCCACCTTTACATCTGAGGGTGGTGTCAAATGAGCAAGGATGCGCTACACTTCATAGGCCTGGGTGTAGTGGAAAATATGCAAGGGTTGCTAGGTCGTCGCCCGGAAGCGGCGCGCCACCTCGAAGTATGGGTATGGTGTCAAATATGCAAGAATCCTTTCAACGTGGATGGGGACAGACAGAGAAGTTAGTTCATGCGGCTAGTAAGGGTAGTAAGGTGCGGTTTGGAACTTGGAATGTTGGCTCTTTGACGGGGAGATCAGCAGAAGTGGGGGAGGTTATGAAAAGGAGGAGGATTCACATAATGTGTGTACAAGAGACTAAGTGGGTTGGTGAGAAGGCAAGAGTGTTAGCTCCTTGGGGTTACAAGCTTTGGTACTCTGGAAAGGATAGAAGTAGAAATGGAGTGGGTATCGGCATTGATAAAGAATTCATTGATGATGTGGTGGAAGTGTCAAAAAAGAGCGATAGAATAATGAGTATTAAGCTTGTGATAGGGGATGAGTTTCTAACTATCATAAGTGCTTATGCACCTCAAGTAAGATTGGATGCATCGATCAAACAAGAAATTTAGGAAGATTTGGAAGAGGTTGTCGAACGAATTCCTATGGGTGAGAAATTGATCATTGGTGGTGACCTCAATGGGCATGTCGGTGTTAGCAGAGATGGCTTTGAGAGCATTCATGGTGGCTTTGATATTAGGGATGGGAATGAAGCAGAAAATGGTATATTGGATTTCGCATTAGCTCATGACTTGGGTATTATGAACACTTGGTTCGAGAAAAGGTACTCTCATTTGGTGACATATAGAAACGGAGGTAATGCAAGTCAGACTAATTTCTTTTTAGTAAAGGATGTTTGGAGAAAAAGTTTTACTAATTGCAAGGTGATACCCGGTGAGAGTGCTTCAACGTAGCATAGGGTTGTGGTGCTTGACTTTCAAAGTAAGAGGAACTTAAGAAAGAGAAGACCACAAGTTGACCCTCGAATTAAGTGGTGGAAGCTCCAAGGGGAGAGCCGGCATACTTTTGTGGCTAAGATTGCTGATAGTGGTATTTGGTCTGATTGCACGAAGATGGATATAGATTCGATGTGGAACTTGTTGGAGCATAACATAAAGGAAGTTGCAAAAGAAGTCCTAGGAGAATCTAAAGGAAACAGACCATCAAGTAAGGACACATCTTGGTGGAATGATGAAGTTAAGCAAGCGATAAAGACCAAACGTGAATGTTATAAGGTACTGGGTAAATGCTCGAGCGATGAGAATTATGAGAAGTACAAGAAAGCTCGAACATAAGCTAAAAAGGCAGTGCGAACTACCCGATCAAAGGTCAATCAAGAATTATATGCAAGATTAGATACAAAAGAAGGGGAAAAAGATATCTATAAACTTGCTCGAATGAGAGAGAAGAAGACGCGAGATATTGGAAAAAGTAAATGTGTAAAAGATGTTGACCAAAAATTTTGGTTCAAGATAAAGAGATAAAAGAGGGATGGAGGTCATACTTTGATACCCTATTCAATGGCCATCAAGAATAAGATATTGGGAATTTAAACATCCTCTCAAGTATGGTTAACCGAGAGTTTAAGAGGAGAATTCAAAAGGGTGAAGTGACAATTGCATTGAAGAAGATGGGGTCAAAGAAAGCAGAAGGACCAGATGGTATACCTATTGAAGTTTTGAGGTGTTTGGGGGAGAGAGGGATCGAATGGGTAACTATGCTTTTCAATAAGATTTGGAGAAGCAATAAGATGCCATCAGCATGTACGAAAAGTATTCTCGTCCCTTTGTATAGAAACAAAGGTGATTTTCAAGATTGTTCTAATTATCGCGGAATTAAACTAATGAGTCATACCATGAAGTTGTGGGAACGAGTGATTGAACAAAGGATCAGGAAATGTGTGAAGATAACAGAAAATCAGTTTGTATTTATGCCTGGAAGATCGACCATGGAAGCAATTTATCTTATCCGGCAGTTGATGGAACATTATCGAGATAAAAAGAAAGATCTGCATATGGTTTTTATTGATTTAGAGAAGGCATATGATAAAGTACCAAGAGAAGTACTTTGGTGGACCTTAGCAAAGAAGGGTGTATCGCGGAAATATATTGACATTATAAAGGACATGTATGAGGGAGCTAGTATAAGTGTACGTACTAATGTTGGGAGGACAGAAGAATTCCCTATTACGATTGGGGTGCATCAAGGATCTTCTATTAGTCCTTTTCTCTTTGTCATAATCATGGACAATTGACAAGAGAAATTCAAAATGACGTTCCGTGGTGTATGATGTTCGCAGATGATATTGAGTTGATTGATGAAACGAAGGTTGGAGTGCAACAGAAATTGGAACTTTGGAGGGATACTTTGGAAGCTCGAGGCTTTAGGCTGAGCAAAAGTAAGGCTGAATATATGGAGTGTAGGTTTAGCGAAAACAGTGCGGGGATGATCACATTTGATGGGAAAGTTGTTCGTGGATCCACTTTTTTCGGTATCTTGGATCTATTATCCAAAAGGATGGAGAGCTAGATGACGATGTGGCTCGCAGAATAAAGGCAGGGTGGTTGAAGTGAAAGAGTGCCACAGGGGTTTTATGTAATCCTGACATGCCTCATAGATTAAAGGGTAAATTTTACCGCACGACAATTAGGCCTGCGCTGGTATATGGCACCAAGTGTTGTGCTGTAAAATAGTGTCACGTTCAAAAGATGAATGTGGCGGAGATGCATATGCTACGATGGATGTGTGGTCATACAAAAAAGGATCGGCTCAGAAATGAGGTGATTAGAGAGAAGGTAAGAGTTGCGTCTATATAAGACAAGATGATGGAGAATCGATTACGATGGTTTGGTCATGTGAGAAGAAGACCTGTTGATGCCCCAGTGAGGAGGCTAGAAAGTTGGGGAACAAGTAATGTTGTGAAAGGTAGAGGAAGACCCAAGAAAACTTGGAAAAAGATGATTGAAAATGATATGCGGTTTCTTGGAATTGGAGAAAGTATGGCGATGGAGATGCAAATATGGCGGGAAAGAATACGGATGGTGGATGGAATTTGATCCTTTTTTTTTTCCTTTTTTATCTGTATTTTTATTCCTATTTTTTTTATTCCATGTTATCTTTTAATTTATTTTTCAGGATTTTTCATTTTTTCTTTTTTTTTAACATTCATTCTCTTTTTTTTATTTGCTTTTTTCTCTACTTTTTTCTCTCTTTTTTCCTTTTATGTTAATTATGTAACGATTATTGACGGTTTCAAAGTTTGATTCATGTTAGCCGACCCCAAATCATTTTGGGACTAAGGCTTATATGTTGTTGTTGTATCCTTGTCCTCACAAATAATTAATATTCAAATCAAGAGATTTTACAACATCTTGCAATCATTAAAATACTGGGATATAAAGATATGGAGTTGAAGAGGTATATCTTATATATAAAATTCAGCAATCGTAATGGAAAAATGCTCTTGGGAAAGCAGTATTTATAGGGTCGAACAGGGCTGGTAAGACAACTTCTGCGTGAGAATGTCTTCAGTCGGTCGGGATTCACGGCGCCCGCATTGTTGACTGTCGGGCTCCGTGCGCGCATTGACGCGGGATCCGAGGGCGCGATCATTGGCCGGCCTGGCCGACGGTGCTCGACAGTCGGCCGATTACTGGCCTAGCCGATACAGGCGGTTTCCGGCTAGGTTTTTTTGGTTTCCGATCGGTTCCTAACTCCTTCCGTCGTATTCTACAAAATGCCCATAATCGACTTCTTTGAAATAATATTAATACAATCTGGAAGTATTTATAGAGTTGTTAATTCAGTGACGCGTTTTTAACTGAGTCAAAGTCGTCCACTTGCTGAAATAAATTTCAAAAATTCCAAATATATATTTAAAATTTAATGTGTAATAGCACCATAATAATTTTCTTAAATCATGATGTTACCTTCTACTATCGGTTTTCCTGTATGCGAGAAATGCCTGAAATGATATTAAAAATAAATCTTCATTGTTAAAGTTATCCAAATACTGTGATATTATTTTTAGAAATAATTTCACTAATTGTATGGCATATAATAATTTTTAATTTATTATTTTTATATAATATAAGAAACTGAATTTTTAGATGCATGCTTGTTGTGACACATTATTTTTCGGATTTGTAAGTTGCATTATATTTATTTCCACATGATGGTGACACTTAGAGTTATTTGTCACCCCGAGTGTTAGTATACAATGGTGACAATAATTTTTTTCATTTTCATTATGTAAGTGTTTCCGTACAAATGTATTATTCCGGGGGAATTTGTTTGCATGTGATGACATATGTTATGGTTTGCATATTTTCCTTTCAATCCTCTGAAGCGTGATACCTGAGAATAGATCGGTGATTTTTATTTTTTCTAGATTTCTAAATAATGTTTAGGTATGGCAACATGATGAAAATGAATAAATTCTATATTATAAAGTGTCACTAAATGAACACTTAAGTGTAGAAAACGCACAAAATTGGAAACAATTGCTATACCTCAACATTGTCCAACACAAAATTTACGTCACCAAAAATATACACATAGGTGGAAAACTTTGCAGTAAATGTCACCTAAAATATGAAACAACTAAAACAACCTAACCTCAACAAATGTAACCAGTGTACACAAACACTCTGGTAATAAACCACTCTAAATGTCACCAAGTATGTAATAAATAACGGAAATAAGTAGATTACAATATATTATCAGATTATGATTTTTGATTTTAAAATTTAAATGTTGAAGCAAACAATTAGAAAATAAAATCCTATATTACAAATTAAAAAATCCTCGATATTAAGGGGTGAATTTTAAGGAATTACTGATTGAATTCAAAAATTCGAAATGCAAAATTCAAAAGATGAAAAAAGAAAACAAAATCAAAGATGAAAAAATGCAAAATTCAAAAGAAGAAAAAAAGAAAACAAAATTAAAGATGAAAAAAATGCAAAAAACAGAAATCGTGGGCTGAATTTTAGGAATTGATAAATATTTTTATTTTTTAATTAATCTGAAAATAATTAAATTAAGATTGTCATTTATTAAAATACCTTTTTTAAGTAGATTGAATGTGAACCGTAGATCGCTAGTTTATCCATAGTGTACGGTTGAGATCGCCTCAAGGAGGCGAACTTTTACACCAAAAGCAAAGCCGAATTCCTAAGAACATAACTTATAAGGAAAATCGGGCGAGGGGCGAAGGATTTCGCCTTTTCGGAATGGAATTTGAGTTTGAATTTTTATAAATATAAACTAGTGTATAGCCCGTCGAAATTCGACTGATAATCACTTTATATTGTAATTTATAAGTAAAAATTTAAAAATAATTTAATATTTTCTTAGGGTTCAGTCACTTGGAATTGTACCGCAGCGAAACACATCAATAAACAAAAATGATGGAGATAAGATTCAACCACTCGAACTCAATTAGAATTAATCTACTTGTACTCGTCCTAAACCCGATTGAAGATTATTTTACTACTTATTCAAGTTAAAAATTCGTATAGTAACACATGAAATAATGAGAGTGTGGTTCAGCCACTCAGACCCATTTAAAATCTATATACACGTATTCGTCAGATTAAAAAAAAACTTTATTACCTTTTTAAACCCAGACGCCCTATATAATATCCACTAATTACTAAATATATTTAAATCTATACAATTTAAATAACTAAACATAAGTTGTTATAGTAATTGGTTAACTCATCTCAATGAAAACTCAACTATTGTAAAGTAAATGTTAAGAATAAATATTATAAAGAGTAAAAGATTAAAACTTAAATTCCTAGTATAAGTTTGGAATTATACGATCTTCAAACACTCTTTACAATTTATATAGCTAGAGATTGACTATGGTGAAAATACCTTTAATGGTGAAATCTAGAAACTAATTGCATTATTAAGTAATTTTATTGCATATTTGTTATTATTTGTTGCATCAGTGGTCATTTAGTATATCTGACAAATAATGCAATAAAAAAATACATAAATGCATATAATTCTACTCATCTACAGCCGTCAGATCACTAATATCAATGGTCTGCAAAAGTTTATAGATTTCACAAGATAATTAGTTTTTATATGATCTATTTCCTATATAGCTATACCTTAATGAGGGATTCAAGATTTTAGATAAATAAGAATCCAAAATTAACAGAATATCACATAAAAAAGAGTATTAATGTGGTGCTCCAGATCTGAAACGTTATTATATATATAGATTTGAAAATCCAAACTCAAAAATTTGAAAAGCAGAAGATAAGAATGAAAAAATTAAAGGGGGCCCGCGTGCACTCCTCATTGGCCCGCCAGCTGCAATCTTTATTTGCTTTTTCTTTTTCTTTTGTTTCACTTTAGTGTTTATTTTATTTTATTTTTTGTTTTTCCTTGTTTTTTTTAATACCGAGGTTTCAAGCCTAAATCTGACTATTTCTCGGGATAACAGCCTCGTCTCTACAGTACTACTACTAGTTAAATCGCGAGATGTGTATCTGGCTCTCAGGTTCTTAAATATCTCAACTACCGCGCACAAGGAGTCGTCTATCAAGTGATTGCTCCATGCTGGACCCCTCAAATCCAACCGCAGGATCCCACCGAGATTTGGCCTCCCACACTACCGCTTGAAGCCCTCAATATTTAATTATTCCACCAGCGTACCCCGGAGGGTTAGGACCTAATCATTAGTCAAGGATTAAGGGATCATTGGGTCTTGAGAAATTCAATTTCAAAGTGTTGCCACTAGAAATTGGTGGCCAACTACGCCAAGGCAGTGGTTTCCTTGTTTTGTTTTTCCTTTTACCTTACCTTTGAATTTATTTTTTGTTTATTTTTATTTTTTAATTTTTTGCCGTTTTTGTTTTTTATTAATTCATTAATTAAAGAAGTATTCTAAAATATATGTTATCTTAAAAATACAAATTACTTTATTCATTTTATCTTTTTCATTCCTAATAAAAAGTATTATTATTATATAAATAAACTATAAATATAAGTATATAAATATTTGTTGAAATATAAAGTATAAAAAATAAAAATTTAATGGAATTATGTAAAATTTAAAAATATAAATTTAAGAAATTTATTATTAAATAGAATTTGAATTTATCAAAGTGAAATATTTTCGTATTGTGACGTAGTAGGAGTGTAAATGAATTGAGCGTTCGTGAAAAATCGCGAAAACATTCTGTCAACGTTCAATTCGTGTTCGGTTCAGTTAAACTCAATCAGTTTGCCAACATGTTCGTTACAAACACGAACCGAACACGAACAAAATAATATATGTTCGTTAGTTCGCGAACAATTCGCTAACATATGATTTTTTATATATTTATCAGTTATTTTACAATAATTAATAAATATAATTAATAATTATAATAAATGTACATACAAAATAAAACCTACCATTACAAAAATCCCTAATTTCTAAATCTATATTTTCTTTTTCTTTTTTGGATTATTATTGCATGTACTTTTGGCCTTCTTTTTTATATTTTGGAGAAACCATCACAACGAACTGAATGATCATCGTTAATGAATAAACACAAAATATGTGATATTTTAACAAACCGAATACGAACAAGTGGTTCATACTTTTATCAAACACCAGCACGAACTGTAACGCCCCGATTTCGCATATACATTTATTGTGAATTATAGAAAAACATGTTCAATTTTATTAAATTAATGCCCCAATAATGTGTCATTTAATTTATTTTATTTTCATGACCATGCAAATTCATTTTTCATTATAAGCGTATCGTCATGTGATTCATATCATGTCATTTCTCATTTTAATTCATCGTGTTTACGTCATTAAATCGTTTAAGTCAAATTTTAAACAATATTAATTGTTAAAATATTTAACAAGATAAATAATAATATTGTTTATTATTTATTATTACTATTATTGTTATTAATATTATTATTATTATTATTTAATATCCAGCTTAACATTTGAAGAAATTGAAGGAAACGTTTTTTTTTTGTTTTCTTCCTATACTCAAACTTTTCCAATTCCTTCCCAACTTTTCAAATCAATGCATTTAACCCAAAATATTAACACAAATAAATAAGAAACCTTTCAAATCATTTCAATACAATATATAAATTTAAAACTCAGAACTGATCACACAATACACCAATATTTTCTTTTTCTCCCTGCCGTCGCCCTACAATCATCATCATCAGACCAATCATCATCATCATCAACATCATCTTGCAGCCATAGGTAAGCTTTAAGGTCTCATTCAAGCAAAATTTAAGATCTGTAAACTCCCCTTTATTATTATTCTGCAAATTACAATTATAAATATAGTATATATATATATGTATATATATATATATATATATCTACCCGTACACTAGGAATCAACATCTGAGCCCAGATTCCATAACCAAAACACAAACCCAGGTTTCCAATTCATCGAGCCCAGAAAAACCATCAAAAACCAGTTCATCCAAACCATATCCCGTCAGAAATCAATTGAAAGAACAAATTTTCAGGAACCAAACCCGGTTACAAAACCCAACCAGGCCCGTACGAACCACCTAATCTCGATTTGCCGGAAACTCCGATCTGCCGCACGCGGAAACACCTCCAGCCACCCGAGTCGTCCGATGCCGTTTTGCTTGTGTGTGCGCGACAGGAGGTGTGTGAGTGTGCCTGGTCGAGATGAAATCCCAATTGGATTTTTTTTTTTTTTTTGTGTGTGTGTGTGTGTGTGTGTGTGTGTGTGGATTTGAGAGAGGGGGAGGGAGAGAGAGAGAGGAGAGAGGCGAGAGGTAGAAGATGTGAGGGTGAGAATGAGGTATAATTCGGCCGACTTCCTTGCTAATGGGGTTTTTATACCCACTTTTTTTTTAGGGTTCTTCAATTTAATCCCCAAGTTTCAGACCCTCTCAAATTGACCCCAAATCAGTTTTCAGAGTATACTAATTTCAGCCTCTAATTTTCAGTTTCTTCATTCTTGTCCCAGCCTGGTTTATAATTATTTCAGTTAGCCCAATCAGAATTATAATTTCTTCAATTCAGCCCCATTTTGGCACAAGCCATTAAAATATTGATTGTATTCATTAATATTAATAATTTAATTTTAAATCTCTGTCTTGTATTTTATTCCCAGATATTAAATATTTATAAATTATAATAACAGTGATTACCATTATTATTAATTGTAGATAATAACAAGAACGTACGGGCCTAGAATTTTCGAGTCAAGCATTTTCATCACATTCAAGTTCAAGAACTGCATTTTATCCAGGTGTGGGGATTTATTATGCTTTTGTTTATTTTAATTACTTTATATATTGTCTCGTATGTGCACGTGAAATCGATCGAAGACTTAAATGTGCAACTACTCGAAGACTTAAATGTGCAATCACCAAGACTTAAATGTGAAATCGACCAAGCACTTAATTGTGCATAAAGCCTTCAGGCTAGCCGACGGGCTTCATAATTTATCAGACACGTTGTTTATACTTGCTAATATATTTAGTAATTAACGTAGACATATTGCGTACTCTCCACACTGAGCGAGTTGGAAGCTCACCCCACTATTTACCCCCTTTTCAGGTTGAGGAGCTCGATGTGGCATGCGTATGAGTGTGAGATGATCAAGCTTCAAGAGTTGTTATTTATTTATTTACTATTATTTTTCCTAAGCTACGCTTTATGAACAATTGTTCCATTTGTTTTATTTTTAAAGTCAAATTATGTTTTAATTTAATGGTGACTTGGGATTATTACTTGCTATTATTAAGTTTATTTTTTTTTTCTTAAAAATGTATTTCCGCTGCAAATTTTTATTTACTCTTCTTAAAATTAGAAGAATTATATTTTAGAAAAGTGGTCGCTATATAAGTGGTATCAGAGCGGGTCTACGGTTCTGTAGACTCGTTGAAATGTTTTCTTTTTCAAAACTGAAATTTTATTTCGCAAGTAGTCAAATATTTTTAGCAATTATGATCATCCACCTCTGCCGCTCCACGTCGACTCCAAGGTACATTAAGTTATTATTATTCATTATGTGATGAATGCAGTTTACCAGCTCAACCATGATTCATGCATTAAAGATGCATCTTCATTATATTTTGTACATAAGAATTTTATGATAAAGTATTTAGGCATGAAATTATTTTCTTATAAATTCATAAGTATATGTGTGACATGCGTAAATCATCATTGCTAGAGATGTAATATAACTCTCCATTTTATTTTCTCCCTGTCGTTGGGTAAGTACTGAAGGGTCGTTGCGGGTGGTATGCCATAGGATAATGGCAACTCGTGGACGTGGACGCCTAGCTAACCGAGGTGCAGATAATCTCGGTGGTCAGAATGCCAATCTTGGTGCTGGTGGTGGTGGTGACGGCAACAATAACGTGCCAGCTCCTACTCAGTCACAAGTTGTGCAACAGTTCCGGCGTTTCACCCCACCAACATTCAACGGTCGAGAAGGACCAGCTTTTGTTGATGAATGGTTCATGTCGCTCGAGCGCACCTTTGAGCTCATTGGGTGTACTGATGCACAAAGAATTCTTTGTGGCCAATATCAAATGGTGGAGGATGCTGGACGCTGGTGGATAAGCTATTGGCGTTTGAGGCCGGCGGCCGAGCGTGCTGCATTGACTTGGGATCGATTCAAGGAAATAGTGATGGAATAGTACTACCCACAGCATTACCGAGAGAAGATGGAGAGAGAGTTTTGGAATCTCGAACAAGGAGGGATGACGGTTGAAGAATATGAGAGGAAATTCAACCAAATCAGCTTCTTTGTGGAGCACATGGTGGATACAGACCGGAAGAGGGCCCTTAAGTTTCGGAGTGGTTTACGCCAGAGTATTCGTCACATCATGGCTGGTCATGGGGTGTTACCATATACCGAGACAGTGTTTCGAGCTCAAGAGGTTGAGGCTAGCCATAATATGGATCAACAACAGTCAACTAAGCCAAATACCGGTAAGAGGCATTGGAATGGGAATCAAAATAAGGTCGTGGCTTCTAATAAACAGAAGAAGGTAGATGAGAAATCTGGACCGGGTGCACCGATCACTAGGCCTGCATGCCCAAAGTGTGGTAAAAATCATGGTGGAGAGTGTTTGTATGGAAAAGGTGTCTGCTATAGATGCAAGGAGCCAGGACATTCATCTTCGAACTGTCATCTCCAAAGGGCCAAAGGTCAAGGTTCTGGAGGAAAAGCTCGCATTTATACTTTGACCCAAAGGGACGCAGATGAGAATCCCGGCACGGTGTCAGGTATGCTTATGATCTCTAATGTGCCTGCTTTCACTTTATTTGACACTGGTGCCACACATACTTTTATGTCTGCAAAGTTTTATCATTCCATTGGTCATACAAGCGTTAGAATTGTTGAATCTCTCGAGGTTAGCTTACCGTCAGGAAATACGATCCTCACTAATACAATGATTGACGAGAATATTGAGATAGGAGGTAGAGAATTTGATGCTAGCCTGTATTTGATTAGCTCGATGGATTTTGACGTGATCCTTGGTATGGACTGGCTCGATAGACATGATGCCGATATAAGGTGCCGTGAGAAGAAGGTGACATTGAGGTGTTCTGACGACGAGTCGATCACTTTTTATGGTACTAAGAGTAGGACGGTACCCAGAGTAATCACAGCCATGAAAGCACTAAGAAGTCTAAGAAAGGAGCGATGCCAGGGTTACTTGGTGAGTTTGGTCGACACTCGTACTAATGAGGTTTCCCCTACAGACGTACCTATAGTGCGGGAGTTTTTGGATGTGTTTCCAGAAGATTTGTCGGGAGTCCCACCCGACCGGCAAGTGGAGTTTAGTATTGATTTAGTCCCTGGGGCGGCCCCAACATCCAAAGCGCCATATAGAATGGCTCCGAGGGAACTTCAAGAATTGAAGGTCCAAATTCAAGAGCTGTTGGAGCTCGGATTTGTTCGTCCTAGTGTGTCACCATGGGGTGCACCAGTACTATTTGTAAGAAAGAAGGATGGATCACTTCGGATGTGTATAGATTACCGAGAGTTGAATCGACTCACGGTGAAGAACAAGTACCCACTACCGAGAATCGAGGATCTATTCGATCAATTGAGAGGATCCGGAACCTTTTCGAAGATCGATTTGCGGTCGGGATACCACCAACTGAAGATTAGGGAGTGTGACATTCCCAAGACGGCCTTCAGGACCCGTTATGGACATTTTGAATTTGTAGTGATGCCATTTGGTCTGAGTAATGCACCGGCAGTCTTTATGGATTTGATGAACAGAGTGTTCCAACCTTACTTGGATAAGTTCGTGATCGTTTTCATAGATGACATTTTGGTGTATTCTAAGGACAAGGAACAACACCAAGAGCATTTGAGAATTACATTGGAGACACTTCGCAAGGAGAAATTGTATGCCAAGTTCAAGAAATGTGGTTTTTGGTTGAACAGAGTTGGATTCCTTGGACATGTGGTGACTTCAAAATGGATTGAGGTAGATCCCGATAAAGTTGTAACAGTGAGTAGTTGGGGGGTACCCAAGAATGCGAGCGAAGTTCGCAGCTTTCTGGGCTTAGCTGGCTATTATAGAAGATTTATCGAAGGATTTTCGAAAATTGCCACTCCTATGACCCAGCTAACAAGGAAAGGCGTGAGGTTTGAATGGAGTGACAAGTGTGAGGAAAGTTTCCAAGAGTTGAAAAGGAGACTAACCTCGGCACCAGTATTAACGATTCCTGATCCGATGGAAGACTTTGTTATTTATAGTGATGCCTCAAAGTAGGGGTTGGGTTGTGTTCTGATGCAACATGGTAAAGTAGTAGCCTATGCATCGAGACAGCTTAAACCACATGAGTTGAACTATCCAACGCATGATTTGGAGTTGGCTGCTGTAGTACATGCGCTGAAGATTTGGCGTCACTATCTCTACGGAGGGAAGTGTGAGATATACACGGACCATAAAAGTTTGAAGTATCTTTTCACACAGAAGGATCTTAACATGAGGCAAAGGAGATGGTTAGAATTGGTGAAGGACTATGATTGTACCATCCATTACCATCCTGGTAAGGCGAATGTAGTAGCCGATGCCTTGAGTCGGAAGACTAGAGGCGAGTTAGCTTGCTTGACCGATTAGGATAGTTTGATAAAGGAGTTGTCCCAGTTGAGGATTGAAGTAGTTGAGTCTTCAAAACGTTCGAAAGAAATCTTATCATCTTTGGTCTTGCAACCAAACTTGAGGGATAAGATTAAGGAGGCTCAACCATGTGATAAGTTCTTGTGTAAGATGAAAAATCGAGCACAAGATGGGAGTATTGAGAAATTTGTCATTGCCGCAGACGACGTTTTGACTTACGATGGGAGGTTGCGTGTTCCTAAGGACACATCCCTTAGGAGGCAAATCCTTGAAGAAGCTCACAATGCACCATACTCTGCTCATCCGGGAGGTACAAAGATGTACCACGACCTGAAGAAGTTCTTTTGGTGGAGAGGAATGAAACGGGACATTGGTGTATTTGTGGAGAGGTGTATGATATGTCAGCAGGTGAAGGCAGAACATCAACGGCCAGGAGGTTTACTTCAACCGTTGGAAATCCCAGAATGGAAATGGGAGCATATCACAATGGATTTCGTGGTTGGTCTGCCACGAACAGTGAGGAAGAACGATGCTATCTGGGTGATAGTAGATCGCTTGACGAAGTCATCTCACTTTCTACCTGTGAGGATGACTTATAGTATGGAACAATATGCACGGATTTATATTCGGGAGATTTTGAGGATACATGGTGTTCCAGTGTCGATCGTTTCTGATAGAGATCCGCGATTTACGTCAAAATTTTGGAAGAGTCTTCAGAGTGCGTTGGGCACTAAGTTAAATTTCAGTACTACATATCATCCGCAAACTGATGGTCAATCTGAGCGGACTATCAAGACACTTGAAGATTTGTTGAGGGCGTGTGTTCTTGATACTGGTGAGAATTGGGAGAATATTTTGCCGTTAGTAGAGTTTGCTTATAACAATAGTTACCAAGCAACTATACAAATGGCCCCGTACGAGGCTCTCTACGGAAGGAAATGTCGATCGCCTCTTTATTGGAGTGAGGTTGGAGAAGGAAAGATTTTGGGTCCAGAATTGATCGAGCAGACTGTAGAGAAGATAGCCGAGATCAGAAGTAAAATTAAGATCGCTCAGATCGGTAAGTCTTATCTTTGATAAACGACGGAAAGATATACAATTTGAGATTGGAGAGAAGGTGTTCCTGAAGGTAGCGCCGATGAAAGGAGTAATACGATTCGGTAAAAAGGGAAAGCTACAGCCTCGTTATATCGGACCTTTTGAGATTTTGGGTCGCGTTGGTGATCTTGCTTATAGTTTGGCTTTGCCGATTAGAGTTATCGGGAGTGCACAATGTCTTTCACGTCTCCATGCTAAGAAAGTACATACATGATCCCAGTCACGTATGCAATTTCAAAGAGTTACATGTAGCCAAGAACTGACTTATGAGGAGGTACCTATAGTTTTGGAACGTAAGGTACACGATTACGAAATAAAGAGGTTAAATTGGTGAAAGTTGATGGAGTCGTCATGGACCAAATGAGGCAACGTGGGAACGTGAAGAGGAGATCCGTTCTAAGTATCCAACATTCATTTTCCAAGGTATTTAAACTTAATTTTCGAGACGAAAATTTGTTAAAGGGAGTAGGTTATGTAACGCCCGATTTCGCATATACATTTATTGTGAATTATAGAAAAACATGTTCAATTTTATTAAATTAATGCCCCAATAATGTGTCATTTAATTTATTTTATTTTCATGACCATGCAAATTCATTTGTCATTATAAGCCATGTCCAGTCATGTGATTCATGTCATGTCATTTCTCATTTTAATTCATCGTGTTTCGTATGCGTCATTTCTAGCCGAGTCAAATTTTAAACAATATTAATTGTTAAAATATTTAACAAGATAAATAATAATATTGTTTATTATTTATTATTACTATTATTGTTATTAATATTATTATTATTATTATTTAATATCCAGCTTAACATTTGAAGAAATTGAAGGAAACGTTTTTTTTTTGTTTTCTTCCTATACTCAAACTTTTCCAGTTCCTTCCCAACTTTTCAAATCAATGCATTTAACCCAAAATATTAACACAAATAAATAAGAAACCTTTCAAATCATTTCAATACAATATATAAATTTAAAACTCGTAATCGATCACACAATACACCAATATTTTCTTTTTCTCCCTGCCGTCGCCCTACAATCATCATCATCAGACCAATCATCATCATCATCAACATCATCTTGCAGCCATAGGTAAGCTTTAAGGTCTCATTCAAGCAAAATTTAAGATCTGTAAACTCCCCTTTATTATTATTCTGCAAATTACAATTATAAATATAGTATATATATATATATATCTACCCGTACACTAGGAATCAACATCTGAGCCCAGATTCCATAACCAAAACACAAACCCAGGTTTCCAATTCATCGAGCCCAGAAAAACCGTCAAAAACCAGTTCATCCAAACCATATCCCGTCAGAAATCAATTGAAAGAATAAATTTTCAGGAACCAAACCCGGTTACAAAACCCAACCAGGCCCGTACGAACCACCTAATCCCGATTTGCCGGAAACTCCGATCTGCCGCACGCGGCAACACCTCCAGGAACCGCCTCCAGCCACCCGAGTCGTCCGATGCCGTTTTGCTTGTGTGTGCGCGACAGGAGGTGTGTGAGTGTGCCTGGTCGAGATGAAATCCCAATTGGATTGTGTGTGTGTGTGTGTGTGTGGATTTGAGAGATGGGGAGGGAGAGAGAGAGAGGAGAGAGGCGAGAGGTAGAAGATGTGAGGGTGAGAATGAGGTATAATTCGGCCAACTTCCTTGCTAATGGGGTTTTTATACCCACTTTTTTTTTAGGGTTCTTCAATTTAATCCCCAAGTTTCAGACCCTCTCAAATTGACCCCAAATCAGTTTTCAGAGTATACTAATTTCAGCCTCTAATTTTCAGTTTCTTCATTCTTGCCTCATTTCAGTTTATAATTATTTCAGTTAGCCCAATCAGAATTATAATTTCTTCAATTCAGCCCCATTTTTGGCACAAGCCATTAAAATATTGATTGTATTCATTAATATTAATAATTTAATTTTAAATCTCTGTCTTGTATTTTATTCCCAGATATTAAATATTTATAAATTATAATAACAATGATTACCATTATTATTAATTGTAGATAATAACAAGAACGTGCGGGCCTAGAATTGTCGAGTCAAGATTTTCATCACATTCAAGTTCAAGAATCGCATTTTATCCAGTGTGGGGATTTATTACGCTTTTGTTTATTTTAATTGCTTTATATATTGTCTCGTATGTGCACGTGAAATCGATCGAAGACTTAAATGTGCAACCATCGAAGCACTTAAATGTGCAATCACCAAGCACTTAAATGTGAAATCGATCCAAGCACTTAATTGTGCATAAAGCCTTCTCTGCCAAGCGACGGCTTAATTTATCACCATGTTGTTTATACTTGCTAATATATTTAGTAATTAACGTAGACATATTGCGTACTCTCTACATTGAGCGAGTTGGAAGCTCACCCCACTATTTACCCCCTTTTCAGGTTGAGGAGCTCGATGTGGCATGCGTATGAGTGTGAGATGATCAAGCTTCAAGAGTTGTTATTTATTTATTTACTATTATTTTTCCTAAGCTACGCTTTATGAACAATTGTTCCATTTGTTTTATTTTTAAAGTCAAATTATGTTTTAATTTAATGGTGACTTGGGATTATTACTTGCTATTATTAAGTTTATTTTTTTTTCTTAAAAATGTATTTCCGCTGCAAATTTTTATTTACTCTTCTTAAAATTAGAAGAATTATATTTTAGAAAAGTGGTCGCTACACGAACTGAAGGAATCGAATCTTTAATCAATAAATATTCGTTAAGGTTACCGTTCGGTTCATTCGATTCGAAATACACCCTCCGTATTAGGAATGAAATAAAAAAATTGTATCAAGAAAGGCGGAATCCTCGCTTCATAGCCCACCCCTACCGACAAGTGACGGAAAATTAAATCACATGATTCAACTACCACTAGGTGGGAGGAACAGATTGCGCTTGGCGAGCCTATCCCCATATTGGTATAAAACTCCCACATCATGGCCGCTGGACTCGAACTCGCATTGTAGAATCTGCCACCTGCAGAACTAATGAATGCCCACGCGGATGAAAACACATACTATTCATTCGACGGTTTTCTTTCTGGGGTGGGATCCTCTACTGTGGTGATAAACCACAGCACGGTGTTGTGCCCCTAAACGGCACCGTTACATTCATTTTCAGCCTTTTTTTTTTAAATTTCTTTCTTCCTCTTTCTCTCTCATACATATGCTGTGGGTTTCTTTTTCTTTTTTTCATTCATCTTCTTCTGTTTGATTCGTTGGTCAACTTTTTTGTCATTACAATTAGTTTTTTTATAACTAGAATTAGTAATCCCATGATCACATTTTATAAATACTTAATTTTTATTTAATGAATTTAATCAGGGCCAATTAATTCTTAATTACGTTTTATATTTTTTAAAAGTTTTATATTTCAATTTCATTTTAGTTAGGATTAATTATTCAATTATCACGTTTGTCATATTTATTTTAAATTGATAAAGAACATTGTACTAGTTATGATAACAAGAAGATGAAGGAAAAGAAATTGAAGAAAAAAAAACCACAACATACAAAAAGTACTCCCTAGGAGAGAAGTGTCGGAAAGTTATTGCCACCTAACAAAATCAACATCATCTAGAATGTCATCAACAAAATCAACATTTAGAAGTTATTCTTCTTGAAGAGTGAGTTGGCAAATTTGACAAGGAACAATGAGGTAGCAATGACCTCAATTGCTTGGAAAAACCTGCACAATTTACTCCTATAAATAGCAAGGCATTTGGTTGAGTTGTTTCCATCTCCAATAGTGAGTTCAAATAGTGAATAACAATCCAAGTTGAGATTGAATGGGTTTGAAAGTTTTTATTTTGTGAGTTTGTTATTTTATTTTTGAGCGATAATAGAATAAAAATTTTTCTATGAAATCACCGGTAATTCACTATAATGATCCTGTGATATGCCGACAAATGGTATCGGAGACATTTTGGAGTGCTAGTCGTAAGTGGTAGAGGGCTGAAAATTTCAAATTTTGAAGTGCTCACGTCGAGACGAGTTTGGAGGTATTTTCGGAATACAAAACCTATTTGTATTTCGACCACCTTTGTAAAACTCGAGTTTTGTATGAGAGGAAAAAAAAAGCAAAAAAAAAAAAGAAAAAGAAGTCCACAGCATATGTATGAGAGAGAGGAAGAAAGAAATTAAAAAAAAAAAAAAGAAGCTGAAAATGAATCAAACGGTGCGGGCACAGCACCGTGCTGTGGTTTATCACCAACAGTAGAGGATCCTACCCCTTTCTCAAATACCTTTGGGTTATTTGCCCTATTTATCAACACCCCCCCCCCCCCCACACACACACAACACCCCGGCGGGCCCGGCCCAAGTTTCCACTGGTTTCTGCTAGACGATTTCCAAACTTTTCCTCTCTCTCTCTCTACAGCTTAGCATCTTTGTCCGAAGGTAGTGATTTCCGATCACCTATATTCTTACTCATATATATATATATATATATGTATATACACATGCTTAACTGATAAGTTTATTGAAACTGGTTAATTTTCCATTTTTTTTGAAGTTTAATCTGTTGGGAGCTTGTAATAGGTGCATTTTTTTCGATATATTCTTATTTTTCAAAAACTTCGTGCTTGAGCAGATTCGTCTTTGTTGTGCAGTTGACTGGAAAACTGTTGTCTGAATTAGATTTTAAGCGGTAAAGGAGAGGCAAAAAGAATAAGAAGAAAAACTAATAGTGCTTATTTGAATTAACTTATGCTTTTTTCTGAAAGTGCTTATCAACTTATGTGGTGGCAAAGCGGATTTTATAAAACATGTTTGGATTAACTTATATGTGGCAAATTTTGCTTATACACGTAAAATGACCAAAAGGACCGATGATTTGATGTATTAGGGTTGAGAAAAGAGGTAAAAAGGTAATTTGGTTATCCCCCTAGTAAGTTGTTTCTAATAAGTCACCATGGACAGACTTGTGAAAAAGTTATTATTACCGGTTTGGTACCGGTGTAAGCAGCTTTTAGTTTTTCCCATCCAACCCAAACTGAAATAAGTTGATAAACACCTCAAATAAGTACTTCCAAACACCCCCTAAGTGAATCTGTGTTGGGAAAAATACCGACTAACGTCACGTCACAACGAATAAAGCGGAACCTCGTTTGACAAATTCCCACCCTTCAATCGTAACTTCGTGGTTACCGACGAGTAGAGCACCAATTACAACTCGATAAAATAATACAAATGATATTCGAAAGCAATAAACAACGAGACACAATTTTAGCGTGGAAAACCCCTCAAGACGAGAGTAAAAACCACGGGACCGAAGCCGCTTAAAATTCACTATCACCAATACACACAAATACACAATCGTCCCTAATACAAACTAGGGGTATACACCAATCGTCAAATACTTGGTAATAAATGTTCTTCAAGTATTTGGAATCAATAACAACAACAAGATCGATAACGAAAACAACCGTAAATGGCTTACACAAAGAGCTAACGAAATACCCGTACTTTCGGACTAAAAAACTCGATCTACTAAGGTGAAAAGATTTGCCCAATAGCTACCAAGCTCTTGTCAAAAGATCACGACGATCCGACCGATAAATCTCCGGGAAAATGAAAATTGTATTTCTCTCTCTATATCTCTCTCTTGTTCTTGAGTGTAGGTAGTGAATTGTGAAGAACTCCCGTTCCAATCAGCACAAAAAGAACAACCTGTGCAAGGTTGACTTCGTGTGCCGCGGCCCAGCCCAAATGTGCCGCGGCACACAGTGCAAAATTGCGCCCAGGTCTTCGGCGGGGCATGCACAGGTACGATCGACTTTGCCAATCAAGCAACACTGGGGCCGCGGCTCGCGAGGATGTGCCGCGCCTGTAGGACGGCAGACCCGGCATGGGGCGCTCGGGCAGATCCTAAGGTGTGCTCGCAGGGCCGTGGCCTAGAGTGCGCCTCTGGCCACGGTCAAGGAAATTCAGGGGGCCGCGTCTGGCCGTGTGCTGCGCGGCCGGCTGTGTGTGCCGCGTCTTGGCCGTGGCCGCGTCTGCAAAATTAGAAAAAATATCTTTTCGAGCGAAGTGCCACGGACCGGAGGGTTTGTACCGTGGCCCGGAGCTCGGTCGACTCCGAAAAAGCCTATATTTCGGAAATTACTCTTACAAATCTCCCCCTTTTCGGAATATAGGAAGAGTTCGCCATCCCGGCGATCGAGCAACACACACCTTATCTCTACTTAACACTTTCGTTAACATATCGGAACCATTATCATCGGTATGAACTTTATCAAGTTCAAACAAACCATCCTCCAAAGCATCTCAGATCCAATGATACCTCACATCAATATGCTTCGTTCTCTTGTGAAAAGTCGCATTCTTAGCCAAATGAATCGCACTTTGACTATCACAAAGAACTACGTAACGTCGTTGTCGGAAGCCTAGCTCTCGTAAAAACATTTTTAACCATAAGAGCTCTTTGCTCGCTTCCACCGCCGCAATATACTCGGCCTCCGTTGTAGACAAGGCAACGCACTTTTGCAATCTTGATTGCCATGACACGGCTCCCCCTGCGAACGTCATCAAATAACCGGAAGTGGATTTTCGGTTATCTTCAATACCGGCCATATCCGAATCGGAATATCCAACAAGCATTGCTTTCCCGTTTGGAAGTACCCCGTAAATATCTAAATATCCATTTTACGGCTTCCCAATGCTTCTTACCCGGGTTCGATAGAAACCGGCTCACCACTCCCACGGCATGAGCAATGTCGGGCCTAGTACATACCATAGCGTACATCAAACTCCCGACCGCCGCGGCATATGGAATTTTATCCATATCCTCAATCTCCTCCTTCGTCTTAGGGCAATCTTGACTCGTCAATTTAAAATTGTTAGTAAGAGGCGAACTAACAACTTTAGCTTTGTCCATGTTGAAACGTTTAAGCACCTTCTCGATGTATTGCTCTTGCGACATGTGCAATTTCCGGGCTGCTCTATCCCGAGTAATTCTTATCCCAAGAATTTGTTTAGCCGCCCCCAAGTCCTTCATGGCAAAGGACTTACTCAATTCTTTCTTCAAGTCGGCAATCCTCTCGACATTTTTGTCAACGATCAACATGTCGTCCACATAGAGCAATAAGATGATAAAGTCATCATCTCCGAATTTCTTAAAAAATACGCAATGGTCGAGAGTCGTCTTCCGGTAGCCTTGCTCCCCCATAACCGACTCAAACTTCTTGTACCATTGCCTTGGTGCTTGTTTCAACCCGTATAAACTCTTTCGAAGTTTACACACATAATCCTCTTTTCCTTCGACCTCAAATCCTTCCGGTTGCTTCATATAAATTTCTTTGTCAAGGTCTCCGTGAAGAAAAGCCGTCTTGACATCCATTTGCTCAACCTCAGGATCGAGGCTAGCCGCAATACCAAGGACCAATCGAATCGATCCTATCTTCACAACCGGAGAAAAAATCTCGTCAAAATCAATGCCCTTCTTTTGACTAAATCCTTTCACCACGAGTCTAGCTTTGTATCGGGGCAACGAGGTATGCTCCTCCGACTTCACCCGATACACCCATTTGTTTCTCAAGGCCCTCTTGCCTTTCGGCAACTTCACCAACTCGTAAGTGTTATTCTCATGCAAGGAACTCATCTCCTCTTGCATAACATCCATCCATTCTTTCTTCTTTTCATCCTCTATGGCCTCCGCAAAATATTCGGGTTCTCCCTCATCGGTGAGCAAAACGTACTCATCGGCCGAATAACGGGTGGAGGGATGACGGTCCCTCGTCGACCGCCTATGTGGAATAAAAGATGGCATGTTCGTCATGGGTAGCTCGAGATGAGCTCCATCGGTGTCATTTTGCCTCAATTCATCGTTCTCACCGTCATCATGTTGTTCATTATTTTGGACGTCATCTCCAACGGGTGTCTCAACATTTTTGTGGAGGAACGGGGTCCAAATCAATAAGATCATAGTCGTGTTGTGGAGCCGACTCTCCATTCTCAACATCTTTCATTGTTTGATCTTCTACGAAAACAACATCTCTCGACCGAACAAGCCTCTTTGTCACCGGGTCATATAATCTATACCCGAACTCATCAAGCCCGTAGCCAATAAAAATACACGGCTTTGTCTTGGAATCAAGCTTTGATCTCTCATCATTCGGAATGTGAACAAAGGCTTTACATCCGAAGACCTTTAAGTGGCGGTACGAGATCTCTTTACCGCTCCACACCTTATCCGGCACATCAAACTCCAAAGGGACACACGACGTCAAATTAATAACATGAACCGCCGTGTTCAAAGCTTCTCCCCAAAACGACTTTGGCAATCCGGCATGTGAGAGCATACAACGAGCTCTCTCGACCAAAGTCCGGTTCATTCTCTCCGCCAAACCATTGAGTTGCGGAGTCTTCGGGGGCGTCTTTTGATATCGGATCCCTTGCTCTCGGCAATATTCATCAAAGGATCCGGTGTACTCTCCACCATTATCCGTCCGGATACACTTTAGTTTCTTCCCGGTCTCTCTTTCCACCGAGGCATGAAATTGCTTGAAAGTGTCTAACACTTGATCTTTGGTCTTCAAGGTGTAAGCCCACACCTTCCTAGAGTGATCGTCGATAAATGTGACAAAATATCGGCAACCACCGAGCGTCCTCGTCTTCATAGGACCACAAATATCGGAATGAATAAGATCAAGAATATTTTCCTTCCTTGAAGGAGTATGACTCTTAAAAGTAACTCTCCTTTGCTTCCTGGCTAGACAATGAGAGCATCTTTTAAGGTGTATTTTATGAACCCCGGACAACACCTCTTTCTTCGACAATAGCGTCATTCCTTTTTCACTCATATGACCGAGCCTCTTATGCCATAGCTCGGCCATGTCATTATTGTCGATTGCGTTCACAAAATTAGTCGTGACCTTCGGAAGTGTAACGTACAATTTTCCTTCCTTTTGTCCTCTCCCGACAATCAAGGAACCTCTCGTGAGTTTCCACAACCCCTTGCCAAAACCGCTATGGTAACCGTCATCATCGAGTAAACCAACGGACATAACATTAAGCCTTATGTCCGTAACATGTTTTACATTCCGTAAAACAAGTTCCATTCCGGTGTCGAATCTCAAATGCACATCTCCCACTCCAACAATCTTGGATAACCCGTCGTTACCCATCTTGACTATACCAAAGTCGCCCGGAGTATAGGAAGAGTAAAAATCTCTACGTGATGTAACATGACACGTAGCTCCACTATCGACCACCCAACTCGAATCATCTCTAGCAAGATTGACCATATCATAATCACAACAAACAAAGAATTCTTTGGTAGTAGTATTAACTTCGGCTTTATCATTACTACCGCCTTCCTTCTTTTTTGAATTTTCTCGGCCTTGGCGTTTCTCCTTCTTCAACTTTCGGCAAAAATTCTTAGTATGCCCTTTCTTACCACAATGGTAACATTCGATGTTGGCATACTTCCCCTGAGAACTACTCCTTTGTGGCCCTCTATTACTCGGACCTCTACTTGGACCTCTCCCCCGTCTTTCGGTAACTAGAACATCCGACTGTGACGAAGATCCTTGTGCTTTTCTTCGGACCTCCTCATTCAACATGTTCCCTTTTGCTAATTCCATCGAAATGACTCCATCGGGGGCGGAGTTAGACAGCGACGTTCGAAACGTCTCCCAAGAATCCGGCAATGTGCCTAACAACCACAAAGCTTGTACCTCCACTTCGAATTTAATTCCCATTCCGGCAAGTTGATTAATGATGCCTTGGAATGTATTTAAATGATCCGATAGAGGAGTCCCCTCTCGAAACTTCAAATTCATCATTTGTTTAATGAGGAATAACTTATTATTCCCCGTCATCCGAGCATACAATTGCTCGAGCTTGTGCCATAACTCTCGAGCATCCTTCTCTCCACTAATGTGGTTCAAAACGTTGTCATCCACCACATTGTCGAATATATCCGCAAACTTGGCGATGCAAAATAGTCCACTCCGCGTCGGACTTCCCTTCCGGTTTATCTTTGCTGAAAACCAGCATATAATAATCCTTCACGTATAGAAGGTCTTCCATCTTCCCCTTCCATACGTGGTAGTTTGAACCGTTCAAGTTAACCATTCTACTCGTGTTGGCTTCCATCTTACGATTGAGATACTAAACACCACGAAACAATAAATACCGTGGCTCCGATACCACTTTGTTGGGAAAAATACCGACTAACGTCACGTCACAACGAATAAAGCGGAACCGCGTTTGACAAATTCCCACTCTTCAATCGTAACTTCGTGGTTACCGACGAGTAGAGCACCAATTACAACTCGATAAAATAATACAAATGATATTCGAAAGCAATAAACAACGAGACACAATTTTAGCGTGGAAAACCCCTCAAGACGAGAGTAAAAACCACGGGACCGAAGCCGCTTATAATTCACTATCACCAATACATACAAATACACAATCGTCCCTAATACAAACTAAGGGTATACACCAATCGTCAAATACTTGGTAATAAATGTTCTTCAAGTATTTGGAATCAATAACAACAAGATCGATAACGAAAACAACCGTAAATGGCTTACACAAAGAGCTAACGAAATACCTGTACTTCCGGACTCAAAAACTCGATCTACTCCGGTGAAAAGATTCGCTCAATAGCTACCAAACTCTTGTCAAAAGATCACGACGATCCGATCGATAAATCTCCGGGAAAATGAAAATTGTATTTCTCTCTCTATATCTCTCTCTCTTGTTCTTGAGTGTAGGTAGTGAATTGTGAAGAACTCCCGTTCCAATCAGCATAAAAAGAACAACCTGTGCAAGGTTGACTTCGTGTGCCGCGGCCCAGCCCAAGTGTGCCGCACACACAAGTAAAATTGCGCCTGTGTTCGACGGGGCCGCGCACAGGTACATCGACTTTGCCAATCAAGCAACACTGGAGGCCGCGGCTCTAGAGGATGTGCCGCGCCTGTGGTGACAGCAGACCCGGCATGGGGCGCTCGGCAGGATCTGGAAGGGGTGTGCTCGGCAGGGGCCGCGGCCCAGCCGGCAAGGGCCGCGACCTGCAGTGGCGCCTCGCCACTCAAGGAAATTCCGGGGCCGCGGCCCGGCCGCTGCAGCCGCGCCCGCAGTTGCAAAATGAGAAAAAACATCTTTTCGAGCGAAGTGCCACGGACCGGAGGGTTTGTACCGTGGCCCGGAGTCCGGTCGACTCCCAAAAAGCCTATATTTCGGAAATTACTCTTACAATCTGAACCAATTGGGTTTTGCTGCAGTAAGGACAAAGTTGCCATTACTATGATAAAGTGGGCAATCTCAGTTTTTAAGATCTTTGTTCACATTGCAACTCTCTACTTGTTTGGTCTATGATGCAACATTTTATTAAGTGGAACCGAAATTTGGTTACGACTTGATCGTTTTCTTGTACATTATTATTATTGTTTTCTTCTCGAGCATTTAAAATCTGATTAAACAGGGATACTTGCACAGTTTTCCAGCCCAAGGAAGTCTTCATCTACTAGAGTCTAAGGCAATGTTTTAAAAGGCGTGAGGCGTGTTTGAGGCGTTTTCAGAAAATGAGGCGAGGCGTAAGCATCGAGGCGTGCCAAGGCGTAAGCCTCAGTTTTTATAAAAAAAATATATTTATATATAATAGAAGCTTCATCATTAACAAAGGAACATAGCGAAATAGTAATGTTTTGAATTACTTAGCAATTACATCAATGTAACGAACATAAAAATGCATAAAATAGAGTTTATCATCTCCAAAAAAAAAATAATAATATCACAGTGAATTTAAAATTGGATCATCGGTATCTAGTGGTTTGAAAAACGGATCAAAACCACTAGTATTTCCACCACCATCATCGTCATCGTCGTCATCATCATCATCATCAAATAACTCGTCCATAGCATCATCTTCTTGAGGATCATCGGATTCGATAAACTCGATTTCATCTTCTTCATCCAATAATTGTAGCCTCTTTCCTTTATCTTTTAAGAATATTATAAAAAAGAGTTAAGTGACAATACACGAAATTATAGCAAATACTATATAAAAAAGAGTTGAGTGAGACTAACCTAGAGCATCTCTCTTTCTTTTTCCTCTTCCTTGCCCTCGGCCACGACCTCATCCAATACCACGACCACGAGTACGACCACCAACTCGGCCACGACCACCATCTTCATTGACCTCACGAACATGTTCATTGTCTCCACCGTCCACTTCTACTACTTCATCACCAATATTATCCGTCAAAACGGATTCGGAATTATTCGAACTATTTTCATCAACCATCCATTCATCATCTGATGGAATCTCATCTAATACTAAAGGATCCTCATCCTCTTTGAGGGACGTCTTCTTCAACCATCTAGACTTCAACCTTTTATTATACATAACAAAGACTAACTTGTTCAAAGTCTTTGTATGTAAACAATTCCTCTTCTTCGTGTGTAGCTAGAAAAAATTCAAACAAAATGATGATTTCTAACATGTAAATAATAGTTGTAAGATAATAATTTTTTTTAAGTACATAAAAATAATACCTGATTGAAAGTACTCCAATTACGTTCACACGCAGATAATGAACATGTTAAACTCAATACTTTCACCGCAAAAGTCGTGAGTTCTGGTGTCTCATCTCCATATTGAATCCACCAATCAACTACAACAATTTAAAATAAATGTATTTTTTTACAGTAAAAATTTGAAAAGAAGAACATGAAAGATGTATATTTGTAGCTACAATAATTTAAACTAAATGTACGTGGACTACACTTCTTGGTAGTGCTTTTCGCAGCCGCAAAACCAAATAATCCCTTTTGCAGATGAAAAATGGTCCATTTGCAAATCGATTTTCTCGTGTACCTTCGGGTCGGGAAAAAGTTTGGCCAAACAAGTGAACAAGCCTAATTTTATCTCCGGATGAGTGGACACATCTGCCTCATAATGATAATGTGGATTGAGATAATATGCCGCGGCATGCAAGTGGCGATGCATTTGAAATTCCCACTTTCTATCTATTATATCCCAAATCTCTTTATATGATGCTTCTTCTCCTCCTAAAGCTTTTGCAATTGCTTCCTTAGCTTCATCCATAGAACCATAAATGAATCCCATCCCAGGCATCTTCTCCGAGTCCGTCATCCTCAACACACTAACCAAAGGCTTAGTCGTCTTAATTGCATAAGCCATGCTCGGCCAAAAATATTTGTCCCTCAATACTATATTTTTCACATTTTTCGCTTCATCCGCCTGGGACAAATAATGCTTTGACCAAGCATGTGACGTAAACATTCGCTCCAATTCGTCTTTCAAACTGTACATGCTTTGCAATGTTAAATAAAATGTAGCAAATCTTGTGGCGGCGGGCCGAATGAGCTCTCTATTAGTATGTTCTCTCATCAACGCCAATGCCCATCCATGATTATATATAAAGTGCCTAACCTATAAAATTATATGCATTAATAAAATTAAAATATGCAACATTTCATCTTTAGTATATCATTTCCAACAAGAAAAGAATAAACAAAAGAGCATTTCAATTAAAGTTACCTTCTTCAATTTAATCAAGGCATTTTTGTGTTGAGGAAGATCTCCAATTTTCTCGAGCATCAAATCTATGCAATGAGCTGCACATGGTGTCCACCAAAGACGTGTCCTCTTCATTAACAACTCTCCTGCCGCCTTATAGTTTGATGCATTGTCAGTAACCACTTGAACTACAATATCTTCACCAACCTCTTGCACAACACTATCAAGAAGATCACACATCTTTGCATCTTTTACGGCATTAGATGCGTCAACGGATTTCAAGAAGACCGTCCCATGAGGGTTATTAACAAGAAAGTTAATCAATTGTCTCCCTCGTATATCTTTCCATCCGTTGGATAATATTGACACCCCCGTTTGCGTCCACGTTTTCTTCACATCATCGACAATTTCTTGAGTCGTTTGCACTTCTTTTTCTAGTATCCAGTGACTAAGTTCATGAGATGTTGGTGGCTTCAAACCACGTCCGTAATTCCCGATAGATCGACACATGCTAATGTAGGAAGGAGAGCTAGCAACGTTGAAAGAAATTCCGTTTTCAAAAAAAAAATCTACCAATATCAAAACAACAACGATTGTGAGCTTCCTTATCATTCCCCGGGATTGGATTTTCATCCCCATTATCAACGTCGGCAACAAATCTATCCATCGGACCCCTAATTCCCCTTTGAGAAACACTCCCCCAGCTAGACCCTCCAAAAGATGGATTTTGACTTTACTTTGATAATATGACCCGCTATCGATCAGTTCATCCTTGTTTCTTTGCATTTCCACTTTTGCCTTCTCGGTCGATTTCAGATAATTTTGCATCTCTTTCTTTACATCATCTGAAACCTTAGTGCATGGGGCAACATCTTTTTTTGTGCCCGCGAGATGATGTTTTTGTCGATATAATCAGGGGCGGAACCAGAACGAGACAACAGTCCAATTTTTTTTTGATCAAATATAATAACATGAAAAAAAAATTAAATTACGATTGATAAATATAACAAAGTAGTGTAGAACTTACATTTTAGATTTGACATCCCCGTGTACACATTTTTTGATAGCAATCCATTACATCTTCAATCTTCACTTCCATAAGTGCTTCTTTTTCAACATTACAAATCAATGCATCGTTCATATAGTCATCACCCATTTTGTTACGCAAGTCGGTCTTCAAGAGCTTCATCGCAGAAAAACATCTTTCCATTGTTGCGGTCGCGACGGGTAAAATCAAAGCCAACTTTAATAACCTATAAACCATAGGATAAGAACGATGTTTCCCCGTTTCCACCATCAAACGAGAAAGGTCGGCTTCTGTGCAACGCTGCAAGCCTGCAACAAATAATATATTAGCAGTCGGCTTCTGTGTGATTTTTGCTTGAAGGCACGCTTTTCTTTTTTTCATTTTTCATTTTGGGCTACTAGACAAATAATAGGTTAAGTTTGCATTGGGCTTTTTTTTCAGACTTGGACTACTTCTAGACAAAAAATGAGTAGGGGCACAGGCACCCTTGTGCCCCATACAGTTCCGCCCCTGGATATAATCCTCTTTTTATTATTTTTTGGCAAAAAATACATTTAACGTATTTGTACCCTTTTCCTTCCATTCCGTTTTCCTCCACACAATATTTCCATGTAGGGTCCTTCCGCTTGCCTGATGTCATGTTCCTACACGATCAAGTAAACAATATACGAAGAACTGCTGCCTAAAAAAGGAAAAAAAATAAAATAAAAAACTGCTGCCTAAAAAAAAAACTGCTGCCTAAAAAGGGAAAAAAATAAAATAAAAAACTGCTGCAGAAAATAAAGCAAAATAAAGGGGAAGGCAAAATAAAGAAAATAAAGAAAATAAAGCAAAATAAAGGGGGAGGCAAAAACAAGAAAACAAAAAACGTTAGGCCTAAGAATCAGATGACGGGGGAGGCAAAATAAAGAAAATAACGCAAAAAAAAATCCGCAAAAAAAAAACAGAATAAAAAAAAGGTCGATGGAAACGTACGTGGTAAGCCGGAGGTCACTGGAAGTCGGAGCCTCGGAGGTCGCTGGAGGTCGGAGTCGCTGTCGGAGTTGATGTCGGACTGCAGGTCCGAGTCTGCCAAGTTTATTAAGGTTCTGACATATTTGCAAGCTGCAGTTGTCATCGTCGTTAACAACTCAAAAGTGCATATAGTGCTAATTAATTGTTTAAATTTAGTTAACGCTATAATTCATGCAAAAAACAGTGGCAAAAATTGACGCCGAATGCCCTTCCTGTCGCAACCTTCATATGAAGGAGAAATGAAATGAAATTTCAAAATCATCAACATCATAGGTTTTCCAGTTACATGAAAAATATCATGAGAAGGTGATGAGTCGAGATAATTGCTATAGTCATTGTCACTCTGCATGATTGATATTATAAAATCAACACGTTCATCATGGAACATGACTCAGTATTGTTCTATATATATTCTCAGCAAATATCACTTTGGGAATAGGCTTCCGGATTTTAATTAATTTGCAATGTAAGGGGAAGCTACTCGACTTCAATTTGGCTCCTAACATTACGAAAATCCGGTTAGTGTAAGCCATCCGTGAAAAACATGGTAGCTCTTTCAGATTAAGCTATTTATGCTGCATCCGAGCCTAATATATATTGAGCCTCTCTATGAAGTTAATTGCCTCTAATGTTAGTTGTTGAGTTTCCATCCTTGTTTTTACGTTTTGTTTTTAGCCTTTCTGTATGATTTACTTATTTTGACATTTCCTTCCAGATTGAAGAACTACTTAAGGCAGATGAAGATTTCTCTAAGATCAATGTGGTTGCAGTTCTGTAATATGATGAGGGTATGAACTATTCTCTTTTAAGTTGTTCCTTATTCGATTTCAAGGTCTAATAGTAATAATTTTGTTACTGGGTTGGAAAACCCATATATATATATATATATATATATATATATATATGGAGAATTTAGTTATAGTATTATATTGTCTTGTGCAGTTTTCTGCCCCCGGTCAGACGTCTTTGAGGGATAAAGCTATAGTAGTAGCTGGGAGAGTTACGGTATTGAAAAAAGCGGAGAGTTCAAAGGTTTCTTGTCCGGTATGTTTAGATGTAATTCCGACACGACGTGATGAGGAGGACCTGCGGATGACACTGGCATTGCACATGAGTTTATGGCACCCAGACGATGTCAAGTTGCAGTGGGATATTATTACGCACCAGAAAAAGCAGCAATCGGCTATTCATATGCCTTCTTTCATTGTTGGAGTTGGTATGGCTGCTGGGTTTGGAGCTCTTTTGCTTATTTCGTCCAAACACCAGACACAACACCGACAACTGCCCGCGAGGAGAATGTAAATCTTGATTGGAATTTTGGGATAGCAATGCTTGAAACTCGGGGGTAGATTTTCTAATATTCCTCGTATTTGCAGGGGTAGTTTTTGTATTTATCCCTCATTTTTGGAAATGGGATGATTTTATTGAATTCGGAAATGGGTGTATCTTAGTATATCTTTAATTATGATGGAACTGCCTTGCCCAAAGTAGTACTCCCTCCGTCCATGATATACGTTCCTAGACTTCATTAGCACGAGTTTCAATAAATTGTGACAGAGTGTAAAGTGAATGTAGAAGGGGAATCACATTATAAATGAGTAGATTCATGAGTTGTAAGATTGAAAAGGTGGGCTATGAGTTTTTTTTTGTAATTAAATAGAAAGACCGGGGATAAAAGTTATATGTGACTTATGTGGGGATATGTCCAAAAATAAAAAGAGAACGTACCCCGTGAAACGGAATTTGCTGAACGTATTTCGTGGATGGAGGGAGTATTGATACTACTGATGAATATATTTGATCCCTAAACCTTAAAAATACAACGTTCTTTATGTGATATCTATGTACGCTGAGATGAATCGGGAGGAGGAACAGAATTCCCCTGCAAATTTTAAGTTTGCAAGGACTTAAACAAAGCATGACAAACAGAACAAGCTTACAACCTTTCTGTACAAAAAGCATAGAAATATAAATGTAGGAACCGTTCATTGTATCAAAAAAGCACGGCATGCATGGTGATTATTTGGTTGTGTCCTGCCCTTTCCAAAGCCATGCAGCACCCCATATGAAACTCTCACGCCAAATCACCAAAATCGGAACCCAACTCACATTCCTCACTGTGAAGCCCACACACGTGCCAACAGTGACCTAGCCCGAGCAGGCCCGACCCTGGCCCATGGCTGTGTTGGCTTTGGTCATGGGCAGCAGGCCCATAAGGGCATCATTTTTTTCAAGCACAGGTATTAGTGTATTACTAGGTCCATTCATTCCAGCCTATGATTTTTTTTTTGACCGTTTCCTAAAGCCCAGTAACTGTCAAAACCCATCCTTTCGGTCTTCAGCCCATCAGCCCCATGACTTAATAACCGTTCACGAATCACAAAATCATCAAATCACTCTCTCACGATTCTAAAAATCCGATTCATCATCGATTGATGCTCTTTCTCTCTCTTTCAATTGATGCTCTTTCTCTCTCTTTCGATTACTGGCTACAAAAAACGCACGAAGGTATCATTTTAGGTGATGTATTTTATATTTTATTATATGGAGTTTTGGTTTATGTCCCTCGTTGTATTGGTTTTGTTTTATTTAATAAAGCTCCGGCGTGAGGATAAGCCGCATAGCTTGACTAGGTTCCAAATCACTTTCAAAATTTTCATTTGCGTAATAAAGGGGTATTTTTCCAGCCTTACGCCATGGGCATCCGGAACCTCAGGACCGACCCTGAGCCCGAGAGTTGGAATCACATGATACATACAATCTTGATTCCGAACGGCATTGAACTGGAAAACGGCTGGAAAGAACCGTAGAAATTGCTCGGGAGTGCACATAGGGTGATTCCTGGTTATTTGGAAGATTTGCTAGGGAAAATTAATAAATCCGATACATGCAATGATAGGATAAGTCATAATTGAGAGTTTTTGGCAGATTATCTTACTCTAGTGTTCAAAATAAGTAATTTATACCTCGGTGTAAATAGGCTCATTACCCTCCGTATTTTTTGAAAAAAAAAATTCATTAACGCCTATGTAATTTAAATAAATAAATATTCATGTATTTCCAAAAAGATGCATCCCGTCCCATCCCTTCTGGAGTCTTATCTAAGAAGATAATTTATACATCTTAATAAACTCGGTGTGTTAATATGCACCAAATTTAAAATACATGAAGTAATTAGTATATTTAAATTACACATGTGGTTAATGAATTTATTTTTAAAAATATAAAAAGATAATGAACCTATTTAAATCACGTGGGAGTAAAAATCTGCTTTTTTTTAATAAAAAAACACAGCAAGAGGTAATATACCATTTGGCCGGTGATGGAAATACCTAGGAAGATAGGGATAAGGGTTCCTATTGGAGATGCTCTATCACATAAATAATGTCCAGTAATATTGGAGATACTCTAACCCAGGATATTTGGCGTCGATGCTAATGATCCCATAGTTTATCGAGGAAAATATTAATTGACAATGATGGTAAGGTTATTATATATGACTAATATACCTGACAACAAATATGACTACTAATGCTCAATCATCTACCTACATTCTAAATCTTTAATTTTAATTTTATTCCTAAAAGATTTACATATATTTTAACATATAAAAGTTAGATATTACGAAAGCCACAATGGTCAATCCGAATTGAATCCTCTACAATTGATTCCACGAACTTGATCCCAAATCACACAATCTAACACCAAACATATTGTCGATCGGCCCATTACTCGCCAAGGAGTACTCTTCCGAAAGCTTCTGCTGCAAAGACTCCACTTGCATAAGTGGATCCATGTAAATTTTGGTGGTGCACGTGCACCGTCAAATTTTTTGTTAATTACGCTTGACATGATATTTTACCTAAGTTTTTCAATAATCTTACTTGTTCACTCGCATATCGTTCTTTATCTATTTACACTTTCTTTTTGTTCTCATTATTTGAAGTGCAACTAGTGATTTTTTTCTTTTGTTTACAAGCGCAGATTAAATTAATGAGTTAACAATTTGATTCATTAATTAAATTAAATTAATAATATTTTTCTTTCACTCTTCATCACATTCTTTAGTTTTTCTTCCGATATCAATATAATGATTGTGTTAATGTGTTGATTATGATATGCTTAAGTGAACAGCTACAATATGAAATATGCAAGTTTAAAGGAATTCTAAAATTCAGGTTGGATTTTATCTAAGATAGGTCATTAACATTATTGAGAATTTTTTTATTATTTTTAAGGTGTTCATTCCAAATTATCGCATTATATTCTAATATAGCTTGTCACTACAAGAAAAACGCCTATCAACGATCAAAACTATCAGCGACCGCAATTCCCGTCGCTTATTATCAACGACCGCTGATAATTCCGTTATCAGCGACTGTTGAAACTTTCGTCGCTAATAATTATTAGCGACCGACTATGGTCGCGGATCGGTCGCTACTATAAATTCCCCCCAAAAATTTTGGTGCGAAAAATTGGCGCTTTTTATTTTAGCGACCAATTTTTATCAACGACCGCTTGCGGTCTCAGAAAATGACACGTCAATTAAATATATCAGCGACCAATACTATCAGCGACCGCTAGTTCCGTCGCTGATACTTATTATCAGCGACCGCTTTCAGCGACCGCATTCGGTCGCTAATATAAATACCTCCAAAAAAATTGGCTCCAAAAAATGGTGCCTACTTTTTTCGCGACCGGTTTATATCAGGGACCGCATGCAGTCGCAAAGAAGTCCACGTCAACTACTAAGGGTGTAAATGATGCGAGACAACTTGAGAGAGTTACTCCAGACCGACTCGGTCAACACTCGACTCGAGTAGGCTCGACTCGGACTCGAGCTCGGCTCAATCTACTAACGAGTTGAGTTGAGCTAGCCGATACTCGACTCGAAAAACTCGTGAGATACTCGAACTTTTTTATATTTTATTAATAGTTATATAAAAGAAAATAAAATCTAAACTAAAATAAAAAAGAAAATACCCAGCCCAAACCCTAATAGGCAGACCTTCCACCGTCTCTCTCTCATTTCTTCCCCCCCCCCCCCCACAATCTGCAATTCTCCATCACATAGCACCGTGTCATTTTTTCTTCTCCAAGACCATCGGTTGTCATTTATCCATTATCCAGTCTGTAATATCCGTGTTTTCTATTTTTGGTAATTTCTATTTTTGGTGTATGTTCGTTTCGGACTACTCGCTCATCACTGTTTTGGAATTCTGAATCTATTTTGTTCTTGGAGTTTTTCCATTTGGACGAGTTTCGAGGATGTTTTTGCATAATTTCATCTTGAATTATATCTTGTCGCATGTACGTCCGATTCTCGTAAAACATGTTCGTTTTCGTTGTTTCTTGATTTGCATAAGTTTGTATAGTTGAGTTGGTCGTGTTGAAACTTTCGGTTGGTTAATCCGACGTTGTATCGTGATTTTTCGGGCACTTGGGCCGTTTTTATAATTTTCATAAGTTTGGGGAATTTTGCTTTGTTTGCTACATTTCGGACTCTCCAGTGATCGGGATCATATTCTCTTTCAACGCTCAGCTTTGTCATCTTGATTGTTACGTGCTTATGTTTCCGGATTCTGGTCTTGCTTCGCATTTCGACACTTTTGTGTTGTCGCGAGTGCATCGCGGCAAGATCAATCGCCGCTGAGTAGCGCACGCTACTCCGGGCTTATTTGCGTGCCCTATCACTGTGTGGTTAGCGTACGCTAACCTGGGGTTCGTAGCGTGCGCTAACGATTTCAATGGCTCGATGAGGTTCGATTTCTTGATCTTGACCAGGTAGCGTATGCTAATTCGGCGTTAACGCATGCTAATTCCTAGTATTAGCGCACGCTAACCATGTTAGCTTGCGTACGCTAACTGGAGGACAGTACGCAGATTGTTCTTCCACGCCCCGTTAGCGCACGCTAATGCTTGTGCGTAGCGTGCGCTAAGACTGTTTAATATAAATAGGACAGCAGCAGTCAACTTCGTCATTTTTCCATCATTTCTTATCCTTCTCGGCTTTGAGCAATTCCAGACGAGGGTTAGGGCCGATTCCGACTGAAGTTCATCATTCACTACCACCGTGCATTCATTGCGTGAATTCTTCAAGTTCCTAACACTTTCCACCATCCGAATCAAGGTAAGGATTCCCGAAACCCTTGTTCTAAGATTCTGGGGAAATTTTGGGGATTTCTTGGGATTTGACTCTGTTAGTCCGAATTATCATTGGGTTATCGCTAGACTTCGATCATGTACTTGTAATCCTTCGTTTTATTGATGATTTGTGGTTTTAAACTCCAAGTTTTCCATTGTTCGTCACTTATAGTCGACGATACCCAAGTCATGACCGACAAATTATTCCAGCGGGTAGAATTAGGATTAATTATTACCTTTCCGTATTAATGAGACTTGTTGTATACCGTTATTATGATTAGGAACGGATTTGGGAGGATTGTTCGGACCAAAACCTATTCCTTCGTCGTTCCTTCGTTTCGTCTTATTCAAGGCAAGTACATGTATTACATTTCGTTATGTACGTTGTGTTTTCGAAATGATTGATGAATTATGGTTTTTGATTGCGTGAGTTGTGTTCCTTCCACCCGGAGTGTCCGACGGGATGTCTGGGGGCCGATACTAAGGGGTACAGCCGCAGAAGTGGACTTGGGTGCGTGTGTGGTTGAACTTCCACCCGGAGTGTCCGACGGGATGTCTGGGGGTCGATACTAAGGGGTACGGCCGCGGAAGTGGTATCCCACCCGGAGTGTTCGACGGGATGTCTGGGGGTCGATACTAAGGGGTACGACCACGGGATACCAATTGTGATTTTGTGATATCGTGCTGATTGAGACTGATTTGATTGCCAATGTAGTATTCCGGAATATTTATGGCAAATGATTTCTGAATGAGGTGATTGTGTAAAATTCGTATTTGTATATAATGTTGTGTAATTGTGTACTTGCACTAGCTATTCGAATATTAACCCCTTAAATGGGGGAAATGCGTCTTATGCATTTCAGGTACCGGGAGAGTTGAGGAGCAGGCACGGGACATGCACGCAAAGGATGGGCTGGCTTGATGATGTGGCTCGAGTCTGTATTTTTATGTTTTGTCATTTCATTTGTCGAGTACTGGAGTTAGACTGTTTACTTTTAAACTTGGTTTAAGTTCCCTGCGTGGGCAATGAATTGGTATTTACCTTATGTTCATGTACTCCATTAAAATATTTTAGCCGAGACCACGGCCTTACTTACTTTCTGAGTGCATCATTTAGGATTACATTGTGGTTTATGTGTCATGTGTTAGCCTGGTAGACCTCATGAGGGTTCTACGGCGTGTAATGTCCCATTTGTGATTTGGGGTGTTACATTTATGGTATCGGAGATTAGGTTTTGAATACCTAAGTTGTCGGTGAATTTTGGGTCTGTCAGTTGCGTCATTAGAGTCAGTCGTTGAGCCTAATATCATCATGCTACCGTCTTTTCGTGCGACCCGTGGCTGTAAGTCTCCTCGAACTCTTATATTTCCGTAATTCGTTTTCTTGCGTTGTTCGGAATTGTGACTTGTGTTACCAACTTTGTGAATTGTGAATCTTTCTGATCTTGTTCTTTTCTTATTTTTCTTCAGTATGTTGAGAGGTCGTGGTAGACTAGCTAGGGGACGCGGCTGAGGCCGTGGTCGGGGTGCTGATAATGGAGATGGCTCACTTTCTCAGTCCTCTGCGGACTCAGCCTCTCACTCAGTGCCGTCGGGTAATAATGCCGACGCCGGGGCTACTGCCGTACTTCAGCAGTTAGTAGCCCAACTTGCTCAGATAGCTCAGGGTGGACACCAGAATCCGCCCCCGACACCGGAAGAGGAAGCCAGTAAGTGGCTTCAGACGGTGACTAATATGCACCCTCCTCGTTTCTCCGGATCTTCTGACTCCCTCGGTTGGGAGAATTGGCTCTTTCAGTTGTCCAGAACCTTCGATGCCGTAGCTTGTCCCGAAGACAGGAGGGTACATATTGCCCAGTACCTCCTGGATAAGGAAGCTGCGGAATGGTGGGAGGCCGTTACGCCCAGAGACCGCCGAGCTACTTGGGAGGAATTCAAGGCTGCTATGGAAGCAGAATATTGTCCACCGCCAGTTAAGGAGCGTAGAATTGTGGAGTTCTTCACCGCTACACCTCAGGATGTGCCTATTTCTCAGGCCATCATTACTTACAATCAGCAGTTGGGTTTCGTAAGAGATCAAGTGAGGACGGAGGCTGATAAAATCCGTTACTTCAATATGCGCATGAAACCGCATATCAGGCAGAGTATGACACCGATCATGTGTGCCACTTTGAAGGAGTACCAGGATCGCGCTCTAGCGATCGATATGGCCGCACCGGAATCAGAGTTGGGTGCCGAGGCCAAGAAACAGAAAACAGTTGGCAGCTTCTCAGCCGGCAAGAGTGGCCGATTTTCGAGAGCACACCGCCTTACTCACAGGAAGAGACCGTTTCACCAGATCGGGATCTCGTGGTAATCGTTCGATCCAAATTGCTTCTGGTGGCAGGGTTTGTTTTAACTGCAACCAATATGAGCATTTGATGAAGGATTGCCCTTTTCCTCCAGTTACTTGCTTTACTTGCGGGCAGACCGGGCATTGGGCAACTCATTGTGAGAGGGCCACCAGGGCTGTTAGAGTTCCGACTACCACTACCGATCAGAGGGATCACAGCACTCCAGCTACTCATGTTCCGTAGAGTTCGGGTCGTGGTAGGGGATGGGGTCAGCCGGATCGCCGCGTAGCCTCGAGTTCGGGTTCAGTTCACCCCCGATTGTATCAGATGAGGCGCACAGAGGAGGCAGACGTTCCGGTGGCGTCAGGTACCACTCAAATCCTTACTCATCCAGTTTCAGTGCTTTTTGATTCGGGTGCTACCCATTCCTTTATTGCATTCGGGTGCAGATGTTGATGTGTACGTGTGATTGGTGTAGATCCCTCATCCCGCTCATCTCTCTTTCCCTCTCATCTCTGAAATTATCTCTCATCTTTCTTTTGTTTTTTCTGAGTAGAAAATTGATATATGCTTGGGCTTCATCTGATTTAGGGGTTCAATTGAGGGTTTGAATCTAATTTAGGGCTTCAATTGGTTATGGTTTTAGGTATTACCCCCCCTCTCTCTCTCTCTATATATATATATATATGTCAATTTGATTTTTGTTTATATGTAAGGTTATATATTTGATTTGCTTATATGTATGTTCATATATTTGATTTGGAAGCCCCAGAGCATCTTGTCCAGAAGTAGATGAAGCGAGTGTCCTTCTCTAACCTGATCGGAAGTGAGGTAAGAATCAGCTCTTTTTAATTTTAAACACTTCAAGATTTCTGGTTGTTAGGGAGTATTTACAAATATTTTTCTAAAAAAAAAAATATTGTCAGCTTCTAAAGAGAATAAGTGTGTTTTCCTACCAGAAGCTGATAAGCACTTTCTTGTCCAGAAGTAGCTGAAGCGAGTGTCCTTCTCTAACCTGATCGGAAGTGAGGTAAGAATCAGCTCTTTTTAATGTTAAACACTTCAAGATTTCTGGTTGTTAGGGAGTATTTACAAACATTTTTCTAAAAAAAAAAATATTGTCAGCTTCTAAAGAGAATAAATGTGTTTTCCTACCAGAAGCTGATAATCACTTTCTTTGTTTGAGAAAAAGTTGTTGCGTTTGCAAACACTCCCTTAGTATAGAATCGGGATATTGTTATGCTCCTTAGATTAAAACTGGGTATGGACAGTATCTTTCTCTTGATAATATTAGTATAGCTTGATTGAAGTTTGATCACGTAAGTGAACGTTTTAGAAAAACTCCTACTGACTTGCTTTTAGCTTCTCACTATATTATGCATAATCAAAAGCAGAAGTTGTCATTCGAAAAAACTGAGAACTATCTTGTTTTCAAGTCAAAAGCCAACAATCACTTTTTTTTAGTGATTGCAAGTATTCTCTAAATTCCGTCACCATTACCATATTCAAGAATTAATTTGAAAGAAAAATAGTACCTCGAGAAAAAATCACTGACACTAGAAAATCAGCTTATCTATGTTGTCTCTTTTACACAGAATTTATAGTTGCATTAATTCAGAATCTTTTTAAACCAAATAATTAGTTGATTATCCTTTGTGGATTATCCGTTATCGTTTTATATCTTTGATGCCATGTACTTGTTACCCAAAATTTATGAATTATAAAGTGTTATGCCATTATTATCGATTACAGGGTACCGTCATTGTATATGCACTGCTTAGATGGTTACAGAATAGCCCCTATTGCAAAGATATGTTTATGCAGATTATTGTAGTTGTCTTTGTTATGTAAATTACTTTAACAAGCTGTTTACAATATTATCCTGCATTTTCCTGACTCTGGACATTTTAAGCTGAATAGTTGAAGGATATAACATCTCTTTTTGTCCAGAATATACTGATGACCCTGTTTATTCGCTAGCTTCCACAGTGATGATATTTATCTTACATATCACAAAATATATATCCTTTACGACTATATATTTTATTAGTTGATATAAGTAAATATTGTACATAATTTTACATGTCTGGTTATGTTTTAACAATGTTATTATATTTGCGATTAGATAATTTAGTGATAAGTTGTTTGGTACTACTTTTGCAGGTCCTTGGTAGTACACAAAGCTATGCCAAAGAGCAAATTGATAACATTCTTGAACTTTGGGCTGGATTTTTTATGGATAGATGTCCATCCTTTGCAACTTTGGCTAATTCAATTTGTACTTTTGGTGCATCATGTAATTGAGATTTGTACTTTTATTAGTACTTTTGATTCCAAACTAAGAATGTAACTCTTAACATGGCTATGTAGTTGACCTTGAATTGTCATGTTCAACGTGAGATACATTCACTTGGTATTTTCACAAATTATAAGCTTAATCATATATTGTTGGGTTTTAATTTTAAATGTCATTTTTTTATTTATTCGATTATTTGGATTTTTAGATTTTATATTATTGTGAATGTGTTGGCAAAATAGATGTTTGTATTGCTGTAAATGTCTTGGTAAATCTGAAAAAAACAGAAAAATATCTAAAAAAACAAAAAAATTATTTTATTTTGATTTTACGTATCAGCTACCGCAGACGGTCGCTACAAACGGTCGCTGACGGCGGTCTCAAATTCCGTCGCAGACACGTGGCAACAACAGACAAGTGGAAAAGCCATGTTGACTCGGATTAGCGGCCGACGCGGTCGCTGAAATCGGTAGCTGCTACAGCGGTCGCTGAAAGTGGTCGCAGTAATGCATATCAGCGATCAGATCTTATGCGACCGCTATCAGCGACCGTAGTCGCTCGCTGATAGGCGGTCGCTGATAGACATTTTTCTGGTAGTGTTGAGACTTTAACTCTTGATTTATGACCAATACACCTGTAAATCAGAGGCCTGGGGATCCGTCTCTGTCCACTCACCTCACTTTCCTTGGCTTGCACGGTGCACCCCCCACCCCATCTTCACCCTTGCATCCTGCCCCAGGCCCCTTATTTGGACGGAAAAAATTTGGTTTTGAGTTTTGTTTCTATAAATTTCAACTGTTTTTGGTCATTTTCTGCCATTTAAATTTGATTCTTTGTCCAATACAATTTTTTCATGATTCGAGTCGTCCTAGCCTACGTGTTCTGTTCCAAATATGTGTTCGAAACTCTATTCCACCCAACGTGTAGTCGCTACGTGTACATGTGATCATAAATTAGAGATGAAAATTTTAAAACTCAATAATACATAACGACTATGTATTATATAAAATAGGGGTAAATTGCACTTTTGGTCCCAAGAGAATGGGCTGATTGCAAAATGGTCCCATTTTAGACAAATTTGGTCCCATAAGATTTTTCATCCATTTTTAACGAAAGTGAGTTAGACAATCTGTTAGTTGCAGATCTGGTCCCAAAGAATTGCAGATTTGGTCCCAAAAAAATTAATTTGTTCTTTTTTAGTGTTATTTTCAAATTTTACATATATTAATTTATAACTTAATAAGAACAGCTTTATAATTAATTTATAATCTATTTAGTGTAATTTTAAAAATTTCATAAATTTATTCATTTTCTGTTCTTATTATCTTGAGTTTATGGTTTGGCTTTTATATCTATATTACTTAGGTAATTTTGTTAATGTTTTATAAAATAAGTTTATTATATTATTTTGCATTAAATGAATTCAGAGTGAGTCTCATGTGTATCATGCATTACAAATAAAGTTTTAAAATTTATGAGAAATTTTGAATTATTTATATTCATATCATATATATATTATATATATATACATTTTTTTTTTAAAAAAAAATTATACGTTAGACATATATTATTGGATTTTAAAAGATTATTCATTTTTTTAAATTATATGCAGGTCCTATATACTCCCTCCATTTTTATATAGATGTCGTTTTAGTTGTTTGAAATATTTATATAATAGATCTCGTTTTGGGATTTTCTCACCCTTTATCTCATATTTACCCTTAATATGGTAAATTCAAAATTCAAATTTCCTACAAAAGTGTCGTGTGTATAATTTTTCAACCAATAGAAATTATTGTTAAGAATATTTAAATAATATTAATTAAGGTTAATTTGGGAATAAAAATATGTTCATAATTTGTCCTAAAAACTCCAGAATGACATCTATTAAAAAATAGAGGGGGTATATAGTTTTTTTTTAATTTTATAAAAATTTACATAAATTATTATTAAGTTTACAAAAATATTTTTTTTTAGTTTTATTTAAATTATGTATATAATTTTACAATTAATTTATAATTTATCAATTCATGTTGATTACATATATAATTAATTAAATTTTAGTATTATTTTCTTTTATTTTGCAAATTTGGTCCCAATTTTTTGGGTCAATTAACGGTTTCCATCCGTTTGACTAATGATTGGGACTAAAAGTGCTAAAAAAAGGACCATTTTGAAACCTTGGGACCAAAACTGTTTTGGACTCAATCTCTTGGGACCAAATCTGCAATTTACCCTATAAAATAGAGTTTGAAACATATGTTTGGAACAGTAAAATTACGGGCATTAAGTTGTGTGTGCGTGTGTGTGGGTTGCCTTAGGACAATTTATGTGAACACAGTGAACTTAAATTTGCATTTAGTGGATGCCCATGAGATAAAACTAAGCTCAACATTGAACAAGCTCAAAGGCCTTGAGAAGGACTTCCCTAAACCTATCAAAATCAAGAGTCACATCTTGTTTATTTAAATACACCGAATGAAATTCAACAAACCCCTTCTTGTAAATCGCACCCGGATCTCTATACACTTCACCATCAATCGGATATTTCCCCCACAACGAGCTCTCGTTTAAACTCACCCTATATTCCAAGTACCTCAACCCCATATCCTTCGCCGGCAATCCGAAGTACGGCCTAGCCCACAAATCCGCACCAAACGGTATAATTTGAATTACAACCCCGTTTTCCGGAAGAAAAACCATGTTCGTAAGCCCAGCCCCATGCACACCCATCAACACGTCGAATGAATTCACTTGTTTTGCGGTCACCGACATATTCCACCCCGTTTCTTTCACCACCACATTGAAGCCCAATCCCCGAGCCTTATCGGCTATTTCGGCTTGGTTTGTGATAAATCGATTATTCCTTCTAGAGATAATGAGCATCCGAGGAGGAGGAGGAGGCGGACGCCCCTTGTAGCAGATCACGGAGTCTCTACGTAACGAAAATGTACTTCGTAGGAAATGACGAAATTGCCCCATAGAGTAATGCGGTGGTTGTAGAGGATCAATGCCGAACTCCTTATGGGACCTAAGGCCGATAGTTATTCTCACAAAGCAAAGCACTTTGTTTTCCTTGTTGACGTCTATGGTGTCGTAGTCCGAGAGTTTATTCAGTACTGGCTTGTACTTTTTGAACCATGAGGACCGCTGGTCGGCTATGAGAAACAGCACTTTTCCATTGAATTGACGTGAAGTCAGGTAAAGCGGGATTAGAGTGTCGCTAAAATCGTGGAAGTGATTTCCCGAGTATCCTCCGGCTGAGAATAACATAGCCGGTGCTTTGAAATGGTGATGGCAACTAGGTAAGTTTGTACGCAGGCGATGGCTAATGTTCCAACGCGTGACGTACTTATTCATGATGAAACTGTCTCCTTTTCGTGCGTAAGGTTTTATGGAGGTCGGCCAGGTGTTTGTGTTTTTTCGTCGTGCAGATGTTCTTGAAGCTATGTAAATAGTGGATGAGAGTCCGTGGATCCTTATGTCGCCCTTGATTTCCAGCACGTCTGACCTTGAATTGCTGAAATTATAGATTGAACTCACAAACTCGGTCTGAGTAGCTGGTTCAAGCAAACAAACATGCACTGGTAATGTCAGGGTATAGTCTATAATTATCAAGTGTCATTTAATTAGGGAAATATTATATAACTATGAATATCATCATTACGAATATGGAACCTCATAATAATCGACCTCTCAAATATTGTGATTGAATGTACAATATTTTTCGATAAAATATTTTCTCTAAAACAGGGGTGTGCATTTGTGTGTGTAGCAGCTTTGATATAATAAAAACTAAAAAATATCAAAAAAATCAAAGGATTGACCTGAATACCAGGATTGACAAATGAAAGGATCGTGTCAATCAATCATATGTCGATGCCAACCAGAATTTCGTTAACCAATAAATACTTTAATTTTACCCATATCATTAAAAAATATTAATTCAGATAAAAAATTAGAGCAAGTAAAGACATTTGCGTTTAATCAGAATTCTACATAAGAATTTGAAATATATTGTAAGAAAATTTATAAATATATGAGATTAAAATAATAAATATTTGAGAAATATTTTTTTTTCTGAAAAATCAGAAAATAATTTAAAGAAAACACACTAACCGACGTCCAAACAACCGCCAATAAGAGGTTTTTGGGGACGCAATACCGTCGATTGATAGAGAATCGGCAAACGGCAATATTTTTGTTCTAGACATACGCCAATTACTTTAGTTACACATGTCTAATGTATGTCACTTTCAGATTTTTATGTGTTTATTTCTATATTGCTTATTTTAGTGGATTACTATCTTTACATTATTAAAAATCTTCCAAAAAAAATCTTTACATTATTAAACTATTTTCATTATGCATGCAAGTTGCAATATACTATTTATTTTCTAAAATATACTAATGATATACAACTCGAAAACAAAAGTAGGTCACGTGTATGTTTATTTTCTAGTTATGAGAATTATATTTTTGTTTTTCATAATTTTTTGGGTATCACACGGTATTTCTAGTAATGAGAATAATTTATATTTATATTAAATTTAAATATACTTTTTTGGGAGGATTTAAATTGGTTTCAAAATAACCGATATAGAAAGTGTGTTTTCTAGATCGGTCCTAAAATAATCGATCTAAAAAGTGGCCGCATCACTTTCTAAATCGAGTCCGCTACAATCGATCTAAAAATTCTCATTCAAAAAGTATTTTTTCTAATAATTCGTAAGATTCCGATACTTGAGCACTTATGTGGTTACAAGGCCAAATATGCAACTCTTTATATTTAAATGATCAAAAGTTCCATTTATTTCCTCAAGAGTTGAAAATATTGTTGAGACCGTCCTCTTTATCACTGCCTATAAGCAAAATATCAACAGTTTATTTCCCAAAAATATGAAAAATTTCTTTTGCTAGATGATTAAGGTCTAATTTTGTATTAATGTGAGCTTAAAAAAGAACTGCTGCAGCTGTAGTATGTATGAAAATAATTAATTGTGAACTTAAACAGATTTGTATTTGGAAAATATTATTTTTTAAAATGCATTTCAAAACATAGTATGTAAAATATGTTCAGTGGCTTAAAAAAGAACTGCTGCAGCTTCAAATGCTTTTAAGATGTAAAATAAATTTTCAGTGGCTTTTATAATAGCAGTTTCTAATGCTGCATCCAAAATCTGCTGCAAATGACTCGTTAAATTCTAAGAAAAAAACTATTTTGTTCATCTATTAAATACTATCAAATTTACGAATTCATCAAAAAAACTGATTATTTATAGGAATATTGTTTTATCTAATTATTACCTATGATTATTTTCTACCAAGGTGAACTAACAGGCAGACGTAATTTATTTAAGAGTAAAATAGATGGGTGCACTTACGAAATTCAGGTAGCTTAAATACCGTGCGAAAGCTAAATGCCGTGAACAAGCAAATAACTAATGCTCCAAATCCCAGCTTCTTCAACTCGTTCTGACTAAAACTTCTCAAAAATATGGAGTCATATTCCATCACTCTCTCCGATTTATTCATAGAGACACAAAATGGCACTTAATCACAAAAAACAACAACAAAAAAATTTGTGATATATGTATCATCCACTAATGCAATCTATCCAATTTGTGAATTTATTTCAAGAAGGTATAAAGCTCCTTGAAAGTATTTTTGGAAAACTTCCGACGAACTTTTTGCATCTGTTATTCTATACTGCTCCAAAATAGATACTCTAAGTGCGAGCGAAATAAACATCCAACATGCGGCATTTGCCAATCTTTAGCAAATACTGCATCTATTGCATTACTCCAAGAATAGCATTTACAAAACCAATTTTGCACCAACATTAATTAGGTCTCCTACATGTGTTTTATATGATACACATGTTTTATTCGTTGTTTAGATATATTAGCGAAACGAAACATGTAATAGTGCAGCTTATGGTATTTGTGGATTGTTGTTAGAAAAATCTTAAATGTGTTGGAAACTAGTTTAATAGAAATGAGTTTTGACTTAAATTTGGACTAACTTAATGGTAATAAAATATTTAATTTTTAGGAATTAAATGTTAAATTGCGAATCAAGTTTTCGAGAAGATAAACGATGAATTTATTTTATCAAAATCAATTTCTGCCGAGTAAAAAATAAATTATTAAAGCTGGTCATTTAATAATGGAAAGTTGAAGAGTTTAAGATGGAAATGAAATGTTATCACACATTGAAAAAATGAACACTTCTTGACTAGCTTAGTATTAAGAAGGTGTACGAGTAGTTCAACAAGCTAGTAGTTTTCACTAGTGGGCTAGTTTCATGTCTAGTTTCCCACACTTAAACATTTGTCGGAGTTCTTAGTTTGGAGAGCACCTAACTCAGTATTGTTTTTATTATATGTTTTCAAGATCAAAATATTATTTAATTAAATTGTAGTAGCTAGCGATTGTTGTAATTATATTATTAGAAATTTAGTATAATGTATATCAACTTTTGCTAGCAAGAATTATAACAAGATTACACGACATAATTATGTTCTTCGAAATTTGGTATTATCATCTAATGCATTCTAATTTTTACATGGATGGCGAGTCGCATATGGTAGTACGTATCTTTTTTACATTATTGCCTTTATCGGCCTCACACTTAATTTTCTATAACCAAAATAGCCAAGACTTATGTGATAGCATTGCTCTTACGTTATTCTTAGAGCAACTCCAAAGAAATCCCCTATTTTTACTACCTAATACATAATAAAATAATAATTACTTAAAATATAGAGGACCAAAAAATTATTTTACTCTAATGGTAATCCCTATATTGATTCCCTATATTTTAAAAATAATATACATTAGATTTAAGATCATTTGAGGATTAAACCTTTTTTACATACCAAGAGATTAATCTCCATTCTCCATCTTCTCTCCATCTTTATTTGATATAATGGATGAGATTAATCCAACAATTTAAAAAACCCACTTTCATCATTTTTTTTTCAAATATCAATATATTTCAAACCGTTAATCGTTAAGTCAAAAAAAATATACCGTTACAACGAGCATTTAATTATCTTTCTATAGATAGACACTTTGATATATTTTCGACAATTTTTTTTCGCTTTTTTCACGTTTTTTTTTCGTGGCCGAAAAAATCACATATGATATATCATATATGATATATCACATATGATTTTTTCGGCCACGAAAAAAAACGTGAAAAAAACGAATTTTTTTTTTGTCGAAAGTATATCAAAGTGCCCATCTATAGAAAGATAATTAAATGCTCGTCGCGATGGTGTAATTATTTTCGCTTAACGATTAACGGTTTTAGAGATATTTAAATTATAAAAAATATGTGAAATATTAAATGGTTTTAATCTCAACCATTGATTTCTTTTTGGATGGATGTTGGGGATGAGTCCCTTGGTATGTAAGAAAAGTTTGGTATTTAATATAACTCTACTCTATACATTAAGCCCAGAAAGTACTTTCCGCCCAATATTAATAATATTATAACACATAGCAATCAAATAACAACAACAAATTAATTAAAAATGAGAGCAAGAGCTGAGGTGGAGGTTATAGGGACTGATTATTTCGTCCCCAAAACAAGGGGTTATATTTTCAATCCCCTAAAAAATATAGGGATGGGGGTACGGTTGGAGAATGATTTTTCAAGTAAAACCCCTAAATTTTGTACAAGTGGGCAGATATAGGTAAGGTAGACTCAGCCTTGGAGATTTATGTGATGCGTTTCAGCAAGTTGATAAGGAAAAAGATAAAGAAATATTACCTTATAGAGTTCTGCATAAAAGACCCCAGACACTAAGGTCCTGTTCTTTTGGACTTATTTTTTAGTTTTTCAATTCGGGCCTGGCCAGGCCCATTCGATTCGATTCGAGTCCATTCGATTCGATTTCGATTCATTTTATTATTATTATTATTATTATTATTATTATTATTAATCGTAATTATTATTATTGTTATTATTATTAATAATATTACTATTATCGTTGTTGTTGTTGATTACTATTATTATTATTTATCATTATTATTATTATTATTATTATTATTATTTACCCTTAATATATATTTTATTTCGATTGATTCGAGTGCACAGTCGCCCATCGATTCGATTCGATTGGTCAATAAGATCCATTCGCCTAATTCATTGATTCAATTCGATTCATTCATCCAAAGAATGAAATTAAATGAAATTAACAATCAAATGAGTTCGTGACATGACATATTTTTGTTCAGTCGAAGTAATATATAGTATTGTGTAAATTCTCTTAGTCTCGTACTACTGATTTAGAGTATTGGTTTAATTTTTTTTCTAGAACACGTTAATTCCGTCCAAAAAGGACTAGTGACGTGACTTTTTTAGGGTGAATTGCACCAAACCCCCTTCAGTTCTTCTATATAAGCGTCAAACTCCCTATATTTGCTAAGTATCGTCAAGCCCCTATAATCTTCTACAACATTATCCATTTTGAATCTGCATCCGATATTTTCGTAAGCATAATTTGGATTTGATTTTTCGTAAAATGTAATACTATTGCTCTTGTAGAAATGTAACGTTAAATTAGGAAGGAGATTCCTCTTCATCAATATAAGATCTTTATATTGAGGCTAGGGGTAGCGACTCGGTGGTTCAAGAAGTTAGTCTATCTTCTTCTCGGTCGTTTAGTGCCTGTGAGAGCATCAGCAAGGAGGAAGTAAAGGGTGCCCTATTGAAAATGGGTAGAGCTAAGGCTGTAGGCCCGGATCAGATCCCTATTGAGGTGTGGCTTTGTCTGGGGGAAGTTGGAGTTCAGTGGCTAGCAGAGCTGTTCAACATCCTCCTCAGAGGTTCTAAGATGCCGTCGGAGTGGAGGCGTAGTATTATCGTGCTGTTTTTCAAGAACAAAGGTGATGCTCAGGGTTGTAGTAACTATAGGGGTATTAAACTCCTCAGTCATACTATGAAACTTTGGGAGAGAGTAGTGGAATGCAGGGTTAGAAGAGAAGTTGAGATCTCTGAGAACCAATTTGGCTTTATGCCGGGGAGGTCCTCGACTAAGGCCATTCACCTCGTCAGACGCCTTATGGAGAAGTTTAGAGAGCGGCGTAAGGACCTCCATATGGTGTTCATTGATCTTGAGAAAGCTTATGATAGCATTCCGCGCGATGTTATTTGGAGGAGCCTAGAGGAGAAGAGGGTGTCGTTGCCGTTCGTTAGGGCGATCCAAGACATGTACTCCCAAGATAGGACTTGCGTTAGGACCCCAGTTGGTGACACCCAGTATTTCCCGGTTGAGGTTGGACTACACCAGGGGTCGGCGCTAAGCCCGCTTCTCTTCGCCCTAATCCTTGACGTCATTTCACGGGGGATTCAGGATGGCGTCCCGTGGTGCATGCTTTTTGCTGACGACATTGTGTTAGTGGCGGAGTCGAGGAGGGAGGTGAACGCGAAGTTGGAGCTATGGAGGTCTAAGTTAGAATCCCAAGGCTTGCGTGTGAGCCGGTCTAAGACCGAGTATCTCTGGTGTAACTTTAGTGGGGAGGCCAACGAGGAAGAAGTAGAGGTAATGATTGCGGATCAGATCGTACCCCGTACTGATAAGTTCAAGTATTTGGGTTCGATCATTCAGAAGGAAGGTGAGTGTGTAGATGATGTCACTCATCGTATCAAGGCGGGGTGGATAAGGTGGAGAGCAATGATCGGGGTCATGTGCGACAAGAAAGTCCTCTTAAGTTGAAGGGTAAATTCTATAGAGTGGCAATCGACTGCAATGTTGTATGGCTCCGAATGTTGGGCGATGAAGAAGTCGCTTGAGAGCAAGTTGGAAGTGGCTGAAATGAGAATGTTACGTTGGTCGTGTGGTCGCACAATGTTGGATAGAATCTCGAATGGGGTTTTCAGGAACGCGCTTGAAGTGGCGCCCATTTCAGCGAAAGTTAGGGAAGGGAGATTGAGATGGTTTGGCCACGTCCGCAGGAGGCAGGCTTCTGCTCCAGTGAGGAGGGTGGAGAGTCTTTTGGTTTCCGGGGAGAGGAGGAGAGGCAGACCGAGGAGGACATGGGAGGAGCAGCTGAGACTAGATTTGAAGGCCTTAAACCTTTCCGAGACCATGACTGTTGATAGGTGCTCTTGGAGGCGCCAGATCAGAGTTCTGGATTCTTTTGTAGTCAGCGGTGCGGTAGTTGAGAGCGTCAGGGTTGGGTTGTCTCGGTTAGCTTTGACCTAGAGCATTTCTCTTTTTTACTTTTTTACTTTTACTGTATATTTGACCCTATTGCCTTTTTTTTTTTTTTTGACAGGGAGCTGTGCGCAGAGTCAACCTCTCTTCGGTTAGAGCAGCGTTCATCGAGAGTGCAGTTGCCAAAGTCCCCTTAGATAAGTCTCATGTGAATTAAACCATGGGCTCAGGTATGGTCGTGAGATTTTTCGTATCATGTGCTTTTTTATATATACCACTCTATACTTAGCTGTGCACTAAGCTGGGGGTCTTCACGGAAACAGCCTCCCTACCGTAAAAAGTAGGGGCATGGTCTGCGTACATCTTACCCTCCCCAGACCCTGCTCTGAGCGGGATATACTGGGTATGTTTGGTTTGGTTTGGTTTTTAAAAATAGATGAAAGATACTTGGCAAAATCAAGAAGACCGTTTTTATTTGGCCTTTTTCACCCGAATAATCCGGAAGACCGTTACTCGGCCCCATTCGCCTGTATAGAAGAATTTGGAGGGGATTTGATGCAACTTTGCCTGTTAAATGATAAATTAGTGTCCATTAGCATATTGTCATAATTTTGGCCCAAGGCCCAAATATATATCTCCTAAGTATGGTCCATATCATTTTGAGTCGGCCCGGCCCCATGGCAGTCCTTTTTAATAGGGTTCGTCCGATCAGATGTATTAAAACACCTCTAATCTGAACCGTCCATCAATCTCTATTAATACCTAACCCTACCCCTCTCCCTTCTCATTTCGTGCGCCGCCTCCCTTCTCTCTATTCTCACCCTTCTCTCCATTGAGATCCCTTTCCTCTCTTCTCGGTATCCTGCTCCCGATCTTCTTACCTTATTTCCCCGCTGAGCCTTTATTGCAATGGATCTTCGGGATTTGTTTGGCCCACCCTGGCGTGTATATAAGGCTCGGCCGGGGAGTTGAGTTCGATACACCAAAATTTTTGAATACCTAGTTGCATCTTGAGAATCCGAGTGAAATCTTGTGATATCTTTGTTGTGATATCTGTGAGTGAGATCGGGAAGAGGTTTATGGGGTTTTTGGGTTAGTGTAAAGGTGCTACCGGGTTCCTGTTGCCGGTCGACTGTGGTTTTTCGGTCCCTATTCCGGCCGACGGTGGTTCGGACTTTCCTCTGTGGAATAAGTCCGTATTAGTGTCAATTGCTAAGGGTGTTTCGGAAGATATGAGCCTACTCATCACGTTCCTAAAGGGGGTTCTTCCGATCCTTATCTTTTCCTTATTAATATATATATATATATATATTGTCTTATTATAATATATTATATATTCGTTATATATATATTATAATAAATATATTCATTATATTTGCATTCATAATTTTCTTATTGTTGCTAGTGTTAAAAATCTGTACTTTGTGTTTCAGATTTGTTTTAGGCGGTAAAATCAGTTCCAGCAGCATCAGGTTTTCGGGTTCTTTGATTTAATTATATTGGTTATAATTAAATGTTCATTAATTGGCCTGTAATCCTTAAACCCTGTCCCGTAAGAATATATCTTGTAATAGTTATATTCGCTAATCCGCTGTATAATCGATACTGTTCAATTTTTTGGAGTATCCGACCCGTTACCAAACAGTGGTATCGGAGCCCGGTTTGTCGGGTTTCGGGCCCTTTGGCTTCTAGGTGGTACGGAATAACCCATCCGGGTTTCCGCTCAGGTATATCGGCTTGAACCTCTTCTTAATTGATGCTATTTTCCGTGGTTCTATTGTCGTATATTGTTGCCTTTGAACTGTTTGTTGTTACTTGTCGTTTGCTTGCCTCGGATTATTTGTAGTAATAACTGGTTGGAGTCATTTCGGGTGTGCTCTAGTTTCCTCATTAATTAAAATCCAAATGAATTAAAACCTTAAAATCCAAAACAACACTAATCTTACGCTGCGAGGACGGAAAGTGTCCCTCGGATCTTTGTCAAGAGCTTGAGGATTCCAGTTTTAATTTAAATGGATTTTAATCTCAAAAATTTCAAATCGAGTCCCTGAAGTTGACTCTCATCAGTTTTTTCCTTTGCTGTGTGCTATTTCTTGAATTTTGTGTGTCTTTCGTGTATTGTATTAAAATGGGTTCTTTCTCGGCTTTTAACGTCTCACCTTTCGACGGTAAGGGTGATTTTCAAATCTGGAAACAAAAGATGAAGTGCATTTTAATTCAACAAAAAGTTTTCAAAGCTATTGATCAAACCTATTCTGAAAATACTGCTGCCGATAAAAAGGCTAAAGCTGATGAGTTTGTGTATTATTCAATAATTTAAATTTGTCTGATTCTGTGATACGAAAAATTGGTAAACATGATACTGCTAAGGCTTTATGGGATAAATTGGAAGAGACTTACACTGAAACTTCGCTGCCTAACAAATTATTTTTGCTTGAGAAATTTTTCTGGTATAAACTTAATATTTTAAAAGATATAAATGATAACCTGGATACTTTTACAAAACTGATCCAGGATATCAAACAGACCGGTGATAAAAACATTGATGAATACTCATCTATTGTTCTTTTAAATGCCATCCCTGGTTCTTACAGTGATGTTAAATCTGCTATTAAATACGGCAGAGATAAAATAACTCTTGATACTGTAATAAATGGTTTAAAAAGTAAGGAGTTGGATTTAAAAACCAATAAGGGGAACAAATCTCTTGGTGAGGTTAACTTTGTGAGGGGAAGGCCTCAAAATCGTTTTCAAAAACAGAAACCTTCCTCTAGCCAAAACCATCAGAATAATGTTTCCAATAAGAAAAAGGGCAAGTGGAAAAGTAGGCCTAAGTCTCGACCTAAGAACCGTAAATGCTATAATTGTGGTGAATCTGGTCACTATGCTTTCGAGTGTACTAAACCTAAGAAAAATCATCAAAATGATAATGCCAACCTTGTGGCAGAAAATGGCCGTGTGGATGATGTTTTCATGGTGTCTGAAATTTGTGAACAAGCTAATACTGTGCACACTCTTACCTTGTGTGAAAATGAGTGGCTTGTTGATTCCGCTTGTACATTTCATATGTCGCCTTTCAAAAGGCTATTTTGTGAATATAGGGAAGTGACAAATTGGTCTGTCTCTATGGCTAATGAGAAAAAGTGTCAAGTTCATGGTTTAGGAGATATTAAGATAAAATGTGACTCCGGTTATTTGTTAACTTTAAAGAACGTGAGGCATGTTCCTGATTTGTGTCACAACCTTGTCTCTTGTAGTACCCTTGATGATGAGGGGTATGAAGGTAAGTGGGGTAATAGGATTATGAAAATCTTTAAAGGAAACTTATGTGTTTTCAAAGCAATAAAACGGAATAACCTCCATGCGAAAACTGTAAAATATGATTCTTTTGTGAATGCTGTCCAAGGTGACTCAACAGATCTATGGCATAAACATCTAGGTCATGTTAGTGAAAAGGGTCTGGAAATTTTGCAAAAACAAGGGGTGTTTGGGAAAGATAAATTGTCCACTGTGCCGTTTTGCGACTCCTGTGTGGTAGGTAAACAACATCGTATTAAGTTTCTTAATCCCCATTCCCCTAGATCTCCTACTACCTATGACACTTTACATTATCTGCATGCTGATGTGTGGGGCCATATAGTGAACACACACACACGGTGGTAATAGATATTTTCTATCAGTGATTGATGATTACTCTCGAAAGGTCTTTGTGTTCCTTCTGAAGAACAAATCTGATGCCTTTGAGAAGTTCAAAAATTGGAAAATTTTGATTGAAAATCAAACTGGAAAGAAAATCAAAATCTTGAGGACCGACAATGGTCTTGAATTTTGTAACCAATTGCTTGATGAACTTTGTGCTCAATGTGGTATTCAACGACATAAAATTGTCCCTTACAGACCCCAACAGAATGGGGTAGCTGAACGTATGAATAGAACTTTGCTAGAAAGGGTCAGAAGCATGCTGGCTATGTCTGGACTTTCAAAAAGGTTATGGGGTGAGGCTTTATCAACTGCTGCTTATCTAATCAATAGATCTCCTTCTGTGCCTTTGAATGATAACTATCCTGAATGTGTTTGGTCTGGTCGATCCATTGATTTTTCAAATCTTCGTGTATTTGGTTGCTCTGCTTTTGTGCATCAAAAAAATGATAGGCTTGAGCCTCGTTCTGTGAGATGTGTGTTTCTGGGATACCCGGAAGGGTTAAAAGGCTATAGAGTTTGGCTAAAGGGCCAACCCGGTTTTAAAACTATTATTAGTCGGGATGTTGTTTTTAACGAAAATGAATTCCCTTGCCTTTTACCGGATCCGAAAAATCCCCCTGCTACGAATGAGGTGGAGCTGCACATTTCTTTAAATAATACAGATAATATGCAAACTGAAACTGATCTTGACAATCATGATAATGCGCATACTGAAACAGAAGAAACTCTTGAAGAAAATTTGCATGATTATCAACTTGATAGGGATAGGCCTAGAAGAGAAGTTAGAAAGCCATCTCACTTAAATGATTATCATATGACATCGTATGCGTTCAATATGTTTGAATCCATTGATAATTGTGAACCCAAAACATATGATGAAGCTTTGCAATCTGAACACTCAGAACAGTGGCTTAGTGCAATGAATGAAGAAATGACTTCATTGCACTCAAATAAAACTTGGGCTCTTGTGCCCCGATCGCCCAACTATTCGGTGGTTGACTGTAAATGGCTTTTCAAAGTTAAGGTAGAAAATGAGTCGATCAGATTCAAATCTAGACTCGTTGCTAAGGGTTTCACCCAGAAAGAAGGTATTGACTATACTGAAATCTTTGCTCCTGTGATTAAGTTCACTACTGTGCGTATCATGCTTGCTCTAGTTGCTCAATTTGATTGGGAATTAAAACAGTTAGATGTCAAAACTGCGTTTTTACATGGTGAACTTGAAGAAAAGCTTTATATGAGTCAACCTAAAGGCTTTATTGATCCCAAGTTCCCTAATCATGTTTGCTTGCTTAAAAAATCAATCTATGGTTTAAAACAATCACCTAGGAAATGGAATAAAAAGTTTGATGAATACATGCTCTCTCTCGAATTTTTAAGAAGTAATTATGATCATTGCTTGTATTACAAAATTGATTCCAAAAACCCTATTTTCTTACTCATCTATGTTGATGATATGCTCTTAGTGAGTCCGTGTGTGAAAACAGTAGAGCATGTCATTAAATGCTTAAGTGCTAAGTTTGACATGAAATACCTAGGTGATGCTAAGCGCATTCTTGGAATGGATATCTTTCGTGATAGGAAAAACTCCACCATTGTTTTAAACCAAGATTCCTATGTACGGAAAATATATCTAAATTTTCTATGAGCGAGTCTAAATCAACTAATGTGCCTTTAGCTGGTCATTTCCTGTTAAGTAAAGAGCAATCCCTAAAAACTGAGGATGATATCAATTATATGAAAAATGTACCTTACTCAAATGTCATTGGCTCGGTCATGTACCTAATGGTCAGCACAAGACCTGACATAGCTTATGCTGTGAGTTGTCTTAGTCTGATACATGTCTAACCCAGGGGCTTACCATTGGCAAGCCGTCAAATGGTTTTTAAGGTACTTGAAGGGCTCAACCATATACGGTCTTAAATTCTCTCGACTCCCTCAAGGTGTAAAATTGGTTGGTTATGTGGATTCTAATTATGCTGCTAACCGTGATAACCGTAAGTCTACTACTTCCTATGTGTTTACTTTGTGTGGCGCACCGATTAGTTGGAAGTCTCAATTACCACCTATAGTTGCTTTATCCACTACAGAATCTGAGTATGTTGCTATAACAGAAGCATTAAAAGAAGCTATATGGTTAAAAGGACTCTTATCAGAAATCGGTTTTCTAAAGGATAAAGTCGAAGTTTTTTCGGATAGTCAATCCGGTATTTAACTATGCAAGAATCCATTCTTCATGATAGAACTAAACATATTGATGTTCGTTTCCATTTCATACGAGATGTTGTTGCTAAACGTATAACCTATCTTGAAAAAATACCCTCCCAAATTAATCCTTCAGATATGGGTACTAAGTGTCTACCCGTCGAGAAATTTAAATCTTGTTTGAAAAGACTGAATTTTGATTCAGTCGAATAAAATAAACTTTGTGTTTATTAAGGGGTTATCTTTGTTATGGAGTATTCTTTGTGATTACTATTAACATATTTACTTTAAGTGTAAATGCAGGTACCTTGGAACTAGACGATGATGAATCTTCTCCGAAACCCGAAAATGCAATTTGACTGGTTGAACCAAAAGGTGGAGAAATGTTATAATTTTGGCCCAACCATGCGCAAATATATATATCTCCTAAATATGGCCCATACCACTTTGAGCCGTCCTGGCCCCATGGCAGCCCTCTTTAATAGGGCCCGTCCGATCAGATGTATTAAAACACCTCTAATCTGGACTGTCCATCAATTCCTATTAATACCTAACCCTACCCCTCTCCCTTCTCATTTCGTGCGCCACCTCCCTTCTCTCTATTCTCACCCTTCTCTCCCGTGAGATTCCTTTCCTCTCTTCTCGGTATCCTGCTCCCGATCTTCTTACCTTATTTCCCCGCTGAGCCTTTATTGCAATGGATCTTCGGGATTTGTTTGGCCCACCCTGGCGTGTATATAAGGCTCCGCCTGGGAGCTGAGTTCGATACACCAAAATTTTTGAATACCTAGTTGCATCTTGAGAATCCGAGTGAAATCTTGTGACATCTTTGTTGTGATATCTGTGAGTGAGATCGGGAAGAGGTTTCTGGGGTTTCTGGGTTAGTGTGAAGGTGCTACCGGGTTCCTGTTGCCGGCCGACTGTGGTTTTTCGGTCCCTATTCCGGCCGACGGTGGTTCGGACTTTCCTCTGTGGAATAAGTCCCTATTGGTGTCAATTGCCAAGGGTGTTTCGGAAGATCTGAGCCTCCTCATCACGTTCCTAAAGAGGGTTTTTCCGATCCTTATCTTTTCCTTATTAATATATATATATATATTCGTTATATATATATATATATTGTCTTATTATAATATATTATATATTCGTTATATATATATATTATAACAAATATATTCATTATATTTGCATTCATAATTTGCTTACTGTTGCTAGTGTTAAAAATCTGAACTTCGTGTTTCAGATTTGTTCTGCGCGGTAAAATCAGTTCCGGCAGCATCAGGTTTTCGGGTTCTTTGATTTAATTATATTGGTTATAATTAAATGTTCATTTAGTTGGCCTGTAATCCTTAAACTCTGTTCCGTAAGAATATATCTTGTAATAGTTACCCAACACATATACAGGTAGGATGAACAAATTATGCACTATCATGCTATTTTCGGCCTAGAACAAGAGATTCGAAGAAAATCTTCACTGATTATGATATGTTTTCGAAACATTATATTCATCTAAAGTTTATTTCTGATCATCTTTCTGCACCCTGATCAACTTGATGAATTAATGGTTTGTTGTGTGAAGGGGAGATAAGATCCAGATTGTGATGTAAATAATGATTCTCCTCAACTTCAATTTTTGATCAGAAATGCAATACTTTTAAAATGATGTACCCTCATTTGTTGAACTGTACCTGTGGCTGTCTGGTTAATTAGTTCATGACCATTCATTTAGCTATGCCAATATTAATCTTCTCTGTTCTGCTTCAATGGGTTTGTTCTCTTCAGACTGGGCAATCGGGTCATCTATTTTGCATTTGGCTTATGTTCGGACTGCGTCGGGTTCATTTGAGTTTCCGATTTGATTCGGTTCCATGTATAACCGAATTTGATAGGGTATCGGGTCAGAGCATCGAGTCACTATGTTCACTTCTGATTGGGGTTTCTCAGACTTGGTCAACTTTTGGATTTCGGATTCGGGTTTGGGTTTATATTGGGTAAGATCAGGTGATGATATAAATTATTATTATTATTATTTGTTATTATCACTATTCTCCTATAATTGCAACATCTGGACTTTCACGATTGTCAATACACAATTTTGACTATTAAGATTTTTAATTCTTTAGTTTTAAAAATTATAAAAAGTTGATATTTTTAAAATATATTTCGCGATGAATCTATTATGATCTCACATGACTATATTTTTTCAAATGTATGAATCATAAAAGATAGTCAAAAGAGAGTATGTGAATAGTGTAATAGTTAGGGATGTTTTCGGTTTCGGTTGGGAGTAAAATTTTCGAAACCCAAACCCTCCCAAACTTTAAAATTCGGTTTCGGTTTCGGCCGGTTTCGGTTTTCAAATCTCAAAACTCAAACCCTCCCCAAATGTTTCGGTTTCGGATTAGTTCGGTCAAATTCGATTTTGACCCAAACATATTTAATTTATATATATTTATTTACTAAATTAACAAAAAAATTAATTATATTAATAAAACTTGTTCTAAATAATAGATAGATCTTTAATTGATATATTTAATCATTGTTTTTATCAAAACTACAATATATGTGTAGATATATTATTTATAAGTTTAAAAATTTTAGTCATATAAATAAAATTTTATATAATATAAATAATTCGGGTTAGTTCGGTCCAATTCGGGGTAATTCGGTTCGGTTCGGTTCGGTTTTAAGTTATCTAAACCCGAATTAATTGGGTTTCGATTTCGGTTTGTAAGTTTCAAGTTCGGGGTTGCTTTCGGTCGGGGATTTTCGGTTCGGTGCGGATTGGTACGGATTGGTTGGTCGGTTTTCGGATTTCTATTAACACCCCTAGTAATAATTAACACGTTGTAATAATAAAAGAACGGAGAAAGTATTTTTTATTATTACGCGATTTATTACTGCTATTGACTGTCATAGTATCACGATTACCGCAACTATTATTGGTTCATACTACCCCATTTAATCGAGTTATACTTGTTTTTATTGATATGAAAGTACTTTTAGTGACAATTCATCATATTTGAGGTGTCAATTATGTGTAATATATCCCAAAAATTAACTTTATTAGGTGACAATTATGTTTTATTTAGTTAAGTGATATCACATTTGTTCAAAGTGAAGGTCTAAATTTTAAGTTTAAATTGATTGATGATTAATTAATTACTATATATTTTACAAATAAGTGATATATATTCCGGGAAATCCTTCCCGTATTGGTCTCTTATTTAATACTGGTTGTAGGGGGATAGAGTTATGGAAGGTTCTAGACTCTTCCATAAGTAGTAGGATCCTGTTAGATGTCTTACCTTAACTTGAATCCCATGTATGGGCGACTCTCATCAGAATGCCTATATAGCGCCTCTATTCATTGTTATAAATACAATTGATTTGCTTTCTTTTACTTTCTCCTCAAACACTTTATCAAGACGTAGCTCGAATGAAAAAAATCGCCATCGCCCGCCATCGCCGCGCCGCCATTGCCACTCGCCGCTACCGCCGCTGAGCTTGCCACCACTGGCTGCCACCGCCGCCTGCTACCGCCACTGGGCTGCCACACATGAGCACTGCCACGCGCCAGAGCCGCCAAGACAGCTCTGCCGCCACATTTACTGCCGCTCAGCCGCCGCCACACACGCCTGACGTCGCCCAACCGCCCAGCCGCTGACGCGCTTAACCGCGCCTGGGCCGCCGATCCAGCCCAGCCGGAACATCACCGCCGATCACACCGACCGCCGCTAATCGCTGCCTGGCCGACCGCCACGACCACCACCGCCGGCCCAACCCAACCAATAAGTCCGACCTCTCGACTTCGACCAAAACCCGAAGATCAACTTATCTTCTAAGCCGCCAAAATTGCGCCTTCGGTTTTACGCTGCCGCATCGAGTACCAACCCAGATCGAAGCACACCACAAATTCAAAGACGTGCCTAATTTTATAATCGAGGTAACTATCTGACTTGTCCCTATTTCAATTCTCTCCTTTTGGGAATTTTTCTTTTGGGGACATGGGTTCTTGGGTTCTTTATCTCCCACGCTACTTTGCGGTGGATGAGACCGCGAGAGAAGTCGGTATCTCTGCGTGTCGAAGAAAACTGTGTGACGGTCCTGGGGGAGTCACGAAATTGTTGAAAGTCGATACTTGTGGTTGTTGCATACACCACGTATCTGGGTGCAATCTGATATCGCCGTTTTTTGTCGACTTTACTAAACAACAATTAAGGGAAGTAAATCGAGTAACGGTTATGTTACACGCTTTTAAAGGCATCGATTGTGACCGTTTACATTGTCACTGAAAATCCAACAAGACTAACTTCCTCTTGTTCTTTGAAGAAAAGGATGGATTATCAAGGTTGATCCGTTCCCAATCATTTCCAAGCTCCAAATGTTGATAAGGACGCTCAACTCCATCATAATCCCTCTTGTAGATGGCAACACAAAGCTCCAATGTTCATTCGGAGTTCGACATCCTTGACCATGCTGGTAAGGAGTACCATAGGTGGGTCTCAGACGTTCGCTTGGCGTTCGTCGGTAAGAGATTTACCACCACCATCTTTCCCTCTAACGAGCCTACCGCTCAAGAACCGAGTGAGGAAACCAAGGCTAATGCACTGACGTACTTGCGTAGACATATACATCCGTTGTTGAAAAAGTGTTATATGAATTTGCAAACCCCCAAAGAACTATGGGATACACTCGAACAACGATTTAATAATGTGCATGATCAGCGCTTCCCCAAATTGCAACTTCAGTGGGAGCAAATCCGATTTTTGGATTATGCGAATGTGGAGGCCTATAACCAAGCCATCCTTGATCTTCGCGCTGATCTTGGTTTTTGTGGTGTCAAGAAGTCTGATCAAGATTTGATCGAGAAGACTCGTAACACGCTTCCCGTGGAAGCAAGTGTAATTGCTCATCAGCTGCGTGTTGCCTATGAGGAAGGGAGAATTAAAAATTTTAGTGACCTTATCTCCCACCTCGCGAAAAAAGAAAGGCACCATGAGATTATTCTCAATAGCAATGTGCGCCCAGCTGGTACGAAGCCGATTCCGGAAGTGAATCAGGCTACCCACAGGAAGGCACCACGACAAAATAGAAAAGGCAACGCTACTCAGTTTTTGCAAGCAGCACGGGTGCATGACTCGAGCAAGTGAGGGAAAAGACGAGGTCGTCGTTTGAATGTGTGGAAGAGGCAAGGTGGCTCGGCCACAGGACCTAGTGGAACCCAACCACGTGGACCGCCTCCTGCCACCGGGAATGGAACCACTCCAAAGGAAGGTCGGAATTGCTATACTTGCGGATCGAAAAAGTATATTTACCGCAATTGCAAGGCGCCAAAGAACATCCAAACTTACTACAAGCACTATAAACAGTACTTGACTCAAGAGTCAAATTACATGGAAGAAGATAATGATAACACGGATGTGAACCATATTGAGATCCAGACTGAGATCCCTCCTCTCATCATTGCGGACAAAGACCAACATATGGATGTTGCCGACTTTGACCAGATCATTGTATTTTGACTAGTTTTACACTTTGGTTATGTTTTGTCTTGTTTTTAGTTTTCGAGAACTACTTTGGATTTTCTATGAATGTAATAAAGTTGGTCATGATGAATAAAATTCTTTTAATTGCTGTGATTGTGCAAAAACGAATTTTATTTATCCCTTCGAAAGCATGTTTGGTTTATCACAAAACAATTGCTCAGTAGTGAATTGCTTGGTTAAATTGATACATTGGTGGTTTTCATCAAAACTTTTGATCAAGATTAGGCGCATCCTCCTTGGTATTTGTTTATGCTTTGAAAGTTCAAACGGAATCAATGGTTTTTAAACAGTCTTAGCTGTACCGACATTCCTACTTTCTTTGCAAGTCTACCAAGTTGGAGTTACCGAAAGGATCATTAGCCGAGATATAAATCGAACACCAAAATCCGTTTTAAAGTGTTTAAACGCTCCTATGGCCATATTACCATAGTATTGTATCAACAATAATGCCTTTGAAAAAGGCTTCAACCTTGCTCTATCACTCAACAACAGGGAAATACCAAAATAGGAACTTGAAACGAGCACTGAGATCTAAGTTTAATGATCCAGAAAGTGCAAGACCTATGGACAGAAAGATACGGAAGTCTAGTTTTCAGAACAACTGACCGTTCGTCCATAGCCTTCTTAACGAAGAAGTTATTTCTGTTTTAGTGAACAAAGGTCAAGCTGCGCGGAAATTATTTCCAGCGATTGTGCTAACTTTGATCCTAACCGACTTGGTCAAATTTCCCCAAACTCGAAGTTAATGAGTTTTCGCTATGTCTTTAATCATAAGACTAATCGAGTTTCATGTCTTATTGTAGATGTCTCGTGGCGAAATTGAGTGCCTTGATGATAGTGGAACAACCCACACTATTCTTCGGAATAGGCAATTATTCAAGGATATTGTGCCATATATATCCTCAGTGACAACAATGATTGGTTCCTCCCAAGTAATTCAAGGGAGGGGACCTGCTCATTTCTTGCTACCTAATGGTACGCATATTAATGTCACAAATGCTCTCTATGCCCCAAGAGCAAACCGAACCTTGCTAAGTTTTAGGGACATCCGTGCCAATGGTTATCACCTTGATACACATTGTGAGAATGGGACAGAATTTTTGTGTGTTACTCTGGTAGAATGCGGAAGACGCCGCGTTCTCGAGAAACTAATGAGTCTAAGTAGTGGTTTATACCAGACTACAATAAGGGTTATTGAATCATATGCTGTGAGTCACGAACTGTGTGATTCCGAAGCATACCAACTATGGCATGACTGACTCGGTCACCCTGGACGCGACATGATGATTCGCATTTTGAAAAACTCACATGGTAATCCGTTTTTCAAGTCCAGAAAATGATTAGAAGCACCACTCGATATCAGCATTGATGTGAGTGGGCTTGATACCGTATCACCGGGACTAAAGATCGCACGCCCTGATAAGGTTGACGGTGCATCTCTGGTAAATCCCGAGGCTTCCGTGGCAATTTCTAATGCCCATAAATTGTTTTGTAAAGCCTGTTCACTAGCAAAATTGATACCCTCCCCGTCATTTGCTAAAGACTCAACACAAAACATTCGCTTCTTACAAAGAATTCAAGGGGACATATGTGGACCTATTCAGCCAGAGTGCGGACCATTCAGATACTTTATGGTTCTGTTTGATGCATCAACGCGATGGTCACACGTCGCTCTGCTATCCACGAGAAATGCTGCATTTGCTAAACTCCTAGCACAAATCATCAAGTTACGGGCTAACCACCCCGACTTTCCAATCTCGTCATTAAGATTGGACAATGCTGGAGAGTTTACGTCAAAGTCTTTTGATGACTATTGCATGTCGATTGGGATTGAAGTTGAACATCCCGTCCCCCATGTTCATTCGCAGAATGGCCTTGCCGAGGCTATGATTAAGCGGTTATAGCTTAACGCCCGAGCATTGGTATTGCGCACCAACTTGCCGATTTCTGCCTGGGGTTATGCAATTTTGCATGCGGCTATACTTATTCGCTTTCGACCCACTTCCAATCAACCGTTTAGTGCGTACCAGTTGGTAACTGGATATGAGCCTGATATTTCACACTTACGCATTTTTGGTTGTGCAGTCTATGTGCCAATTACGCCTCCACAGCGTACTAAAATGGGTCCGCAAAGACGATTAGGTATATATGTTGGCTATGAATCGCCTAAAATTGTCCGCTATTTGGAACCTTTGACAGGAGATCTGTTTACTGCAAGATTTGCAGACTGTCACTTTGATGAGACAAACTTCCCGTCGTTAGGGGGAGAGAGAAATCGAATGATTCCAGTTGAACGCCAGGAAATTGTATGGTGTGCTCCCTCCTTGCCTCATCAAGATCCCCGCATAGCTCAATCCGAGATAGAAGTGCAACCTATTCTCAGTCTTCAGAAAGTTGCGGATTCGATGCCCGACAGCTTTACTGATACTGCGAAAGTGACAAGATCTACCATTCCCGCTGCGAATGTTCCTGCAAGGTTAGAAGTCCCAGTTATAGGGAAAGTTTCAGCCGCCCAAAGGAATGATGCCCCCGACGTCAACCTTAGTGGTGGGACGGCTGCTTCGGCTGCTCTTATCCCTGCTCGAAAGAGGGAGAGGCCAGTGGGTAGAAAGGATACCGAACCTCGAAAGAGAAGAGGAACGGAGGCACAAAATCCTCTCGTCATCGACACAGTGACTCCGTCACACGAGATCATCTCTTACTATGGATATGTCCTCGAATCAACAATGGAACAATCGACGGACGCGTCGGAAACTTTGTTGATGTCAGAGAATAAAGAAATCTCGATGCAATGTACGAGTGAATACGTACTATTGGACAGGTCATCCACGCTAGTCAATGATGCTTTTGCGTACTCCGTCGCTCAAGATATTATTGAAGACGACGATGCTGAGCCGCGCTCGGTTGCTGAATGTCAACAACGAGCTGATTGGCCGAAATGGAAAGATGCAATGCAGGCTGAACTAGACTCAATGGCTAAACGTGAGGTATTTGGCCGTATAGAGCCAATACCCGTGGGCATTAAACCAGTTGGACATAAGTGGATCTTTGTTCGTAAACGCAATGATAAGGGTGAGGTCATGCGTTACAAAGCGAGACTAGTTGCCCAAGGCTTCTCGCAGCGCCCTGGCATTGACTACGAGGAGACGTATTCTCCCGTTATGGACATCATCACTTTCCGCTACTTAGTCAGTTTGGTAGTGTCCGAAAAACTGAACATGCATCTTATAGATGTGGTTACAGCGTATCTTTATGGGGATCTAGATACAGATATCTATATGAAAATCCCCGAAGGGATTTCATTGCCCAAATCAAGTAGCTCTAAACCACGGAGCACTTACGCTGTGAAATTGCGTCGTTCACTGTATGGGTTGAAACAATCCGGAATGATGTGGTACAACCGCCTATGTGAATACTTGGTTGGGAAGGGATACGTGTAATATCCGAGATTTTTATTTTGATTTATTCGAATTTTTCTTTTTCTTAGACCGGAAATTTCTCGGTTTCCGAGCGTCGGTATTATTTTTCTCGACAATCGATTTTGTGTTTATGGCCATAGGTGGTGATTTGTTGTATGTTAATTTCATTTCGGATCGATGTTGTTGTCCGCGAGCGTTTCGTCGTGTTCGTTCCGGCGCTTTAGGAATCGAGTCGTCGAGCCACGGCAATACCGGGCGCCGCCGACGGCTATGGAGGAACTGCACGGATGCCGGGCATCACGGACAAGCAGGGTAGGGACCGGCCTAGCGTACGCTACGGCCGGACAGCTGCGCGCGCTAAACCGCAGGAGTAGCGCACGCCACTGCCGGGAGGTAACGCACGCTAATCGGCCCGTGCAGTCTAGGCAGTAGGGTCTGGACTTCGCCGACAGCAGTAGCGCACGACGCTACTGGACAATTGCAAGGCTAACTCGGCAGCTAGCGCATGTTACACCGGCCGGGCGACGCTACTGCCGGATGATTAGTCCAAGAGGGTCCTGGACGGCCGATTGCGACGCTGCCGCCGATGACTTGCGCACGCTTATCGGCCGTGGCGGCCGATAAGACGCTACCCGGACAACCTAGCGCACGCTAGTCGGGCCGATATATATTTGGCCGAAAGCGTACTGTTTCAACACATTTTTTCATTTCATCCTCTTCCTTCCGCGCCGAGGTTATGAGAGCGATAAGGCATGTTGTTGATCAACAAATTCACGAAGATCCTGAGTCCATATCATTGATAGATCAATCCATAACATCCTTCAATCGACCGAATCAAGGTTAGTTTTTCCTAAAATCCAAACTTTGGGAAATTTGGGGATCTTGGTAGATTTCGTCCGTTTGAGCCTTATGAACTTAAATTACTGATGGATAATTGTAGATTAAGTTGTATTCTATCATTTTCATCATCTTTCCACGGTTTTACCATTTCCGATTCGTCGATTATATGAACTTCCGTTTGACGCCTTCAAAGTGTCCGGGGAAATGCCGCATAGAGGAATTTGGTCGTTTTGTGATGTTTTTCCTCGTATGATTGATTGTTTATTCGATGATAGGATATTAGGGACGATTTCCCTACAAAAATCTGGTGTTGAGCCCTTCCGATCGTTGTTTTCGTTGGAGCTCCGGATTTTGCCAACCGACCGTACTTTCGGAGTATCCGCGAGAGATTACCAAGGCAAGTACCTTGATATACGAATTGTAACTGCGTGAAATCATCGTTGTCGAAGTGCATGTATTTATACGGATATGTATATATATATATATGTGTGTGTATATATATATATATGTGTGTATATATATATATAGATTTATATATATTTATATGTTAAATATATGTATGTATATACGTATATTGATATATATGCCTATGTCGGTGAACGACGAGTGGTAAATGCTAACACTAGTTGGCGTACTCAACTTGGATTGATGGATGAACTATAGTTATTCATATAATATAGTAAGGTTATATGTATATATACATATATATATCTATATATCTATCTATCTATATATATATATATATTCGGTTGAGTCGCAATACAAGGATATATATGTAGCGTTGGTTGGTTGTGCCGAAGGCTTATTGTGTGGGATCTTGATTGATAATGTACGTGTTATTGTTTATTGTGTGGTTATGGACTGTCGGATAAATTGTGTGAATTGGTGTATTGATTTGATAATTGTTGAATTGATTGATTGTGTACTTGATGTTTGTAATAATGTGAATACTTGTTGTGAGAGACGTCGTATCCGGAACCTCTCGAGGGCGGTGTGTACTCCGGCACGGTGTACGCCGCAATGTGCGGCTCCATATGTTTGGTGAACACCGTGTTACCTAATGCGCGTGCAAGGCGGCTCTGTCAGAGTGATCGCCGGCGCGGTGACATGTTCAAGGGGCGGCCAACATAGTGGAGTGAACGCCGGTGCACAGTGTGTAAGGGAGGCGCCCGGGCAGCTTATTGGTAACGGATATTCGAGTGATAGCTAAGACCCTGCACGAACAATCCTCGTATTTCAAAGTTCTTTCAACTCTTTTCAAATATTGGTCTCGATATAGACTGTGATTCGTGTTTTTGAAAGCTTGTTTCAAATTGTTTTTAAAACATTGGTATCAGGGTTAATTAACCAAGGATGTTTGACGAAATCTCCGAGGGTTAATTAATCAAGGGTCTTGAGCAGGAATTGTCGAATGAGAGGTCGCGCTTTGATCAGATCGTGATGATTATTCTGTGCATTGGGTCGAGGACCCCGAATAACGTTGTAATGGTTTTCTTGTAAATTGTTTTCCACATGCTGGGTCGAGGATCCGAGAGTTTTTGAAGTATTTTCTAAAAGTATTCCCGTTTGATTTTCAAAATCCCATGATGGCCTGAGTCAATAATGATGTTTTCAAACTTTCTTATCAAAATACTTTTCCTTGTATAAAAAGGGATTTTTCTGACTCATTGGGCTCGTTTAAAGTTTCATTGGCGTTATGTTCCGTACAGAATATGACTATGTGATTATCTTTCACTTTGTGTATGTGATACTATTCGTGTGGACTATGGGAATGTGTGGTTTATGTTAAGGCTTCACATTTGTTGAGATTTGTGTTGTTATTATTCGTATATCTTGTATATTATGTACTTGCACTAGCAAAATTCCGCTTGCTAACCCCAGTTTTCGGGGTGGGTGTCTGTTATGCGCTCGTGTTTTGGCGGCTGGGAGCAGTCACAGGATTGGCTTGGAAGGAGATGGAGGACAATGATACTAATCACGCCAGAATCAGAGTCTTTTCCTTTGTTTCAGTTGGTCGGTATTTCTCTGTCGTTCGAGTATTCACCCTTGCATGGGTGTAGTTTTCATTTATTAAACTGAGTTGTCATTCTTTTCGGTGTTCAAGTTTATTATTGTCATTGTAATGTGAATGTCGTTATTTACTGAATTGGTTAATGACCTTGTCGGTCTGCTTTGCATTTAATTTTGACCCCGGTCGGTCAACCATTGAGTAGTCTTTTGGAGCTTAGCCTGGTAGATCCTTGTGATAAGGGTCTACGGCGTGTGACATTCCCGATCGTATTCTGGGGGTGTTACATTTATGGTATCGGAGCTTAGGTTTGCGAAAAACCTAGGCCGTTGGGTCAAGTCCATGTCTTGTGTAAGTCGCGCGCATCAGAGTTGTGATTAGTATCGTGGTTCCGACATCATCTTCCGGCAATCTGTGATGGTAAGCCTCCCGATCGTAAGTCCCCTTATATACGTATTTGATTATATTGTGCTAACGTGTTTAATGTGAACTAAGGATTGGAACTTGTTGGTGATATTATTGTTTTAGGATATAACATGCGTATACGGTCCGAGCAAAAATGGTTATGTAATATGTTTCGGAAGTCGAGCATATTTATCTGTTTCTACACTTATTAGAATAAACTTATGAATGTTAATTCTATCCGCCGCATGAGTATTTTAAGATGGCTTTTGGTATCTTGCAAACCGATTTTTGATATTTTGGTCTTTCACGTTTTGATAGTATTCTTATGACGGTATTTGATATTTTTATAAATGACTTAGTGAGTATTCGAGAATATTACCAACATCGGCCTTTTTGGCAATTTAAACATTTTTTTTTTTAAAAATGATTTTTAGCACAGTGGGTTCCAGACGGCCCACGACAGTAGTATCACGAATATTTTAAAGTGGTGCTTTGAAATTTTCTAACATTGTGAAAAACCATGATTTAATGTTGTCATGTTAAATGGTCACGTATCTCGGTGGAAAATCCTTTCGAATAAACATTTTGGTAGAAGAGGAAAGATTTTCAAAATTGTGGTATTTGGGAATCTAACACTTTTGAAATATTTCAAATTAGTTACAATTCAATTTTGAATTTTTTTTACATTACTCGAAAATAATTTTTAGAGTCGTTATATAAACTTCCTCTTCCGAAATAAAAGACAGTATTTATGAGTCTTGGGCGCAACGTGACTAGCCCTCTTTTCCAAAAATTTATTTTCATTAAGTGCATACATATAATGATCGTCATCGTCGGAGGACTCGAAATTGACTTCATAAAACTTAACGCTTTACGTTATTCTATAGATGTTAACTAAACCTTATGTTGATAATTGTGGTATACTTGTGCAACCGATTATTGATAACGCCGAACGGTACTATCCGTATTAGTATGTCGGGCCTTGGCGGACGTAAGTGTGATGACGGAAGTGGAAGCGACAAGGTGGTTCGTCGACAACTATTCTTGCTACGGTGAAGGAGTATCAAGATCAAACGATATCCTATGAAATGTCCTTAATGGTCGAGCCCACGAGCGAAACGAAGAGACCGAGGACATCCGGGAAATTTTGGGGCGATGAAGAGTCTAAGGCTCCCAAACCCCGCGTCGTTCGGACGCGCTGCCTTTGCGGTCGGGAGTGAGCGCTGGGATCCCAAGCCAACATCGGTGATTCTCGGTAAGAAGAGAAGGTGCTTCAACCGCAATCGTCGGGGACATGATCGTGCAAATTGTCCCTTTCCACTCTTGACTTGTTACCGGTGTGGGTGTGAAGGTCATCGGGAGAAACATTGTGAGACAGCTCAATTGGCAAAGAATGCCGCCCTAAGAGAGAGCAGAACTAGGGACCTGAAGTGTCCCGAAATCCTATGATTCCTTCTCAAGATCCTAGCATGGGAGAATGAAGATTTTGTACTATGTCTTAATCGTTCTTTGTTTCAAACAATCGTGACTTCGATCGTATTTCGTTTCATTGCTTTACGTTTCCAACTCTTGTTGTTCTAAGTTTCGGGATCATAATGTCCTCTTAGTATGGGGAATGTATTACCCGTACTCTTCTTAGTATTTTCGGTATGGGACGACTTTCGTTGTTGGTAGTTCATCTGCGCACCTTTCGACCATTTTAAAGCGCCTTGTACTTGCTAGGTCACCATCGTATTCTGAACCTTGCACTCGCGCTTTGCTCGTGATGATTTGGGGCTGAGCAAGTAGTTATTTCCTTGATTGTTCCGCGCTCTCTATTTTAAGTTTCGGACGAAACTTATTTTAAGGGGGTAGAATGTAATATCCGAGATTTTTATTTTGATTTATTCGAATTTTTCTTTTCTTAGACCGAAATTTCTTTCCGAGCCGGTATTATTTTTCTCGACAATCGATTTTGTGTTTATGGCCATAGGTGGTGATTTGTTGTATGTTAATTTCATTTCGGATCGATGTTGTTGTCCGCGAGCGTTTCGTCGTGTTCGTTCCGTGCGTTTTCGGAAATCGAGTCGTCGAGCCACGGCAATGGGCGCCGGCCGGACGGTTATGGAGGAACTGCACGGATGCCGGGCATCACGGACATTCTGGCAGGGACCGGCCTAGCGTACGCTACGGCCGGACAGTTGCGCGCGCTAAACCGCAGGAGTAGCGCACGCCACTGCCGGGAGGTAACGCACGCTAATCGGCCCAGGCAGTCTAGGCAGTAGGGTCTGGACTTCGGCCAGACCAGCAGGTAGCGCACGCTTCTGGACACCGCGCGCTAACTCGGCAGCTAGCGCACGCTACGCTCGCCGGGCGACGCTACTGGCCGGACAGATTAGTCCATGAGGTCTGGACGGGCCGATTGCGCACGCTGCTGCCGATGACTTGCGCACGCTATCGGCCAGGGCCGGCCGATAGCGCACGCTACCCGGACAACCTAGCGCACGCTAGTCAGTTGCCAGTATATATTTGATTGAGCAGCCCTGTTTCAACACATTTTTTTCATTTCATCCTCTTCCTTCCGCGGCCAGAGGTTATGAGAGCGATAAGGCATGTTGTTGATCAACAAATTCACGAAGATCCTGAGTCCATATCATTGATAGATCAATCCATAACATCCTTCAATCGACCGAATCAAGGTTAGTTTTTCCTAAAATCCAAACTTTGGGAAATTTGGGGATCTTGGTAGATTTCGTCCGTTTGAGCCTTATGAACTTAAATTACTGATGGATAATTGTAGATTAAGTTGTATTCTATCATTTTCATCATCTTTCCACGGTTTTACCATTTCCGATTCGTCGATTATATGAACTTCCGTTTGACGCCTTCAAAGTGTCCGGGGAAATGCCGCATAGAGGAATTTGGTCGTTTTGTGATGTTTTTCCTCGTATGATTGATTGTTTATTCGATGATAGGATATTAGGGACGATTTCCCTACAAAAATATGGTGTTGAGCCCTTCCGATCGTTGTTTTCGTTGGAGTTCCGGATTTTGCCAACCGACCGTACTTTCGGAGTATCCGCGAGAGATTACCAAGGCAAGTACCTTGATATACGAATTGTAACTGCGTGAAATCATCGTTGTCGAAGTGCATGTATTTATACGGATATGTATATATATATATGTGTGTGTATATATATATATGTGTGTATATATATATATATAGATTTATATATATTTATATGTTAAATATATGTATATATATACGTATATTGATATATATGCCTATGTCGGTGAACGACGAGTGGTAAATGCTAACACTAGTTGGCGTACTCAACTTGGATTGATGGATGAACTATAGTTATTCATATAATATAGTAAGGTTATATGTATATATACATATATATATCTATATATCTATATATATATATATATTCGGTTGAGTCGCAATACAAGGATATATGTGTAGCGTTGGTTGGTTGTGCCGAAGGCTTATTGTGTGGGATCTTGATTGATAATGTACGTGTTATTGTTTATTGTGTGGTTATGGACTGTCGGAGAAATTGTGTGAATTGGTGTATTGATTTGATAATTGTTGAATTGATTGATTGTGTACTTGATGTTTGTAATAATGTGAATACTTGTTGTGAGAGACGTCGTATCCGGGAACCTCTGAGGGCGGGGTGTGTACTCCGGCACGGTGTACTGTGCAATGTGCGGCTCCATATGTTTGGTGAACAGGTGTTACCTAATGCGCGTGCAAGGCGGCTCTGTCGGGAGTGATCGCCGGCGCGGTGCCCTGTCCAAGGGGCGGCCCACAACGTGGAGAGAACGCCGGTGCACAGTGTGCAAGGGAGGCGCCTGGCGGGCTTATTGGTAACGGATATTCGAGTGATAGCTAAGACCCGTTCACGAACAATCCTCGTATTTCAAAGTTCTTTCAACTCTTTTCAAATATTGGTCTCGATATAGATCGTGATTCGTGTTTTTGAAAGCTTGTTTCAAATTGTTTTTAAAACGTTGGTATCGGGGTTAATTAACCAAGGATGTTTGACGAAATCTCAGGGTTAATTAATCAAGGGTCTTGAGCAGAATTGTCGAATGAGAGGCCGCGCTTTGATTATCTTGTGATGATTATTACGTGCATTGGGTCGAGGACCCCGAATAACGTTGTAATGGTTTTCTTGTAAATTGTTTTCCACATCTTTGGTCGAGGATCCGAGAGTTTTGAAGTATTTTCTAAAAGTATTCCCGTTTGATTTTCAAAATCCCATGATGGCCTGAGTCAATAATGATGTTTTCAAACTTTCTTATCAAAATACTTTTCCTTGTATAAAAAGGGATTTTTCTGACTCATTGGGCTCGTTTAAAGTTTCATTGGCGTTATGTTCCGTACAGAGAATATGACTATGTGATTATCTTTCACTTTGTGTATGTGATACTATTCTGTGTGGACTATGGGAATGTGTGGTTTATGTTAAGGCTTCACATTGTTGAGATTTGAGTTGTTAATATACGTATAACTTGTATAATATGTACTAGCACTACCAAAATTCCAGTTTGCTAACCCCCGAGTTTTCGGGGGGTGGGTGTCTGTTATGCGCTCAGGTTTTGGCAGCTCGGGAGCAGTCACAGGATTGGCTTGGAAGGAGATGGAGGACAATGATACTAATCACGCCAGAATCAGAGTCTTTTCCTTTGTTTCAGTTGGTCGGTATTTCTCTGTCGTTCGAGTATTCACCCTTGCATGGGTGTAGTTTTCATTTATTAAACTGAGTTGTCATTCTTTTCGGTGTTCAAGTTTATTATTGTCATTGTAATGTGAATGTCGTTATTTACTGAATTGGTTAATGACCTTGTCGGCCTGCTTTGCATTTAATTTTGACCCCGGTCGGTCAACCATTGAGTAGTCTTTTGGAGCTTAGCCTGGTAGATTCTTGTGATAAGGGTCTACGGCGTGTGACATTCCCGGTCGTATTCTGGGGGTGTTACAATACGAGAACAGTGACATCTGTCCATGCATTTTCGTGAAAAGAACAGATGCAGGATTCATGATTGTAGCCATCTATGTAGATGACATGAATGTTATCGGTACCATAGATGAGGTCAATGAAACGGCCCGCTACCTTAAATCCCAATTCTAGATGAAAGATCTGGGGAGGACTCGATTCTGCTTGGGCTTAGAGCTAGAACATCGAGATGATGGCATACTCATTCATCAGTCTGCCTATGTCCACAAAATGCTCAGGCGATTTAGTATGGACAAGGCACATCCTCTTGCTACCCCCATGATTGGTCGAAGTCTGGAAATGAACAAGGATCCGTTTCGTCCCAAAAAGGAGGATGAAGAGGTCCTTGGAGCAGAAACACCGTACCTTAGCGCAATCGGTGCGTTGTTGTATCTGGCTCAATGTACTCGTCCAGACATCACATTCTCTGTGAATCTGTTAGCGAGATTTAGCTCCACTCCCACGATAAGGCATTGGAATGGAGTAAAACACATCTTTGGATACTTGAAAGGCTCCAGTGATCTTGGATTGTTCTTTCCCTACGCAAAAGAGAGCGATATTCTGAAAGTAATTGTTGAGGTTAAGACGATGCATACTGATCGTCGATCTTCCTCTGATATTGCAGCTAAGCATGGTAGCTTGACTACCAGAAATGCTAATGCGAGCAAGCTTACCCCTTATGCAGAGAATCCTAATGACATGTTAGTTGGATTTGCTAATGCCGGTTATCTCTCTGACCCGCATAAAGGACGTTCCCAAACTGGTTATGTGTTCACTATTGGGAATACGGCAATATCTTAGCGATCTACCAAGCAGACCCTGGTTGCTACTTCCTCGAACCATGCAGAGATAATTGCATTGCACGAATCCGTAAGGGAGTGCATTTGGCTTCGGTCAGTCATAGACCATATACGAGGAACGTGTGGATTACATCCCACTACAACAACCCCTACTTGCATCTTTGAGGACAATGCGGCATGCATTGAGCAGATGAAGTTAGGTTTCATTAAGGGTGACAATACCAAGCATATTGCGCCGAAGTTCTTTTATAATCAGCAGCAGCAAAAATTGTTGAATATCAAAGTGAAACAAGTGAGTTCCGATGAGAATATCGCAGACTTGTTCACTAAGTCTCTGCCGAAATCTACATTTGAGAAACATGTAAGAAGCATCGGCATGTGTCGATTATACGAGCTCAACTAATGATAGCTCGACGGAATGAGCTGTCATGTATACCTCAGGGGGAGTATACTTCACATAATTCTGTCATTTGTAGTTGGTGCGTTGTGCTCTTTTTCCTCACCAAGTCTTTGTTTTTCTCACGGGGTTTTATTTGACTTGGAAAGGTTTTTTACCGAGGCAACACCTTGTGCACCATGTTAGTATTAGTGTTCGACACAGGGGGAGTGTTCCGGGAAATCCTTCCCGTATTGGTGTCTTACCTAATACTGGTTGTAGGGGGATAGAGTTATGGAAGGTTCTAGACTCTTCCATAAGTAGTAGGATCCTGTTAGATGTCTTACCTTAACTAGGAATCCTATGTATGGAAGGACTCTCATTGTAATGCCTATATAAAGGTCCCTCTATTCATTGTTATCAATACAATTGATTTGCTGTCTTTTACTTTCTCCTCAAACAATATATATATTTCAATCATTTTGATTATCAGATTAATTATAAATTATTATGATTTAGTCTAATCATTACTAACTAGTATCCGACCCGTCGAAGTTCGGCGGAAAAATCACAATATATTATAATTTATAAGTATAAATATAACAAATAAATTAATATTTAGCTATGGTTCAATCATCAAAAATTGTTTACTGTACGAACGGATGTATCGAAATAATAATATTAGGGTTCGGCTACCAAAACCCATTTAGAATTTATATACATGTTGTAATATCCGGATTTATTATTGAGTATTTTATCTGTTGTTGAAACCTGTATTATTCGGAATTAAGATCTCGATAATTGGAATATGATATTTCTCATATTTGTATCTTTGTACATGAGTATAGCAACATGTAAATTTTCTCATGCAAACTCGTGATAACGCACGCTAAGAACATAGCTTAACGTGCGTTATCGACTAAAAACTAGCGCACGCTACGAATGAAGAATTGCGTGCGTTGGGCAGTCAATTATTGAGGTAGGCGGCTAGCTCATGCCCCATTTTACTTGGTTTACATTTTCTTCACTTGTCCTTCATTCTTGAGAGACCAGAGAGCCTCATATCTTCCTTAAACACACATAGACCACCTCTACTCGATCATTGGAGATTGGATGTCACTTGTGATTGATCGTTGAAGTGGAGAAGCACCTTGGATTAACATTCAAACAACCAGAGTTGGATTCTACCTTTTTGACTTGGTGTTTTCTGCATCTTAAGGTATGTTAATTCTATCCAGCCTTAGATTCATGTTCTTGAGAATAAGATGATCATACTATCAAGATATTGAGTTCCATTGATGAATTATGCAAACAACATCATGTTTAGAAGTCGGAATGATTATGCTTATGATATCATAGTTGAAAACATCGTAATTGGAATCCTAGTATGTCAAATGATGAGAGGAATATTCTGAGATTGATTATCCGTATGATTAACGTTGCCATATTGATCGTAAACTTGGAGTTAATATCACTTTTGTTATAAGGACTTAAGAAAGAATCATCTTAGGTTGTATCTTTTCATTGGGATTGTTAGTTCACCTTTAAGATGAAGTCTGAATGTGATAATGGTAATGGAATCTAGTGCATCGATCTTAAGAACACCGAACTTCGCATAAGAATTGTAATCAAGATGAAATATGGTATTGTGATAAGTATGCGTATTCTTGTACCTCGAAGATGTTTGAATCCGTGAGATCCTTTGTAATGAGATGAACGTGATATGCATGGGGATAACGTATATTAATTACTGAGGAGTTCGTAAGTTTCATCACCGTTAGAACAGTCATCTGCCCAGAAGTGAAACTGCCATGCACGCTTAGCGGACGCTAAGCTATGTAGATTAACGTGCGCTATCGGGCATAAGTTAACGTACACTACGCTTGGAACATAACGTGCGTTATATCATCAGACGAGTCAATCGACTGATCAGTGAGGTATTGACAGTGTATGGTTAGCGTACGCTAGACTTCGTATAATTGCGTGCGCTAACGAGTAGCCTTAACGTACGCTACATAGGATACGTAGCGTGCGTTAAGCAAGCCAGGCAGATTACGTTTTATGAACTTTCGATTGTAATTTGGATTGTTAGATATTCGTACGACGTGATATGAACTCTATATTATTTCTTTTGTTTAAGGTTCGAGCTTGCTACGTGATTGATCGAAGGGGTGTTAGATGTATTTTTGTGCACTTTGTTGTTATTATTCTATCTCCATTTCAGGTTTAAATCTTAAAAAATGAGCTTTTAATGCACTATCTTTATATGTTTTGAAGGAAATTAGAGTTCAGAAGCTTAAACAAAGAAAAAACGGGCCAAAACGATAATTTTTGGTCAGGGGCCGCGGCACACCACGACCAGGCCGCGGCGCACGAGGACACTAGCAAGGCCGGTACACACTGTACCGGGGGCCGCGACACGAAGATGTTGAGCCGTGGCCCGTGAGGAAAATAACGCCCAGGGCTACGCGCAGCACAACTGGGGCTGCGGCACACTAAAGTCGAGCCGCAGCCCGCGGGGCGGTAATTCTGTTTCAGCCGCGTTTCTGGGCCGTTTTTGGAGCCTGTTCTCGACCTAATTCCCGGATGCGTTTTGGAGACTAATGAAGGTTATAAATATGGATTGAAGGTCTGAAAAAAGAGGATCATCGAATAGAAGAGGATCATCGAAGAGAAGAAGAAAACACTGATCAAGCAGAGAGCAGAAGCTAGAGAATGGAGGAATTCAAGTTCTTCAACTGTGTTTGATTTCTTTAATGCTTTCTTCAATTCTTTCTGTATTATTTTCTAGCATGTCGGGCTAGAACTCTATTCTAGGATTTTGATGAAACCGAGGTTTTGACGAATTAACTTTTGATTTTGCATGATTAAGATATATTTCCCTTTCTTATTGAGTTTTCCCCAATTGTTTTAATTGCTATCAATTATGTGGCCTATGATTGATTTGTTTTGATTACGCAACTCGAATCGGGAGAGGAGAGTTGTTAGGAAAAATTGGTGAGAAACGTTTTATCTTGTGAGATAGGAATATACTCATAGGAATTACGTGGCCTGTCTGAAGATTTCGTCCTTTTCGCCTATTGTCGAATTAAATCACCTAGGAATAGAGTGTTTTATTCGCCTTAGAAAATTCTACTGACCTCGGGAGAGGCGGTAGAGTATTTTAGCAATCTTTGCCTTCAATAAATTGGGAAATCATTTAATTCATATAAATTAAGAGTAATTCGAATAAATCGAGGTGGATTCTCAATCCTAGATTAATTCTCTATTTGATCTTCTTTCTTCGAATAATCGATTTTATTATTTGTCCTTAGTTTATTCTTTTATTAGTTTTCTTTAATATTACTTGCACCTCCAATTTCGATTGTTCAAATAAAATTAGAATACATATAAATTGGTAATTAGTGAGTCAGTCCTCGAGGGGACGATATCTTACTTATCACTTTATTACTTGCTTACGACAACGTGCACTTGCGTTCACGAAATTACGTAACAAGTTTTTGACGCCGTTGCCGGCGACTGATTGCTTTACTAATATCGATTTCAGTATTTCTAATCTTAATTTGAATACCATTTTATTTTTTTGTAATTTTTTATTATTTGTTTTCCTTTCAGGAGTTTCGTGTTGTGCATGAGAAAATTCGGTAACGAAGGCCTATTACCTTTGGATACTGAACTCGAGCGCACTCTGCGGAAAAACAAGAAGGAAAAGCGTGAGCTATCAACAAAAGACACCATGGCCGATAACACAGAAAATCACGGAGTAGACAATCCTATGAAGCAAGCTCAACCGGCATTGGCATTCTGAGATTATGCAGTGCCTCAAATTAATGCCAACTTTTCGGGGATTCGGCGCCCAACTGTCCAAGCAAACAATTTCGAGATAAAGCCGGCCATAATCCAGATGGTACAAGTAAGCCAATTCTACGGATTAGCGAATGATGATCCCAATGCTCATATTGCATCCTTTCTTGAGATATGCGACACGTTCAAGAACAATGGAGTTTCTGATGACGTCATTCGTCTACGGCTTTTCCCATTTTCTTTGAGGGATAAAGCCAAGTTTTGATTAAATTCACTTCTGCCGGGCTATATCACGACTTGGGCGGAGTTAGCACAAGCCTTTTTGGCTAAGTCCTTTCCGCCGGCAAAGATGGCGAGACTTCGAAACGAAATAACGACGTTCGGGCAATTTGAGATGGAATCGCTTCATGAAGCTTGGGAGCGATACAAGGATTTACTAAGGAGATGCCCACACCATGGACTACCGGATTGGCTACAACTTCAGACCTTCTATAACGGACTAAGTGCATCTACTCGCATTCTTGTTGATGCAGCCGCTGGAGGAGCGTTAATGGGCAAGACGATGGTGGAAGCTCATTCTTTATTGGAAGCGATGGCTGCAAATGCTTATCAGTGGCCTTACGAACGTGTGAACCCAAAGCGAGTTATGGGAGTTTCCGACAACGATTCGATCTCTACACTATCAGCCCAAGTTGCAGCGCTGACTCAACAATTGCAAGCTTTTTCACATGCTCATTCTACCGTTACCAAAGAATCATGTAATTGGTGTAACGGGTCCCATCCTAGCGCAGAGTTCCAAGTTAGAAATCCTTTCGAGCAACCTCCAATGGAGCAAGCTCAGTTTGTGGGGAACGGGACTCGGCAAAACAACCCATATTCCAACACTTACAATCAAGGGTGGCGAAATCAACCAAATTTTTCATGGAAGAACGGGCAAGCTTTGAACAAACCTCCGCAGGCTCAATTCGTGCAACCCCTACAGCAGCCCCCTCAACCACCAAAGGTATCCTTGGAATATGCTCTTGCTCAAATGGCGGCTAATACGAGCCAATTCATGACCCGTACTGAGACTACTTTACAAAATCATTCCGCCTCCATCCGAAACATGGAAGTACAAATGGGGCAGATCACAAATCTATTATCCTCTCGACCTCAAGGTGTATTACCCAGCGCCACCGAAATGAACCCCAAAGAAAACGTGCAAGCAATCGAGCTACGAAGCATAAAGGAGCTGAAAGAGCAGCCTACTGTTAGGCATATTTTTATGCGCTTATTTATCATTAGTTTATATCCATTTTGAGCCTAAAAATGCATAAATGAGCTTTTAATGCACTATCTTTATATGTTTTGCAGGAAATTGGAGTCCGGAAGCCTAAAAGACGAAAAATGGGCGAAAACGACGATTTTTGGCCAGGGGCCGCGGCACAAGGAAAGTGAGCCACGACACACGCACGGCACACAAAGGCACCAAGCGAATTGTACTGTGAGCCGCGGCACAAGTAGAGTGAGCCGCGGCCCAGGAAGAAAACATGCGCCCAGGCATCCGGCGCTGAGCAGTAGGGGCTGCGGCACAGATTAAGTGAGCCGCGGCCCACGAGGCGGTTTTGATATGTTGGCCGTGGTTCTGGGCCGTTTTTGGAGTCTGTTCTCGACCTAATCCACGAACGCATTTTGGAGGCTAAGGAATGCTATAAATGTAACACCCCGAGATATTCAGAGTATATTACAGCGCCGTGGACCCCCACATGGGACCCACCAGGCTACAAACAAGAAAACTCCACTCGACTAACCATCCCGGTTAGCGAGGATACACATTTAATTATAAGACATAAAAAGTTACGCCCGGAGCAACCGGCGAAACGATCATCAACCAACAATGTAACAATTTAAAAGTAGTACAACACGGAGTTTGAATTTGAAAAGCCTAAGTACTCGCGATCTGATCTATCGATTTATAAATATAGAAAACAACCAAATCGAAGTGGACAAAAGAAATAAGTAAATCCAAGTGCACATGTCAACGACCCTGGCCAACGTCCTCGTACTGTCCAGGTGCCCGCTCGTCCGGATAATCATAACCTGAAATCCATAACAAGAATTTCCCCAAAACGGGTCCCCAGAGGGGTTAGCAATTACGCTAGTACAAGTAATCAAGGCAAACCAATCGCTTACACATTTCATAGTACATGCACCAATATCATTTCGAAAATCAATACAAGACATGTCTTTTCCGGAAATAAACAGTCAAACAATTTGCCGTGGGAACAGGGCTATACCATTGATCCCGCTCCGTGATCCCTAAGGACCCTCCCGAGCTGGCCATATTATAAAACAAATCACGCACACGCATCGCCTTGGGAACAGGGCTATACCATTGATCCCGCTCCGTGATCCCTAAGGACCCTCCCGAGCTGGCTAGCGAAACAAACTCGTGAATCCAGGGCTATACCATTGGATTCCCTCCGTGATCCTGTCGGACCCTCCCGAGGTGAGCAATCACACACAATATACATTACTATTTTACGTTAAGCATAAAGGTTTCCAAAAATACTTGCCTTGAATTATTGTGGCCTTAACGAACGGAAAGGAAAGTCACCGAGCGCTAGGAACCAATGAAACCGAACCTAACGATTCGAAGAATACAATCACAACCATTTCTAAATGAATACGGAATTGGAATACACCCGAAAATCCGCCTACGATTCATGTATATTCGTATATAAACAACAACGAGGGCGGACCGCAACCAAACCCTCTCGATTCCGTAAAAATCACGAAATATACCATGAATCCATAGGGAAACTAAGAATACCAACAAGATTAATCATATTCATCATGAATTAATCGACAAAACGGAACGAATCGGACAAAAACATGAAAACCCCCAATTTTACCTAAAGTAGGGTTCTAAAGATCTAACCTTGATTCGCTGGATCAAGGGATGATATCGGACGAATGATTGATGATATAACCCAAGGAACTCCATGGATATGTTGCTAAACAATATGGCTTCAAGCTTGGAACACGCCCAGCTGCGGAAGAGGAGAAGAAGAAGGTGAAAAATGGCAAGAAAAACGTCTGCAGGGCCTTTTATAGGGGTTGACTGCCTGCCGGACACGGCCCGTGCCGATCGGCACGGTCGTGTCGCATACCGGCGACAGGACTCGGCCGTGTCTGCCCGGCCGCAGTCGCGGCGTAGGGCCTTCCGATAGCGACCGTCCGACGGCGACTTCGGCACGACTCGGCCGTGTCTGGAACACGGTCGGGCGTGTCGGCGATCGTTGAGCTTATCCTAAGAGTTCGGCACGGGCCGTGTCGGACGACACGGTCGGGTCTGAGACGAAACTTTCGGCATTTCCGGACGAGTACGGCACGGGCCGTGTCGGACGACACGGCGAGTTCGGCCGGCGTGATCGCCAATAACGAGCGGGTGAGCTAAAACGACCATAACTCTCTCGTCCGGACTCCGATTGACTCACCGTTCGAACCATTGGAAAGCTAACTCGATGCTCTATAATATTGCAAAGATTCAGAATTTTTGGAGTTACCAAAAATTAATGGTGATCTAACAAAGTCGAACTCATACTTAGAAAAGTCGTTTAGTAATCCCGAATTCAACAAAAGCGACACCGAAACCCGAACACGAATACGAACCGAAGATAGGGTTACGAAGTACTCACAAAGACGAATCTAAGAGCTAGTAGGACACACGATTCCGACCACCCGAAGGCTCGAAATTCGACAACGGAAGGTAATTACCCCAAACTTTGGGAAATTACGAAAATGGCCCAAATGCCCGAAAATCACCATACGACAACGAATAATCAAACCGAAGCTCACAACACGTATAACAACGTTAAATGAACTTACGAAAAACCCCAAGCAGCCAGGTTTGAGCGAGATTCGCAAGAACCGAACTCAAGCGCGAAAAAGTCGCTAAAAAGCACGGAACTCAACAAAGCAGCACCGAAAAGAACTCGGATGACAAAAAGTGCAGAATTAAATATTCTCCGAATGACGAAACGGTCAAAAGCGAGTCGTCAAAACGGACTTCGGCCGAAAAAACAAATTTACCGAAAATCGAAAATTTGCGGATATTACATTCTACCCTCCTTAAAAGAAGTTTCGTCCCGAAACTTAAAACAAGTAGGGGGAAGAAATATTCCGCCAGGAAAAACTCAACAAGATACACAAGAATGCGTAACTAACGCCCAACGGCGAAATGTTACAATCAACGCAAAGGAATATACGGCGTGAAAACACGCTCCACGGCGACCAACACAACGTCGCCGTTAGGGATATAATAAAACCAACAAATGACAAGCGTCATCAAACGGATAATATAGCCAAGTCAATTATCCGACAATCACAAAACACAACGAACGAAAATCAATATGATTGACCAACCCAACGGTACATCAATCAAAACGCGAGCCAATCGCTGAACTAATACTGAATTCCACCGCCCAAGGGTTGGAAGATCGAAAACGAGACTAATTTCCCAAACTTAAGGGAATTAGGAAGGAGCCTGAATGCTCAACGATCACAAAACGAGAACAAAAACTGAACAAGCAAACGATCGAGACAACAAAAATTGAACAATCATGTCTGAAACACGAAGGATAATAAAACTCAAACAACAACTCCCAAGATGATCTGGTGAGAACTACAAGGAATGCATTCCCATAAGATCCACAGGATAGGGAATAGCGGTTGGAAAGTCACAGCGACAAACGAGTTATTCCAAAACAATACCACACTCGTTCGATCAACAAAAGCAAGGGATAGGGAATGTTCAGAAATGTCAACGAACATAAACGAGTCGACAGAGTCGAAAATATAGAAGTTCCAAATCCGATCCACTTCGAATAAAAGAACTAGTAGAACCAAAAGATGTTACTTCCGAACAAGGTTCACAAGAATCGAACCGAACTCGGAAAAGTCACAGTGATAACCAGATCGACTCAAAACAAGATCACAGCTCGTTCGAATGATGAACCCGAAATACAAAACAAGTTCAGACAGTATCAACGAACACGAGCGAATCGATAGACTGGAGAAAGAGAACATACAGAAGTCAAAATAGTATGGGTAGTATTCGCGACCTCATCCACGAAATTCACAAAAACAGGAGCAAGGTAACAAGACATTAAACAACCGACACATAACGGAACGATCACCGATGCACACGGTCATACCAAACCAAGCTCTAACAGCTCGCACATGCGCGACAACGTAGAAATCACTACGAGGCGGCAACATTCGACACTAACATCCCACCTCTCACAAAAAATGCGTGGCAACGCCTCGACGTTCATGCCACCAATCTGATCATACTCGGGAGCAAACATCATAACGACAACGCGAACATCATACATATATACCCATCCCTCAAACGGGAATGGATAGGTTTTAAAAACGAAAACCTCATTTTGAAAATAATTTAGAAGAACACCGGTTGATCTTGAGTATCACCTTTCAAAAAGTACAAACGTGAAATATCGTTATCGAGACTTTGGAGAACCATTTCGCATTTGATAAAAATGCGGACACTTTCTCTTAGTGAAAACTTTCAGAATATTCGACCCTCGGGTCTCAATAAAAGTGTTTCTAAAACATTGAAAATATCTCAAAGCATTTTGGTCCTCGAGGTAGAAGAATTTTGAAACGTGTTGTGGCACCTTGTATGTACTACGAGAAAATAATTCATTTTAAAAGTACGTCTCGAAATTTATTTTCTAAGATACTCAAGGTTTTTCAGAAGTACAATAGGCCAAAATGCCCAGAATTCACACTTGTCAATATTCACTTAAACACATCATAGCACACTCATTAAATCGTTCACAATCAAGACAGTGATATACAATCCCTAGGATATGCTTAACAACATCGTTAAAACAACGATCGGTTTATCAAAACCGGATGGAAAACGACATCAAGAACAAAACTCCAAAAAGTCAACTCTAGGGATTCAAGAAAAATTGCACGGATTCGCGAAGAACAATGGATTAGATGATGTTAAAAATCATATAGGATACTCAAAAACACCTTTGGATGGAAGAAAAAATCAGCCCCAATGCGAAACCTAGTCGCTACGTCTCAATCTCATGGAGGAATAAGAAAAATGAAGAAAAATGCAACTTCTAGACCGGTGTCCGGTATTTATATCGACACAATTAGCGTGCGCTAATCATTAAGGTTAGCGTGCGCTATCACGGCACCAAACAAAACTGCTGACCAAAAATACACTGTTAGCGTGCGCTAATCCCAAGTGTTAGCGTGCGCTAACGAGAACTTCAGACCCAGTCCAGTAGTTCCTGGACTGCTCTGAATTACCAGGTAGCGTGCGCTATTCTCCCTTTAGCGTGCTACCAACGTACTCTCGCGCGCGTAAGCCGTAAAGCGTAGCGTGCGCTAACGATTCACAGAGACAACAACAGAACATATCATAAAAATTACATTCCGTAAACCCTTCTCACAAGGATTTACCAGGCTAAGCATGATTTCCCATCTCATTTCGAAAATGCTAAAAAGACCAATGACGGTGATATTTTCCAAAACTCAAAAACTCATTTGTCAAACCATCATGAAATATTCAAGGCCAAAATGCCAAAACTTGATTCAAGGAATCGGTTTTACGAAATAAAACTCGGTTGCAAAATACCGAAAGCCGTTTGAAAGAACTCACGCAATGGATAAAATACGGTACGAAAATACATCGGTAGTGACGACACTCCTCGTATAAACCAAATACGAGAGTCTAATAAACACATATCGTGAAATCAAAATCCATAGAAGGATTCCATCATTCAATCGACTAATCATACAAATAACTCGTATCACACGAGGCACAACACAAGGAAGGGAGTTTTACATCCATAGGTCGCACGTAAGTGACGACCGCCCTTTGATACTAATCACGACCAATGATCTCAATCGACGCGTCGCGATGCGACTAAGTCAGACAAAATCCGACGAGACAAAACTCAACCAACACAACTTGGCTCGACGACTAGGCTTTCCCAGGCTAATCGATTTTAAAATCGTATACTCTAGTTATTCGAAAATAAAACCGATAAGTTAAAAATCGTTTTCAAGACCCTTTTAAACACGACAAGGGCTTAACAGTGGTAGCATTTTATAAAATGTCCTAAACACTTTTATACACGACCTTTAAATACCGACACAAGGTTTTATTTGAAAATACAAGGTGGCTCGCCCAAATTCATGTCATTTTTCAAAACCCACAATACGATCAAGTCTAAGAAATTTTCAAGCATGCACGCCGCATGTATTATTATTAATAGAAACACATTGGTTGTAAATAATAATAATTAGCCAAGTACCAACAATTCCGGACACACTCATATACGACATTCAAAAATCACCGGTTAAAAGCGCCTTTCGGAAATACTAATTCCAAGCATATGTCAAACTATCTCTTCAAGTTTAACAACAGTAACCAAAGATCACCGATTTGGACATATGTCGAAACCAGCTATGTGAGTTTCTCAACAAACTCTGCCATCAATACCTATACCGGAACATATCAATGTTCAAAACTTCTACATCATACTGCACCCTTCGGTGTCCAACTCATCGGTACATTCGGCTCAACATACATTTAGTATATCGCAATTACCAAACACAGATTCCATCACACAGCAAAAGACTAGAGAGTCAAGTCCTCTCACAATATACCACGGAGCAAAACTCGGATCTTTCGATCACCAACGATCCCACCAATGCTAGGAATTTTAGCGATGGAAGGCTCGCAAAACGACAAACGGTCAAGTCCAGAACGACGCACATACTCCAGAGAGATAAAGAACTGCGCAATACTAGAATCAAAAGTGCACAAACCGGATGGATCGAAAAAACAACTCGACGATAAGTACGAGAGAGGCAATCACAACTCAAGAAGTGGAATTTCAATACGAGAAAACAAGAGAATCGAGTAAGGAAAACTTACGAGCACTGGAAGTACTGGGATGCTGGCAGCGATGTGACAATGTGCAAAACAAATACGACTAGACCCAAATAACCAACAAGCCTAGGTATCCATAAACCTAGAGCTCTGATACCATTTCTGTAACACCCCGAGATATTCAGAGTATATTACAGCACCGTGGACCCCCACATGGGACCCACCAGGCTACAAACAAGAAAACTCCACTCGACTAACCATCCCGGTTAGCGAGGACACACATTTAATTATAAGACATAAAAAGTTACGCCCGGAGCAACCGGCGAAGTGATCATCAACCAACAATGTAACAATTTAAAAGTAGTACAACACGGAGTTTGAATTTGAAAAGCCTAAGTACTCGCGATGATGCTGATCTATCGATTTATAAATATAGAAAACAACCAAATCGAAGTGGACAAAAGAAATAAGTAAATCCAGTGCACATGTCAACGACCACGGCCAACGTCCTCGTCTTGTCAGTGCCGCTCGTCGGATAATCATAACTGAAATCCATAACAAGAATTTCCCCAAAGCGGGTCCCCGGAGGGGTTAGCAATTACGCTAGTACAAGTAATCAAGGCAAACCAATCGCTTACACATTTCATAGTACATGCACCAATATCATTTCGAAAATCAATACAAGACATGTCTTTTCCGGAAATAAACAGTCAAACAATTTGCCGTGGGAACAGGGCTATACCATTGATCCCGCTCCGTGATCCCTAAGGACCCTCCCGAGCTGGCCATATTATAAAACAAATCACGCACACGCATCGCCTTGGGAACAGGGCTATACCATTGATCCCGCTCCGTGATCCCTAAGGACCCTCCCGAGCTGGCTAGCGAAACAAACTCGTGAATCCAGGGCTATACCATTGGATTCCCTCCGTGATCCTGTCGGACCCTCCCGAGGTGAGCAATCACACACGATATACATTACTATTTTACGTTAAGCATAAAGGTTTCCAAAAATACTTGCCTTGAATTATTGACGACGCAACGAACGGAAAGGAAAGTCACCGACGAACGCTAGGAACCAATGAAACCGAACCTAACGATTCGAAGAATACAATCACAACCATTTCTAAATGAATACGGAATTGGAATACACCCGAAAATCCGCCTACGATTCATGTATATTCGTATATAAACAACAACGAGGGCGGACCGCAACCAAACCCTCTCGATTCCGTAAAAATCACGAAATATACCATGAATCCATAGGGAAACTAAGAATACCAACAAGATTAATCATATTTATCATGAATTAATCGACAAAACGGAACGAATCGGACAAAAACATGAAAACCCCCAATTTTACCTAAAGTAGGGTTCTAAAGATCTAACCTTGATTCGCTGGATCAAGGGATGATATCGGACGAATGATTGATGATATAACCCAAGGAACTCCATGGATATTTTGCTAAACAATATGGCTTCAAGCTTGGAACACGCCCAGCTGCGGAAGAGGAGAAGAAGAAGGTGAAAAATGGCAAGAAAAGCGTCTGCGGGGCCTTTTATAGGGGTTGGCGCTGCCGGACACGGCCCGTGCCCGATCGGCACGGTCGTGTCGCATGGTGGCGGCGGGGACTCGGCCGTGTCACCGCTTGACATGGTCGCGGCGTAGGGCCTTCCGATAGCGACCCGTCCGATAGCGACTTCGGCGACTCGGCCGTGTCCTGGAACACGGTCGGGCGTGTCAGCGATCGTTCGAGCTTATCCGGAAGAGTTCGGCACGGGCCGTGTCGGACGACACGGTCGGGTCCTGAGACGAAACTTCGGCATTTCGGACGAGTGCAGCCGCGGGCCGTGTCGGACGACACGGCCGAGTTGGCCGGCGATGATCGGCAATAACGAGCGGGTGAGCTAAAGCGACCATAACTCTCTCGTCCGGACTCCGATTGACTCACCGTTCGAACCATTGGAAAGCTAACTCGATGCTCTATAATATTGCAAAGATTCAGAATTTTTGGAGTTACCAAAAATTAATGGTGATCTAACAAAGTCGAACTCATACTTAGAAAAGTCGTTTAGTAATCCCGAATTCAACAAAACGACACCGAAACCCGAACCTGAATACGAACCGAAGATAGGGTTACGAAGTACTCACAAAGACGAATCTAAGAGCTAGTAGGACACACGATTCCGACCACCCGAAGGCTCGAAATTCGACAACGGAAGGTAATTACCCCAAACTTTGGGAAATTACGAAAATGGCCCAAATGCCCGAAAATCACCATACGACAACGAATAATCAAACCGAAGCTCACAACACGTATAACAACGTTAAATGAACTTACGAAAAACCCCAAGCAGCGGTTTGAGCGAGATTCGCAAGAACCGAACTCAAGCGCGGAAAAGTCGCTAAAAAGCACGGAACTCAACAAAGCAGCACCGAAAAGAACTCGGATGACAAAAAGTGCAGAATTAAATATTCTCCGAATGACGAAACGGTCAAAAGCGAGTCGTCAAAACGGACTTCGGCCGAAAAAACAAATTTACCGAAAATCGAAAATTTGCGGATATTACATTCTACCCTCCTTAAAAGAAGTTTCGTCCCGAAACTTAAAACAAGTAGGGGGAAGAAATATTCCGCCAGGAAAAACTCAACAAGATACACAAGAATGCGTAACTAACGCCCAACGGCGAAATGTTACAATCAACGCAAAGGAATATACGGCGTGAAAACACGCTCCACGACGACCAACACAACGTCGCCGTTAGGGATATAATAAAACCAACAAATGACAAGCGTCATCAAACGGATAATATAGCCAAGTCAATTATCCGACAATCACAAAACACAACGAACGAAAATCAATATGATTGACCAACCCAACGGTACATCAATCAAAACGCGAGCCAATCGCTGAACTAATACTGAATTCCACCGCCCAAGGGTTGGAAGATCGAAAACGAGACTAATTTCCCAAACTTAAGGGAATTAGGAAGGAGCCTGAATGCTCAAAGATCACAAAACGAGAACAAAAACTGAACAAGCAAACGATCGAGACAACAAAAATCGAACAATCATGTCTGAAACACGAAGGATAATAAAACTCAAACAACAACTCCCAGGATGATCTCGTGAGAACTACAAGGAATGCATTCCCATAAGATCCACAGGATAGGGAATAGCGGTTGGAAAGTCACAGCGACAAACGAGTTATTCCAAAACAATACCACACTCGTTCGATCAACAAAAGCAAGGGATAGGGAAAGTTCAGAAATGTCAACGAACATAAACGAGTCGACAGAGTCGAAAATATAGAAGTTCCAAATCCGATCCACTTCGAATAAAAGAACTAGTAGAACCAAAAGATGTTACTTCCGAACAAGGTTCACAAGAATCGAACCGAACTCGGAAAAGTCAGTGATAACGGATCGACTCAAAACAAGATCACGGCTCGTTCGAATGATGAACCCGAAATACAAAACAAGTTCGAGACGGTATCAACGAACACGAGCGAATCGATAGGCGGAGAAAGAGAACATACGAAGTCAAAATAGTATGGGTAGTATTCGCGACCTCATCCACGAAATTCACAAAAAGGAGCAAGGTAACAAGACATTAAACAACCGACACATAACGGACGATCACCGATGCACACGGTCATACCAAACCAAGCTCTAACAGCTCGCACATGCGCGACAACGTAGAAATCACTACGAGGCGGCAACATTCGACACTAACATCCCACCTCTCACAAAAATGCGTGGCAACGCCTCGGCGTTCATGCCACCAATCTGATCATACTCGGGAGCAAACATCATAACGACAACGCGAACATCATACATATATACCCATCCCTCAAACGGGAATGGATAGGTTTTAAAAACGAAAACCTCATTTTGAAAATAATTTAGAAGAACACCGGTTGATCTTGAGTATCACCTTTCAAAAGTACAAACGTGAAATATCGTTATCGAGACTTTGGAGAACCATTTCGCATTTGATAAAAATGCGGACACTTTCTCTTAGTGAAAACTTTCGAATATTCGACCCTCGTGTCTAAATAAAATTGTTTCTAAAACATTGAAAATATCTCAAAGCATTTTGGTCCTCGAGGTAGAAGAATTTTGAAACGTGTTGTGGCACCTTGTATGTACTACGAGAAAATAATTCATTTTAAAAGTACGTCTCGAAATTTATTTTCTAAGATACTCAAGGTTTTTCAGAAGTACAATAGGCCAAAATGCCCGGAATTCACACTTGTCAATATTCACTTAAACACATCATAGCACACTCATTAAATCGTTCACAATCAAGACAGGTGATATACAATCCCTAGGATATGCTTAACAACATCGTTAAAACAACGATCGGTTTATCAAAACCGGATGGAAAAGCGACATCAAGAACAAAACTCCAAAAAGTCAACTCTAGGGATTCAAGAAAAATTGCTGGATTCGCGAAGAACAATGGATTAGATGATGTTAAAAATCATCTAGGATACTCCAAAACACCTTTGGATGGAAGAAAAAATCAGCCCCAATGCGAAACCTAGTCGCTACGTCTCAATCTCATGGAGGAAGAAGAAAAATGAAGAAAAATGCAACTTCTAGGCGGTGTCCGGTATTTATATGGACACAATTAGCGTGCGCTAATCATTAAGGTTAGCGTGCGCTATCACGGCACTAAACAAAACTCGACCAAAAATACACCGTTAGCGTGCGCTAATCCCAAGTGTTAGCGTGCGCTAACGAGAACTTCAGACCAGTCGGTAGTTCTGGATCGCTCTGAACTACCAGTAGCGTGCGCTATTCTCCCTTTAGCGTGCTACCAACGTACTCTCGCGCGTAAGCCGTAAAGCGTAGCGTGCGCTAACAATTCACAGACAACAACAGAACATATCATAAAATTACATGCCGTAAACCCTTCTCACAAGGATTTACCGTGCTAAGCATGATTTCCCATCTCATTTGAAAATGCTAAAAAGACCAATGACGGTGATATTTTCCAAAACTCAAAAACTCATTTGTCAAACCATCATGAAATATTCAAGGCCAAAATGCCAAAACTTGATTCAAGGAATCGGTTTCACGAAATAAAACTCGGTTGCAAAATACCGAAAGCCGTTTGAAAGAACTCACGCAATGGATAAAATACGATGCGAAAATACATCGGTAGTGACGACACTCCTCGTATAAACCAAATACGAGAGTCTAATAAACACATATCGTGAAATCAAAATCCATAGAAGGATTCCATCATTCAATCGACTAATCATACAAATAACTCGTATCACACGAGGCACAACACAAGGAAGGGAGTTTTACATCCATAGGTCGCACGTAAGTGACGACCGCCCTTTGATACTAATCACGACCAATGATCTCAACGACGCGTCGCGATGCGACTAAGTCAGACAAAATCCGGCGAGACAAAACTCAACCAACACAACTTGGCTCGGCGGACTGAAACTTTCGAGCTAATCGATTTTAAAATCGTATACTCTAGTTATTCGAAAATAAAACCGATAAGTTAAAAATCGTTTTCAAGACCCTTTTAAACACGACAAGGGCTTAACAGTGGTAGCATTTTATAAAATGTCCTAAACACTTTTATACACGACCTTTAAATACCGACACAAGGTTTTATTTGAAAATACAAGGCTGGCTCGCCCAAATTCATGTCATTTTTCAAAAACCCACAATACGATCAAGTCTAAGAAATTTTCAAGCATGCACGCCGCATGTATTATTATTAATAGAAACACATTGGTTGTAAATAATAATAATTAGCCAAGTACCAACAATTCCCGGACACACTCATATACGACATTCAAAAATCACCAGTTCAAAAAGCGCAACTCGGAAATACTAATTCCAAGCATATGTCAAACTATCTCTTCAAGTTTAACAGCGTAACCAAAGATCACCGATTTGGACATATGTCGAAACCAGCTATGTGAGTTTCTCAACAAACTCTGCCATCAATACCTATACCGGAACATATCAATGTTCAAAACTTCTACATCATACTGCACCCTTCGGTGTCCAACTCATCGGTACATTCGGCTCAACATACATTTAGTATATCGCAATTACCAAACACAGATTCCATCACACAGCAAAAGACTAGAGAGTCAAGTCCTCTCACAATATACCACGGAGCAAAACTCGGATCTTTCGATCACCAACGATCCCACCAATGCTAGGAAGTTTAGCGATGGAAGGCTCGCAAAACGACAAACGGTCAAGTCGAGCAGCGCACATACTCCAGAGAGATAAAGAACTGCGCAATACTAGAATCAAAAGTGCACGAACCGGATGGATCGAAAAAACAACTCGACGATAAGTACGAGAGAGGTAATCACAGCTCAAGAAGTGGAATTTCAATACGAGAAAACAAGAGAATCGAGTAAGGAAAACTTACGAGCACTGGAAGTCTTGGGATCTTGCGTGATGTGACAATGTGCAAAACAAATACGACTAGACCCAAATAACCAACAAGCCTAGGTATCCATAAACCTAGAGCTCTGATACCATTTCTGTAACACCCCGAGATATTCAGAGTATATGACAGCGCCGTGGACCCCCACATGGGACCCACCAGGCTACAAACAAGAAAACTCCACTCGACTAACCATCCCGGTTAGCGAGGACACACATTTAATTATAAGACATAAAGTTACGCCCGAGCAACCGCGAAGTGATCATCAACCAACAATGTAACAATTTAAAAGTAGTACAACACGGAGTTTGAATTTGAAAAGCCTAAGTACTCATGATCTGATCTATCGATTTATAAATATAGAAAACAACCAAATCGAAGTGGACAAAAGAAATAAGTAAATCCAAGTGCACATGTCAACGACCCTGGCCAACGTCCTCGTACTGTCCAGGTGCCCGCTCGTCCGGATAATCATAACCTGAAATCCATAATAAGAATTTCCCCAAAACGGGTCCCCAGAGGGGTTAGCAATTACGCTAGTACAAGTAATCAAGGCAAACCAATCGCTTACACATTTCATAGTACATGCACCAATATCATTTCGAAAATCAATACAAGACATGTCTTTTCCGGAAATAAACAGTCAAACAATTTGCCGTGGGAACAGGGCTATACCATTGATCCCGCTCTGTGATCCCTAAGGACCCTCCCGAGCTGGCCATATTATAAAACAAATCACGCACACGCATCGCCTCGGGAACAGGGCTATACCATTGATCCCGCTCCGTGATCCCTAAGGACCCTCCCGAGCTGGCTAGCGAAACAAACTCGTGAATCCAGGGCTATACCATTGGATTCCCTCCGTGATCCCATCGGACCCTCCCGAGGTGAGCAATCACACACAATATACATTACTATTTTACGTTAAGCATAAAGGTTTCCAAAAATACTTGCCTTGAATTATTGACGACGCAACGAACGGAAAGGAAAGTCACCGATGAACGCTAGGAACCAATGAAACCGAACCTAACAATTCGAAGAATACAATCACAACCATTTCTAAATGAATACGGAATTGGAATACACCCGAAAATCCGCCTACGATTCATATATATTCGTATATAAACAACAACGAGGGCGGACCGCAACCAAACCCTCTCGATTCCGTAAAAATCACGAAATATACCATGAATCCGTAGGGAAACTAAGAATACCAACAAGATTAGTCATATTCATCATGAATTAATCGACAAAACGGAACGAATCGGACAAAAACATGAAAACCCCCAATTTTACCTAAAGTAGGGTTCTAAAGATCTAACCTTGATTCGCTGGATCAAGGGATGATATCGGACGAATGATTGATGATATAACCCAAGGAACTCCATGGATATGTTGCTAAACAACATGGCTTCAAGCTTGGAACACGCCCAGCTGCGGAAGAGGAGAAGAAGAAGGTGAAAAATGGCAAGAAAAACGTCTGCAGGGCCTTTTATAGGGGTTGGCGCTGCCGGACACGGCCGTGCCGATCGGCATGGTCGTGTCGCCTGGTGGCCGACAGGACTCGACCGTGTCCCGCTTGACACGTTCGCGGCGTGTAGGGCCTTCCGATAGCGACCCGTCCGACGGCGACTCGGCACGACTCGGCCGTGTCACGGAACACGGTCGGGCGTGTCAGCGATCGTTCGAGCTTATCCGGAAGAGTTCGGCACGGGCGTGTCGGGCGGACACGGTCGGGTCTGAGACGAAACTTTCGGCATTTCGGGACGAGTACGGCACGGGCCGTGTCGGACGACACGGCCGAGTTCGGCCGGCGATGATCGGCAATAACGGCGGTGAGCTAAAACGACCATAACTCTCTCGTCCGGACTCCGATTGACTCACCGTTCGAACCATTGGAAAGCTAACTCGATGCTGTATAATATTGCAAAGATTCAGAATTTTTGGAGTTACCAAAAATTAATGGTGATCTAACAAAGTCGAACTCATACTTAGAAAAGTCGTTTAGTAATCCTGAATTCAACAAAACGACACCGAAACCCGAACCTGAATACGAACCGAAGATAGGGTTACGAAGTACTCACAAAGACGAATCTAAGAGCTAGTAGGACACACGATTCCGACCACCCGAAGGCTCGAAATTCGACAACGGAAGGTAATTACCCCAAACTTTGAGAAATTACGAAAATGGCCCAAATGCCCGAAAATCACCATACGACAACGAATAATCAAACCGAAGCTCACAACACGTATAACAACGTTAAATGAACTTACGAAAAACCCCAAGCAGCGATTTGAGCGAGATTCGCAAGAACCGAACTCAAGCGCGGAAAAGTCGCTAAAAAGCACGGAACTCAACAAAGCAGCACCGAAACGAACTCGGATGACAAAAAGTGCAGAATTAAATATTCTTCGAATGACGAAACGGTCAAAAGCGAGTCGTCAAAACGGACTTCGGCCGAAAAAATAAATTTACCGAAAATCGAAAATTTGCGGATATTACAATAAATAAGATTAAAGGTCAGAAAAAGAGTGAAAGGAGAGACCGATAGATAGAGCGGAGATACCAGAGGAGCAGAAACGAAGAGATTTGTGGGCGACGACAAGACCACGGATCCCTTACGGTTTTTCTTAATTTTTCCGCATCTTATTTTCTAGATCTATTCGAGTAGGATTGTGATTGTAGCAGATTACATGACGGTTTGATTCATTTATTTTTATTTCAATTCATTCATTATTCTATTGAATTGGATTCTTCTTACTGTTCTCAATGCTTTCAATTGTCTGGCCAATAGTTGAATTGATTTGAATGTCTTTATGGATTCGGGAGATGAAATTTAGGCATAGTTCTTGTGAGAAAAATCATGATTGTCGTGAGATAGGGATATACTCATGGGAATTGTGAAGCCTATTTATTGTGGGGATTCATGAACTGTTTTAGCTATTAATTATCTAATTCGAATAGGGATATATCGAGTTAATAATTCTTAGTATTTTCTATCGATCTTGGGAAAGGCTTTAGAATAATTTAGGAATTCCTGGCTTACAATCAATTGAATAAAGGTGAATTGAATTAAATAAAAATCACTCCCGATTGTTTGAGGTGAAAATCATAATCCTACGCCCTTATTATTATTGTTTTTATTATTACTATTATTATTTATTTTTCTGCAATTAGTTTAGAAATAAATTCTATATAATTGTTCTTCAAATAAAATTACGAGTCGACTATATTTTGGTACTTAGTGAAATCAGTCCTCGAGGGAATGATATCTTACTTATCACTTTATTACTTGTTGACACCGTGCACTTGCGGCATAGTGTGAGGTATTTCCTCACAACACCTACCAATAGCAAGGACAAGAGCAACCACAGTGAGAAAGAAAAGGACGAGGAGCCCAAGCCAAAAGCAGTGTCGAATACTCATCCCACTCCACAAATTCCATTCCCACAACGCCTGCAAAAGCAAAAATTGGACAAGCAATTCTCCAAGTTTCTTGATGTCTTCAAGAAACTACATATCAACATTCCATTTGCCGACGCCTTGGAACAAATGCCGAGTTATGTAAAGTTCATGAAGGAAATCTTATCAAACAAAAGAAAGCTCGAAGAGTATAAGACAGTGGCATTGACGGAAGAGTGCAGTGCTATTCTACAGAAGAAGCTCCCACCTAAATTGAGGGATCCGAGAAGCTTTATTATTCCATGCACCATTGGAAATTCGTCTTTCGACAGAGCCTTATGTGATCTAGAAGCCAGCATAAACCTTATGCCCCTTTCTATTTTTAAGAAGCTGGATATTAGGGAAGCCAAGCCGACGACGGTCTCTTTGTAATTAGCTGACAGATCTATCAAATATCCAAGGGGAGTAATAGAGGACATCTTAGTCAAGGTCAATAAATTTATCTTTCGGGCCGATTTTATTGTGCTCGATATGGAGGAGGACCACGACATCCCAATTATCTTGGGAAGACCATTCTTGGCAACTGGACGAACTTTAATTGATGTGGAAAAAGGGAAGCTTACTCTACGAGTTCAAGAGGAGCAAGTTACATTCAATATATTTCGATCCTTACAATATCCTGGTGATGCTGAGAATTGTTTTCAAGTTGACGTCATTAACTCTTGTGTAATTAGAGCCTTTCGGGAGAGTTATCCATCCGATCCATTGGAGTCCGTTTTAGTTGGGTCTTCTTCCGAATTAAATTCAGAGCATGTAGCCTACGTACGACACATGGATGCTTCCCCACCATTTTTCACCCGTCGATCATGTGAGGAGCTCGGAAGTTCACCAACTCGACCCGTCCCATCAATCGATAAACCCCTAAAGATAGAACTCAAACAACTACCGAGTCATTTAAAATATGCATTCTTGGGACCCGACGATTCCTTGCCAGTCATTCTTTCGGCCACTTTAGCGGGGGATCAAGAGGAGAAATTATTGAGGGTTTTGCGGGAGTACAAATATGCCCTTGGATGGTCTATTGCGGATATTAAGGGAATCAGCCCGTCCATTTGCATGCCCAAAATTTTGATGAAGGAAGACTACAAACCATTTGTGGAGCATCAACGTTGTTCAAATCCAAATATGAAAGAGGTGGTAAAAGTCGAGGTTTTAAAACTCCTCGACGCAGGTATGATCTTTCCTATTTCTGATAGCAAGTGGATAAGTCCGGTTCAAGTTGTGTCAAAGAAGGGTGGGATAACGGTTATTCAAAATGATAATAATGAATTAATTCCCACTAGGATTGTCACGGGGTGGCGTATGTGCATAGATTATAGGAAATTAAATAAAGCCACTAGAAAAGACCATTTCCCTTTACCTTTTAATGATCAAATGTTAGATTGATTAGCCGGACATGATTTCTATTGCTTTCTTGATGGTTATTCTGGGTATAATCAGATTTATATAGCCCAAAAGGCCAAGAAAAGACGACGTTTACATGTCCTTATGGCATTTTCGCTTATAGGCGCATGCCTTTTGGTTTATGTAATGCGCCGGCCACTTTTCAATGGTGTATGATGCTATTTTTTCTGACATGGTAGAGCATTGCATTGAAATTTTTATGGATGATTTTTCTGTTTTCGGTGATTCATTTGATATGTGTTTGTAGAATTTGCAGAAAGTCCTAAAAAGATGCGAAGAAACAAATTTGGTCTTGAATTGGGAGAAGTGCCATTTTATGGTCCAGGAGGGCATTGTACTTGGCCACCAAATATCCTCCCATGGAATTGAAGTCGACTGGGCGAAAATTGAAACAATCGAGAAGATGCCTCCGCCTACTTCGGTAAAAGGGATAAGGAGCTTTTTGGGACACGCCGGTTTTTACCGCCGGTTTATTAAGGATTTTTCGAAGATCACGAAGTCGTTGTGCAATTTTCTCATGGAGGATGTTCCGTTTAATTTTGACGAGTCGTGTAAATAAAGTTTCGATCTATTGAAGAAAGCTCCAAGCACCGCCCCGGTAATAGTCACGCCAGACTGGGACCTTCCATTCGAGTTGATGTGTGATGCTAGTGATTTTGCCATTGGGGCTGTTTTGGGACAGAGACGAGGGAAAGTGTTCCACGTCGTGTATTATGCAAGCCGAACTCTTGATGACGCCCAAAGAAATCATGCCACAACGGAAAAAGAATTGTTAGCAGTGATCTTTGCTTTTGATAAATTTCGGGCGTATTTATTGGGGACGAAAGTAGTGGTGTGGACTGACCATTCGGCGATCAAATACCTTTTGGAGAAGAAGGATGCTAAACCAAGGTTGATAAGGTGGGTGCTTCTCCTCCAAGAATTCAACTTGGAAATCCGCGACAAAAAGGGGACTGAGAATGTTATTGCCGATCACCTTTCACGGTTAGAGAGTCCCCTTGAGAAGGGGGAAAGTCATCCACAAATTGTGGAAACCTTTCCCGATGAACACCTCTACAAGTTGGGTTCGCAACACGCGCCTTGGTACGCTGACCTAGTGAACTATTTGGCGAGCAAAATAACTCCGAATGACCTCTCGCGCCAGCAAAAGAAGAAGCTGATTTCAGACGCTAAGTATTACTTGTGGGACGATCCTTTCCTGTTTAAAAGATACCCTTATCGAATGATTCGCAGATCTGTTCCGGATGAAAAAATCTGTGGCGTGCTGAATCATTGTCATGCATCCCCCTACGGTGGGCATTTTAGCGGAAATAGAACAACAACAAAGGTCTTATAATCGGGTTTCTATTGGCCATCGTTATTCAAGGATGCTCACTCCTTTATGTCCACATGTGATCGGTATCAACGGACGGGAAACATCTCAAAACGACATGAAATGCCGTTGAACACAATACTTGAGGTTGAATTGTTCGACGTTTGGGGGATCGACTTCATGGGTCCATTTCCTCCATCAAATAAGAACGTCTATATTCTAGTAGCAGTGGACTACGTCTCAAAGTGGGTTGAAGCGGTGGCACTACCAACAAATGGGTCTAATGTCGTGATCAAATTTATAAAAAAAATATATTTTCACGCGTTTTGGGACTCCACGTGCTATTATCAGTGATGGTGGTTCACACTTCGACAACAAATTCCTTGATGCGGTCTTGAGAAAATACGGAGTCACTCATCGTGTTGCTACAGCCTACCATCCCCAGACGAGCGGTCAAATCTAGATATCAAATCGAGAGCTAAAGTGGATCTTAGATAAAACAGTCAGCTCATCTCGAAAAGATTGGTCCTTTAAACTCGATGATGCACTTTGGGCGTATCGTACTGCATACAAAACACCTATCGGCATATCACCTTACAGATTGGTCTACGGGAAAAGTTGTCATTTGCCAGTAGAGATGGAACATCGTGCATACTGGGTGATAAAGAAATTGAATTTCGATCTTAAATCTGCTGGTGAAAAGCGCTGTTTGCAGTTGAACGAGCTGGAGGAAATTCGTCATAATGCGTACGAGAATGCGAAGCTTTATAAGGAGCGGACAAAGATTTGGCATGATAAGCACATCACACATCGAGAGTTCGTTCTGGGTCAAGAGGTGTTGTTGTTTAATTCTCACTTGAGTTTGTTTCCTGGGAAATTGCGTTCACGATGGTCGGGACCATTTACAGTAGTTCAAGTATTCCCACACGGAGCAGTGGAAGTACAAAAATATGACCGTAAATTTAAAAGTTAATGGGCAGCGGTTGAAGGCCTACTTGGGTAATCCAATAGACGCGCAGAAGACGAGCGTCGTCTTATCCACCGCCGAATGAATGCTAGAAATATCCGGCTGAAGACTATAAACTTAGCGCTTCTCGGGAGGCAACCCGAGAATTAGTTGTAGATTTTATTTTTTCATTGTTTTCATTCATTTTAGGTGTCTTTTTGTTCATCATATTTGCTTTGATATGCTTATCTCTCATTTTCTAGGTGTTTTCCTTTGATTTTTCTGTGCAGGAACTTCCCAGGGGGCATTTATCAGGTTTGGGCCGCGGCACAATGATGGCAGGCCGCGGCACGCACAACTCTATGATAGGGGCTAACTTACTGTACTCTGTGCCGCGGCACGAACCTACTGAGCCGCGGCACACTCGACCCCTGAGCCGCGGTGTTATGTCGAGATTTAAACGTCTCGACAGGCGATCGCCTCAGAGACCGGGCGACCGATCCAGAGCCCAGAAGCCAAGGCAGATCGGCCGACCGAAGGTCCTAGGACAAGTCCCGGTGCCGAGCGATCGACATCTAAGGCGATCGTCTCTCGGTACTTGGCGATCGACTCCTGGTGACCGACCGAATGACGACCGCCTCATGCCGCGCGAAGCCATCGATCGTCCAGTCGGCAAGGGCCGAAGCTCTGACAGAATCCCACGTTCAGTTCCAAGACAAGATCCGCATTTCATGGATCATTAACCACAACCTGTCAACATCTTTCCACCAGCCGACAGGCCCGCCGAAAGGTGTCAGTAGGACCGCCCGTGACAGCAACTCTAGACGCGTGCCGGCTCCTCATTGGACCGCACGGGTGGCTGCCAGCAGCAGCCGCAAGCTTTAGGCAGACAACCCATGTGACATAAAGATGATCGCCCCTTTATTATATTGCCTAAAAGGCGATCGCCCGCCAGGAAACAGGGCATCTCAGCCCCTATAAGTAGAAGGCTGCCTGCACTTGGAAAAAGGGGCTGCCTCTTGATAAGTTCAACTCACAACCTGGCTTTCTCACTCTTGGCAACAACTATCTCTCGGTTCTTTCTTCTCTCTCAGCCTCTCTCACACAGAAGACGATCGGCAGAGAGCAAGAACACCAAAGCTTCGCTCAAGAGCTAGATAAATAGGATCTTTTACAGTCATTGTACTTAGATTCTTACATTAATACTTGTATCCACGAATATTTGTATTAATAACATCTCGCGAGAGCATTCAAGCCCGGGCCTAACAAACCCGACAAATCTTATGCTTTTCCATTCCCTCGGACGTGCTCTCGCAATTTGCTGCTGCTCGACCATTCCAGCAATATCTATCTTCAGATAATATTTCGGGCAACAACAATTAGCGCTAGAGGAAGGAGATCTACCCTCAATTTTTTACTCCTATCATCTCGAAAAACACTCACTGTTCTCCGGGGCATATACCTGAAGAAACACTCACTGTTCTTCAGAGAAAGCTTTCAGAGTCATGACTTCTGCCTCCACATCGAAGAAAGCCACTGGCCGATCCACCAGACGCCTCATTCCGTCTCAGTCCGAGCCACAGCCGATGGCGGAGGGTAGCTGCCGCGGTCCGAGACTCTCGATCCCGCCCCTGAGGGATGGCCCAAGCCTCTCGCTCGATCAGTTCCAAACCGCGGAACAGATCGAGGAGGCCATGGCCATCCTACAGGAGCCACGGAGTGCTCTCAACGCGCCGCCCGCTATAACCTCCTCGGCCGTCCGCCGCATGACCAAACGGAAGTTCAAGGCGTTACTGACCGAGCGATCGCCAGGAGGCTCCAATTCGCAAGAAGAGGCGCTCGCCAGCCGGGGCACCTCTGTTTTCGATCGCCTAGGCAGCGACCCATCTTCGCGATCGGGGCAGTCCGGCCCCAGCCACGAGACGACGGAGCTCGAGTCCGTCACCAGTAGTTCGACGTATCTAACTCCCAGGAGGCAGGCCAGCCACCTGGCTCCCCCTCGCCAAAGAGCCGAGGTCGGCAACAGCAGAGTCAGGAGATCGGTACACGATCGCCTCGGCTCCCGCCCCAAAAGCCGATCCACGAGCGACCAAGCTACAGCGATGGCCGCAATATTATCCGAAGATAGATATTGCTGGAATGGTCGAGCAGCATCAAATTGCGAGAGAACGTCCGAGGGAATGAAAAAGCACAAGATTTTCCGGGTTTGTTAGGCCCAGGCTTGAATGCTCTCGTGAGATGTTATTAATACAAATATTCGTGGATACAAGTATTAATGTAAGAATCTAAGTACAATGAGTGTAAAAGATCCTATTTATCTAGCTCTTGAGCGAAGCTTTGGTGTTCTTGCTCTCTGCCGATCGTCTTCTGTGTGAGAGAGGCTGAGAGAGAAGAAAGAACCGAGAGATAGCTGTTGCCAAGAGTGAGAGGGCCAAGTTGTGAGTTGAACTTATCAAGAGGCAGCCCCCCTTTCCAAGTGCAGGCAGCCTTCTACTTATAGGGGCTGAGATGCCCTGTTTCTTGGCGGGCGATCGCCTTTTAGGCAATATAATAAAGGGGCGATCGTCTTTATGTCACATGGGCTGTCTGCCTAAAGCTTGCGGTTGCTGCTGGCAGCCAACCGTGCGGTCCAATGAGGAGCCGGCATGCGTCTAGAGTTGCTATCACGGGCGGTCCTACTGACACCTTTCGGCGGGCCTGTCAGCTGGTGGAAAGATGCTGACAGACTGTGGTCAATGATCCATGAAATGCGGATCTTCTCTCGGAACTGCACATGGGATTCTGTCAGAGCTTCGGCCCTTGCCGACTGGACGATCGATGGCTTTGCGCGGCATGAGGCGGTCGTCATTCGGTCGGTCACCAGGAGTCGATCGCCAAGTACCGAGAGACGATCGCCTTAAATGTCTATCCCTCGGCACCGGGACTTGTCCTGGGACCTTCGGTCGGCCGATCTGCCTTGGCTGCTGGGCTCTAGCTCGGTCGTCCTGTCTCTGAGGCGATCGCCTGTCGAGACGTTTAAATCTCGACATAACAATTGCCCCCAGCTCGGTCCGATGTTGAAGACACGGGGTGAGGTGGTTCTTGCTGGCGATCGTGTAGGATGAAGATGGGCGATCCGTTGAGCCCCCCAGCTCGGTCCGACATTGAAGACACAGGGTGAGGTGGTTCTTGCTGGCGATCATGTAGGATGAAGGCGGGCGATCCGTTGAGCGGACCCTGGTTTCGGACTTGGGCGATCTGGTCGATTGGCTAGCTATCTTCGGTCTTATACCTGCAAAAAACAATTTTGGCCGATCCCTCGTAGAAACTTGATTGTTTCGTCGCTGAGGAACCGTGCACAGTCGCGGAGTTCGATGGACCGACTCCATGACCGTGTCTTGTGCGCGAACGACATTGACTGTCTCGTGACTCATTTTATTGTGAGGGTCCTCTGTTAGGCTGCGCCTCGCCTCGTATTTAAACGAAGGGCGTGCGGTCTTGGTCTAGAGGAGTCCTTGCGCGGGGCGTCGTTGGATTAATCAACTCCACTTCCGCGGCTTGCTAGCTCTGCTTCCACCTCGGCCCGCCATGAAGATGGCGACCCTCGACGGTGTACGTTGAGATGGGGGTACTGACGCGTCGCATTGTCCGGGTCCACCATGTTAGATGATGAACCTTTGAGGGCGGGCGATCATGTCCACTGATTAGTTTTGGAGGGCTCTCAGACTACGCCAGCCTCATATTTAAACGAAGGGCGGGCGATCTTGGCCCAAAGGGACCTTGCATGGCCGAAGCAGTCGGTTCCATTGACTACCAGGACCATGGCTGCACTCTCCTACCTCGGATCGTCATGTAGATGCCGACCTTCGACAGTGTACATTGTGCGGTGGAGGCGATCTCGTGCCGTAGTCCACCATGTTAGATGATGAACTGTAGATGGCGAACGAGTCCTCCGGTTTTGGTGATGTTGCTTGAGATCGGCGATCAGGCTGGAAGACTGGAGATCGTTGTTCGGGCGCTGATCGCGCTGCTCATAGGCTGAGAAGAAACCTTTGCCTGGCCAGAAAGTCTGCGGCTTTAGCGCGGAAAATCGCGTAGGTCGGGGGATGGTCCTTCGTAAGGTGCCTGAACATAGGCGAATGACCATGGAATCCCTCTAAGACGAGTAGAGGGCGATCTCATCGCTTATGGGCGCGCCGTTGAGGATGATCTCGTCTACCCGGTCGATGCAGTCTGCGTCGGACTCTTCCTCTCCCTGCCTGATTTGCATCATGCGATGGGGACCTTCCGGCCGAGCGACCTTGGCGGCGAAGTAAGTTGTGAAGCTGTTCGCCAGCTGACCAAAGGAGTTGATGGATCGCGGTGGCAATGAGGTGTACCACCTGTGAGCGAGGTCGTTCAGCGTCAGTGGGAACATTCGGCACCTGGTCGCGTCTGATGCCCCACACCCGGTCATATAGATCCGAAACTTGCTCAGATGAGTTTTGGGGTCTGATCTCCCCTCGTACAGAGGTGTTTGCGGAGGAGCGATCTTATGCTGCACGGGGGCGAGCTCGATGTGGACCGCGAGCGGATCGCTCGGCCCGGCGATCTTCCTCTTGGCGCCTGCCCCAGATTCCAGGAGCGTCTTCATGTCGTCGAGCTGGCGTTGCATTGCGGCCATCACTGTAGCTTGGTCACTCGTGGATCGGCTTTTGGGGCGGGAGCCGAGGCGATCGTGTACCGATCTCCTGACTCCGCTGCTGCCAACCTCGGCTCTTTGGCGAGGGGGAGCCAGGTGGCTGGCCTGCCTCCTGGGAGTTGGATACGCCGAACTCCTGGTGACGGACTCGAGCTCCGTCGTATCGTGGCTGGGGCCGGACTGCCCCGGTCGCCAAGATGGGTCGCTGCCTAGGCGATCGAAAACAGAGGTACCCCGGCTGGCGAGCGCCTCTTCTTGCGAATGGGAGCCTCCTGCGATCGCTCGGTCAGTAACGCCTTGAACTTCCGTTTGGTCATGCGGAGGACGGCCGAGGGGGTTATAGCGGGCGGTGCGTTGAGAGCACTCCGTCTCTCCTGTAGGATGGCCATGGCCTCCTCGATCTGTTCCGCGGTTTGGAACTGATCGAGCGAGAGGCTTGGGTCGTCCCTCAGGGGCGGGATCGAGAGTCTCGGACCGCGGCGGCTACCCTCCGCCATCGGCTGTGGCTCGGACTGAGACGGAATGAGGCGTCTGGCGGATCGGCTAGCGGCTTTCTTCGACGTGGAGGCAGAAGTCATGATTCTAAAAGCTTTCTCTGAAGAACAGTGAGTGTTTCTTCAGGTATATGCCCCGGAGAACAGTGAGTGTTCTTCGAGATGGTAGGAGTAAAAAATTGAGGGTAGATCCCCTTCCTCTAGCGCCAATTGTTGTTGCCCGAAATATTATCCGAAGATAGATATTGCTGGAATGGTCGAGCAGCAGCAAATTGCGAGAGCACGTCCGAGGGAATGGAAAAGCACAAGATTTGCCGAGTTTGTTAGGCCCGGGCTTGAATGATCTCGCGAGATGTTATTAATACAAATTCGTGGATACAAGTATTAATGTAAGAATCTAAGTACAATGAGTGTAAAAGATCCTATTTATCTAGCTCTTGAGCGAAGCTTTGGTGTTCTTGCTCTCTGCCGATCGTCTTCTGTGTGAGAGAGACTGAGAGAGAAGAAAGAACCGAGAGATAGCTGTTGCCAAGAGTGAGAAAGCCAGGTTGTGAGTTGAACTTATCAAGAGGCAGCCCCCCTTTCCAAGTGCAGGCAGCCTTCTACTTATAGAAATGAGATGCCTGTTTCTGTGGCGATCGCCTTTTAGGCAATATAATAAAGGCGATCATCTTTATGTCACATGGGTTATGCACAAAGCTTGCATTTCTTCTTTGGCGGCCGTCTTGATCCCAATGAGGAGTCGGCACGCGTCTAGAGTTGCTGTCACGGGCGGTCCTACTGACACCTTTCGGTGGGCCTGTCGGCTGGTGGAAAGATGCTGACAGGCTGTGGTCAATGATCCATGAAATGCGGATCTTGTCTCGGAATTGCACGTGGGATTCTGTCAGAGCTTCGGCCCTTGCCGACTGGACGATCGATGGCTTTGCGCGGCATGAGACGGTCGTCATTCGGTCGGTCACCAGGAGTCGATCGCCAAGTACCGAGAGACGATCGCCTTAGATGTCGATCGCTCGGCACCAGGACTTGTCCTGGGACCTTCGATCGGCCGATCTACCTTGGCTGCTGGGCTCTGGCTCGGTCGCCCGGTCTCTGAGGCGATCGCCTGTCGAGACGTTTAAATCTCGACATAACAATTGCCCCCCAGCTCGGTCCGATGTTGAAGACACGGGGTGAGGTGGTTCTTGCTGGCGATCGTGTAGGATGAAGACGGGCGATCCGTTGAGCCCCCCAGCTCGGTCCGATGTTGAAGACACGGGGTGAGGTGGTTCTTGCTGGCGATCGTGTAGGATGAAGATGGGCGATCCGTTGAGCGGACCCTGGTTTCGGACTTGGGCGATCTGGTCGATTGGCTAGCTATCTTCGGTCTTATACCTGCAAAAAACAATTTTGGCCGATCCCTCATAGAAACTTGATTGTTTCGTCACTGAGGAACCGTGCACAGTCGCGGAGTTCGATGGACCGACTCCATGACCGTGTCTTGTGCGCGAACGACATTGACTGTCTCGTGACTCATTTTATTGTGAGGGTCCTCTATTAGGCTGCGCCTCGCCTCGTATTTAAACGAAGAGCGTGCGGTCTTGGTCTAGAGGAGTCCTTGCACGGGGCGTCGTTGGATTAATCAACTCCACTTCCTCAGCTTGCTAGCTCTGCTTCCACCTCGGCCCGCCATGAAGATGGCGACCCTCGACGGTGTATGTTGAGATGGGGGTAGTGACGCGTCGCATTGTCCGGGTCCACCATGTTAGATGATGAACCTTTGAGGACGGGCGATCGTGTCCACTGATTAGTTTTGGAGGGCCCTCAGACTACGCCGACCTCGTATTTAAACGAAGGGCGAGCGATCTTGGCCCAAAGGGACCTTGCATGGCCGAAGCAGTCGGTTCCATCGACTACAAGGACCATGGCTGCACTCTTCTACCTCGGATCGTCATGTAGATGCCGACCTTCGACAGTGTACGTTGTGCGGTGGAGGCGATCTCGTGCCGTAGTCCACCATGTTAGATGATGAACTGTATATGGCGAACGAGTCTTCCGGTTTTGGTGATGTTGCTTGAGATCGGCGATCGGGCTAGAAGACTGGAGATCGTCGTTCGGGCGCCGATCGCGCTGCTCATAGGCTGAGAAGAAATCTTTGCCTGGCCAGAAAGTCTGCGGCTTTAGCGCGGAAAATCGCGTAGGTCGGGGGATGGTCCTTCGTAAGGTTCCTGAACATAGGCGAATGACCATGGAATCCCCCTAAGACCGAGTAGAGGGCGATCTCATCGCTTATGGGCGCGCCGTTGAGGATGATCTCGTCTACCCGGTCGATGCAGTCTGCGTCGAACTCTTCCTCTCCCTACCTGATTTGCATCATGCTGTTAGGCGTATTTTTATACGCTTATTTATCATTATTTCGTAATATTTTGGAGAGTGAAATCGTCTAAATGAGCTTTTAATGCCTTAAATTTGTATGATTGACAGGAAATTGAAGTCCGGAAGCTAAAACGAGGCAAAGCGGTAGCAGCAAAAGCTGGACTACGAGCGCGGCACAAGGAAGGCTGAGCCGCGGCACATGAAGACACCAACCGAAGGCGAGTAACTGTACTGTGCGCAGCCTGACCAGGTGAGCCGCGGCACAGAAGAATTAATTAACGCCCAGGCATTCAGCTGAAGGCGATGTGCCGCGGCACAGGTTTAGTGAGCCGCGGCACACTTAGCGGGTTTTGTAGGTCTGCGCGGATTTTGGGCCGTTTCGAAGCCAGTTTTCGACCAACTAATACGGACGCGATTTGTGGAGGTGCTGAGCTATAAATAGGGTTTAAGACCCTAATTAAATCATCTTGGAATCATGAGAGCTTTAACTTTTGAGAGCTTAAGCTTGGAGACGGCAGAAGAAGAGGGAAGCAGAAGGATTCAAGGGCAGAAGGCGGAAGCTGAAGAACGGAGGAATCCGCGCTTCATCTGCGTTTGAATTTTATGCTTTCGTTTATTTATTCTGTATTTTCAGTTTTTAGTATGTCAGGCTAAAGCCCTAATCTAGGGTTTTGATGAAACCTTTGTTTGTGAATTGATTGAGATTATCGATTTATTACCTTTTTATTGAGTTTTCCCAATTATGTTTAATGCTTGCAATTATCGGCCAATAGTTGTATTGATTTAATCATTCACTTCGAATCGTGAGAGGAGATTTGGTGAGGAACTATTGGTGAGGACCGTTTTATTCTATGAGATAGGAATATACTCATAGGAACTACGTGGCCTTTAGGAGATTTCATGCTTTTTGCCTATCGACGAAATAATTCACCTAGGGATAGAGTGCGTTAGTCGCCGTTAGATAAATCTATTGACCTCGGGAGGCGGTAGAATATATTAGCAATCTCCGCCTTCAATAAATTGGGAAAATTATTTATTACGGATAATCGAGTAAATTCGGATTAACTAAGGTGGATTGAACCTAGACTTATTTATCATTTGATTTCTTTTATCCAAGATATTGTTTTCTCTTTGCTTAATCTTTTAGTACTTCTTTTAGTTATTAATCGCAAAACCCAAAATTCGATTGTTCGGATAAAATTGGAATACGAAAACATCGGTAGTTAGAGATTGATCCTCGTGGGAACGATACTCTACTTATCACTTTATTACTTATGTGATGACGTGCACTTGCGTGTAGGAAATATCGCAACAAGTTTTTGGCGCCGTTCTTAGGGATTGAAATTTTTCTAATATCGATTTAAGTATTTCCAGTCTTAATTTGAGCGTTTTACTTTTATTTTTGTATTTAATTTCGTTTATTTATTTTTCCTTTGGGACCTTTTGTAGTGCATGAGAAGACTCGTGTGAAGGCCTACTACCTTTGGACACCGAGCTCGGCGCACTCTAAGAAGGAACAAAAAGGAGAGAAGAGAGTTGCGGGCACGGTCAACATGGCCGAGAATATCGAAATCCAAGGAGGAGACAACCAAGTGCGGCAAGTTCAACCGGAACTAGCTCTTCGAGATTATGCCATGCCGCAGTCAACGCTAATTTTTCGGGAATTCGGCGTCCCACTATCCAAGCTAATAATTTTGAGATCAAGCCCGCCATTATTCGGATGGTGCGGGCGAGCCCATTACGTAATTTCCGAAGGGCGACCCGAATGCCCACATTGCTTCTTTCCTTGAGATATGCGATACATTCAAAACTAATGGTGTCACCGACGATGCCATCCGATTGAGGCTTTTCCCTTTCTCTTTGAGGGATAAAGCAAAGTTTTAGTTAAATTCCTTACCTGGTCGATTACAACATGGGAGAGGTTAGCGCAAGCCTTCCTTGCCAAATTTTTCCCACCAGCTAAGACGGCGAGGTTGAGAAACGAGATAACCACTTTTGCCCAGTACGATATGGAATCGCTCCACGAGGCGTGGGAGCGATATAAAGAATTGCTACGAAGATGCCCTCATCACGGCATTCCTGATTGGCTTCAGCTGCATACGTTCTATAATGGTTTGAGTGCTTCTACACGCACTCTAGTGGATGCGGCCTCTGGTGGGACCTTCATGGGAAAATCTATGGCCGAGGCTTACGTGCTTTTGGAAGATATGGCCGAAAACGCATACCAATGGCCATCAGAAAGATTGACACCGAAGAGAGTCATGGAGGTTTCAAGCAATGACCCGATTTCCACTTTGTCAGCTCAAGTCGCCGCTTTGACACATGACTCCGAGCATTTTCGCACGCACCCCGTTACCATAGAGACATGCAATTGGTGTAACGGATCACACGGCGCGGAATGTCAAGTTGGAAATCCGTTCGAGCAAAATCGGATGGAGCGAGCTCAATTCGTAGGAAATGGGAATCGGCCGAATAACCCGTACTCAATACTTATAATCCGGGGTGGCGCAATCATCCTAACTTTTCATGGAGAAACGGACAAAACTCACACCAGCCCCGTTCGCCCAGAATCAACGGCAGCCCCCTCCCGCTCCCAAAGTGTCTCTCGAGGAAGCACTTGCAAAATTGGCGGCAAATACGAGTCAATTTATGACCGTCTGGAAGCTACATTACAAAATCATTACGCTTCCATTCGAACTTGGAGGTCGATTGGGCGAATCGCTAATGTGTTGACTCGTCGGAGGAGCATTGCCGAGTACAAGAGACAAATCTAGAGTGAGTCTAAATGCAATTAGCTTGAGAAGCGGGAGAGAGGTCTTGGATCAGCCGGCGGGGTAAGAGAAGAAGGAAATTGAGGAGTCGAAGGATTTAAAGCCGGAGGAGTCGAAGGATTTGAAGCCGGATAACTCGAAGACATGTGTTCCCAGTTCCGTTTCCTTGAGACTACAACAAAGAAGGGCGGACAAACAATTTTCTAAGTTCCTTGATGTGTTCAAAAAGCTTCACATAAATATTCCGTTCGCCGACGCATTGGAACAGATGCCGAGTTATGTCAAGTTTATGAAAGAGATATTATCGAAGAAGAGAAAGCTTGAGGAGTTTGAAACGGTCACCTTGACAGAGGAATGCAGTGCAATTCTTCAAAAGAAGCTCCCACCTAAATTGAAATATCCGGGAAGCTTCAACATATCGTGCACCATGGGGAATCTTTCGTTTAATAAGGCACTATGCGATCTTGGTGCGAGTATCAACCTCATGCCTCTGTCGATTTTCAAAAAGCTGAATATTGGGGAAGCCAAGCCAACCACAGTCTCATTACAATTGGCGGATCGATCGATAAAGTATCCGAGGGGAGTAATCGAGGATGTTTTAGTTAAAGTTGATAAGTTCATCTTTCCGGCTGATTTCATCGTACTCGACATGGAGGAAGATGAAAATATTCCAATCATCTTGGGACGACCATTTCTAGCGAAGGGCCGAACCCTTATAGACGTGGAAAAGGGGGAGTTGACTCTGAGGGTCCAAGACGAGCAAGTTACTTTTCAAGTATTCAAATCGTTCCCATGTCCCGGAAGTGCTGATAAAGGATCACAAATTGAAGGTGTGGATGTTGTTGAAAAAGTAAAGCACCGAAAACATCGTCGGTGGGAAAATTCAGATTTTGTGTTAGATGGCCCAAGTTTTAAGAAGGATGTAGAACGAGTGGCGTTCCTCGAGCATGAGGAAAACTCTGCTGCAGTCGTGAGTTCGTTTGTGAAGGAGGAGAGTGAGCCGGAAGCCAAGCGGACAAGTAGTCATGGAGAAACCGGGTGTTTCGGGAAGTTATTCACGTCGAAACCTTTTCGCAAACAACATTTGATGACCGAACCAAGAGTCGAACCGCTGATGACCAATGGTCATAATTTTAACCAAAATATAAACGGTTCGATGAACGGGGCGGAAACCAAATGGAGTTTGCGAAAGGCGAACTAACATTGTCCAATAGGTCCGGCTGAAGACTATAAACTTAGCGCTTCTCGGGAGGCAACCCGAGTTCGTAGTTGTAGATTTTTGCATTTCTTTATTTTTCTTGTATTCGTGATTCTTATTTTTCATCATTTTTGTGCTTCAATTTGCTTCTGCCTCTCGTTTTTAACGTCTTCTTCTCAAAATTCTGTGCAGGAAAGTCCCAGGGAAGAAACTGAAGTATGAGCCGTGGCACACATCAATCGCAAGGGGAGGCTAAACCAACTGTACCTTGTGCCGCGGCACGGCTTAAATGAGCCGCGGCACACTAGAGTATTGAGCCGCGGCACACGAACTCTATGCCGCGGCACACGACAAAACGAGAACACAGGTGAAAGGGACTGTACCTTGTGCCGCGGCTCACTTTTACTGTGCCGCGGCCCCCGTCGCCAAATAAGAGCAACCAGGTTGGGCTCATTCCATCGTTCGGCATGCACAAGGTATCTTCTTCCTTCTCTTCCTTCCTTCCTGCACACGATGAGGTTAGTTGGTTCCATTCTATTAGTCTCCTTCTCAAATTCTCCAGGTAATTTTTGATTTCTAAATCATAAGTGATTCTTGATATAAAAAGATTTGGAGTTTTATATTGCTAGTTGTTCTTCATTGTTGTTTCTAAAATGGAGTTGGAATATGGGGAATTTGTTATTGTGATGGAATTGATGTTTATGAATGAATTGTTGATGATGGTTTTTGTAATTCAGGGTTATAATCTGTGTTATTATTTTTGGGATTTGGAATTAACCATCAAAAATTTTTGTTCTTCATTTTAACTTGTGCACACAAGGTGTTTGATAAATTGCAGCAATGAAAAATTGGTAAGCTAGGTATTTTCAAAATTATATGCAATGAATCGTGTTGTCAAATTACATTATCCCCAACCCCTACATCATGTTCAACTTGAGAGCTCGTATTTAACTTCCTTTTTGATGATGCAAGCTCATTCATTCACACTCCGCATGATGTAGTCAAGAAGCGTGCAAGCTCACCGACGATCTGGCACCGGCTCTGAGCGGTGGAGGAGTACTTGACCTTTACTTTTATTGCATATCATTTTTGTCCATTGAGGTCAATGTCGTCCTAAGTTTGGGGGATTTACTTTGATCTACATTCATTCTTTGTACCTTATTTTATTCTTTGTACATTATTTCGTTGCACTTTTCATTTCTATGCGTAAAATTTTTTAGATAGCCTTGCTTGTCGTAGTTTTTCTTTATTCGTGAATTTTCGTGCTTCTATTTGTGTGATCTTGATGTTACGACAACTGTCTTTCTCTCTCGAAGAAGCGGGCGAGTTCTAGTTGAGTTGTAGTCGATTATTTACATTGCCTTAGTATTCAATTAGGTCCGAAATTTTTCATGATTGTAGAGGTCTTGGCGGATAAGAGACGATACATACTTGTTTTTAAATCCCCATCAATACGTTTGGCTACATTTTCCGGATAGTGAGTAAATCTTGTTTCTTGATCGTGTGGGCACTTAGATTGAGTTTAGAGTCGGTCGATTTTCCCAAAAGTCGAGATAAGTGTTCTATGAAGGGAAGTCTAGTAACAGGGGTATTCGCGTGACCCGTTGTTTACTCTCGCGTAAAGCAGCGACCTTGATTAGACTAGTGATTTAGATATTTCACATGTGCCAATGATAGGAGCCTAGTAACCGGGGTATTCGCGTGACCATTGTTTACTCTCGCGTAAAACGGCAACCTTGATTCGGACATGCGGAAATTATGTATTCGAGTTGTTTCTCCGCTGTAGACGGGAACTTAGTAACTAGAAGCATCCATGCGCCCCATGAGTGTCTTTTACGTCAAATGGTTTTCCAATACATGAGAATGGAGTTTCCCCCCTAGGATTATCCCGATGAAACATCCCGAGATCCTAACCTAGTGGTCAACTCGAATCGAAATTCTTGAGCATATATATATGGGGATACTGTCCGAGGTTTAATTGTTATGAAACTCGTGAAAATTGTGCCTTTCGACTGTGGAACGGGACGAACTAGCTCGGTTGTGTTAGCCTTTCTTATTGACGGTCGATTTGATTCACGTTTTGTTGATCTTTGAGATGAATTTTCTGCATGAACGAGTGATTAGGACTGAATTTGATTACTTTGCGGAATCATTATTCTGAGTGCAGCTCGCTTTTATGACACTTGTATTATTTAGAGAGAATCACAGGATAGTATTGATTAGGTTGATCACTATGAGTTGCACGATTATTCACGACATTCTTTTATTGAATTTAATTCTTTTTGCTTGAGGACAAGCAAAGGCTTAAGTTTGGGGGTATTTGTTAGGTGTATTTTTATACGCTTATTTATCATTATTTCGTAATATTTTGGAGAGTGAAATCGTCTAAATGAGATTTTAATGCCTTAATTTTGTATGATTGACACGAAATTGAAGTCCGGAAGCTAAAACGAGGCAAAGCGGTAGCAGCAAAGCTGGACTACGAGCCGCGGCACAAGGAAGCTGAGCCGCGGCACATGAAGACACCAACCGAAGGGCAGAGTAACCTGTACTCTGTGCCGCGGCACAGCCCAGGTGAGCCGCGGCACAGAAGAATTAATTAACGCCCAGGCATTCAGCTGAAGGCGATGTGCCGCGGCACAGGTTTAGTGAGCCGCGGCACACTTAGCGGGTTTTGTAGGTCTGCGCAGATTTTGGGCCGTTTCGAAGCCAGTTTTCGACCAACTAATACGGACGCGATTTGTGGAGGTGCTGAGCTATAAATAGGGTTTAAGACCCTAATTAAATCATCTTGGAATCATGAGAGCTTTAACTTTTGAGAGCTTAAGCTTGGAGACGGCAGAAGAAGAGGGAAGCAGAAGGATTCAAGGGCAGAAGGCGGAAGGCAAGAACGGAGGAATCCGCGCTTCATCTGCGTTTGAATTTTATGCTTTCGTTTATTTATTACGTATTTTGATTTTTAGTATGTCAGGCTAAAGCCCTAATCTAGGGTTTTGATGAAACCTTTGTTTGTGAATTGATTGAGATTATCCAATTTATTACCTTTTTATTGAGTTTTCCCAATTATGTTTAATGCTTGCAATTATCGGCCAATAGTTGTATTGATTTAATCATTCACTTGAATCGGGAGAGGAGATTTGGTGAGAACTATTGGTGAGGACCGTTTTATTACGTGAGATAGGAATATACTCATAGGAACTACGTGGCCTTTAGGAGATTTCATGCTTTTTGCCTATCGACGAAATAATTCACCTAGGGATAGAGTGCGTTAGTCGCCGTTAGATAAATCTATTGACCTCGGAGAGGCGGTAGAATATATTAGCAATCTCCGCCTTCAATAAATTGGGAAAATTATTTATTACGGATAATCGAGAGTAAATTCGGATTAACTAAGGTGGATTCAGAACCCTAGACTTATTTATCATTTGATTTCTTTTATCCAAGATATTGTTTTCTACTGCTTAATCTTTTAGTACTTCTTTTAGTTATTAATCGCAAAACCCAAAATTCGATTGTTCAGATAAAATTGGAATACGAAAACATCGGTAGTTAGAGATTCAATCCTCGTGGGAACGATACTCTACTTATCACTTTATTACTTGTAAACGATGACGTGCACTTGCGTGTAGGAAATATCGCAACACATGCGATGGGGACCTTCCGGCCGAGCGACCTTGGCGGCGAAGTGAGCTGTGAAGCTGTTCGCCAGCTGACTAAAGGAGTTGATGGATCGCGGTGGCAATGAGGTGTACCACCTGTGGGCGAGGTCGTTCAGCATTAGTGGGAACATTCGGAACCTGGTCGCGTCTGATGCCCCACACCCGGTCATATAGATCCAAAACTTGCTCAGATGAGTTTCGGGGTCTGATCTTCCCTCGTACAGAGGTGTTTGCGGAGGAGCGATCTTATGCTGCACGGGGGCGAGCTCGATGTGGACCGCGAGCAGCTCGCTCGGCCCGGCGATCTTCCTCTTGGCGCCTGCCCCAGATTCCAGGAGCGTCTTCATATCGTCGAGCTGGCGTTGCATTGCGGCCATCGCTGTAGCTTGGTCGCTCGTGGATCGGCTTTTGGGGCGGGAGCCGAGTCGATCGTGTACCGATCTCCTGACTCCGCTGCTGCCGACCTCGGCTCTTTGGCGGGGGGAGCCAGGTGGCTGGCCTGCCTCCTGGGAGTTGGATACGCCGAACTACTGGTGACGGACTCGAGCTCCGTCGTCTCGTGGCTGGGGCCGGACTGCCCCGGTCGCCAAGATGTTTCACTGCCTAGGCGATCGAAAACAGAGGTGCCCCGGCTGGCGAGCGCCTCTTCTTGCGAATGGGAGCCTCCTAGCGATCGCTCGGTCAGTAACGCCTTGAACTTCCGTTTGGTCATGCGGCGGACGACCGAGGGGGTTATAGTGGGCGGCGCGTTGAGAGCACTCCGTCGCTCCTGTAGGATGGCCATGGCCTCCTCGATCATTCGCGGTTTGGGCCCGATCGAGCGAGGCAGGCCGTCCCTCAGGGGCGGGATCGAGAGTCTCGGACCACGGCGGCTACCCTCCGCCATCGGTTGTGGCTCGGACTGAGACGGAATGAGGCGTCTGGCGGATCGGCCAGCGGATTTCTTCGACGTGGAGGCAGAAGTCATGATTCTGAAAGCTTTCTCTGAAGAACAGTGAGTGTTTCTTCAGGTATATGCCCCGGAGAATAGTGAGTGTTCTTCGAGACGGTAGGAGTAAAAAATTGAGGGTAGATCCCCTTTGTCACACCCCCTAGATTTGACTATCAGATACCGGATATTAAAAATATCCTTATTATATATTACACCACAGCGGAAAACTTAAACCCTTTAAGAGGAAACTCTTTTTACACACCAAAAGTCACTTTTACACGTCAGTCGACTATTATATTACAACCAAAAGAAAACATCGGATGTATAGGTTTATAAGCAAACTTAGACTTAACACACAGAGAACACTCCACAGGTCTGATGTTCATATACAACGGCTCGTTGGTGTAGAGAAGCGTCCCATATGTCACCCTATGCCTGATACCCCGAATTATTACCTGTATCACAAAAATTCAACTAAATGAGCGAAAGCTCAGTAAGTAGTGACACACAATGCATGAATGCATTTATGAATGAGTTTGTGAAATGCAATTTCATTTTCCTTTAACTTTCAAAAACTCTTTTATAGCGCGTTGCTATGTACACCTCGAGTTCCTGGCCCGGGCTAAAAGTGTGCATGTCCAACCATAGCCAGAACAAACTGCCCAATCATAACACATGGGTCAGCCTGGCGTGTCCCAGACTCCACCAGGATCATGGCTATAAGGTGCCCAATCATACACATGGGTCACCACGGTGTGTCCCAGACTCCACCGCAAAACATCACACAAAGTGTCCAATCATAACACATGGATCACTATGACGTGCCCCAGACTCTGCCACAAAATAGCCCCTTACCAGTAGCTCGCAATGCACATAACCAAAACAGTTTGTTCTGATCACCTTTAGAACGCCTGTACTATATGCTATGATCATATGCATCGTGATAATACCACATGTATAAATGCTCTATGGGACATGTCACATAATAAGAATAGAGCAATATGTTATCCACATATACACAAGGTATATGCAATATCCAAAACATCAATCATTAGCACATATTTCAGACAAAATGCTCTTGTGATACAGTTTTGCAATCAGTTACTACTTACCTTGATCAGGTGATACCTTTGCTTTTATACCAATAAGAGTTGGTTGTGATGATATATCTTCAATCCTGTTTCAAGGAGTGCCTTTAACGAATCTATATGGTATACACAAGGTTTAACTCACTGCGTATCCGAAGGGTTTTACCAATTTCACATAATTAGTATTCTACAAATCTTATGTACGCCTTTCGTTATATACGAGCATAATACTCTATCCTTTTTGCACTCCTAACTCATTATGAAGCCTATTACTTTCTGTTCATATTGTTAGATAACTCTTATAGGCCACAATTCTAGGATTCTACAACAAGACAATGGTTTAGGGGAATTTATCAAGATCTTGAAATCACTGAATTTGTCCCGCGTATATCCACTTAATTATAAGTCAGATTTGCATGAATTTTTGATATAGTATACCTAATATACTTAAGAACATGTATATAGCAACTTATGCCCCTGAGTCACACGAATTCAATACCATCCACACATATTTTCAAAAGGTGGCAGAATTGATTCTTTTGTTGTCTTAGTGAGTTTTAAGCCCTATAAATCCACCTTAAACACAAGTTTAGGCCATGTATGAGTTCTAAACACCATTATAACGTATATAATCACCTAAACCAGCTCTCACAACTTCATATAATACAAGAACCATAGCTAGAACAAGAGTAGAACGAAGATAACTCACCTTGATTGTGAACTGAATTGAGGTGTTGATGTTTTTTGTGATTTCTCCTCAATTTTTTGATGGATTTTCAAAGTGTGGAGCTTATGGATCGAGTTCAGAGTGTCTAGAAGAGTTTAGAATCAGTTTCCTCCCTTATCTAAGTGAAAGAGTCGGTTTATAAGGGTGAAAGTTCTAAAATACCCCTCAATGGCCTCCAGAAGTCAGGTTTAGAAGAATGGACCAGTTGAAGTTGTTATAATCCGGTTCTTGGATGTTTTAAACCGGTTATTAGGAGGTATTGATCATGTTTAGGGTATGGATATATGGTCCAAGGTTTTTGATAAAGTTTAATATGTATTTTTATTGTTTAAACTCAGCTACTTTTGCGAATACCTTCGAAAGTGGTAGAAACTGAGTTTGTTATTATCTTTATGAAATTTTATATAACTAAACCATAGAAATAAGAGTCCGAGTACTCACTTAGAAATATGACATTATTGGATACTGAACTAATGGACAAATTCTATTCTACCCGACCGCATTTGGGACGAATAAGGTACTTACAAATCGAATGACTTAACAAAGGTTCTCCGAGGCCACAATTTCATCATTGATGGTATTCACCAGTATCAAGATGTTTGACACGTGTTATCGGAATAAGAAAGGGTTATTTACTTGAATCATCAATCCAAATTGATTCAGCATACCCGCCGACTATAGCCCCGAGACCAACCGATAGACACGTCACTGATATTACTTACTGCTTATAGGCTTACCACTTGAACTTGGGGTTATGTTCAATGCTTAGCCAGTTCAATGCCGTTAACTTAACTATCAAATAAGGTGAATCATGAAATGCCAAATAATACTTAATAACAAGTAATGCATGAATCATATTATTCAAATAATAGCAGTTTCATGTCACACTGTCACATTTTTATACGATTAAGCATGAAGTCTTGCATGTTTTAAGATTAATATGTTATTATTGACTAGACCTTGTGTGTGAGAGTTTTGGGCATCACGTCCTCGAAATTTACTTACCGAATAGAGCCGGATATTTATGCCTCATTTCATCTTCCTTTTCCCACGTGGCTTCTTCAACTGAGTGATTCTTCCACAACACCTTAACAAATGATATCTTTTTGTTCCTCAATTCTGTTTGCTTACTATCCAGGATCTTGACCGGTGTCTCTTCATAATTCAAGTCCTCACTTAACGGCAATTGCTCATAGCTCAATATATGTGATGGATCCGAGACATACCTCTTCAACATTGAAACGTGAAAGACATCGTGAACATTTGTTAGTGATGGCGGAAGTGCTAACCTGTATGCCACTTCTCCAATTCTTTCCAGTACCTCAAATGGGCCTATGTATCTTGGATTTAATTTCCCTTTCTTTTTGAATCTCATGACGCCCTTCATTGGTGCCACCTTGAGAAACACTTTGTCCCCGACATCAAACTCAAGCATTCGTCGTCGGTTGCCCGCGTAGCTCTTCTGCCGACTCTGAGCTGTTAGCATTCTTTTTCTAATCTTCTCAATGGCTTCTTTGGTTTTCTGCACCAATTCTGGTCCAAGAAACTTCCTCTCACCCAGCTCATCCCAATGAATCGGTGATCTGCACTTTCTGCCATAAAGAGCTTCGTAAGGCGCCATGCCAATAGTAGAGTGGAAGCTATTGTTATATGCAAACTCTATCAAAGGCAGGTAGGCATTCCACGACCCTTGGAAATCTAGTAATCACGCTCTTAACATGTCCTCCAGAGTCTGGATAGTTCTCTCCGACTGACCATCAGTTTGTGGGTGAAACGCTGTACTGAACGCCAACTTTGTTCCCAGAGCTTTATGTAAGCTCTTCCAGAATGATGAAGTAAAATGGGGATCTCTGTCTGATACAATTGATAAAGGTACGCCATGCAATCTTACAATTTCTCTAACATACAGATCCGCCAACTTATCCATGGAATACGTAGTATGTACCGGAAGAAAGTGAGCTGATTTTGTAAGGCGATCAACTATAACCCATATGGCATCGTGACCTTCTCTGGTTCTTGGAAGTCCAACTACAAAGTCCATAGTGATGTATTCCCATTTCCATTTAGGAACATCCAGTGATTGTAATGTCCCTGCGGGTCTTTGATGTTCTGCCTTTACTTATTGACAAGTTAGGCACTGAGCCACAAATTTAACCACATCGTTCTTCATCCCAGGCCACCAATAGTGCATCTTTAGGTCCTTGTACATCTTGGTGGTTCCAGGATGTACTGTATATGGAGCGTTGTGAGATTACGTGATATCTCCTTCTTGATTACTATTGTCCGTACACACACCTCCCTCGAAGTTGATAACTCCATCTGGTGTAATTCCGAAATCCTTGGATTTGCTGTCTCAACTTCTTCCTTCGGATGATACATATAGGGATCGTAAGTTGATCTGTTTAATGGTCTCAAGTATGGTAGGTTGCGGCGTCATTGAAAAGCAGTTTTCGACATGCCCTTCTTGCCTGTCTGCAATCCCCACTTCTCCAACTCTTGTAATAGTGGTTTCGAGTCCCTATTATTGCCGATACGCTAGCATTAGACTTTCTACTTAAAGCATACGCAACAACATTTGCCTTACGGATGATAATTTATTGTGCAATCATAATTCTTAACCAATTCCGATATCGCCTTTGCCGCATATTAAGTTCCTACGTGTGAAATAATACTTTAAGCTCTTATGATCCGTGTAGATTTCACATCTTTCTCCATAAAGGTAATGTCGCCACATTTTCAAGGCAAATACTACGGTGCCAATTCAAGATCATGAGTTGGATAGTTTTCTCGTAATCCTTGATTGCCGTGAAGCATAAGCAATTACTCTTCCATCTTGCATAAGCACCTCCCAATCCCGACCTTGACGCATCACTATAAATAACAAATCTTCCCTTGATTGTTGGAATCGAAAGGATCGGTGCGGATGTTAACCTCTTTGATTCTTCAAAGCTCTTTTCACATGCGTCAGACCACTGAAACTTAACGTTCTTTCTCGTCAATTGAGTAAGCGGTGAGGCTATCTTGGAGAATCCTTCAACGAATCGTCTATAATAACCTGCTAACCCCAAGAAACTGCGTACCTCATGAACATTCTTCGGTCTGGGCCACTTACTCACGGCTTCCACTTTCCCTGGGTCAACTGAAATTCCTTCCTTCGACACTACATGCCCAAGGAATGCCACTTGTTCCCTCCAGAATTCGCATTTCTTAAACTTAGCATATAGCCGTTTATCCTTTAGGATACCCAACACTATTCTTAGATGTTCTTTGTGCTGATCCAATGATCGAGAGTAGATAAAGATGTCATCAATAAAGACAATGACAAACTTATCCAAGTACTCTCTAAAGACTCGATTCATTAAATCCATGAAAGTAGCAGGGGCATTGGTTAGACCAAAAGGCATCACCAGAAATTCATAGTGTCCATACCTGGTTCGAAATGCCGTCTTTGGTATGTCATCTTCTTCGATCTTCAATTGATGGTAACCCGACCTTAAATCAGTCTTTGAAAACATTGCAGCTCCCTGAAGCTGGTCGAATAAATCGTCAATCCTTGGTAAAGGATATTTGTTCTTGATGGTCACCCTATTCAATTCTCTATAATCGATACAGAGTCTCATGGTACCATCCTTCTTCTTGACGAAGAGTACTGGGGCTCCCCATGGTGAAAAACTGGGTCGTATGAATCCTTTATCAAGCAATTCCTGCAACTGGATTTTTAATTCTTTCAATTCTATTGGAGCCATTATGTACGGTGTTTTCGATATTGGGGCCACTCCTGGAATCAACTCAATGTTGAATTCAATTTTTCTGTATGGAGGTAGCCCTGGTAAATCCTCTGGGAATACTTCTAGAAATTCCTGTACCACAGGTACATCTTCGAGTTTGTGGATCTGCTCCTTCTGTTTGTCCACCACACTGGCTAAATAACCGACACATCCATTTCTAAGTAATTTTTGTGCCATCATTGCTGAAATTATTCTTGTTCTCAATTTGCTGCTACTCCCAACAAACACAAACTCCTGTTCATTTGGTGGTTGGAATGTAACAATCTTCTTTTTACAATCCATGGTAGCATGATGCTTGGATAACCAATCCATCCCTAGAATTACTTCATAATCCGACATGTTGAGCACAATGAGATCAGCATCCAGTTCCCGGTTATTGATTACTACACTACAGGATCGGAGAACTTTGTCCGAGGTCAAGAGTTCTCCTGAAGGGGTAGACACATTAAACTGCCCACCACACTCTTCCAGTGGTTTGCCCAACCTTCTCACATACTTGGTCGATGCAAATGAATGTGTTGCTCCTGGATCTAACAATGCATATGCAGGAATACCACAAATTAGTATGTTACAGAGGCAGCTGCGGGGTTGGCATCGGCCTGCACTGCGTGATTGCAAATACTCTTCCTTGTACTTTCTTCTGCTCGGAGTCATTAGAGGTACACTCCTTCGCAAAATGACCCATCTTTCTACATTTGTAGCAGGCTCCGGGTCCTTCCATGCAGACGCCAAAGTGATATCTTCCACATTTTGCACATTTTGGTTTTTGTTTACCTCCAGTGGATGGTTGTCCTCCGTTGTTGTCCTTAAACCGTTTCTGGCCATTACCTTTGTAGAACTGGCCTTGCCTCTTGTTACCCTTGTTTGAGTGCTGCCACTTGCCTTGGCCCTACTGATAATTCGGCTGATTCTGCTTTTCTTTAGCCTCTTTTTCCTTTCGTTCCTCCATGATTTTCCTTTGAGCCATTTCTGCATTTAGAGCTCGCTGAACCACTGCCACATATTTTGAGCCTCCGGTTTCCCCGACTTGCACATCTCTATATATCTCTGGTTTCAGACCCTCGATGAATTGCTCGACCTTTAGCTCATCCGTGCTTACCATGTGTGGCGCATACCTTGAAAGCTCCTCAAATTTTCTGACATATTCATCAACTGACATGTCACCTTGCTTCAAGTTTGAAAATTCCTTCCGTTTTGCAGCTCGTGCAGCTTTTGTAAGGTATTTCGCCTCGAAAATCTCTTTAAATTCCTCCCATGTCAGTCTACGAACATCATATATACCCATCATGGTGTCCCACCAGTAACTAGCATCATTACGGAGGTAAAATACCGTACATGAAACCTTGGCCTCATCAGGGATTACGCGTAGTGAACATCCTTTCCATAGTTCGGAGCCAATTCTCAGAGACGCTCGTATCGAGCCCACCTTCAAATGTGGGAGGTTTTAGTTTCTGGAACCTCTCACTAACCAGATCAATGGCATCATTTCGAGGAGGTGGAGAACGACGAGCCTCGGCTTCACGTCTAACATCCCGTTCTATAAGCCTTTCCACAAGATCCGTCAATCGGTCGATACGATTATCCCTCGCTCCTTCAGCACTACCTTGCATTCTATTCTCTTCCATGATCTCTTAATAGCCTTCACTTCTCACACAAGGATATTTTATTAGCCAATATTAACATAAACATGCAAATAGCAAGTAAAAATATAAATAAAACCATTGACTGATGGGTTGCTCCCCTCCGCCAAGCGATTGTTGTATATGAACAGTCTTCAGAAACGCTTTAAACCTTTGCTCCGATACCAAAACTGTCACACCCCCTAGATTTGACTATCAGATACCGGATATTAAAAATATCCTTATTATATATTACACCACAGCGGAAAACTTAAACCCTTTAAGAGGAAACTCTTTTTACACACCAAAAGTCACTTTTACACGTCAACCGACTATTATATTACAACCAAAAGAAAACATCGGATGTATAGGTTTATAAGCAAACTTAGACTTAACACACACAGAGAACACTCCACAGGTCTGATGTTCATATACAACGGCTCGTTGGTGTAGAGAAGCGTCCCATATGTCACCCTATGCCTGATAACCCGAATTATTACCTGTATCACAAGAATTCAACTAAATGAGCGAAAGCTCAGTAAGTAGTGACACACAATGCATGAATGCATTTATGAATGAGTTTGTGAAATGCAATTTCATTTTCCTTTAACTTTCAAAAACTCTTTTATAGAGCGCTGCTATGTACACCTCGAGTTCCTGGCCCGGGCTAAAAGTGTGCATGTCCAACCATAGCCAGAAAAAACTGCCCAATCATAACACATGGGTCAGCCTGGCGTGTCCCAGACTCCACCAGGATCATGGCTATAAGGTGCCCAATCATACACATGGGTCACCACGGTGTGTCCCAGACTCCACCGCAAAACATCACACAAAGTGTACAATCATAACACATGGATCACTATGACGTGCCCCAGACTCCGCCACAAAATAGCCCCTTACCAGTAGCTCGCGATGCACATAACCAAAATAGTTTGTTTTGATCACCTTTAGAACGCCTGTACTATGATCAATGCATGCGACAACCTCCAATGCTATGCTATGATAATATGCATCGTGATAATACCACATGTCTAAATGCTCTATGGGACATGTCACATAATAATAATAGAGCAATATGTTATCCACATATACACAAGGTATAAGCAATATCCAAAACATCAATCATTAGCACATATTTCAGACAAAATGCTCTTGTGATACAGTTTTGCAATGAGTTACTACTTACCTTGATCAGGTGATACCTTTGCTTTTATACCAATAAGAGTTGGTTGTGATGATATATCTTCAAATCCTGTTTCAAGGAGTGCCTTTAACGAATCTATATGGTATACACAAGGTTTAACTCACTGCGTATCCGAAGGGTTTTACCAATTTCACATAATTAGTATTCTACAAATCTTATGTGCGCCTTTCGTTATATACGAGCATAATAATCTATACTTTTTGCACTCCTAACTCATTATGAAGCCTATTACTTTCTGTTCATATTGTTAGATAACTCTTATAGGCCACAATTCTAGGATTCTACAACAAGACAATGGTTTAGGGGAATTTATCAAGATCTTGAAATCACTGAATTTGTCCCGCGTATATCCACTTAATTATAAGTCGGATTTGCATGAATTTTTGATATAGTATACCTAATATACTTAAGAACATGTATATAGCAACTTATGCCCCTGAGTCACACGAATTCAATACCATCCACACATATTTTCAAAAGGTGGCAGAATTTATTCTTTTGTTGTCTTAGTGAGTTTTAAGCCCTATAAATCCACCTTAAGCACAAGTTTAGGCCATGTATGAGTTCTAAACAACATTAAAACGTATATAAGCACCTAAAACAGCTCTCACAACTTCATATCATACAAGAACCATAGCTAGAACAAGAGTAGAACGAAGATAACTCACCTTGATTGTGAACTGAATTGAGGTGTTGATGTTTTTTGTGATTTCTCCGCAATTTTTTGATGGATTTTCGAAGTGTGGAGCTTATGGATCGAGTTCAGAGTGTCTAGAAGAGTTTAGAATCAGTTTCCTCCCTTATCTAAGTGAAAGAGTCGGTTTATAAGGGTGAAAGTTCTAAAATGCCCCTCAATGACCTCCAGAAGTCAGGTTTTTAAGAATGGACCGGTTGAAGTTGTTATAATCGGGTTTTTGGATGTTTTAAACCGGTTCTTAGGAGGTATTGATCATGTTTAGGGTATGGATGTATGGTCCAAGGTTTTTGATAAAGTTTAATATGTATTTTTATTGTTTAAACTCAGCTACTTTTGCGAATACCTTCGAAAGTGGTAGAAACTGAGTTTGTTATTATCTTTATGAAATTTTATATAACTAAACCATAGAAATAAGAGTCCGAGTACTCACTTAGAAATATTACATTATTGGATAATGAACTAAAGGACAAATTCTATTCTACCCGACCGCATTTGGGACGAATAAGGTACTTACAAATCGAATGACTTAACAAAGGTTCTCACTGAGGCCCTGAATTTCATCATTGATGGTATTCACCAGTATCAAGATGTTTGACACGTGTTATCGGAATAAGAAAGGGTTATTTACTTGAATCATCAATCCAAATTGACTCAGCATACTCGCCGACTATAGCCCCGAGACCAACCGATAGACACGTCACTGATATTACTTACTGCTTATAGGCTTACCACTTGAACTTGGGGTTATGTTCAATGCTTAGCCAGTTCAATGCCGTTAACTTAACTATCAAATAAGGTGAATCATGAAATGCCAAATAATACTTAATAACAAGTAATGCATGAATCATATTATTCAAATAATAGCAGTTTCATGTCACACTGTCACATTTTTATACGATTAAGCATGAAGTCTTGCATGTTTTAAGATTAATATGTTATTATTGACTAGACCTTGTGTGTGAGAGTTTTTGGGCATCACACCCTTCCTCTAGCGCCAATTGTTGTTGCCCGAAATATTATCCGAGATAGATATTGCTGGAATGGTCGAGCAGCTGCAAATTGCGAGAGCACGTCCGAGGGAATGGAAAAGCACAAGATTTTCCGGGTTTGTTAGGCCCGGGCTTGATTGCTCTCGCGAGATGTTATTAATATAAATATTCGTGGATACAAGTATTAATGTAAGAATCTAAGTACAATGAGTGTAAAAGATCCTATTTATCTAGCTCTTGAGCGAAGCTTTGGTGTTCTTGCTCTCTGCCGATCGTCTTCTGTGTGAGAGAGACTGAGAGAGAAGAAAGAACCGAGAGATAGCTGTTTCCAAGAGTGAGAAAGCCAAGTTGTGAGTTGAACTTATCAAGAGGCAGCCCCCCTTTCCAAGTGCATACAGCCTTCTACTTATAGGGGCTGAGATGCCCTGTTTCCATGGCGGGCGATCGCCTTTTAGGCAATATAATAAAGGGGCGATCGTCTTTATGTCACATGGGATGTCTGCCTAAAACTCGCGGCTGCTGCTTGAAGCCAGCCGTGCGGTCCAATGAGGAGCCGGCACGCGTCTAGAGTTGCTGTCACGGGCGGTCCTACTGACACCTTTCGGCGGGCCTGTCAGCTGGTGGAAAGATGCTGATAGGCTGTGGTCAATGATCCATGAAATGCGGATCTTGTTTCGGAACTGCACGTGGGATTCTGTCAGAGCTTCGGCCCTTGCCGACTGGACGATCGATGGCTTCGCGCGGCATGAGGCGGTCGTCATTCGGTCGGTCACCAGGAGTCGATCGCCAAGTACCGAGAGACGATCGCCTTAGATGTCGATCGCTCGGCACCGGGACTTGTCCTGGGACCTTCGGTCGACCGATCTGCCTTGGCTGCTGGGCTCTGGCTCGGTCGCCCGGTCGCTGAGGCGATCGCCTGTCGAGACGTTTAAATCTCGACATAACACGCGGCATGTTGCAACTGATCCGCGGCACGCCAAGACCCAGAATAACAGCCCAGGAGACTGTACTCCGTGCTGCAGCACGCAACAAATGAGCCGCGGCACATTAACTCTCTGAGCCGCGGCACCCGTTTACTGAGCCGCGGCACACGCCGAGGATACCAAACACCCAGAACCCACTGTACCACGGGCCGCGGCTCACTTAATCTGTGTCGCGGTCCCTGCCACGAATTTCAAACGCCCAGGCATCCCTTATAACCTCGATCGGCCGACACAATAAGGTACGTTTCATTCTCTTCTCCGTGCGGCGTCGGAAAATCTCCCTTCAAGTCTTCTTCTTCTTCTTACCTTCTTCAATCCAAAACAAAGTAATTCTCATTTCTTAATCCTAATTTCAACATAGATTGAAAAGTGAGGTAATGTTCCTCATTCATGGTTGAATATGTTGTTAGTTTTCTTAAAGTTCTATCAAAGTTGAGTTGGAATATGGTGATTATCGATTGATTGTTGATGTTATTTGTTGATTATCTATGGATTGTTGATGTTATTTGTGACTATCGATTGATGTTATGATTGTTGGGGATTGGATTAAGCCATTATCATTCTTGTTCTTCATTTAAACCCATATATGCTAGGTGTTTGATAAAATGCATCAATGAAAACTTTTGGGCCGAATGTTTTCAAATTATATGCAACGAATTTGATTATCGGATTACATTGTGCCCCAACCCTTACATCATGTTTAAACTTGAAGGCTCAGCCTTAATTCCCTCTTACGATGGTGCAAGCTCATTCGACCCTATATTCACGTTCCGTGTATCTTAAGTCGAGAGTGGTGTAGTTTTCTTTAAAAGCTGTGTAATTTCCGGTGTTTATTTTTCAGGAACCTCGCCATGGCTAGAAAAAGGAAGATGAGTACGAGGGTTAGGACATGATCATCCCCCACAAGAGGGGAGACATCACAAAACCGAGCCAATTTGGAATCTCACCAATTCTCCGATCCGAACATTCACAGAATATTCAACGAGAGAATCCGGCCTCGACCAATAATCCCAGAGCGGGGATTCACTCCCGCCCCCCAGGACGGTGAGCTTTTGGCTATGATAAACGAGATGGAATGGACTCGTTTCACTGCACTTCCCGAACCGGCAGTGATCTCTATTGTCCAGGAGTTCTACGCCAGTGCTCTACTGCGACATATTCAGGCGGGGCAGATGATGGGGCGACCAGATACTCGGACTGAGGTCGTCGTCCGAGGCCACACTGTGGACTTCTAGGTGGCCGCGATTCAGAGGCTATACGAGTTGCCGGAGGTGAACGAGATGGAGTATACGCGGATTATGAGTAGCCTCACGAGGGAGGCTCTGCTGGAGGCACTCGCTCATCCCAGTTCCGTCTGGGAGACGTGCGTCCCGGGTTCTTCAGCCTTCTATTTTAAGAGTTCTCGCCTCAGTCGGCTCGGGCGAGCCTGGATCTACTTCCTCTGTGCACGAGTCGACCCTACATCATAGATCCACTCGGTCTTACTTTCTCGTGCCCGACTACTATATGCTATCACGACGGGATTCCAGTTTGATGTGGCCCCTCGTTTGTCCTGTTCTATATTTCAGTGTATTCAGGGAGGGGTAAAGACGGGATTAAAACATCCCTCGCTAATATGTTCTCTATGCCGCCAGTCGGGCGTGACGTGGTCCGACGATGAGCCATCTATTGCACCCCAGGGTCCGATCGACCACCGTATTATCTCTCATTTTGACCAGTGGGGTGGCGCGAGGGCACACGAGCGGGGGCGAGGATTTCTGATTAATGAGCCACACGAGCACTCTCCCGATCCACTTCTCCTTACACATGAGCCGACGGCGGGTGATGATGATCAGACTGAGCCCACTCCGCTGCCAGCGAGAGATCACCTTAAGGCGATGTTTGACAGCCTGAGGGAGGAGATGCGGAGAGAGAGAGAGAGAGAGAGAGAGAGAGAGACAACCATCTAGCTGCTGTTCAATAGGAGATGCGGACTGAGAGAGAGAGCCTCCTCGCAGCCGTCCGGGAGGAGATGAGAGAGCAGGCCCGCCGGGCCAATCGACGTGAGGAGAGGCACTGCTGATATTAAGGGACTACTTGACCTTTTCTCATATTGCATATTACTATCTGTGTCCATTGAGGTCAATGTACGTCCTAAGTTTGGGGGGGTTACTTTCAGTTGCTATTTACTTATTCGTTGTTATTTTTCGTTGTTTTTGACTCTAGCCTTGCTTGTCTTGTCTTTATTTGCATTCGTGGATTTTTCGTGCTTCCTTGTGTAAAACTGATGATATGATACTGATTTCTTTTTGAAGAAACGGTTGAGTTTTGGTCGAGTTTGCAGTCTGCGATATTTGTTTCCTTTGAGTATTCATTTAGGTCTGAATTTTTTTCGTTATTGTAGAAATCTTAGCGTATAAGAAAGGAGACATACGTGTTTTCAAATCGCCGTCTATACGTTTGGTTACACTTTTCGCGTAGCTAGTCGTCCAGTAACATGAGTCTTGCTGGCACTTAAATTGAGTTTAGAGTCGGACAGTCTTTCCCAAAAATTCGAGAATTTTTACATGTTCTATGATGGGAAGTCTAGTAACCGGGGGTATTCACGTGACCCGTTGTTTACTCTCGCATAAAATGACAACCCTGAATAGACTAATGGTTTAGAGATATCGCATTGCCGATGATGGGAAGCCTAGTACCCGGGGGTATTCACGTGACCCGTTGGTTACCCTCGCGTAAAACAGCAACCTTGAATCGGACGTGCTAGAATAGCTATTCGAGTTTTTTCTCCGCTGTAGAGGGAAACTTAGTAACTAGAAGCATCCATGTGCCCCATGAGTGTCTTTTACGTCAAACGGTTCCCCAATACATGAGAATGGAAATTCACCCTAGGGTTATTCCGATGAAACATCCTGAGAGCCGGAACCTAGTGGTTAACTCGATTCATTATAATGATTATACATAAGGGAATGCTGTCTGAGGATTATTATTGACGATGAAACTCTTGCATTTTTTTGCCATGAAACTGTGGGACTGGGCGAGTTGGCTTATTTAAATATAACCCTTCATATTGGCGGTCGGCTAAATTCACGCTTGTTAATCTTTAAGCTTCGATTTTCTTCATGACCGATAGTTCAGCACTAAAAATGATTGCTTTGTGGAATCCTTATCCGTGATGTGACTCACTAAAACGATACGTGTATTTTTCTTTGAGATTTTCAGGGGAGTATTTATCAGGTGAACACTGTGGATATTGCACATTTACCCATGACACTTGTCTTCTCATTTGAAATTGATTTTTTGCTTGAGGACAAGCAAAGACTTAAGTTTGGGGGTATTTGTTAGATGTATATTTGTGCACTTTATTATTATTATTCTATCTCCATTTTAGGTTTAAATCTGCAAAAATGAGCTTTTAATGCACTATCTTTATATGTTTTGAAGGAAATTGGAGTTCGGAAGCTTAAACAAAGAAAAATGGGTCAAAACGACAATTTTTGGTCAGGGGCCGCGGCACACCAAGGACAGGCCACGGCGCACGAGGACACTAGCAAGGCGCGGTACACACTGTACCGGCGGCCGCGGCACGAAGATGTTGAGCCGCGGACCGTGAGGAAAATAACGCCCAGGGCTACGCGCAACACAACTGGGGCCGCGGCACACTAAAACCGAGCCGCGGCCCGCGGGGCGGTAATTCTGTTTCAGCCGCGTTTATGGGCCATTTTTGGAGCATGTTCTCGACCTAATTCCCGGACGCATTTTGGAGACTAATGAAGGTTATAAATAGGGATTGAAGGTCTGAAAAAAGAGGATCATCGAAGAGAAGAGGATCATCGAAGAGAAGAAGAAAACACCGATCAAGCAGAGAGCAGAAGCTAGAGAACGGAGGAATTCAAGTTCTTCAACTGTTTTTTATTTCTTTAATGCTTTCTTCAAATCTTTCTGTATTATTTTCTAGCATGTCGGGCTAGAACCCTATTCTAGGATTTTGATGAAATCGAGGTTTTGACGAATTAACTTTTGATTTTGCATTATTAAGATATATTTCCCTTTCTTATTGAGTTTTCCCCAATTGTTTTAATTGCTATCAATTATGTGGCCTATGATTGATTTATTTTGATAACGCAACTCGAATCGGGAGAGGAGAGTTGATAGGAAAAATTGGTGAGAAACGTTTTATCTTGTGAGATAGGAATATACTCATAGGAATTATGTGGCCTGTCTGAAAATTTCGTCCTTTTCGCCTATTGTCGAATTAAATCACCTAGGAATAGAGTGTTTTATTCGCCTTAGAAAATTCTACTGACCTCGGGAGAGGCGGTAGAGTATTTTAGCAATCTTTGCCTTCAATAAATTGGGAAATTATTTAATTCATATAAATCAAGAGTAATTCGGATAAATCGAGGTGGATTCTCAATCCTAGATTAATTCTCTATTTGATCTTCTTTCTTTGAATAATCGATTTTATTATTTGTCCTTAGTTTATTCTTTTATTAGTTTTCTTTAATATTACTTGCACCTCCAATTTCGATTGTTCAAATAAAATTAGAATACATATAAATTGGTAATTAGTGAGTCAGTCCTCGAGGGAACGATATCTTACTTATCACTTTATTAATTTGTTTACGACAACGTGCACTTGCGTTCACGAAATTACGTAACAAGGGGCGACCTTCGAGTGTTTCGTTTTTCGTGGAAGTAATATTCTTGTCTTCGAATCAAGGCAAGTACCTTAATTGTTTTACATATTGATGTTATACATATTGTCGTGCATATATGTCGTTGTTGTATGTCCACCTCGTGTTGGTCCGACGGGATCATCGGGGGATCTATGCTAGCGTGCGCTGGATCGTCGGACGGGTTTTTCCACCACGGGTTGGTCTGACGGGATCATCGTGGGTTCTAGGCAGTGAACGCTGGATCGTCGAAATTACCATGTGTATGTTGTGATATCATGTTGTGATTATCATTTGTGTATGTTATTTATGAGGTTCTCGTAGGAGAAGACTCGTTGGTATTTTGTCATTTACGTTATTATTATTCTTCGTGAGATATTGAATAATATGTTGTGGTACTTGTACTAGCATCGTTGTGCTAACCCCTTCGGGGGTGAACATTTGTTTATGTTCAGGATCCAGGAGAGCGGGGAAACAACCACTGGAGCTGCATGACGACGAGGGTGCAGAGTGATGTTCCAGCCGGGTTTATTATCTGTTGTTGGATATTTTAATAAGTACTCGAGTACGTCATAATTTGTGATGTTTTAATTTCAGTGGTGTATTAATATTCTTCATTTGGATATTTGTATTTTTGGTATTGAATCAGAACTGTCGTATTGTATTTCAGTGATTTCATAATTTGGTATCTGTCATTGTCTTTTCATTTATTTAGCCTTGTAAATTCTTATGTAAAGGATTTACGGCGCTGTAATATTCATGAATATATCGGGGGTGTTACAGAATATGGTATCAGAGCAAAGATTATGGATATCTTGGCCATTGGGTTAAAATAGGGGTCGTATACGTCTTTTGAGTTAATCGGTCGTGAATAACATCACTGTACTGCCTACGTATTCGTGCGAACGGTGGTTGTAAGTTCCTATACTCTATCTCGTCCTTTTCATATTGTATCTCTTTATACATGAACATTGAACGATATTGTTTCCTGTATATTGAGTAGTTATACTTACAGTATGTTGAGAGGTGGACGTGGACGTGGTCGCGGTCGTAGACGCGGACGAAGGAATACCGAAAGAGAAACTTCGCCTTCTAATCAGGCCAGCCACAGCTCAGGCGAGCCACAGAGATCTATTAATAATGAATCGGAACCTGCATTGCCCGAAATTCTTCGTCAGGCGGTGAACCAGATGACTCAGTTCGCCCAGGTCGTGGACCGTATGCAGGTGGCAGTAGGGTTACAACAGGGAGATCGACAACAAGGTATCCCAGACATGGGAAATCGAGGCGACCGATGGCTGCAAGAGGTGGCAAAGATGCAACCACCTAAATTCGACGGCTTTTCAGAGACTGCTACATGGTATCATTGGTTAAAGGAATTGGAGAAAATTTTTGCCGGGATAAATTGCCCAGAAGACCGGAGAGACTCTATTGCTCAGTACCTTTTGATAGGGGAAGCATCCGAGTGGTGGGAAGCCATCTGGCCTAGGGCTGGGAAAAATACCGAAAATATCGAAATACCGAAAATATCGTATCGAAAAATATCGAAAATATCGAAATTTTCGATATACCGATTTTTTTGGTACGGTATGATACCGTTGCCGGTATTTTCGGTATGGTAATGGTATAAGATTTTGAAATTTTCGATATACCGAGGTATACCAAAAATTTTTGGTATACGAAATTTATTTCGACATGTACCGAAAATTTTCGATATACCGAAAAATTATCGGTATATCGAAATTTTTTAGTATACCAAACTCTATATAGTATATTGAATATTTTTGATATATCTTAAAATTTTCGGTATACCCCAGAAGTTTCGATATACCGAAAAATTAACGGTATACCGGCTTGATTTCAGTATACCGATATTTCGGTACAATAACGTTATGTAAATAGATCATACCGAAATTTTCGGTATACCGATTTAAATTTCGGTATGGTAACGGTATGATTTTCATCATACCGAAAATTTCAGTACGGTATACGGTATGAATGAAAATTTTCGGTATACCGTACCGAAGCACCCCTAATCTGGCCTGTAGACCATGATGCTGACTGGACAGAATTTAAATTGATGATGGAAGCTCAGTACTGCCCTCGTCCTCTGAGGGAAGCCAAAGTTTGGGAGTTTTTCTCCGCTCAGCCTTCAGATGTACCAGTATCTCAGGCAATTAAGACGTTTAACCAGCAGCTGGCATTTGTTCGACATCTGGTCAGAACAGATGAAGAAATGATGATTCATTTTGATATGAGAATGAAACCAGAAATCCTGAGGTACATGTCCGGTTTTTAATGTACCACTCTCCGTCAATATCAGGATAAAGCATTGGCCTATGAAATCAAGGAAGCAGCAATGGAGAAGTTGGCAGAGTCCAAGAAGCATAAAGTCTCCGGTAGTTTCACGGAGCATAAGAGTAGTGGGCCCCGCAAGGCCCAATCATCCTTTCATTCTTTCAAGAAACCTCCGCACTCATCAAAGAGCGGAAGGAACTTTGGAGCAGCATCAACCATGACGGATGTCACCAGAAAATGCTTTAACCGTGCCCAGACGGGGCACTATCGACGGAATTGCCCCTACCTGCCGTGACTTGTTTTGATAGTGATCGAGAGGGACATCGTGCGGTGTTCTTTGAAGAGGCTGCAAAGTCTTTTAGTGCTCGTACACCACAGCCAGTTCAGAAGGAAGCCAGTATCCAACAGATGCAGCAAAGTGTTCAGATGCCTCAGAATTTTGGCCGCGGACGAGGCAGAGGACAGTGGGACCGAAAAGATACATCGAGTGCCGGATCTGTTCCCCCATGTCTGTACGAGATGAGGAGAACAGACGATCAGGATGTTGCTGTCGCATCAGGTACTGTTCAGATCCTTTCCCAGCTAGTTAACATTTTATTCGATACAGGAGCTACGCATTCATTTATATCCCTGTCTTGTGTAAATCGTTTGAATATCTTTGGTTTTCATAATTGTAAACCTTATGTTGTTGGTTTACCGAGCGGAGAGGGGATTTTTGGAAACTTAGAAACTAGAGATTTCCCTGTATTATTTGGAGGCAGAGAGTGGCTCTCAAATCTGATTGTGATAGAAATGCAAGGAGACGACCTGATACTTGGAGACGATTGGCTTAATCAATATGGAGCTATTGTAAACTACCGAAAGAGGAATATCTCACTGATCGCTGACGATGGTTCTGAAATACTATTTGAAGGATGGAAACCAGGAAGCTCAGGAAAGTTGATCAAGGCGATGAGAGCTGTCAAATTGTTAAAACAGAGCTGTACCGGATACTGGTCCTATGCAATGAAGAAAGAAGACGAAATTATGGAAATCTTATCCATTCCTGTTGTGAACGGATTTCCGGATGTAGTCCCTGACGAGTTACCTGGACTACCTCCACGATGGGATGTAGAATTCACCATTGAGGTGGAATCCAGAGCTACACCAATTTCTAAGGCGCCGTATCGTATAGCACTTACTGTGATGTACGAACTGAAAAAGCAACTGGAGGAGTTACTGGACAAAGGTTATATCCAGCCAAGCGTTTTGCCCTGGGGAGCACCAGTTCTTTTTGTCCGGAAGAAGGATGGATCGCTTCGACTGTGTATTGACTATCGGGAGCTGAACAAAATGACGATTAAGAACAAGTATCCGTTGCCATGGATTGATGATTTGTTTTACCAGTTACAAGGAGCAACAGTGTTATCTAAAATCGATCTAAGATCAGGATATCATCAGCTAAGGATTAAGGAATCTGATGTTCCGAAGTCAGCATTCAGAACTCGTTATGGACATTATGTGTTTGTAGTGATGCCGTTTGGTCTCACTAATGCACCTGCACTGTTTATGCAATTGATGAATCGAGTGTTCATCGAGTATTTGGATAAATTTGTGGTTGTGTTCATTGATGATATTTTGGTGTATTCTAAGAGCCCGGAAGAGCATGCACAGTATTTACGGATTATGTTAGACCTATTGAGAAATGAACAATTGTACACCAAACTTTCTAAGTGTGAATTCTGGCTAAATAAAGTAATGTTCCTAGGCCATGTGGTATCAGCAGAAGGAGTCCGAGTAGATCCTCAAAAGATCGAAGCAGTTGTGGATTGGAAGCCTCCAAAGAACGTGAAAGAAATTCGGAGTTTCTTAGGACTTGCTGGGTATTATCGTCGGTTCGTGGAGGGGTTTTCCAAAATTACCCGCCCACTTACTCGACTACTGCAGAAAACTCAAAAGTTTGAGTGGAACGATTTGTGCCAGAATAGCTTCGATGAGTTGATGAAGAAGAGACTGACGATGGCACCGATTTTAGCACTCCCACGGGGAACTGGAGGATTTATAGTTTACAGTGATGCTTCGAACCAAGGACTCAGATGCGTGTTGATGCAGAATGATAAGGTGATCGCTTATGCGTCACGACAGCTGAAACCTTATGAAGTGAATTACGCAACGCATGATTTGGAGCTAGCAGCAGTAGTTTTTGCTTTGAAAATCTGGAGACATTACCTGTATGGGACTCATTGTCAGATCTTTACGGATCACAAGAGTCTCAAATACATCTTCAGTCAGAAAGAGTTGAATATGCGGCAAAGGAGATGGCTGGAACTTATTAAGGACTATGACTTGGAGATTCTTTATCATCCAGACAAAGCAAATGTAGTGGCCGATGCACTTAGCCGCAAGCCTGTTTCTATTCAAATGCTGAAAACTCTGACCTCCCAGCTCAGCATTCAACGACAAATGATTCGTGAAGGAATTGAAGTGTGGTCACAAAGAGTCGAAAGACAACTATGCGTGATGGAAATAACTTCATCGTTAACCGAAGAAATCAAATCTAAGCAAGTAGATGATCCTCTGATGATTCGGTTACGTGATGAAGTGATCAAGGGAAAGGCCCCTGGATTCGTAATTCATGATGATGGAGTTTTGAGATTTTCAGAACCGACTTTGCATTCCCGATGTCAATGTTCTGAAACAGACGATTATGAAGGAAGCTCACAGCACGCCTTATTCTATCCACCCGGGCACCAGTAAGATGTATAAGGACCTGAAACAGAACTTTTGGTGGGGCAACATGAAGAAAGATGTAGCGGAGTATGTCTCGAAGTGTTTGACTTGTCAGCAATTTAAGATCGAGCATCAACGACCTGCCGGGATGCTGAAGCCGCTCCCAATTCCTGAATGGAAGTGGGAGGACATATCGATGGACTTTATCACTAATATGCCGAGAACCAAGATGGGAATGAACATGATTTGGGTGATTGGTGATCGTTTAACCAAATCAGCTCATTTTCTAGGCATTAAGGACACGTGGGGACCAGAGAGGTTGGCACGAGTATTTATTTCAGAGATAGTCTGATTGCATGGTACGCCGAAGACCATTATTTCTGACAGAGACGGTCGCTTTGTGTCTCATTTTTGGAAAGCAGTTCATAAGGCCTTGGGGACCGAATTGAACTTCAGCACAGCTTATCGCCCATAGACAGATGGACAATCCGAGAGGACTATTCAAACAGTGGAAGATATGCTAAGGGCTTGTGCCTTAGATTTGTCAACTGACTGGGAAGTTCATCTACCGTTGATTGAATTTACCTACAACAATAGTTGACATGCTTCTATTAAGATGGCACTATTTGAGGCATTATACGGGAAAAGATGCAGATCGCCCCTATGTTGGGACGATTCATCAGATTTGATCAGGACAGAACCAGAGTTGATCGTACAGACACGAGAGAAGATAGACTTGATTCGTGAAAGGCTGTTGACCGCCCAGAGTAGACAGAAATCTTATGCAGATGTACGCCGTCGTCCATTAGAGTTCAGTATTGGAGATCACGTACTTTTAAAGGTTTCTCCTACTCGGGGAATCTTTCGTTTGGAAGGAAGGGAAATCTGAGTCCGAGGTATATCGGACCATTCGAGATCCTTGAGAGAGTTGGAGAGTTGGCATACAGATTGGCATTACCGCCGTCATTGAGCCATGTTCATAACGTGTTCCACATATCCCAGTTACGGAGATATATACCAGATCCTAGTCATGTCACTGATTTTGGTGAGATCGAAGTTGCTCAGGATGGAACGTTTGAAGAAAGACCGGTCAGGATACTTGAGAGTCGAGTTAATCAATTGAGGAACAAACCAATCGCTTTGGTCAAAGTTCATTGGTCACGCCACGGAGTGGAAGAAGCCACTTGGGAAACGGAAGATAACATGAAGTCCAGATATCCAGAGTTATTTCGTCTTGAGTTTCGGGAAAAAACTCCTTTTTAGTAGGAGAGTATGTAATATCCGGATTTATTATTGAGTATTTCATCTGTTGTTGAAACCTGTATTATTCGGAATTGTGATCTCGATAATTGGAGTATGATATTTCTCATATTTGTATCTTTGTACATGAGTATAACAACATGTAAATTTTCTCATGCAAACTCGTGATAACGCACGCTAAGAACATAGCTTAACGTGCGTTATTGACTAAAAACTAGCGCACGCTACGAATGAAGAATTGCGTGCGTTAGGCAGTCAATTATTGAGGTAGGCGGCTAGCACATGCACCAGCCGGACATGGGTCCAGATAAGATTCCCGCGGGCTAACCTGGACAGGTTTGGAGTCAACGCTTGTTAGCGGGCGCTAAAGATACTGTGATAGCGTGTGCTAAATAACATACGAACAGAAATGTTATAAAGGGACAACACCCCATTTCACTTGGTTTACATTCTCTTCACTTGTCCTTCGTTCTTGAGAGACCAGAGAGCCTCATATCTTCCTTAAACACACATAGACCACCTCTACTCGATCATTGGAGATTGGATGTCACTTGTGATTGATCGTTGAAGTGGAGAAGCACCTTGGATTGACATTCAAACAACCGGAGTTGGATTCTACCTTTTTAACTCGGCGTTTTCTGCATATTAAGGTATGTTAATTCTATACAGCCTTAGATTCGTGTTCTTGAGAATAAGATGATCATACTACCAATATATTGAGTTCCATTGATGAATTATGCAAACAACATCATGTTTAGAAGTGGGAATGATTATGCTTATGATATCATCGTTGAAAACATCGTAGTTGGAATCCTAGTACATCAAATGATGAGAGGAATATTCTGAGATTGATTATCCGTATGATTAACGTTGCCATATTGATCGTAAACTTGGAGTTAATATCACTTTTGTTATAAGCACTTAAGAAAGAATCATCTTAGGTTGTATCTTTTCATTGAGATTGTTAGTTCACCTTTAAGATGAAGTCTGAATGTGATAATGGTAATGGAATCTAGTGCATCGACCTTAAGAACACCGAACTTCGCATAAGAATTGTAATCAAGATGAAATATGGTATTGTGATAAGTATGCATATTCTTGTACCTCAAGGATGTTTGAATCCGTGAGATCATTTGTAATGAGATGAACGTGATATGCATGGGGATAATGTATATTAATCACTGAGGAGTTCGTAAGTTTCATCACTGTTAGAACAGTCATCTGCCCAGAAGTGAAACTGCCATGCACGTTTAGCGAACGCTAAGCTATGTAGATTAACGTGCGCTATCGGGCATAATTTAACGTACGCTACGCTTGGAACGTAACGTGCGTTATATCATCATACGAGTCAATCGACTGATCAGTGAGGTACTGATAGTGTATGGTTAGCGTACGCTAGACTTCGAATAATTGCGTGCGCTAACGAGTAGCCTTAATGTACGCTACATAGGATACGTAGCGTGCGTTAACCAAGCCAGGAAGATTACGTTTTATGAACTTTCGACCGTAATTTGGATTGTTAGATGTTCGTACGACGTGAGATGAACTCTATATTACTTCTTTTGTTTAAGGTTCGAGCTTGCTACATGATTGATCGAAGGGGCGACCTTCGAGTGTTTCGTTTTTCGTGGAAGTAATATTCTTGTCTTCGAATCAAGGTAAGTACCTTAATTGTTTTACATATTGATGTTATACATATTGTCATGCATATATGTCGTTGTTGTATGTCCACCTCGTGTTGGTCCGAAGGGATCATCGGGGGATCTATGCTAGCGTGCGCTAGATCATCGGACGAGTTTTTCCACCACGGGTTGGTCTGACGGGATCATCGTGGGTTCTAGGCAGTGAACGCTGGATCGTCGGAATTACCATGTGTATGTTGTGATATCATGTTGTGATTATCATTTGTGTATGTTATTTATGAGGTTCTCGTAGGAGAAGACTCGTTGGTATTTTGTCATTTACGTTATTATTATTCTTCGTGAGATATTGAATAATATGTTGTGGTACTTGTACTAGCATCGTTGTGCTAACCCCTTCGGGGGTGAACATTTGTTTATGTTCAGGATCCAGGAGAGCGGGGAAACAACCACTGGAGCTGCATGACGACGAGGGTGCAGAGTGATGTTCCGGCCGGGTTATTATCTGTTGTTGGATATTTTAATAAGTACTCGAGTACGTCATAATTTGTGATGTTTTAATTTCAGTGGTGTATTAATATTCTTCATTTGGATATTTGTATTTTCGGTATTGAACCAGAACTGTCGTATTGTATTTCAGTGATTTCATAATTTGGTATCTGTCATTGTCTTTTCATTTATTTAGCCTTGTAAATTCTTATGTAAAGAATTTACGGCGCTGTAATATTCCTGAATATATCGGGGGTGTTACACATGTACCCATCTCAAACCCAATTAAAGGGTGACTTTACTACTCGTTTGTGTTCTAACCATATAGTAATACACCAAGTGATGAGTATAAGGTTCAGTCATCCAGATCCATTTATAATTCATATATTCGTACTCATACCATATCAGATTGAAATGTAATTTTACTACCCGTTCACATCTCAAATCCATATTGTATAACCCGTTAATTACCCAAATTCATTTAAAATTATAAAATATCTAAAGAATTAAATATAAGTAGTTAGAATAATTGGTTATCCATCTTGATAAAAACGTGAACACTGAAATGTCAACATTAAGACAAATGGTGTAAATGGTAAAAGATTAAAAATTCAATTTGAATAGTACTCCAAAATTATTCAAAATCTATTTAGAATTTATTAATTTATATGAATACTACTCTGAAATAGTACAATCCACAAAAATCTTTTTAGAATATATTCAATTTGAATACTACTCCGAAAATCTACAAAAATCTATTTAGAATATGTTAATTTATATACTCGTACTCGTCCGAAACTGGTTAAAACTAAATTTTTCCTATCAATTCTATCTGAAACCCGTATAATAATACATGCTAATTATTTGAACTCGTATAAATTTATAATATATCTAATTACTTGAGGGTAGATGAGTTTTTTACCTAGAAAGAATATTAATTATATGAATTTGTTTAAATTTATTAAATATCTAATTACCTGAAACGGGAAATAGAAATTTAAATTAATTTCTTTGGTCCAAAATTAATTTTGAAAAAACTGTAGAAGAGCTTTTACCTAGAAAGAATTGTGTACTTGATTCAAGGTGATAATTTTATCCTAAAGTAACCAAAATTATGCTCTTATAGATTCAAAAATACTTATGATTTTGCATAGAAAAATTATTTACAACTGATTTAATATTTAACTACAACTAACATTTATCTATTTGTAAAATTTCGCACTCATCCATTTACGGATAAATTCATACTTTATTCACTTATAAGTATACATACTTAAACCTGGATAAAAATATTAATATTTTTATTCATATATCTATCATGAAATACCACAAGCGAGAACCACCATTGATGACTCCGAGTTATAGTGGATTGCCAGAAAAAATTCGGACAACCTCTATTATTAGCATGCAGATGATGCTCACTTCAAGTTTGTTGGATTATTATCTGTTCCACTAACAGAGACTTTCTCGGAGATCTGCATTTTACTCAATTTCATAGCTATTGCATACTTGATAAATATATATTTTGTGACACCAATTACAGAATTTAATTATTTGAAATAATTCTCTATTTAAAGTTGAGAATTTAGATGTATATATGGAACTGAAGATATTATTGTATATTTTTTATAAATATATTATATATTTATCTGAATATTGCATATTTATTATTTTACTTGTTCTTATAAAATTCCTTAATTATAAATATATGATATCTAAAATTAATTATTGTTATCTAATTAATCATATTAAAAACTAAAAAGACAAAACTACAGTAAATTTATTTTATATTTGATAAGTTACTAATTAATTAAAATTAAAATAAAAGTTAAATGTCAGCCTTCAATTAGAATAACTATTTTATCGAAAAAGTATTTGATCATTTAATTGTCAAAATTGAGTATTTATTATATAAACGTATGTGCCTTATTTCAAAAATATGGTGACTAAAATAAGATTTGTTAATTTAGAGATACAAATAAATATATTATTAATTAGTACAAATTTGTGTGAGTTATAACTTATAGAGGAATTTTTAAATTAAATTTTATAATACACACAAATATGTAACAATTTTATTAAATTTTGGAGGACGTATGTGTAAATAAAAAGTTTTAAATAATTAGTTTTGAAAATATGCGTCTTATTTTAGAGATATAGAAATAAATATCTTAATTAGTATATTTTAAATTTGGAAAATATGTTAAATTTAGCATTAAAATGAGTTGAAAAAAAAAGATGATGTGTTGTAATAGATAGTTTTTATTGGCCAATAAAATATGACGTGGAGTATAGACTTCCAATTTGTTGACATGTGTTAAATTGGTTTTAGAATTAGTATATAGGTGGAGACTTGTTTTTTCTTTACTTAAATCAATTGATAGTCTTGTTACATCTTTTTTTTTTTATGACGGGGGAATCCGCAGCCGCTACTCTTCGAGTGCGCGCTGGATAAACCTTCGAGCCGGACGTGATAGCCTGCAAACTACGCCAATCAGGTAAACCACACTAGGCAAGCCCTATGTGACAGACTCAACCAAGAAAGTATTGGTAGGGGGGAATCGAACTCGTGACCTTTTAATCTCGCGCTCACCTACTCCACCAAATTAACTACCCTTGCGTGTATAGTCTTGTTACATCTTATATTATGGATATGGATATGATTCATGTAAAATTGTATTACTAAGTTTAATTTGAGATATTACTTAGAATATATAACTTTTTACTAAAATTAAGGTACACAAATATATATAACACAAATATATATGCAGTATAAGCAATAAGTATATAATATTATTCTTCTAAGGAATTGTAGCTGTAAGCTAACTATTTTAATTTTCTATGACACTCACATTATTTTATTTCATATATGAAGTTTAATAATCTTTCTCATAAAATAATAAATTATGTAATATAATTAATTGTTTTTTTTTTTTTGCGATCTATCACGTAGGGTATGAGATTTCGGGGTCTAGGATATAAGGTGTAGGGGTTGGGGTTATATTTCTACACTTATATAAGTGAAAATTTAGTTGGAATTTTTTCTTCCAACATTAATATTATTAGAAATTTTCCTCCAAGACTCATTTTCTTTTCTCCAATATTATTACATGATGATACTCAGAACTTTCAATCCAAATATTAGTCAAGTTTTTTCATTTTATTCACAAATAATCATATTGGGTTTGGCTCAATGTACTTAATAAAACATAAATCTGAAGCCTTTGATAATTCAAAAAATTTAAGGCCCTAGTTCAAAACCAAACAGCTAATTGTGTTAAGGCTCTTCGGCCAGATCGATGAGGCGAGTATATGGGTACCGAATATGATGAGTTCTTAAAAGAACTAGGAATAGTGTCACAATTTACACCTGCAACTACTCCACAATTGAATGATGTGTCAGAAAGAAGGAACTGGGCCTTGTTGGACATGGTTAGATCCATGCTTAACTATAATGATCAAAGAATTTACCTCTGGGACACACGCTCCATACTGCAACACATATCTTGAACAGATGTCCTTCTAAATTCGTTCCTAAGACTCCACATGAGATATGAAGAGTTATGAAGCCACGTCTTAATCATATTAAGGTTTTGGGATGTACTGCTTATGTCAAGAAGACTAAAGTAGCGAAGTTGAAAGATAGGTCTATGAAGGTGATAAGTGTCAGTTTTATATACTTATCCATAGTTTGTATCGATATATTTCACCCATAATTGAGCTAGTCTACTCGTTTTTGCTTTGAATTAATTAGCTTTTAATGATTTTATTATTTATCAGATGAAGATGTAAATTTAGTCTTAATCAGATTGAATTACTGATTTACTCAAGAAATAACACGTATATAAAATATTCTCTTTGTTGAATTTTTATGTATTCATGTTGTAGGGCTTTCCGAGACGAGTTCGGCAGTCTTTCCGGATTCAAAATCAGAGTTATATATATCAAAAGTTATCATCCGAAGAAGATTTGGGGCAAAAACGCAAAGTCTAAGAAATTCTGGGCTGAAAATGAAGTCTGAAACTCCATACGGGCGTGTACGGGCGTAACGCACAAAATGCAAGTTTACGAAGACATATTACGGCCGTAACTCCTCAATGTTACGGCCGCAAGTCATCAAAGTTACGGCCGTAACTCCTCAATGTTACGGCCGTAACTCTTGGCAGATTAGTGATCATTGCCTAATTTTTTATACTTTTGGTCTATTATTGAGGGGATGGCTGGCATTGATCCGATCTAATGTAATAATGCTGAAGTTTTGGAGCTATTAGATGACTTTAAGTGTATAAATAGACCCCTTAGATCCATCATTATTCATCCTTCATCTTATATTTTTCCACTTTTTGTAATATTTTCTTTTTGTGTGAAGAACACACTTGTGTTCTTGAGTGACTTGTGTAATAGTGGTATAGCATATGTTGTTAAGGGAGTTCATTGCTTCTTTTTCCTTTATCTACTAAGAGAGTTAGGATCAATTCTTTCTCTTTTTCAACTAATAATGACCACTCAAGCTTGTATTATGTTTATTAAACCCTTCATGGGCTAAGTTACTTAAGTTGGGATTATAAACAAGGTTAGTCATGTTATTTAAGTTTGTATAAAGATCTATTATGAATTACTTATTATTGTGTGTGATTTTCATTGTTTTACCAATCTTTATTTATTTGGTCAATAAATGACGATATTTATGGTCTTCATATGTTTCGAAAGAAAATATGTTGATTAGATCAAATGACTTCACTCTAAGTTGTTCTAGGGGATAGAAATATACCTCTAGACCTTAGATGATTCTTTGAGTTATTTTCATAAAATATAATGCTATGTATTGAAGCCAATCAACATAGAAATATAGTGGATTGATTCAATATATAAGGGGCGTTTTATAGTTCGAAAGAGAAACCGTCTTTTTAAGGAAAATCGAATCTACACAACATAATAAGTAAATTCATCTTATGATCTCCTATACATCTTCTATAACTAATGATGAACTAAGTTTGTAATCCCAACTATTTCATTTTATCTTTTATTAATCTATTATTAGTGCAATCTTTCATTTCTTTGAATATTAGAACTATTATTGCAATTTTCTTTGCAATTGTCAAACCAAACTCTTAAATTGTGTGTTTCAAACTTATAAACCTCTATAACAAATAGTTAAATAGTGTATTCAATATATAACCTAACTTCCTCGTGGGATCGATAAACCGGACTCAAAAAGTCCACTTACTACTTGATACGATATCGTGCACTTGCGATAGTTACACTAAAGACCGTGTCAAGTTTTTGGCGCCGTTGCCGGGGAAGTATAAGTGTTGTTTTTGAAATCTTACATTGTAAACTATTTTTATAGATATAATTTCTCGACGTTGTAACTTAGTACTCAATTGTGTTTGTCCGGTCAAGTGGAGGATAACAGTACTCCGTGACTATTAAAGTCGGAATTTTTAGTTTCCCACAACAACTGATATTTGTAGATATTTTCTCCAATTATTTACATTTATTTTATTTTTTTTATCATGGAAGAAACTTTGAATAAAATTGAAAAAAGATTTCCCTTTCTGAGCAAAAACGTCATTTTAAAAATTTACAAGACAAGACTTGAAAGGATGAGGTTGATTATGAATCAAAGCATACCTTTTGACATTAGATTCATAATTGAAGCCAAAGTGAGAATACCAGGCGAATTCACAGAAATACCTACTAGATTTTTACCAGGACTAGGAAAAAGTTCATATGCCAAGAAACGACGAGCAAAGATAATAGCCGTTTGCTATAAATATGCTAGATGGAACTGTAATTTAAAATGTCGATCTTTGGGAATTCCATCTACAAACAGAGAAGATAAAATTCAGTTCATTAAGGATGGTCTGAATAAAGAGAATTTAGATAATATCGAAATTTCTCTTGACACGCATCCTAGTGGACTCGTACATTACGGAATTCGATGTTTGTGGAATAAATTCAAACTATAATATGAACAACGTCTTGGGAATCTGACGTTAAAAGACCCTGTTTGCCAATTTGTAAGAAAATTGGATGGGAAGCTTCTCCCCGACTCATAGAAGGCATTTAGGCCGTTCCTGAACGTAAAATCAGAGGAAGATGTGAGCCACAATCACAACTACTGTACATACACGTGAGTATCTTTAATTTTTGTCGTGTGGTGAGATTTTCTGAATAAAAAAGTTGATACGCAATAAATGCATTCATTATTCTATTGAATAGTTGAAGCGCAATCAACGCAATCACAAACTTTTTAAACAATTTTACCTTATTTTTATTCTATAAATAAACATTGTGCTTGTTTCTTTTATTCATCCCTCAAACTTGTACTTCTCTCTTTTTCTCTCTAATAAATTTCTTTTCAAAAATGGAGTCATCATCTTCCACAAAAAATTTTAGCACAGTCTGCATTTTTGGTGGAGCTAGTTATGGAAAAGAGGCATGCTTTACTGAAGCAGCCCACAACTTGGGTCCTACCTTAGGAGTAAAATGCATTCATGTAGTTTACGGAGGAGGAAGTCTAGGATTAATGGGGCGAGCTGCTGCTTCTGCCTATATGGAAGGAGTAAGAGTGTTGGGAGTAATTCCAAAACTTCTGGCTGAAAGTAAAATCACCGGGGCAACTATTGGAGATGAGTTTAGATCTGTAAATATGCAAGATCGCATAACTCACATGATAAATAATTCTGGCGCCTTTATCACCCTTCCCAGTGGTTTTGGCACTCTTGAGGAACTTTTTCATGTGGTTACCAGAGCCCAACTAAATATTCATCAAAAACCAATAGGTATGCTTAATGTCAATGGTTTCTTTGATGGTTTACTATCTTTCATCGACTACTCTGCTGAAAAAAGGTTTTATTTCCGAACGTGCTAAACGAATCATAGTCGTTGCAACAACACCAGAAGAACTAATGAAAAAACTCATTGAATTTGTTCCTCAACCAGATCCAGCTCTAGCTAAAATTGTCTGGATGGAAGATTTTACCGTGATAAAACGAAAAGTGGATTCATTCCTCTCCCTTTGATAACCCATGTCGGACCTCTTGTACTTTTACTTTCTGTTGTGTGTAAAAATCGTGCTAAATGATGGCAGCTTAAGGAGTTTCTTTTTGAACTCTTGACGCGCATCTATTCGCGATTTATGTATTGTTATTTTATTGTTGTAATTTTTATTGTTTGTTTTTTTATAAAAGCATTGATGGCAGCGTAAGGCGACTCTTCGGACTTTCTTGAAGCGCATCTTAAAAATTGTGTTATACTTCCGAGTATATTTTATTTTCTTTTGTTGTTTGCCTCGTATATTATTCTCTTGCAGATTCTAAAAGGCGTTAGCTCAAGCATCAACTTTCATAACAGGGAGTATTCTGTTTTTCTCCTTGCTTTTTATTTTTTTTTATTATTTTTTTTAAACTGAGGACAGTTTTATTTTCAAGTTTGGGGGTGGTATGTTTTAATTATTTTGGTGTGTTGGTTTTGATTATTTTGGTTATTTGCCTTAATTTTATATATATATATATATATATATATATATATATTATTTTGATTTGTGAGATTTCTAGATCTGGCCATAACACCAATAAATTAGCTATATACAAGTTTCTAAAATCATTTTAACTGGTAAAAAAAATTGTATATTTCAAAATTTTTGAGCCTTAATCTCTCTTTCCAAGCCTTGTAATTATCATTTAAAATCGAGTCATTCGTTATCTTGAGAAAATAAGAATCAATCGGTTGATGAAAAATAGAACTGAAATTTACTTAATTTGTGGAGTTTTTTATTTTTCATGCTTAACTAATAAATGATTTTCTGCAAAAATTCTATTCCCTAAAAAAAAAGGGGTCATTGATAAAAGGAGGTTAGTCGAAAAAAAGGGAGAAGTGTTGAGCAGCAACAGCTGCCTAATTTTGGGGGTCCTAAAATTTTGCGAAAAATAAAGGACTAACCATTGTTGGTGCGTAGCTGCCGTCTCACAAAAAAAAGATAGAAAATGTGTTGGTCACACGTTAGCAAATAACGGTGTGAAAGCTATCACCTAAAAAAAGATAGAAAATGTGTTGCTGAAAAGAGCTACACGTTAGCAAATAACGGTGTGAAAGCTATCACCTAAAAAAATGAAAATTGTGTTGGTGAAAAGAGCTACACGTTAGCAAATAACGGTGTGAAAGCTATCACTAAGGGATATAGTTTATGAGCAGATTTGAATTAATTAGCGGCTGAATTTCAATACACTCAATTTCGTGAAAAATCACAATATTTGATGACGCCAATGAAATTCTTCCTCATATTGAGTCGAAAAATAAACAAGTGATCGAGAGTAACCATTAAAGGGAGTCGTGTGTATCATGAGTGGGAAAGAAATAATCAACCTTTTGGGGGGAAACCTTGCCTTTTGGAATTGCAAAATAAAACCGTGTTTTAACTTCAAAATCATTAGTAGATTTATTTTGAATCTTGATTCATTTATATCTACTGTATAAAGTAGGTTGTTGTGTATTAATGGCATCTTGATCTCCTTTTCTCTTTTTATATGATTATTTTTTTTTTAATTTATGTGTGTATTATTATTTTTGTGTCTTATTTTTATTTTTATTTTTGGAGTGTGATCAATAAAGAGTCTTGCTCGGGACTAGCAAGAATTCAAGTTTGGGGGTGTGATAAGTGTCAGTTTTATACACTTATCCATGGTTTGTATCGATATATTTCACCCATAATTGAGCTAGTCTACTCGTTTTTGCTTTGAATTAATTAGCTTTTAATGATTTTATTATTTATCAGATGAAGGTGTAAATTTAGTCTTAATCGGATTGAATTACTGATTTACTCAAGAAATAACATGTGTATAAAATATTCTCTTTGTTGAATTTTTATGTATTCATGTTGTAGGTCTTTCCGAGACGAGTTCGGCAGTCTTTCCGGATTCAAAATCAGAGTTATATATCAAAAGTTATCATCCGTAGAAGATTTGGGGCAAAAACGCAAAGTCTAAGAAATTCTGGGCTGAAAATGAAGTCTGCAACTCCATATGGGCGTGTACGGGCGTAACTCACAAAATGCAAATTTACGAAGACATGTTACGGCCGTAACTCCTCAATGTTACGGCCGTAACTCTTGGCAGATTAGTGATCATTGCCTAATTTTTTATACTTTTGGTCTATTATTGAGGGGATGGCTGGCATTGATCCGATCTAATGTAATAATGCTGGAGTTTTGGAGCTATTAGATGACTTTAGGTGTATAAATAGACCTCTTAGATCCATCATTATTCATCCTTCATCTTATATTTTTCCACTTTTTGTAATATTTTCTTTTTGTGTGAAGAACACACTTGTGTTCTTGAGTGACTTGTGTAATAGTGGTATAGCATATGTTGTTAAGGGAGTTTATTGCTTCTTTCTCCTTTATCTACTAAGGGAGTTAGGATCAATTCTTCCTCTTTTTCAACTAATAATGACCACTCAAGCTTGTATTATGTTTATTAAACCCTTCATGGGCTAAGTTACTTAAGTTGGGATTATAAACAAAGTTAGTCATGTTATTTAAGTTTGTATAAAGATCTATTATGAATTACTTATTATTGTGTGTGATTTTCATTGTTTTACCAATCTTTATTTGTTTGGCCAATAAATGACGATATTTATGGTCTTCATATATTCGAAAGAAAATATGTTTGATTAGATCAAATGATCTTTACTCTAAGTTGTTCTAGGGGATAGAAATATACCTCTAGACCTTAGATTATTCTTTGAGTTATTTTCATAAAACCTAATGCTATGTATTGAAGCCAATCAACATAGAAATATAGTGGATTGATTCAATATATAAGGGGCGTTTTATAGTTCGAAAGAGAAACCGTCTTTTTAAGAAAAATCGAATCTACACAACATAATAAGTAAATTCATCTTATGATCTCATATACATCTTCTATAACTAATGATGAACTAAGTTTGTAATCCCAACTATTTCATTTTATCTTTTATTAATCTATTATTAGTGCAATCTTTCATTTCTTTGAATATTAGAACTATTATTGCAATTTTCTTTGCAATTGTCAAACCAAACTCTTAAAATGTGTATGTCAAACTTATAAATCTCTATAACAAATAGTTAAATAGTGTATAATTCAATACATAACCTAACTTCCTCGTGGGATCGATAAACCAGACTCAAAAAGTCCACTTACTACTTGATACGATATCGTGCACTTGCGATGGTTACACTAAAGACCGTGTCAGAAGGGTCGTCTCATAAGATATCCAGGAGATTCCATGAGATATCTATTCTTCATGCACGAAAATCATATGATCATCATTGCTTTACAGACACACATCCTTGAAGATGAGTTCATTCAGGAAGGATGCGCATATAGAAATGTTTCTTTGGAAGAAATAACAGAAACACCAAGTGAGACACATGTACAAGATATTGGAATCGAACCTTCTGAAATAGAAACACAACCTCGTATGTCTAATAGAGCTACTAAATTACCTTAGAGGTATGACTATCTGCATCAAGAGGTATTGGATATCCATGAGATGATAGAAAGTAGTTAAGAAAATGATCCCTATATGTATGCCAATGGTAAATGTAGATTCCGCAAAATGGGAGAATCTATGGAAGCTGGGATAGACTCAATACATACTAATCAGGTCTGGATTTTATTAGATCATCCTAAATAAATAGTGCCATTGGGAGCAAATGGATCTACAAGAGAATGATTGATGGAAATGTCAAGGTTGATACCTATAAGGATACGCTTGTGGCGAAGGGTTATTCCTAACGAGAAGGAGTCGATTACTTTAAAACCTTCTCTCCTGAGGGTTATTCCTAACGAGACGGAGTCGATTACTTTAAAACTTTCTCGCCTGTAGCCATGATAAAGTATATTTGTATGATGCTTGCTATAACGGGCCACTTGGATTATGAAATATGACGTGAAAATGGCATTTCTAAATGGATTTCTCGAGGAGGAGATCTATGTGGAACAATCTAAGGGATTCATATCCGAAACCGATATTCATAAAATATGCAAGCTTCAGCATGCCATTTATTGGCTAAACCAAACTTTGTGTAGTTGGAATCTTTGTTTTAACGAGATAGTCAAAGAGTTTGATTTCTGTTCAAAGCGAATAGGAGCCTTGATTTACAAGAAGATTAGTGGGAACACAACTGTGTTCTTAATACTACATCTGGGTGGCATTCTTCTTATAGAAAATGATGTAGGAATGCTCAATTCTGTGATAGCTTGGCTTTCTGAATAAAAGATATGGGAGAATCAACCTATATTCTGGGTATTCGTCTCACTGGGATAGAACGAAAAGAATGTTAGGTCTCTCTGAAGTCCTCTATATAGAAAATATCCTAAAGCAATTTAGGATCAAAGATTCTAAAAGTGGGTTCCTACCTATACGACATGGCATAAAACTTTCTTTAGACATGTGTCCTCAAAGTGAGGAAGATAGAAAGGAAATGAGTAAGGTACCTTATGCTTCGGCAGTGGCTAGCCTCATGTACTCTATGATTTGAACTCGGCTGAATATAACTTATGTTGTGAGCATAGTAAGTCGGTATCAGTCAAATCTTGGGCAGGAATATTAGACTGCTGTCAAGAACATTGATAAGTACCTTAAGAGGACTAAATACTTGATTCTTACATACGACAGTGGAGAACTAAAAGTATAGGGTTATACAAATTCGGATTTTTCGGGAGACATGAATGTGAAGATGTTCACTTCAGGGTATAACTTTACTCTGAATGGTAGAGTAGTACCTTGGACAAGTGCCAAGCAGAGTATGACTTCTATCTCTACATGTCAAGCCAAATATCAGCCAGTAACGAAGGCTACCAAAGAAGCTTTTTGGATTAAGAAGTTTACTGAGGAACATTTAGTGGTCCCTGGCGCAGAGAGGCCCGTAGCGGTATTTTTCGATAATGACTGAGCTTTGCAGAGGCTAAGGAGCCTAGGGCTCACCATAAAACCAAATATATCGAGAGAAAATATTATTTTGTAAGAGAATGGTTGCGAAGGAAAATATTACACTGCAGAGAGTAGACACAACAAATAACGTTGCTGATCCATTGACCAAACTACTATCTCAGATGATCTTAATGATATTTGGAGAGTATGGGTACCTGACACCATAATTTGTGGCATTCAGTGCAAGTGGGAGATTGTTAGGAATATTCCATCGTATGTTAATCAGAGGATGAGAGAGTGAGATCATTGTATTATAATTATGAACATCAGTCGTGTAATATCCGCATTTTTCTTTTCCCGGTATTTTCATTTTTGATGTACTTTTGTTTTTAGCGACTCGCTTGTAACCTTATTGATATTTCGAGAATATTTAATACTGGACTTTTTGTCATCCGAGCTTGTTTCGGACTTGTTTTACTCAATTCCGTGTTTAATGTCAATTCCGTCGCTATTTCGTTCGATTCTAGTAACGGTTGTTCGGAACCGCCGTCTCGGGGTTGTCGCAGATCTGTCTCATGCATGTTGTGAGATTCCATTTGTTGTTTCGGTCATGTATCGTGTGTTTCAGATGTTTTGGGTCGTTTTGTAATTTTCCAAAGTTTTGGGGTGATTATTGATGTTGTAGTTTTTCGTACCCTCGGGTAGTCAGAATCATGTTTTCTTTTAGCGCTTTGGTTCTGACTCAATCTTGTTGTTCGTGTGTCTCCTTCGGTCCGTTGTTTGGTGTCGGATGCGCGTCGTTTTCATCCGAGATGGAAGTCGTTGTTTTCCATCCTCGAGTGGTGTATGTGCTGCTGTCTGCACTCGCTAGCGTACACTACTGTTGTTGTGTAGCGCACGCTACCATTGTTTCAAAGCGCACGCTACGACTGTTTAGTAGCGCGCGCTAACGGCTCGAACACAGCAGTGACAGTGGCTTGTTTCTGCTCTCTGCTCTCTGGACGAGCAGCTTAGTGCACGCTACATTCGTATATTAGTGCACGCTATGGTCTTGATTTAGCACACGCTGGGTGTCCGATAGCGAGCGCTAAACCGGCAATCCAGAACTGGGTATAATGTTTCTGGAGTCGGTCAGGTGTCCAGGTAGCGCACGCTATGGCCCGATAGCGCGCGCTATCGAGGGGCTGTTATCGCACGCTATTCTCTAGTAGCGTACGCTAATGGGCTAGAACTGTAGGTTCTGGACGGGTTTTTGACTGGGTAGCACACGCTCACTATGGATCATTAGCGTACGACAAACCTCCCTAGCTATATAAACCAGGGAGTTGACCCAGAACCTTCATTTCTTCATTTCACTTCCTCTTTCCGATCTGGGGCGATTCGTGGGCGGTTTCCGAGCGATTCGAAGTCTTGTAACTTCAAGCTATCATCTTCCTTGAGATCTTAGTGTATATTAACAACACCAACACTTGTTCTTCATCCTTAATCCTGTAATACCCGAGATTTCTGTTATGTAATTGGAACTGTGATATTGTAATGATTGTACTCTTGTCTGAGTACTATTCTACGTATTTCTTAATCCGTTGTTGTCGAGCGTATAATTTCGTGTATGTGATTTAAAGATTGAAATTCTGTGCATGTAGCGCACGCTACAGGCTACGGGTAGCGTACGCTAACATGGATTCATAGCGCACGCTACAGAGTGTCATTAGTGTAATATCCGCAATTTCGAATTTCGGTAATTTTCTTTTTTTTGGAGGAGGTTCGTTTTGACAACTCTATCATGACCGTTTCGTCATTCCGAGAATGATTAATTGTGCACTTTTTGTCATCCGAGTTCGTTTCGGTGTCGTTTTGTTGAGTTCCGTGTCCTTAATCGACTTTTTCACGTGGGAGTTCGACTTTGTTAGATCACCATTAATTTTTGGGAAAGCCAAAAATTCTAAATCTTTGCAATATTATAGAGCATCGAATTAGCTTTCCAATGGTTCAAACGGTGAGTCAATCGGAGTCCGGACGAGAGAGTTATGGTCGTTTTAGCTCACCCGCTCGTTATTGGCGATCATCGCCGGCGAACTCGGCCGTGTCGTCCGACACGGCCCGTGCACTCGTCCGGATAAGCCGGAAGCGACTGCCTCAGACTCGACCGTGTCGCCCAGCACGGCCGAGCGAACTCTTCCGGATAAGCCAAGCGATCGCTTAGAGGCCCGACCGTGTTCCAGACACGGCCGAGTCATTGCCGAGCGCCGGACGGGTCACTATCGGTAGGTCCTTCGCGCCGCGACCGTGTCATGCAGACACGGTCGAGTCCTCGCTGCCAATCAGCTGCGCCACGACCGTGTCATGTCGGACACGGTCGAGTCTCACGGCCTATTTAAGGCCTCGGCAGCGTATTTTTCACCCGATTTCTCATTCCTTTTCTTCCCGTTCGCATTTGTGGGTGTATACATCATGGAGACATGATGTTGTTCTTTCAATCCATGAAGTTTTGAGGCTCATATCATCAATCATCCGTCCTATAACATCCTCCGATCTACTGACCAGCCGATTTCCTAGAAATCTAATTTTGGGGATTTTGGGTATTTTGGTTGTTTTCGCCCGATTAATCCGATTTATCTTGGTATTATGATAGATTGATGATTATTAAGATGTATTACATCTTTTCCGTTAATATTCCATGGTTGGATCGTATCGATTCGTTGTTTTGGTCGAGTTCTTGATCGACGCCTTGAAGGTGTCCGGTAAAATGTCGTAGAGGGGTTTTCGGGCGTTCTACGATTATTCTTCCTCGTATGATCGATGATTTATTGATTATATGTTGTTAGGGTCGAATTCTTGCGAAGAACTCGAGTCGGAACCCTTCCGTTCGTCGTTTTCTTCAAGCTTTTCGATCGTGGGCGTATTCTTTGTCTTCGCCGGAGAATCGTAGGTGTTCGAGGTGTCCCGACTGAGCCGTGATTGTTGTAGTGTCCGGTATAGATTATCGAGGCAAGTATCTTGCCCATACATTACGTGTTTTGTGGATATAATGGTTGTTAATCGTCGATATGTGCTAAATAAATATTCATAACCATCTTTCTCAAAAGTATCGGTATATTTACCAACAAGGTTTTCTTAAAGACGACTTGTGTGTTCCGAGAATTAATATGCTTAATTGAATACGTGTATTAATGTTGAGTATAAGATCGTAATACTTTCGTGTGACGCCATTGTGTGTGATTACGTTGTCGGTAAGTTTTGAAGTTTAGTCCTTTGTTAAAGCTGTACGTGGAGACATGTGGTTATCGATGAATTATGTGAATTTATGTGACATTGGTTGTGCCGTTCGGTGCTGTTGGAATAGTGTGCTTTCTTGTTGATAGTATTAGTTCTGGGTTATGAGTATATGTTGGATGAATCGCCATTCTAGTAAGGTACCTCGACTATATATACCGTGATTGACCTTCGAGGCTTGTGGTTTGCAAATCGTGATTTTGGAACGTGTGTGTGTGTTGTTCCTTCCACCGAGTGTCCAACGGGATGTCCGGGGTCGATACTAAGGGGTACGGCCACGAAGTGGACTTGGGTGCGTGTGTGGATGAACTTCCACCGGAGTGTCCGACGGGATGTCCGGGGTCGATACTAAGGGGTACGGCCGCGGAAGTGGTTTCCCACCCGGAGTGTCCGACGGGATGTCTGGGGGTCGATACTAAGGGGTACGGCCGCGGGTTACCAGTTGTGGTTTTTCATCTTGAGGATGACGATGTTATCGTTAATTGTGATATTGTCCGAAGTATCACAATGCTTTGTGCTCGGGGTTGAGAGACATTGTATATCGAGTCTTGGTGCTTGGCTAGAATGGCATAGGATTAATGTGTTATGTGTAATGTGTCCTTGTAAGTGATTTGAAGTGGATGATCGGGTCGTGGACCCTGTGTTTTGTGACCGGAATGGTTGGGTCGTGGACCCCGTGTTTTGTTAAACGGATTTGTATTTTGAAAAATGAACTTTGGGGCTGAGACCCTAAATGGCTTTCGAGGAACTTTAGAATTTTTCAATTTCTAACGTTTTTTAAAACTCCCGAGATTTGGAAATGTTTTCAAAGTGCTTACTTACTTCGCTTCTACTTTCAAGACTTGAACTATTTTTTTTAACTAAATATATCTCGGGAAGTCTTTCGTTGTATTCTCGGAATGTGTTGTGTATGGCTCGTATTTGCACTTTATACTTGCACTAGCGAAACAGTGGAGTTTTGCTAACCCCCGAGTAATCGGGGTGGATATCTGTATTGTGTCCGTGTACATGCAAAGTTGTCGGGAGCAAGACACAGGATCGGCACGAGGGATGATGAAAGACGAATGATACTAATCACACGAAGGCGCTTTTGACTTGATTAGTCAAGTCTATTGTATTGTCTTTTCCATTGCCTTATTGTTAAATCGTTGCAAGTATTTTACCCTTGCATGTGTATGAGTCTGGATGAGTTTATGTATTTTGATTTGTAAGTCGATTCACGGAAGACCAAATCGGTCTATTGATTCGTTATTTTGATTCATCGATGTAATGTAATGTGTTGTGTTGATGTCTAGCTTTGGTGGATCCTCACGGAGAGGGTCTCGCGGCGTGTAATACTCCCGTTTGATCTGGGGTGTTACATTTATGGTATCGGAGCTTAGGTTGCGGAAACCTAGGTCGCCGGGTCCATCGTGTATTGTTGGGTCTTGTCTTGTCGATTGAGTCGGCGATGTCGTGTCGCGACGCGTCGTTTGGAATGTCGGCCGTGATTAGTATCGGGATGCACCATCATCTTCGTGCGATCTGTGGATGTAAGTCTCCCTACTACAGTTGTACCACGAGCTATACGAGCCTGTGATTTTGTGTTATGTAGTTAATATTTGAAGATGCATCGTGAGTAAGTGACATATATTTGTTGATTCCCGTCTTGCGCTAAAATGTAGAATGATATTGCTGAATGTATCCTTGTATAAATCATTTTCTTACAAGAGTATAAACCTTGGAATTTTAAGTTTTCGAATCCTTTCGGGGAGTCACGTAAAATTTTTAAAATGCCCTCCAAGGGAGGAAAAAGTCGATTTTCGTATGTTGACCACAAGGCTGAAAGTTCTGAAAACTCGAATTATTGATAATTCTTTTCCACTGTGTACTATAAGTTTTCAAAACTCGAGTTTTTAACTCAAATAAGGTCTTCAAAATATACTCAAGACGTGACTCTCATTTGTAACTTTTCGGTTTCATGAATGTTGGTCAAAAGATGCGTATTGATGATGCTCTCGTTGTTGAGCAGTGGTGCCAGTTTTAAAATTAAAATAATAACGTGAATGTTGAGTCCGTCGGTATGTATGTGTTGAGATAGTCCTCTATATTGAGAAGTAAAATTTTCATTTTTGTAGGATGATTTTCTTTTGATGGTTGCTTGTGAGTTGTTATAATTATGTGAGTCGATGACATTTAGACTTGTATGTTGTTGCTTACTTGTAACCTTCGAGTCTAGTATTACCTCATATATGTTTGCAATCGTGTTGGTGATTAGAGCAGTTAGCACAGGCTTAGTACGAGCCTAACGCGCGCTAACGTGGCGTGTTTAGTGCACGTTAACCTTTGTTGTAACGCGCGTTAATCAACTTGAGCAGAGGCTATGGAACCGCATTATAGCCGTCAGGTCTAACTTTTGCGGCCAATCACTTGTAGTTGTATTCTCTACGTGGTGTCTAGTGATAACAACTGTTGTGCGTGAATGCGTGTTAAGACTTTTCGTATTGCTAGGTGATATTTGATTGTGGTTGATGAATTGATAAATTATGTCCATTGTGTGTTCAAAAACACTTTCCTGGAAACTTCACAAAGTTTTGACGGTTCGATTTAATCGGCGGCTCCGTGTATACTTTGAAAATTATTTGGAAATTGGCAAGCCGGCCTTGGATTCTCAAATAAAACCTCGACGGTATTTGAAAGAGTTGTTTTAAAGTACCTTGAATATTTTGTAAAGTATTACCGTCGTTGATGTCTGTGAAGTGTTGGGAGGATTTTCAAAATTATTTTAACGTATTGTTGCATTTTCAAATATTACGAGTGAATGATTTTCAAAAATCTTTCACACCATAAAAATATTTTATTTCAAAAACCAATGCGATTTTTATTTTCAAAAAAATATAGTGAAAGATGAAAAATCTCACTCGATGTAAAGTTCAAACTCGGATTTAGAAATGTTAGAGTATGTAAGAATGATTTGATGATCTTGCATGGTTAACTTGTTAGTTATTAACGGTGATGATGATACGTAGAGGCTTGATGACTTCAAATGATTTCAAATGAGACGGTTAAAATATGTTGTTTACAAGTTTTGATGGAACAACCCGAGGTACCAAAAGTATTTTTAAAGTTTATTTTAAATAGCATACAAATCTAAGGATTTTCAAAAGATTTCCTTTAAAAGGATACCTCGTGGATTTTCTTTTCGAGTTGTTATTGGTTACCTTATGTGATATGTCGTGCTGAGTTGGTACTTTAGCTTAATATTTTGCGAAGTTGTGCAATCGTATTGAGTGGGAATCTGCTTAGTATGCCGATGGGCAGAGGACACAGTCGTGACCACGATACTAATGGCCATGAAGATCGGATGTGGACCAAGAGGATATGGTCGGGAAGGTTGCTATTCCAGCACTTCGTTCTCGTTGTTTAGGTTTCGGGACGAAACCTCTTTTAAAGGTGATATGATGTAATACCCACATTTTTTTTCTTTCCTTCTCTTCTGCTTTCGGCCCAACCGTATCGACTGACCGTGTTCGTTGATGCTTCGACACAGTGTTGTTTCCCACATTTGTCATTCGAACGAGTTCTGATATTGTCCCAAATTGATCTATATATCGTTGTGACCTTTCCAAGTTCGGAAAATTAGTCTCGTTTTCGATCTTCCAACCCTTGGGCGGTGGAATTCCATATTTGTTCAGCGATTGGCTTGCGTTTTGATTGATGTACCGTTGGGTTGGTCAATCGTATTGATTTTCGTTCGTTGTGTTTTGTGATTGTTCGGATAATTGACTTGATTGTATTATCCATTTGATGACGCTTGTCACTTGTTGGTTTTATTATATCCCTAACGGCGGCGTTGTGTTGGTCGTCGTGGAGCGTGTTTTCACACCGTATATTCCGTTGCGTTGTATGTAACGTTTCGCCGTTTGGCATTAGTTACGCGTTTCTTGCGTAGCTCATTGAGTTTTCCTGGCGGGATATTGCTTCTCCCTACTTGTTTTAAGTTTCGGGACGAAACTTCTTTTAAGGAGGGTAGAATGTAATATCCGCAATTTCGAATTTCGGTAATTTTCTTTTTTTCGAAGGAGGTTAGTTTTGACAACTCTATCATGACCGTTTCGTCATTCCGAGAATGATTAATTGTGCACTTTTTGTCATCCGAGTTCGTTTCGGTGTCGTTTTGTTGAGTTCCGTGTCCTTAATCGACTTTTTCACGTGGGAGTTCGACTTTGTTAGATCACCATTAATTTTTGGTAAAGCCAAAAATTCTAAATCTTTGCAATATTATAGAGCATCGAATTAGCTTTCCAATGGTTCAAACGGTGAGTCAATCGGAGTCCGGACGAGAGAGTTATGGTCGTTTTAGCTCACCCGCTCGTTATTGGCCGATCACTGCCGGCCGAACTCGGCCGTGTCGTCCGACACGGCCCGTGCCGTACTCGTCCGGATAAGCCGGAAGCGACTGCCTCAGGACTCGACCGTGTCGTCTGGCACGGCCGAGCCGAACTCTTCCGGATAAGCCGGAAGCGACTGCCCAGAGGCCCGACCGTGTTCCAGGACACGGTCGAGTCATTGCCGAGCGCCGCGGACGGGTCACTATCGGTAGGTCCCCTTCGCGCCGCGACCGTGTCATGCAGGACACGGTCGAGTCCCTGCCGGCCAACTGCGCGCCACGACCGTGTCATGTCGGACACGGTCGAGTCTGTCAGCCTATTTAAGGCCTGGCAGCGTATTTTTCACCCAGTTTCTCATTCCTTTTCTTCCCGTTCGCGGCTGTGGGTGTATACATCATGGAGACATGATGTTGTTCTTTCAATCCATGAAGTTTTGAGGCTCATATCATCAATCATCCGTCCTATAACATCCTCCGATCTACTGACCGTGCCGATTTCCTAGAAATCTAATTTTGGGGATTTTGGGTATTTTGGTTGTTTTCGCCCGATTAATCCGATTTATCTTGGTATTATGATAGATTGATGATTATTAAGATGTATTACATCTTTTCCGTTAATATTCCATGGTTGGATCGTATCGATTCGTTGTTTTGGTCGAGTTCTTGATCGACGCCTTGAAGGTGTCCGGTAAAATGTCGTAGAGGGGTTTTCGGGCGTTCTACGATTATTCTTCCTCGTATGATCGATGATTTATTGATTATATGTTGTTAGGGTCGAATTCTTGCGAAGAACTCGAGTCGGAACCCTTCCGTTCGTCGTTTTCTTCAAGCTTTTCGATCGTGGCGTATTCTTTGTCTTCACGAGAATCGTAGGTGTTCGAGGTGTCCCGACTGAGCCGTGATTGTTGTAGTGTCCGGTATCGATTATCGAGGCAAGTATCTTGCCCATACATTACGTGTTTTGTGGATATAATGGTTGTTAATCGTCGATATGTGCTAAATAAATATTCATAACCATCTTTCTCAAAAGTATCGATATTTACCAACAAGGTTTTCTTAAAGACGACTTGTGTGTTCCGAGAATTAATATGCTTAATTGAATACGTGTATTAATGTTGAGTATAAGATCGTAATACTTTCGTGTGACGCCATTGTGTGTGATTACGTTGTCGGTAAGTTTTGAAGTTTAGTCCTTTGTTAAAGCTGTACGTGGAGACATGTGGTTATCGATGAATTATGTGAATTTATGTGACATTGGTTGTGCCGTTCGGTCTTTGTTGGAATAGTGTGATTTCTTGTTGATAGTATTAGTTCGGGTTATGAGTATATGTTGGATGAATCGCCATTCTAGTAAGGTACCTCGACTATATATACCGTGATTGACCTTCGAGGCTTGTGGTTTGCAACCGTGATTTTGGAACGTGTGTGTGTGTTGTTCCTTCCACCCGGAGTGTCCGACGGGATGTCCGGGGTCGATACTAAGGGGTACGGCCACGGAAGTGGACTTGGGTGCGTGTGTGGATGAACTTCCACCCGGAGTGTCCGACGGGATGTCCGGGGTCGATACTAAGGGGTACGGCCGCGAGTGGTTTCCCACCCGGAGTGTCCGACGGGATGTCCGGGGGTCGATACTAAGGGGTACGGCCGGGTTACCAGCCAGGTTTTTCATCTTGAGGATGACGATGTTATCGTTAATTGTGATATTGTCCGGAGTATCACAATGCTTTGTGCTCGGGGTTGAGAGACATTGTATATCGAGTCTTGGTGCTTGGCTAGAATGGCATAGGATTAATGTGTTATGTGTAATGTGTCCTTGTAAGTGATTTGAAGTGGATGATCGGGTCGTGGACCCTGTGTTTTGTGACCGGAATGGTTGGGTCGTGGACCCCGTGTTTTGTTAAACGGATTTGTATTTTGAAAAATGAACTTTGGGGCTGAGACCCTAAATGGCTTTCGAGGAACTTTAGAATTTTTCAATTTCTAACGTTTTTTAAAACTCCCGAGATTTGGAAATGTTTTCAAAGTGCTTACTTACTTCGCTTCTACTTTCAAGACTTGAACTATTTTTTTTAACTAAATATATCTCGGGAAGTCTTTCGTTGTATTCTCGGAATGTGTTGTGTATGGCTCGTATTTGCACTTTATACTTGCACTAGCGAAACAGTGGAGTTTTGCTAACCCCCGAGTAATCGGGGGGTGGATATATGTATTGTGTCCAGGTACATGCAGGTTGTCGGGAGCAAGACACAGGATCGGCACGAGGGATGATGAAAGACGAATGATACTAATCACACGAAGGCCAGTTTTGACTTCAGTTAGTCGAAGTCTATTGTATTGTCTTTTCCGCTGTCTTATTGTTCGTCGTTGCAAGTATTTTACCCTTGCATGTGTATGAGTCTGGATGAGTTTATGTATTTTGATTTGTAAGTCAGTGACGGAAGACCAAATCGGTCTATTGATTCGTTATTTTGATTCATCAGTATGTAATGTAATGTGTTGTGTTGATGTCTAGCCTGGTGGATCCTCACGGAGAGGGTCTGCGGCGTGTAATACTCCCGGTTTGATCTGGGGGTGTTACAATTAGCGCACGCTATGCGTGGTCAAATTGATTGAGACGTGCGGTAGGTGAGATCTGGCTGGGGGACCCTTGTCGGATTGTGTCGAATGAACCTGGACGGCTTTCGGGAAAAGCCGAGTCAACGCCTTAGCGCACGCTACAGGTACATGCGTAGCGCACGCTAAGTGCTAAGTACAGATTAGTCAGTGAGCCGTTAGCGCACGCTACGAACAGGGTCTAGCGCGCGCTAATAGACATTTATTATAAATAGGACATCATCCTATTCGTGATTTCAGTTCTTCTCCTCCTATAACCCGAACTCTTACACATAGAACATAACTCCCTTCGTCCTAAACACTTCGTATCAACCTCCTAGTTCGAGATTGAAGATCGTATATCATTGGAGATTGGTGTTCAAGCCTTCGGTGTTAGATTGCTTCATTTTCATCCGTGGTCTTCACTACTTTGAGGTAGGTGATTCTTCACCGATGATTAGTAATGTTCATAAGGAAGTTTGAATCATGTTTGGATAGCAAGTATTTCGTTTATAATCGGTCATCACATGTTAGAAGGATATTTTTGACGTATCGGTACTATATATCGTATGAACCTTTGAACCATCGTATTATAAGGACTCCTAAGCATGTTCAAATCGATGTATGATCAGTAATCGGATATTACCCAGTTGTACACGTTGGAATCATGTGTTTTGGAACGTAAGACGATCGGAACTTAGATTATTTCTTGAAGATCGTAGATGGATTATGATATTGAGATGACTATCCGTATATTTGTATTTCATAATCATAAAACTTCCACAAACCTTATTAGCATGATATGCCCAAGGATAACTTGTATTATCACGGTAGAATTCATGAGTTCTTCACCATTCAACCCAGTTTTCGGTTTGCAGTGTTCTGCCATGCAAGAATAGCGCACGCTATCATGTGTGAGTTAACGTGCGCTATCGGGGTTCAGTTAACGCACGAAATGTACGTAGCGTACGTTATGGGACCAGCCGAGTCAGACTGCCAGTCCGTGGCTAGCGCACGCTAGTCTTATACGATAGCGTACGCTAATAGTCCGGCTTAGCGCACGTTACGTAGAGTACGTAGCGCGCGCTAAGCAATCCAGGCAGATTGTTTATTTTGAGCTTTTCGGCCGTAGGCCGAATTGTTAGACCATTGTTCGACTTGAGATGATTTATATATCATTCCTTTTGTTAAGGTTCGAGCTTGTTACGTTGATCAAAGGAGGTGGCCTTCGAGTGTGTTGAGATCATCGAAGTATTTCGTTCTTGCCATTTTCGAGGCAAGTATCATATGTCGAGTTCGATTTATATTGAATCTTTGATCATGCTTATGGTTTTGCTCATATTGTTGAATATGAGATGTATTTCTGAGAATTCTCATGATATTCGTTGATTATTTGTTCGTATTGATGAACATATTGAAATGCATATGTGTATGCATAGTTGATTGATTTATGGTATAAATGGTCCGAGGGGATCATGAGGATCTATGCTGAGGGCGCTGGATCGAATGTCCACCATGCGTTGGTCCGACGGGATCATCATGGGGATCTATGCTGAGGGCGCTGGATCGCTGGACGGGTTTTCCACCATGCGTTGGTCCGACGGGATCATCATGGGGATCTATACCAAGGGCGCTGGATCGCTGGATTACCCTGTATTGTGTGATGGAATCGTGAGGATTCGCATCGTTGGATTCCGGTAGCGGAAGTCCGTTTGCATGTTTTGTGATGCATTGATGATTAATTGTATTATGATTCTTGTACTAGCATTGTTTTGCTAACCCCTTCGGGGGTGGACATTGTTTTGATGTTGAGGTAGCCGAGGAGCGGGGAGGCAACCACAGTACCGACAGGACGATGAAATGGCTCAGTGATGTGGTTGATGTTATTATTATTGTGATTTGTCTTCTTGGTTCGTTTAGTACTCGAGTACGTCTGTATTAATAAAGTCTTTTCGATATGGTTGTATAAGTTAACCCATTTGATCGTTTGAATCAAATCTGTATTTGAATTCCAGTTGTTCGATTGGCTTATTTTTATACTTCTTTTAAAATCAGCCTTGTAAATCCTTATCTAAAGGGTTTACGGCGCTGTAATTATTCCGAATATCTCGGGGTGTTACAGAATATGGTATCGGAGCTAAGATTCATGGATATCTTGGCAGTCGGGTTAGTTGGGTCTGTTTACGTTATTTGATTATTGGTCGTTCGTAACATCACTGCTGAGCCAGCATCGTCGTGTGGACCGTGGTTGTAAGTTTCCTAATCTCAAATACTACCGTTTTATTTTATTCATGATTTGTGAACATTGATGGATGTACTTTTAGAAAGTTTGCCCTGGATATTGAGTATTTATGTTTACAGTATGTTGAGAGGAGGTCGTGGACGCGGACGCGGTCGTGGACGCGGACGTGGGAATGCGAGGCAAGAAGAGTCGGTATCTACTCCAGAGATAGCCGCTAGTCAAACGGATTCACATTCCGGGGGACAGCAGGGATCGGCAAATAATAATGCAGATCCTAACGTGCCGGGAGTGCTTCAGCAGGTGGTTGCTCAGATAAACCAGTTTGCTCAAGTTGTGGATCGCATGCAGACGGCGATGGGGCAGCAGAATAACGTGGATAATCGGGGAGATAAATGGCTTACCGAGGTGGTCAAGTTGCATCCTCCGAAATTTGATGGTTCGACTGAGACGCTTTCTTGGGATCACTGGCTGAAGGAATTAGAGAAGATTTTTGCGGGGATTAATTGTCCCAACGATAGGAAGGTTCTGATCGCCCAGTATCTTCTGACAGGGGAGGCTTTCGACTGGTGGGAGGCCATTCGACCGGAGGAGCATAATGTTGACTGGACAGAATTCAAATTGATGATGGAGGCACAGTATTGTCCTCGCCCAGCTAGAGAGGCCCGAGTTCGGGAGTTTTTCTCACCGCAAAATTCAGAAGCATCTGTGACGGACGTGATTAAGACTTTTAATCACCAGCTGACTTATGTGCGCCACTTGGTCAGGACCGAGGCAGAGAGGATTTTTCACTTTGACATGCGAATGAAGCCGGAAATTCAGCAGTACATGTCCGGATTTGAATGTACCACTTTGCGACAATATCAGGATAAGGCGTTGGCCTATGATATGAAGGAGGCAGCAGTAGAGAAATCGACGGAAGCAAAGAAACAAGGTGTCGCAACTTCACGGAGAATAAGAATAGCGGGCCCCGGGTCGGTCCTCTTTTCACTCATCCAGAGACCTCCGCATCCTTCTCGGGAGGAAAGAAGTTCCGAGCAAGACCAACCTGCTTCTGCACGGGAAGAAGTGTTATAACTGTGGAAAAGCGGGACATGTTCGACGTGATTGTTTCGCGCCTGCCGTGACTGTTTCGAGTGTGGACAGGAAGGACATCGCGCAACATTTTGTGGGAATGCGACCCGATCTTTTGGTACTCGCACTCCAGCTCCAGTTCCGAAGGAGACGAGTGTGAACCAGACGCAACAGAGTGGATTTCAGCAGCAGAATGTTGGGAAGAGAGAGGCATCTAGTGCTGGGTCCGTTCCTCCGCGTATTTACGAGATGAAGAAGGATGGTCAGAACACAGCTGTTGCATCACGTACAATTCAGATCCTTTTGCAACCAGTTAGTGTTTTATTCGATTCCGGAGCTACACATTCTTTTGTATCATTGAATTGTGTTAATCGTTTGAAAATCTCATGCTTATATGATTGTGAACCTTATGTTGTGGGATTACCAAGCGGAGCGAAAATTATGGGAACCCTAGAAGCTAGGGATTTTCCAGTAACTATAGGAGGGAGAGATTGGCTATCGAACCTTATTGTGGTTGACATTTACGGTGACGATTTAATTCTCGGAGATGATTGGCTCAACCGTTATGGAGCTATTCTGAATTACCGAGAGAGAGTCATTTCTATCATTGCGGATGACGGATCTGAACATTTATTCCGAGGATGGAGACCGGGAAGCTCGGGAAAATTGATTAAGGCAATGAAAGCCGTGAAATTACTGAAACAGGGATGTCAGGGACTCTGGTGCTATGCCATGAAGAAAGAGGAAGGAGTAGAGCTCTCATCTATTTCAGTTGTAAATGAGTTCTCAGATGTTTTTCCTGACGAACTACCTGGTTTACCTCCGCAAAGAGAAGTGGAATTCACTATCGAATTAGAGCCTGGAGCAGCTCCTATTTCCAGAGCACCATACCGCATGGCGCCAACCGAGATGTATGAACTCAAGAAACAACTGGAGGAATTGTTGCAGAAGGGTTATATTCAACCGAGCGTTTCCCCTTGGGGAGCGCCCGTTCTCTTTGTCCGGAAGAAAGACGGATCCCTCCGACTGTGTATTGATTACAGGGAGCTTAACAAGATGACGATCAAGAATAAGTATCCTATACCTCGGATCGACGACTTGTTTGATCAACTGCAAGGGGCAAGGGTATTCTCGAAGATTGACTTACGATCAGGATACCACCAGTTGAGAATTAAGGAATTGGATATACCGAAATCTGCTTTCAGATCCCGGTACGGGCATTATGAATTCGTAGTGATGCCATTTGGACTTACCAATGCTCCTGCAGTATTCATGCAATTGATGAATCGGGTATTTTTGGAATACTTGGATAAATTTGTGGTCGTCTTCATTGATGACATCTTGATATATTCGAAGGACGCGGTGGAGCATGCCGAGCATTTGCGTGTGGTTTTAAGCACCTTGAGGAAGGAACAGCTGTACGCAAAATTTTCTAAATGCGAGTTCTGGCTTAAGGAAGTAACCTTCCTTGGACATGTGATATCAGCCGACGGAGTTCAGGTGGACCCAAAGAAAGTCGAAGCAATCTTGGATTGGGAGGCTCCTAAAAACGTGAAAGAAGTCCGAAGCTTCTTAGGACTTGCTGGGTATTATCGCCGCTTTGTAGAGGGATTTTCCAAAATTGCTCGTCCGCTCACTCAGCTGTTACAGAAAACTCAAAAGTTCGCGTGGAATGAGAAGTGCCAGGATGGTTTTGACGAGCTTAAGAGGAGACTGACGACAGCACCTATATTAGCGCTACCAGAGGGAACTGATGGATTCATGGTATACAGCGACGCTTCAAATCAGGGTTTGGGTTGTGTATTGATGCAGAAGGATAAAGTGATTGCTTATGCTTCTCGACAATTGAAACCGTACGAAGTTAATTACCCGACTCATGATCTGGAGCTAGCGGCTGTGGTCTTTGCCTTGAAAATTTGGCGACATTATTTGTACGGCACTCGTTGTCAGATCTTTACAGATCATAAGAGACTCAAGTACATTTTCAGTCAGAAAGAATTAAACATGAGGCAGAGAAGGTGGCTGGAATTGATCAAGGATTACGACTTGGAGATTCTCTATCATCCGGGGAAAGCAAATGTAGTAGCCGATGCTTTGAGCCGTAAACCTGTTTCTCTTAGAGTGTTGGAAGCTCTTACGTCTCAAACCGGATTCAACGAGAACCGATCCGCGAGGATTGAAGTATGGGCACCGTGAATCCAAGGGCAATCAGTATGTGATGGAACTGACTTCATCACTAGTCGAGGAGATCAAATCTAAGCAGTTGGACGATTCTTTAATCCTTCGATTAGGTGATGAAGTAAAGAAAGGAAAAGCCCCAGGATTCGTGATACAAGACGATGGAGTTCTGAGATTTCAGAGTCGACTTTGCGTTCCCGAGGATGATGATTTGAGACGGACAATTTTGAAGGAAGCTCATAGCACGCCCTATTCTATTCACCCAGGCAGTAGTAAGATGTATAAAGATTTAAAGCAAAACTTCTGGTGGGGGAATATGAAGAAAGACGTAGCAGAGTACGTTTCGAAGTGTTTGACTTGCCAGCAGGTTAAGATTGAACATCAACGACCTGCCGGAATGTTAAAACCGCTTCCGATCCCTGAGTGAAAGTGGGAGGATATCTCGATGGATTTCATCACTAGTATGCCGAGGACTAGAACGGGAATGAACATGATTTGGGTTGTAGTTGATCGACTAACCAAGTCGGCTCATTTCTGTAATACCCGAGATTTCTGTTATGTAATTGGAACTTATGATATTGTAATAATTGTACTTTTGTCTGAGTACTATTCTCCGTATTTCATAGTCCGATGTTGTCGAGCATTTAATTTCATGATTGTGACTTAAAGATTTTAAATCTGCGCATGTAGCGCACGCTACCGACTATGCTTAGCGTGCGCTAGCGTGGATTCATAGCGCACGCTACAGAGTGTCATTAGCGCACGCTATGCGTGGTCAAATCGATGGAGACGTGCGGTAGGTGAGATCTGGCCGGGGGACCCTTGTCGGATTGTGTCGGATGTACCTGGACGGCTTTCGGGAAAAGCCGAGTCAACGCCTTAGCGCACGCTACAGGTATATGCGTAGCGCACGCTAAGTGCCGAGTACAGTTTAGACTGTGAGCCGTTAGCGCACGCTACGAACAGGGTCTAGCGCGCTAATAGCCATTTATTATAAATAGGACAAAGATCCTATTTGAGATTTCGATTTCTACTCTCATTACCCGAATTCCTACACTTAGAACATAACTTCCTTCACCCCAAACACTTCATATCAACATCCTGATTCGTGATTGAAGATCGTATATCATTGGAGATTGGTGTTCAAGCTTTCGGTGTCGGATTGCTTCATTTTCCTCCGTGTTCTTCACTACTTGAGGTAGGTGATTCTTCACCAATGTTAGTAATGTTCCTAAGGAAGTTTGAATCATGTTTGGATAGCTGGTATTTCGTTTATAATCGGTCATCACATGTTAGAAGGATACTTTGACGTATCGGCACTATATATCGTATGAACCTTTGAACCATCTTATTATAAGGACTCCTAAGCATGCTCAAATCGATTCATGATCGCAATCGGATTTTACCCGGTTGCTACGTTGTATACGTTGGAATCAGTGTTTTGGAACGTAAGACGATCGGAACTTAGATTATTTCTTGAAGATCATAGATGGATTATGATATTGAGATGACTATCCGTATATTTGTATTCCAAAACTTCCACAACCTTTTTAGCATGATATGCCCGAGGATAACTTGTATTATCACGGTAGAATTCATGAGTTCTTCACTATTCAACCCAGTTTTCGGTTTGCAGTATTCTGCCATGCAACGTTAGCGCACGCTAACATATGTGAGTTAACGTGCGCTATCGGGGTTCAGTTAACGTATAAAACGTACGTAGCGTCGTTATGTATCGGCAGTTCAAGCGCCGATTCATAACTAGCGCACGCTAGTCTTACATGATAGCGTCGCTAACAGCTGCTTAGCGCACGCGTTACGTGAAACGTAGCGCACGCCATGAGCGATCAGATTGGTTATTTTGAGCTTTTCGGCCATAGAACGATATGTTAGGCCATCGTTCAACTTGAGATGATTTGTATATCGTTCCTTTTGTTAAGGTTCGAGCTTGTTACGTTGATCGAAGGAGGCGGCCTTCGAGTGTGTCGAGATCTTTGAAGTGTTTCGTCCTTGCCATTTTCGAGGCAAGTATCATATGTCGAGTTTGATTTATCATGCTTGTGGTTTTGTTCATATTTTTGTATATGAGATGTATTTCTGGAAATTCGCGTGATATTCGTTGTTGTTTGTTCGTATTGATGAACATATTGAAATGCATATGTGTATGCATAATTGATTGATTATGGTATAAATGATCCGAGGGGGTCATGAGGATCTATGCTGAGGGCGCTGGATCGAATGTCCACCATGCGTTGGTCCGACGGGATCATCATGGGGATCTATCTTTGAGGCGCCGGATCGCTGGACGGGTTTTCCACCATGCGTTGGTCCGACGGGATCATCATGGGGATCTATCTTTGAGGGCGCCGGATCATTTGGATTACCATGTATTGTGTAGATAGAATCGTGAGGATTCGCATCGTTGGATTCCGTGGCGGAAGTCCGTTTGCATGTTTTATGATGCATTAATGATTTATTGTATGACGATACTTGTACTAGCATTGTTTTGCTAACCCCTTCGGGGTGGACATTGTTTTGATGTTCGGGTAGTCGAGGCGGGAGGCGACCACACAAGACGGAGACGATGAGATGGCTCAGTGATGTGGTTGATGTTCTTATTATTGTGATTTGTCTTCTTGGTTCGCTTAGTACTCGAGTATGTCTGTATTAATAAAGTCCTTTCGATATGGTTGTATAAGTCAGCACATTTGATCGTTTGATTCAAATCTGTGTGTGAATTCCAGTTGTTCGATTGGTTTATTTTTATACTTCTTTTAAAATTAGCCTTGTAAATCCTTATCTAAAGGGTTTACGGCGCTGTAATTATTCCGAATATCTCGGGGTGTTACAGAATATGGTATCGGAGCTAAGATTTATGGATATCTTGGCAGTCGGGTTAGTTGGGTCTATTTACGTTATTGATTATTGGTCGTTCGTAACATCACTGCTGAGCCAGCATCGTCGTGTGGACTGTGGTTGTAAGTTTCCTAATCTCGAATACTACTGTTTTATTTAATTCACGTCTTGTAAACATTAATGAATGTACTTTGAGAAAGTTTGTCCTGGATATTGAGTATTTATGTTTACAGTATGTTGAGAGGAGGTCGTGGACGCGGACGCGGACGTGGTAATGCGCGGCAAGAAGAGTCGGTATCTACCCCAGAGATAGCCGCTAGTCAAACGGAGTCACATTAGGGGACAGCGAGATCGGCAAATAATAATGCAGATCCTAACGTGCCGGAGTGCTTCACAGTGGTTGCCCAGATAAACTAGTTTGCTCAAGTTGTGGATCGCATGCAGACGGCGATGGGACAAAGAATAACGTGGATAATCGGGAGATAAATGGCTTACCGAGGTGGTCAAATTGCATCCTCCGAAATTTGACGGTTCCACCGAGACGCTTTCGTGGGATCATTGGTGAAGGAATTAGAAAAGATTTTTTTGCGGGGATTAAGCTGTCCCAACGATAGGAAGGTTCCGTCGCCCGGTATCTTTTGGCCAGGAGGCTTTCGATCGTGGGAGGCCATTCGACCGAGGAGCATAATGTTAAGCTGGACAGAATTCAAGTTGATGATGGAGGCACGTATTGTCCTCGCCGATTAGAGAGGCCCGAGTTCGGGAGTTTTTCTCACCACAAAATTCGAAGCATCTGTGAAGTGATTAAGACTTTTAATCACCGGTGACTTATGTGCGCCACCTGGTCAGACCGAGGCGGAAAGGATTTTCCATTTTGACATGTGAATGAAGCCGGAAATTCAGCAATATATGTCGGATTTGATTGTACCACCTTGAGGCGATGCTCGTGACAAGGCGTTGGCCTACGATATGAAGGAAGCGTGAGAGAGAAATCGACGGAAGCAAAGAAACAAGGTGTCCGGCAACTTCACGGAGAATAAGAATAGCGGGCCCCGTCAGGTCGGGTCCTCTTTTCACTCATCCAGAGACCTCCGCATCCTAGTCGAGGAGGAAAGAAGTTCCGGCAAGACCGATCAAGCTTCGACACATGGAAGAAGTGTTACAAGCCGTGGCAAGGCGGGACATGTTCGACGGATTGTTTCGCGCCCGTGACTGTTTCGAGTGTGGACAGGAAGGACATCGCGCAACATTTTGTGGGAATGCGACCCGATCTTTTGGTACTCGCACTCCGGCTCCGATCCGAAGGAGACGAGTGTGAACCAGACGGCAAAGTGGGTTTCAGCAGCCCAGGAAGAGAGAGGCATCCAGTCTTTGGGTCCGTTCCTCCACGCCCGTATGAAATGAGGAAATCGATGATCGAACACACTGTTGCATCAGGTACGATTCAGATCCTTTTGCAACCAGTTAGTGTCTTGTTCGATTCGGGAGCTACGCATTCTTTTATATCTTTGAACTGTGTTAATCGTTTGAACATCTCGTGCTTGTATAATTGTGAACCTTATGTTGTGGGATTACCGAGCGTTTCTCCTTGGGGAGCGCCCGTTCTCTTTGTCCGGAAGAAAGACGGATCCCTCCGACTGTGTATTGATTACAGGGAGCTCAACAAGATGACAATCAAGAATAAGTATCCTATACCTCGGATTGACGACTTGTTTGATCAACTGCAAGGGGCAAGGGTATTCTCGAAGATAGACTTGCGATCAGGATACCACCAGTTGAGAATTAAGGAATCGGATATACTGAAATCTGCTTTCAGATCCCGGTACGGGCATTATGAATTCGTAGTGATGCCGTTTGGACTTACCAATGCTCCTGCAATATTCATGCAATTGATGAATCGGGTATTCTTGGAATACTTGGATAAATTTGTGGTCGTCTTCATTGATGACATTTTGATATATTCGAAGGACGTAGAGGAGCATGTCGAGCATTTACGTGTGGTTTTGAGCACCCTGAGGAAGGAACATCTGTATGCAAAACTTTCAAAATGCGAGTTCTGGCTTAAGGAAGTAACCTTCCTTGGGCATGTGATTTCAGCCGATGGAGTTCAGGTGGACCCGAAGAAAGTCGAGGCAATCTTGGGTAGGAAGCTCCTAAAACGTGAAAGAGGTCAAGCTTCTTAGGACTTGCCGGATACTATCGCCGCTTTGTAGAGGGGTTTTCCAAAATTGCTCGTCCGCTCACCCAAATTCTGAAAACTCAAAAGTTCGAGTGGGATGAGAAACGCCAGGTGGTTTTGATGAGCTTAAGAAGAGACTCACGACAGCACCTATATTAAGCGCGAGAGGAATTGTGGATTTATGGTATACTGACGCTTGAATCGAAGTGCAGGTTGTGTATTGATGCGAAGGATAAAGTGATTGCTTATGCTTCTCGGCAATTAAAACCGTATGAGGTTAATTACCCGACTCACGATCTGGAGCTAGCACTGTGGTCTTTGCCTTGAAAATTTGGCGACATTATTTGTATGGCACTCATTGTCGATCTTTACAGATCATAAGAGCCTCAAGTACATTTTCATCAAAGAGTTAAACATGAGGCGAGAGAAGGTGGTGGAATTGATCAAGGATTACGACTTGGAGATTCTCTATCATCCAGGAAAGCAAACGTAGTAGCCGATGCTTTGAGCCGTAAACTGTTTCTCTTGAGTATTGGAAGCACTTACGTCCCAAACCAAGATTCACGAGAACCGATCCGCGAGGATTGAAGTATGGGCACCAGAATCCAAGGGCAACTTTATGTCATGGGCCGACTTCATCACTAGTCGAGGAGATCAAGTCTACACAATCGAACGATTCTCGATTCTTCGATTATATGACGAAGTAAAGAAAGGAAAAGCCCCGTGATTCGTGATACAAGACGATGGAGTTCGAGATTTGAGTCGACTTTGCGTTCAGGACGATGATTTGAGACGGACAATTTTGAAGGAAGCTCATAGCGCGCCCTATTCTATTCACCAGTGGTAGTAAGATGTATAAAGATTTAAAGCAAAACTTCCGGTGGGGAATATGAAGAAGGACGTAGCGAGTACGTTTCAAAGTGTTTGACTTGTCGTGAGTTAAGATTGAACATCAACGACCTGCCGGAATGTTAAAACCGCTTCCGATCCCTGAGTGGAAGTGGGAGGATATCTCGATGGACTTCATTACTAGTATGCCAAGGACTAGAACGGGAATGAACATGATTTGGGTTGTAGTTGATCGACTAACGAAGTCGGCTCATTTCCTGGGAATTAAAGATACATGGGGACCCGAGAGATTGGCACGAATATTTATTGCGGAGATAGTCAGATTGCACGGGACGCCGAAGACCATTATTTCGGATCGAGATGGTCGTTTCGTGTCACACTTCTGGAAAGCAGTTCACAGGGCTTTGGGGACTGAGCTCAACTTTAGCACAACTTATCATCCCCAAACGGATGGTCAGTCTGAAAGAACTATACAGATGAGAAGACATGCTTAGAGCTTGTGCATTAGATTGGTCGACTGATTGGGAAGTTCACTTGCCCTTGATCGAGTTCACCTATAATAACAATTGGCATGCTTCTATTAAGATGGCCCCATTTGAAGCTTTATACGGGAGAAGATGCCGATCGCCCCTGTGCTGGGATGATTCTTCGGATTTGATCGGGACGGAACCGGAATTGATTATTCAGACTCAAGAGAAGATAGCTTCGATTCGAGAGAGACTGCTGACCGCCCAGTCGACAGAAGTCTTATGCAGATGTACGTCGTCGCCCTTTAGAGTTCGACGCATGAGACCATGTACTATTGAAGGTGTCTCCTACACGAGGAATTTTCCGTTTTGGGAGGAGAGGCAAACTTAGTCCGAGATATATCGGACCATTCGAGATCCTCGAGAGAGTGGGAGATTTAGCATACAGGTTGGCCTTACCGCCATCGCTGAGTCACGTTCACAATGTATTTCACGTATCCCAATTGCGGAAGTATGTACCGGACCCCAGTCACGTCATTGATTTCGACGAGATCGAGATAGCTAATGATGGCACCTTCGAAGAGAGACCAATCAAGATACTTGAGAGCCGGATCAAACAATTGAGGAATAAACCAATACACTTGGTTAAAGTACAATGGTCACGACATGGAGTCGAAGAGGCCACTTGGGAAACGGAGGACGGTATGAAGGCTAAATATCCGGAGTTGTTTTCATTCTAAGTTTCGAGACGAAACTTCTTTTTAGGGAGGAAGGATGTAATACCCGAGATTTCTGTTATGTAATTGGAACTTATGATATTGTAATAATTGTACTTTTGTCTGAGTACTATTCTCCGTATTTCATAGTCCGATGTTGTCGAGCGTTTAATTTCATGATTGTGACTTAAAGATTTTAAATCTGCGCATGTAGCGCACGCTACCGACTATGCTTAGCGTGCGCTAGCGTGGATTCATAGCGCACGCTACAGAGTGTCATTAGCGCACGCTATGCGTGGTCAAATCGATGGAGACGTGCGGTAGGTGAGATCTGGCCGGGGGACCCTTGTCGGATTGTGTCGGATGTACCTGGACGGCTTTCGGGAAAAGCCGAGTCAACGCCTTAGCGCACGCTACAGGTATATGCGTAGCGCACGCTAAGTGCCGAGTCTGATTTAGGTGAGCCGTTAGCGCACGCTACGAACAGGTCTAGCGCGCGCTAATAGCCATTTATTATAAATAGAGATGACATCTATTTGAGATTTCGCTTTCTCTACTCTCATTACCCGAATTCCTACACTTAGAACATAACTTCCTTCACCCCAAACACTTCATATCAACATCCTGATTCGTGATTGAAGATCGTATATCATTGGAGATTGGTGTTCAAGCTTTCGGTGTCGGATTGCTTCATTTTCCTCCGTGTTCTTCACTACTTGAGGTAGGTGATTCTTCACCAATGTTAGTAATGTTCCTAAGGAAGTTTGAATCATGTTTGGATAGTTGGTATTTCGTTTATAATCGGTCATCACATGTTAGAAGGATACTTTGACGTATCGGCACTATATATCGTATGAACCTTTGAACCATCTTATTATAAGGACTCTAAGCATGTTCAAATCGATTCATGATCGATGTCGGATTTTACCCGGTTGCTACGTTGTATACGTTGGAATCGTGTGTTTTGGAACGTAAGACGATCGGAACTTAGATTATTTCTTGAAGATCATAGATGGATTATGATATTGAGATGACTATCCGTATATTTGTATTCCAAAACTTCCACAACCTTTTTAGCATGATATGCCAGAGGATAACTTGTATTATCACGGTAGAATTCATGAGTTCTTCACTATTCAACCCAGATTTCGGTTTGCGGTATTCTCACATGCAACGTTAGCGCACGCTAACATATGTGAGTTAACGTGCGCTATCGGGTTCATTAACGTATAAAACGTCGTAGCGTCGTTATGTATCGGCCGGTTCAAACTGTCGATTCATAACTAGCGCACGCTAGTCTTACATGATAGCGTACGCTAATAGCTGCTTAGCGCGCCGCGTTACGTACGTAGCGCACGCTAAGCGATCGAGCATTGGTTATTTTGAGCTTTTCGCCATGGGCCGAATTGTTAGGCCATCGTTCGACTTGAGATGATTTGTATATCGTTCCTTTTGTTAAGGTTCGAGCTTGTTACGTTGATCGAAGGAGGCGGCCTTCGAGTGTGTCGAGATCTTTGAAGTGTTTCGTCCTTGCCATTTTCGAGGCAAGTATCATATGTCGAGTTTGATTTATCATGCTTGTGGTTTTGTTCATATTTTTGTATATGAGATGTATTTCTGGAAATTCACGTGATATTCGTTGTTGTTTGTTCGTATTGATGAACATATTGAAATGCATATGTGTATGCATAATTGATTGATTATGGTATAAATGATCCGAGGGGGGTCATGAGGATCTATCTTGAGAGGGCGCTGGATCGAATGTCCACCATGCGTTGGTCCGACGGGATCATCATGGGGATCTATCCGAGGGCGCGGATCGGCTGGACGGGTTTTCCACCATGCGTTGGTCCGACGGGATCATCATGGGGATCTATCTTGAGGCGCTGGATCGCTGGATTACCATGTATTGTGTAGATGGAATCGTGAGGATTCGCATCGTTGGATTCCGGTGGCGGAAGTCCGTTTGCATGTTTTATGATGCATTAATGATTTATTGTATGACGATACTTGTACTAGCATTGTTTTGCTAACCCCTTCGGGGGTGGACATTGTTTTTGATGTTCAGGTAGTCGAGGAGCGGGAGGCGACCACATGCAAGCGGAGACGATGAGATGGCTCAGTGATGTGGTTGATGTTCTTATTATTGTGATTTGTCTTCTTGGTTCGCTTAGTACTCGAGTATGTCTGTATTAATAAAGTCCTTTCGATATGGTTGTATAAGTCAGCACATTTGATCGTTTGATTCAAATCTGTGTGTGAATTCCAGTTGTTCGATTGGTTTATTTTTATACTTCTTTTAAAATTAGCCTTGTAAATCCTTATCTAAAGGGTTTACGGCGCTGTAATTATTCCGAATATCTCGGGGTGTTACAATTTCCTGGGAATTAAAGATACATGGGGACCCGAGAGATTGGCGCGAGTATTTATTGCGGAGATAGTCAGATTGCATGGGACGCCGAAGACCATTATTTCGGATCGAGATGGTCGTTTCGTGTCGCACTTCTGGAAAGCAGTTCACAAGGCTTTGGGGGGAGCTCAACTTTAGCACGCTTATCATCCCCAAACGGACGGTCGATCTAAAGGACTATTCAAACTGTAGAAGACATGCTTAGAGCCTGTGCTTTGGATTGGTCAACTGATTGGGAAGTTCATTTGCCATTAGTTGAATTCACCTACAATAATAGTTGGCATGCTTCAATTAAGATGGCACCATTTGAAGCTTTATACGGGAGAAGATGCCGATCACCCCTGAGTTGGGATGATTCTTCGGATTTGATCGGGACGGAACCGGAATTGATTATTCAGACTCAGGAGAAGATAGCTTTGATTCGAGAGAGACTGTTGACTGCCCAGAGTCGACAGAAGTCTTATGCAGATGTACGTCGTCGCCCTCTAGAGTTCAATGCTGGGGACCACGTACTATTGAAGGTGTCTCCTACGCGAGGGATTTTCCGTTTTGGGAGAAGAGGTAAGCTAAGTCCGAGATATATCGGACCATTTGAGATCCTAGAGAGAGTTGGGGATTTAGCATACAGGTTGGCCTTACCGCCATCGCTGAGTCATGTTCACAATGTGTTTCACGTATCCCAACTGCGGAAGTATGTACCGGACCCGATCCGTCATTGATTTCGACGAGATCGAGATAGCTAATGATGGCACCTTCGAAGAGAGACCAATCAAGATACTTGAGAGCCGGATCAAACAATTGAGGAATAAACCAATACATTTGGTTAAAGTACAATGGTCACGACATGGAGTCGAAGAGGCCACTTGGGAAACGGAGGACGGTATGAAGGCTAAATATCCGGAGTTGTTTTCATCCTAAGTTTCGGGATGAAACTTCTTTTTAGGGAGGAAGGATGTAATACCCGAGATTTCTGTTATGTAATTGGAACTGTGATATTGTAATGATTGTACTCTTGTCTGAGTACTATTCTCCGTATTTCTTAATCCGTTGTTGTCGAGCGTATAATTTCGTGTATGTGATTTAAAGATTGAAATTCTGTGCATGTAGCGCACGCTACAGGCTACGGGTAGCGTACGCTAACATGGATTCATAGCGCACGCTACAGAGTGTCATTAGCGCACGCTATGCGTGGTCAAATTGATTGAGACGTGCGGTAGGTGAGATCTGGCCGGGGGACCCTTGTCGGATTGTGTCGAATGAACCTGGACGGCTTTCGGGAAAAGCCGAGTCAACGCCTTAGCGCACGCTACAGGTACATGCGTAGTGCACGCTAAGTGCTAAGTACAGATTAGTCAGTGAGCCGTTAGCGCACGCTACGAACAGGGTCTAGCGCGCGCTAATAGACATTTATTATAAATAGGACAGCATCCTATTCGTGATTTCAGTTCTTCTCCTCCTATAACCCGAACTCTTACACATAGAACATAACTCCCTTCGTCCTAAACACTTCGTATCAACCTCCTAGTTTGAGATTGAAGATCGTATATCATTGGAGATTGGTGTTCAAGCCTTCGGTGTTGGATTGCTTCATTTTCATCCGTGTTCTTCACTACTTTGAGGTAGGTGATTCTTCACCGATGATTAGTAATGTTCCTAAGGAAGTTTGAATCATGTTTGGATAGCAAGTATTTCGTTTATAATCGGTCATCACATGTTAGAAGGATATTTTTGACGTATCGGTACTATATATCGTATGAACCTTTGAACCATCGTATTATAAGGACTCCTAAGCATGTTCAAATCGATGTATGATCAGTAATCGGATATTACCCAGTTGTACACGTTGGAATCATGTGTTTTGGAACGTAAGACGATCGGAACTTAGATTATTTGTTGAAGATCGTAGATGGATTATGATATTGAGATGACTATCCGTATATTTGTATTTCATAATCATAAAACTTCCACAAACCTTATTAGCATGATATGCCCGAGGATAACTTGTATTATCACGGTAGAATTCATGAGTTCTTCACCATTCAACCCAGTTTTCGGTTTGCAGTGTTCTGCCATGCAAGAATAGCGCACGCTATCATGTGTGAGTTAACGTGAGCTATCGGGGTTGATTAACGCCTGGCGTCGTAGCGTCGTTATGAGACGGCCAGTCGAGACTTCGATCCGTGGCTAGCGCCGCGCTAGTCTTATACGATAGCGTCGCTAATAGTTCGCTTAGCGCGCGTTACGTAGAGTACGTGGCGCGCTAAGCAATCGGTGATTGTTTATTTTGAGCTTTTAGCCGTAGGCGAATTGTTAGACCATTGTTCGACTTGAGATGATTTATATATCATTCCTTTTGTTAAGGTTCGAGCTTGTTACGTTGATCAAAGGAGGTGGCCTTCGAGTGTGTTGAGATCATCAGTATTTCGTTCTTGCCATTTTCGAGGCAAGTATCATATGTCGAGTTCGATTTATATTGAATCTTTGATCATGCTTATGGTTTTGCTCATATTGTTGAATATGAGATATATTTCGAGAATTCTCATGATATTCGTTGATTATTTGTTCGTATTGATGAACATATTGAAATGCATATGTGTATGCATAGTTGATTGATTTATGGTATAAATGGTCGAGGGGATCATGAGGATCTATCTTGAGGGCGCCGGATCGAATGTCCACCATGCGTTGGTCCGACGGATCATCATGAGGATCTATCTTTGAGGGCGCCGGATCGGCCGGACGGTTTTCCACCATGCGTTGGTCCGACGGATCATCATGGGGATCTATACCAAGCGGCTGGATCATTTGGATTACCCTGTGTTGTGTGATGGAATCGTGAGGATTCGCATCGTTGGATTTCGGTAGCGGAAGTCCGTTTGCATGTTTTGTGATGCATTGATGATTAATTGTATTATGATTCTTGTACTAGCATTGTTTTGCTAACCCCTTCGGGGGTGGACATTGTTTTGATGTTCAGGTAGCCGAGGAGCGGGGAGGCAACCACGATGCAAGCGGAGACGATGAAATGGCTCAGTGATGTGGTTGATGTTATTATTATTGTGATTTGTCTTCTTGGTTCGTTTAGTACTCGAGTACGTCTGTATTAATAAAGTCTTTTCGATATGGTTGTATAAGTTAACCCATTTGATCGTTTGAATCAAATCTGTATTTGAATTCCAGTTGTTCGATTGGCTTATTTTTATACTTCTTTTAAAATCAGCCTTGTAAATCCTTATCTAAAGGGTTTACGGCGCTGTAATTATTCCGAATATCTCGGGGTGTTACAAATCCAAGGTAATCTCATAGAACCCTATTTTGGGAAATTTGGGGGTTTTTAAGTTTTTGTCTTACTCATTCCGTATTGTTGATCAATTCATGATCTATATGATTAATCTTGATGGTATTCAGGTTTTTCCTACGAGTTCATGGTAAGTTTTGTGGTATTTGTGAAATCCAGAGGGTTCGGTTGCGATCCATCCTCGTCGTTGTTTTGTACGAACTTACTTGAATCATAGGTTGGGTTTCAGGTGTCTTCCGTTATTGTTATTCTTGTCGAATTCGTTGTGATGGTGTTTGACGAATCATCTAGGCTCAGTGTGTCCAATTACTCGCAACCGCGACTGTTTCCTTCCGTCTTTTCATCGTAATATAGAGGTAAGTACTCTTATGAACTTACACTCTTAACATGGTAGTATTGCATGAGTAACGTGTGTGTGTGTATGCTCACTACGGGTTAGATCCGACGGGGTCTCGGTAGGGGTCCACAGAGGCACGGATCCATGGTTAATTGTGGTGCATTTTATAAATGTGTTTTAGGTTATGGCATTTCTGAAAATGTGTGTTTCAAACCGATGTTGTATCATTTGCATGCTTTGACTATATGTGTAAGGTGTGAGTTGTTCATTTGGTTACTTGTACTAGCGTAATTGCTAACCCCTTTGGGGACCCATTTTTTGGAAATTCTTGTTATGAATTTCAGGTCATGTTCAGCCGGATGATCGGGCACTGGGGCAGTACGAGGATGCTGGCCAGGATTGATGACAGTGCAATTGAGTCTCTTTATTCCCGTTGTTAAACTTGTGAACTTATAGAAAGTACTCGCGAGTACTTAGGCATTTCTACTGGGATTATGGTTTGTATTATTATATATTATTTATGACTGTCAGTGATGTCTGTTTTGCCGGTTACCGGGTGTTTCATTTATTTTCGTTCTAGTGATGTGTGTTTTCTCACTAACTAAGATAGTTAGACGAGTGGTATTTCTTAATTAGCCTGGTGGGTTCCATGTAGGGGTCCATGACGTTGTAATATTCTCTGAATATCTTGGGGTGTTATAGAAAATGGTATCAGAGCACTAGGTTTATGGATACCTAGGCTTGTCGATTAATTGGGTCTAGATGTGTTTTGTTTTGCACATTGTCACCCCGCTTCCATCATCTCGGTACTTCCAGTGCTCGTAAGTTTTCCTTACTCGATTCCTTGTTTCCTTGTATCGTACTTTTGATTCTTGAATTATGACTATTTTTCCTCTCGTACTTATCTTCGAGTTTCTTTTGCTACCTCTTATCTCCAGTATGGATGCTGGAAGAGGCCATGGTAGAGGTCGTGGCCGTGGTCGTGGACGCGGTTGGGGATGTGGGGCAGCCAATGAGGCGGTCACGTTACACAATTCTGGGGCTGGTAGTACTGATGGTCATCAGAGCCATAGTGCTACTCAGGAGGGCGCAACTGGTGGTGGCACTGATCTTGGTGTTGCAGCTGTAATGCAACAAATGGTGAACCAAATGGCTGCGATATCTCAGGCAGTTCAGAACCCGACTCCAGCCCATGCTACTCGGGGCGGAGCAGACCGTTGGCTTCAGGATGTCATCAAGATGCATCCTCCTCAGTTCTCGGGGGCTTCAGACCCGATTGGTTGGGAGGGGTGGATCAAGAAGATATCCAAGGTCTTTGTTGCCACAAACTGTCCCGAGGATCGCAAGGTCCCTATTGCCCAGTACTTTCTCACTGGGGACGCTACCGACTGGTGAGAGGCTGTTGAGCCTAAGGACCTTGTTGCTTCATGGGTCGAGTTCAAAGACCTGATGGAGACCGAGTATTGCCCGTGGCCAGTTAAACAGGCTCGAGTCCATGCTTTCTATGATGCCCAGCCTTGGGATATTCCTACTTCTCAAGCTATTGCTGATTACAACCGGGAGTTGGGCTTCGTGAAGGCCCAAGTTAGAGAGGAGAGCGACAAGAATTTCCATTTTTTCAGACGGATGAAACTGAAGATTCGTGACTACATGTCTTGGATCGCCTGCACCACCTTGAAGGATTATCAGAGTAGAGCTCTTGCATACAATATGTCTTTGACAGCCAGTGAGGCAGCTCGTGAGAGCAAGAAACAGAAGTCCGGGCCACAAGGCTGCTTTTTGTGCTGAGAGAGAGAACTCTTGGTGCCCAGACTTCCTTCCCAGTGCCTAGGGAACCGAGCGTGAACCAAGGGTCATTCGATTCTCAGCCTCCGCCGAGTGCCAGTCGAAGAAGATGTCGGGATCAGCCCGCTAGAGTGGGAGCTTCCAGTGTCGGCTCCGCTCATCCGCAAGTTTACAAAATGAGGAGGGCCGATGATCCATCAGCCACCGTGGCCACAGGTACCGTTCATATCCACTCTCATCCTGTTAGTATGCTTTTTGATTCGGGTGATATGCATTCATTCATCTCTCTGGAGTGTGTGCGCCGTTTGAGTCTCGACTGTTTGACGCCTTGTGAGACTTTCATCATTAAGCTTCCTAGCAGTGATAGGATCGTTGGTGATCAGGAGGTCCGAGACTATTCTATGTTTATTTGTGAGAGGGCTTGGCTCTCTAATCTTATTGTTGTGAGTATTGAGGGTGAGGAATTCATTCTCGGGGATGATTGGCTCGAGCGGCATGGTGCAATCATGAACTACCGCACGAGAATCATCACCATGTTAGCCGAGGACGGCACCGGGAACTCTTTCGCCGGGCGAAAAAGGGGAAACCAGAAGTTCGTGATTAATGCCTTGAAGGCAATGAAACTCCTGCGGAAGGGGTGTACTGGTTACTGGTGCTACGCCTTGAAGGCGGAGGATGGTGGGGTCGAACTTTCATCGATCCTAGTCGTCAGTGAGTTCCCTGATGTATTTCCTGACCGTGAGGTTGAGTTCGCTATTGAGTTAGAGCCGGGTGCGACTCCGATTTCAAAGGCGCCTTATCGCATGGCACCTTCAGAGATAGCTGAGTACGAGAAGTAGTTGAGTGAGCTTCTTGAGTCAGGGTATATTCGACTGAGCGTTTCACCATAGGGTGCACCAGTTTTATTTGTGCGGAAGAAGGATGGTTCACTGCATTTATGTATCGACTACCACGAGCTAAACAAGGTGACCATCTAGAACAAGTATCCCTTGCCGAGGATTGATGACTTGCTTGATAAGTTACAGGGAGCTGTGGTATTCTCGAAGATTGACTTGAGATCGAGGTACTATCAGCTTCGGGTGAAGGAGTCCAATATTCTGAAAATAGCTTTTCGGACAAGATACGAACATTATGAGTTTGTGGTTATGCCCTCTGGGCTAACCAATGCACCGACAGAGTTCATGCAGTTGATGAACAAAGTTTTCATAGAGTATTTGGATAAGTGTGTTGTTGTCTTCATTGACAATATCCTTATCTATTCGAGGAATGAGGAGGAGCATGCACATCATCTGCGTGTGGTGTTAGACATTTTGAGGACCGAGCAACTCTATGCAAATTTCTCGAAATGTGAGTTCTGGCTGAAGGAGGTGATGTTTCTGGGTCACATGATTTTAGCCAAGGGGGTCTGTGTGGATCCACAGAAGATTGAGGCAGTGTTGGATTGGGCACCGCCTAAGAATATGAAGGAGGTCCGTAGTTTTTTGGGTTTGGCTGGCTACTATCATAGGTTCATCGAGGGGTTCTCGAAAATGGCTTGGACACTTATACAGTTGCTTCAGAAATCTGAGAAGTTCGTCTGGAACGAAAAAAGACAGTGGAGTTTTGAGGAGCTGAAGAGGCGTTTGACTTCAGCCCCGATTCTAGTGTTGCCATCTGGCAACGAGGGTTTTGCTGTTTACAGTGATGCTTCGGGACAGGGTCTTGGGTGCGTGTTGATGCAGCACGGCAAGACTATTGCGTATGCGTCGAGACAGTTGAGGCCGTATGAGCTCAACTACCCTACTCACAATTTGGAGTTAACGGCAATTGTTTGCGCTCAAGATTGGCGTCACCATATTTTTGGCTCAGCATGTCAGATTTTTACTGATCATAAAAGTCTGAAGTACATATTCACTCAGCGGGAGTTGAATATGATGGAGAGGAGGTGGTTGGAGTTGATTAAGGATTATGGCCTCGAGATCCTTTATCATCCGGGCAAGGCGAACGTCGTGGCGGATGCCTTGAGTCGGAGACCATTTGCGTTGCAGATGCTTGAGATACTTACATATCAATTTGAGCTTCAGCGGGATTTGATCGAGTTGAGTGTTGAGATTTTGTTGGAAGGATATGTCGGACAACTTTGCGCTTTGGAGATTTCATCGTCGTTGATCGATGAAATTAAGCTGAAGCAGTTGGAGGATCTGATGATTACTCAAATTCAAGAGAATGTTCTTAAGGGGAAGTCTCCTGGGTTTGTGATTCACGAGGATGGTGTGTTGAGATTCCAGAGTCGTCTTTATGTACCGAACGACTCGGAATTGAGACAGAGTATTTTGTGAGAGGCCCGTGCTACGCCTTACTCAGTTCATCCTGGTTCGAGTAAGATGTAAAAGGACCTAAGGAGGAACTTTTGGTGGAATGACATGAAAGAGGAGGTCGCACGGTTTGTAGCGAGATGTTTGACTTGTTAGTAGCTTAAAATCGAGCATCAGCAACCAGCCGGGTTATTACAGTCGCTTAGGAATGGAAATGGGAAGATATTTCGATGGACTTCATCACGAGCTTGCCGAGATCGAAGTCTGGTATGAATATGGTTTGGGTGATTGTGGATCGTCTGACCAAGTCGGCACATTTTCTGGGCATCAAGGATACTTGGAGCCCATAGAGGTTGGCTCGTGTGTTTATTGCGCAGATTGTGAGGCTTCACGGTACTCCGAAGTCTATTGTTTCGGATCGTGATGGCCGTTTTGTATCGCATTTTTGGCAGGCGGTACATAAGGCGTTGGGTACTCGGTTGCGTCTGAGTACTTCTTTTCATCCTGAGTCAGATGGGCAGTCGGAACGCACTATCCAGACATTTGAGGATATATTGCGTGCTTGTGCTCTCGATTGGAGCAGTGATTGGGAGGATCATTTGCTATTGATCGAATTCACGTACAACAATAGTTGGCACGAGTTGATTCGAATGGCACCATATGAGGCGCTTTATGGGCGGCGATGTCGATCGCCGATTTGTTGGAACGAGGCGTCCGATTTGGTTGGGACCGAACCAGATATCGCTATGGAGTCGGAAAGTGGAATTGATTCGGGAGAGAATGTTGACTGCTCAGAGTCGATAGAAATCGTATGCCGATGTACGTCGTTGACCTTTGGAGTTCGAGGTGGGAGACCACGTTTTGCTAAAGGTGTCTCCGACGAGGGGAGTTTTTCGCATCGGGAAGAAGGGAAAGTTGAATCCGAGATTTATTGGGACCTTTGAGATTCTCGAGAGAGTCGGTGAGTTGGCATACCGTTTGGCGTTGCCTCTGGCCTTAATTCACGTTCATAGCATTTTCCATGTTTTCCAGCTGAGGAAATATGTTCCGGATCCTAGTCACGTCATCGACTATGGTGAGATTGATATCGCCGAGGATATTACCTTCGAGGAGCGTCCCTTGAAGATTTTGGAGCACCGTGAGAAGCGACTAAGGCATAAGACCATCCCTTTGGTCAAGGTGCAATGGTCGAGGCATGGTGTCGAGGAGGCAACCTGGGCTATCGAGGATAGCATGCGTGCTAGGTACCCCGAGTTGTTTGTTTCTTAAGTTTCGGGACGAAACTTATTTTTAGAGGGGTAGAATGTAATATCCGCATTTTTCTTTTCCCGGTATTTTCATTTTTGTTGTATTTTTCATTTTTACCGACTCTCTTGTAACTGTATTGATATTTCGAGAATATTTAATACTGGACTTTTTGTCATCCGAGCTTGTTTCGGACTTGTTTTACTCAATTCCGTGTTTAATGTCAGTTCCGTCGCTATTTCGTTCGATTCTCGTAACCGTTTTTCGGAACTTCCGTTTCGGGGTTGCCGCAGATCCGTGTCATGTTGTTATTCATGTTGTGAGCTTCCGTTTGTTGTTTCGGTCATGTATCGTGTGTTTCCGATGTTTTGGGCCGTTTTGTAATTTCCCAATGTTTTGGGGTGATTACTGATGTTGTAGTTTTCCATACCCTAGGGTATTCGGAATCGTGTTTTATTTTAGCGCTTTGATTCTGACTCAATCTTGTTGTTCGTGTGTCTTCTTCGGTCCGTTGTTTGGTGTCGGATGCGCGTTGTTTTCATCCGAGATGGAAGTCACTGTTTTCCATCCTGGAGTGCTGTTTGTGCTGCTGTCTGCACTCGCTAGCGCACGCTATTGTTGTTGTGTAGCTCATGCTATCGTTGTTTCATAGCGTACACTACGACCGTTTAGTAGCGCGCGCTAACGGCTCGAACACATCAGTGACAGTGGGTTGTTTCAGCTCTCTGCTCTCTGGACGAGCAGGTTAGCGCACGCTACATTTGTATATTAGCGCACACTATGGTCTGGATTTAGCGCACGTTGGGTGTCCGATAGCGCGTGCTAATCCGGCAGTCTAAAACTGGGCAGAATATTTCTGGACTCGGTCTGGTGTCCAGGTAGCGCACGCTATGGCCCGATAGCGCGCGCTATCGAGGGGCCGTTAGCGCACACTATTCTCTAGTAGCGCATGCTAACGGGACAGAATTGTAGGTTCTGGACGGGTTTTTGACTGGGTAGTGCACGCTAACTATGGATCGTTAGCGCACGCTAAACCTCCATGGCTATATAAACCACAGAGTTGACCCAGAACCTTCATTTCTTCATTTCACTTCCTCTTTCCGATCTGGGGCGATTCGTGAGCGATTTCCGAGCGATTCGAAGTCTTGTAACTTCAAGCTATCATCTTCCTTGAGATCTTGGTGTAGATTAACAATACCAACAATTGTTCTTCATCATTAATCCAAGGTAATCTCCTAGAACCCTATTTTGGGAAATTTAGGGGGGGTTTGAGTTTTTGTCCGATTCATTCCGTAATGTTGATCAATTCATAATCTATATGATTAATCTTGATGGTATTCACGTTTTTCCTACGAGTTCATGGTAAGTTTCGTGGTATTTGTGAAATCGATAGGGTTCGGTTGCGATCCATCCTCGTCGTTATTTTGTACGAACTTACATGAATCATAGGTGGGGTTTCGGGTGTCTTCCATTATATTTATTCTTGTCTAATTGGTTGTGATGGTGTTTGACGAATCGTCTAGGTTCGGTATGTCCAATTCTCGCAACCGCGATTGTTTCCTTCCGTCTTTTCGTCGTAATATCGAGGCAAGTACTCTTATGAACTTACACTCTTAACATGGTAGTATTGCATGAGTAACTTGTGTGTGTATGCTCACTACGTATTAGATCCGACGGGATCTCGGTAGGGGTCCACAGAGGCGTGGATCCACGAGCATGGCTTTTAACCACTACGGGTTAGATCCGACGGGGTCTCGGTAGGGGTCCACAGAGGCGTGGGTCCGCGGTTAATTGTGGTGCATTTTATAAATGTGTTTTGGGTTATGGCGTTTCTGGAAATGTGTGTTTCAAATCGATATTGTATCATTTGCATGCTTTGACTATATGTGTAAGGTGTAAGTTGTTCATTTGGTTACTTGTACTAACGTAATTGCTAACCCATTTGGGGACCCGTTTTCGGAAAATCCTTGTTATGAATTTCAGGTCATGTTTAGCCGGATGATCGGGCACTAGGGCAGTACGAGGATGCTGGCTAGGGTTGATGACGTGTGCAATTAAGTCTCTTTATTTTCGTTGTCCTTTTTAATGTGGATTGTTTTCTTTAAACTTGTGAACTTATAGAAAGTACTCGCGAGTACTTAGGGATTTCTACTGGGATTATGGTTTGTATTATTATATATTATTTATGACTGTCAGTGATGTCTGTTTTGCCGGTTATACCGGGCGTTTCATTTATTTTCGTTCTGGTGATGTGTATTTTCTCGCTAAATGGGATAGTTACACGAGTGGTATTTCTTAACTAGCCTGGTGGATCCCATGTAGGGGTCCACGGCGCTGTAATATTTTCTGAATATCTTGGGGGTGTTACAAGTCGAATAAGGCATTTATTATTGCTATTTTATTATATATCATTGGCATCATGATTTGACATTTAATATAATTGTCCTTGCATTTGAGAGCAAAAATTCCACTCCTTATAAGATAAGGGGATCGGTGGAAGTACTTTATGTCCCAATGCTTAACTAGTTCACAAGTCGATAAACTTAACTGGACATTAATTTTAAACAAGATTTGTATAATGTGTACTTTGACAAATATGGCGCATGTCTTCACGAAGAGTTAGTGGGAACACATGTTATAGGTATGCTAATGGGATTAGCATGCTCGAGCACGACTAACCTCAATTTGGTCATATGGATTTCATTTCGGGATAGTCAATGACTGAGTCGAAAGATTGTGATAGGTATACGTGAACCTTTGACTTGAGGATTCAGTAGGAGTTATGCTTGTGACGTAGAGTTAGCCACTAGAGTAGTTGGATTCAATCACCGGCTAATGGGGTCAACCTCGAAGTGTGACTTGATGGGCAAATAGCAGTCTCTACTCAATACCAAGATAAGATTCTTTCTCTTGTAAATGAACAGGCAGATGTTCCATGCGGTTAGTAGTAAATGAGATCATAAGTCTTTGGCCAAAGCATTTAGAGCTAGTTGTATTTGATACATGAGAGCTTGATCTCGGTTTACACTAACAAAAGTATAGTGCCAAGTTACAATAAGGTTTGACATTGCCGTGACTCTAATACATTGATCGGGACATATGATTGAAGGGTTTATACGTATACAGTATTCATAACGTAAAGGTTTTTGGAATGATCCCTATCATTCGTTCTCAGTTCGGTTACGGTGTAGGCCATGAGACTGGCTAGGTGGTTCTAACACTCGTTGGATCCCAAATACTAACTGAGACGAACCTACAGAGTCGCGGCACCGGATAAGCGACGAATTATATTTAACTTATTCTCTCTTGGTTAATATGGACATTACATGTCTAATTTAATTTATTGGATAAATTAAATCGGTCTTACGAATTAAATAAATTATTGAGTAATTAGTTTTTTTCGAGAATTTATATTTAATATAGTTAATTAATTAGATTAATTAATTTTATTTATATTGATACATATCGAGATTTATCTGTCGGACCAGATACATGAAAGCGGACCAAAAACGAACCAAACTCTTCATTATTATGGCTTCGCCGCTCTCCTTCTCACATGTTGACTTATCACCAGATTTTGACATGGTGCTAATTTGATAAGATTTGGTTGGAATTTAGTAATACACCTGGTGTATTATTTATCTTAAGCTTTTGGTGTGTTGTGAATTAGAAATGATTTATATATCTCAACATTATCAACATTCTCCAACACTTAAAAACTTCGTTTTGGTCGTGAGCTTCCATTAAGAGAGAGAGAAATATTTTTTCTCCTCAAATTTTATGCTCAAGTGTTTTTTAAGTGAATAAAAAATACTTAAGAGTATTTGTAAATAAATATAAGCTATTTCTATTTGTTTCTAGCCGTTTTTTCGTGAATAAGAAGATAAAAATAATTCAAGTCATCTTTCGAGACGTGATATGTAGAGGCACGATATTTTTAGTGTTCGGAATTTTGCGAAAACTTGGATCATTTTTCATCAATATTTAATCAAAGTACTTAAAGGTTATGATTTCTAAATTCATATTTTAAATGATTATATTCGTTTATATGGTGCTTGATCGATCTTGTTCAGAGTTTTAATTTATTTGATTGGATCAATATTTTTATTCCGCTGTGCCTTTGATTTTAGGTCCCGAATCCCAATATTATGTTGTTTGGAATGATTGTGTAGGAGGAAAGTAGAAGCATATTATTTGGTAAAGAGAAGGGAAGAGAGGGAAAATAAATTAAGTTAGGTTATTATACCCTTAGTATATTTATTTTTACGTTTTATATTAAAGTTAAGTAAGAGTATTTAACTAATTAGGTAATTAAATTTTACTTCCCCTCCAAATTCTTCCAATATTAGAGGAAAAGTAAAATGAAGGAACGGATGGAAAACGGATTAACATTTTCCTTCCCCTCCCCTCCCCTCCCCTCCATTTTTATTAACCAAACAAGGGTTTTTAACTAAAATCCTTCCTTCCCCTCCCTTCTCCTCCCCTTCAAATCCCCCCACCACCGAGCAACCTATTAGTGATTTCCCAATCAGGAGCGGAGTATAAAACTGACAAACAAGCAGTCTGAGGCAGAACTAGGGCTGTAAACGAAACGAGTCGAGTCGAGCTGTGACCTAAACGAGTCGAGCTCAATTTTTTTTCGTGACGAGCCGAGTTGAGCCGAGCTTTGTTATCGCACAAAAAACGTGTTCGAGCTCGATCTCGTTAATAAAATGAGTCGAACTCGAGTTGTTCGCAAACAACTCGAGCCGAGTTGAGCTCGAGCCGAGTTGAGCTCGAGCCGAGCTCGAGCTGTTCGCGAATAATTATATATTTTTAAATTATTTAGATAATATATTTGAATTATTTAAAATAAATATTTTAAAATAATCATTAAAAATTATTATTTTTAAATATATATATAAAAATTAATATTTTAATATATGAAAATTATTTTAAAAAATATTAATCTATAATATAATATATAAATATTATTAAAATAAATTTAAAAATATATTTATTAATCGAGTTTAACGAGCCGAACCGAGCTCGAGCTGAGCTCGAGCCGCACATGCCCAAGCTCGGCTCGAGCTCGTTTTCTTAACGCACAGATTTTTGTGTTCGAGCTCGAGCTCGAGTTCTTAACGAACCGAGCCGAACCGAGCCCTTAACGAGTCGAGCCGAGCTTTGTTCGCGAACAGCTCTGTTCGTTTACAGCCCTAGGCAGAACAATCTGGTTTTATTTACTTTCAGCTTGTTATACTTTATTAGCTTCTTCTTGGCAAACTACATGCAGCAAGTATGGAAACTGTGGCGGAGGATTTCTACGACTGTAGAGCTACAAACTCGTAACAAGTTCGAGATCATCGCACTAGTGCCATACCCACCAGAAACAACTACAACCAAATGACACGATGCCAACTTCTCCTACAAGTTCTCCGCTTCCCTCAGAAAATCGAAAACACACAACCTCTGACCATGAAACAACCTCATCAAATAAAAAAAAATGCAGAATTTTGAATAACTTTAACAATGGAGCCGAAAATTATCCCAACGTTTACTACAATGAGTATTTACACACCCTGTGTAAATAATTATATCTTTCTGTCATACCTTCTATACTCAACTTATTCATCATCCACAGAGACGGTCACACAATAATATTGTGCGACGTGCACGTCGCACGTGCTACTTTTATATTAAATAGTAAAAAATAATCGCATGGGGTAACGGTTGTAACGGTTGTGTATTGCAAGATGGAATCACAACCGTTGTAACGGTTGTGTTTGTTTTGAATCATTGATGATGTGGGTGGTGGGGTAGGTGATGGAATAAATAATGAATTTAGTGATAAATGTATGGTGAGATGATGTGTTGTAAAGTTTGGTTGTGTAAATTGGTTGTGCATGTAGCATTGTTGTTTTGTAAAAGGATTGGAATCTTTGGTAAATTTTACATTAAAATATAATTTATTTTAACAAACTAACTATTTAAAGGGAAATAACAAACAAGTGTATGGAGGAAGTCCTAGTAGTAGTTCCTCTCATTTTCATTAGTTCATGCGGTTGTTATGATATTTTTCCATGAATTTCATTAAGTTATCCAAGATTTTATTCGCTTAAATAGAATATTTTCATGATTTTTAATACACATTTTACCCAAATATCTTGCAATATAGAAGCGGATTAACGAATATAACGCTTTACAAATTATATCGAGTCGTACACTTCAAATAAACAGCATCAATAATACAAGCGGATTAACGAATATAACGCTTTACAAATTATATTCTATAGGATAGGGTTTAAGAATTGCAAGCCAACTAAATGAACCTTGTAATTATAACCAATATAATTAATCCAATAAACCCGAACAGAATGCAGCCGATAAGAATTCCAACAGGCCAGAACAAATTTGAAAGACACAAAACCAATCCAGATTAACTATAATAATAATGATAATAATAATAATAACCGATCGGATATATATTATATATATATAATATAATACAACTGTAGGGTATATATAACAAATATGTATATGAACACCAAATTAAATGCACAAAATCACGAAGAACAGCAATTAATTTGAGGATAGATAAGGAATCGAAAAAACACTTTTGATTTAAGGAAGTAGTGGCTCAGATCTTCCGAAGCCCTAACAATTTGACATCAAGAAATTCGTTTCCACAGAGGACACTACCAATGTTTATACTTTAGTCGACGACGGCAAAAAGTCGTCGGCTAAAGTCCAATGTCGTCGGCTAAAGCGGCCAGTTGTCGGCTAAAAGTCTGTCGGCCGAGGTCGGTCGGCTAAACTATAGCCGACGGCAAATACAAAAGGTCGTCGGCTAAAGTTCAACTTTAGCCGATGACAGAAAAGTTGTCGACTAAAATATTTAGGTTTTAGCCGACGGAGTTAATATCGCCAGCTAAAGTATGTAGGTTTTAGACAACGACGTTTCCGCCGTCAGCTAAAGTATGTAGGTTTTAGCCGATGACTTTTATGTTGTCGGCTAAAATGTCTACATTTTAGCCGACAACGGGGAAGTCGTCGGCTAAAGTCCATTTAAAAAATAAATTCAGATTTTAGTATCCCCGAACCTGTTCAGATAATCTATTATTCCAAATGTACCATACATCACAATCAACATACATCAATGTACGAAAATCATAATTTATACACCAACAGTATAAAAATCACAACATATCAAGCAGAATATTCGAAGATTTCACATCCCTGTGAATGATTTTCGGGTTGCAATCGTGATGAAGGTATGCAAGCTCTTGTGCAGCTCCAACTGCAACTTTTAAACGCGTTTCCCAGTCGAGTTTCATTTTTTTCGACAGGCCTGCCATGAATAGTGTTAGCAATGCTCAAATATAATGTCATGAACCAATGCTAATCGTTTCCATTAGAATTACAAGCATTATTTGCTCGTTTAGTTACTAGGCCATCAAGAATATAATATGATACTTATCACTAAAAAAATATATATGGATAACTAAAAAAGCCACCCTTGAGGTTTAGCCTAATTTCAAATCCCACTTATCATCCAAAACTACATAACCCCCTGATATTTGGTTGTCTTACAAAAATGTACCCTTAAGAGGTGTCAAGAAGGCACTAATTGTAAGGTAAACACAAGCCTCGAGGGGGTTATCACTTATCTGTAATTATTTAACAAGAGAAGTGCATTTTTCTGTAATTATACTAAACCTCATCGATATGAGAAATGATAGGGCAACACTCTGAACCACACCCCCAAACACACTCGTGCTTTATGGGTGTTGTACCGCGTGCTTTATTATTAATTTTATTATAATATTATGAATATTTTATCTGTAAAGCATGCAGTACAACACCCATAAAACACGAGGTGTGTATAGGGGTGTGGTTCAGGGTGTTGCCCTATCACCCCTCCATGGATATATATATATATAATAATGAGACGAGCATAAGTTCTCTATTATTTGTCAACGGAAATATCAAATGATGCTGAGTAGAACTAGAGATATATTTTTGCTAACCATGAAGAAGATCCCAAAGAGATCCATTTTCCATGTAGTCATAAAAAATAAGGTTCCCCTGTGGAGAAAACGAGTAGCCATGCAAGCCGACGAGATTTCTGTGTCTTATACTTCCGATTGTTTCTAGTTCAGTCTCAAACTCACGCGAGTAGTGAGGATACCGAGTGTAAAGTCGCTTAATTGCAATGGGACGGGAATTTTCAACATGCACTTGTACACCGTGCTGGAAGCTCCATAACCTATTGTGTATTTCTCACTGAAATTCTCGGTTACTCTCATTATATCCTCGTACGTGTGGATAGCCATATCCATGTGAAGAACGACCAATTTTGATGAACCTAGCCACATGGGGAGGAAAAAAAAATGTGTCAAGACCTGAAAAAGGAATAGAAAGGCAAATCATAGAACAGACAAGCTATGCGTATATATAGTTTCATAAACCTTGCATCATACTCTTGTTAGAACACGAAGATGCAGCCATGAGGATGTGAAACTCACAATTTTGCGAGGCTTAAACAGTTACTTAGTTGTTCACGAATTTGTCCACTTACTTAGTTGTTCACGAATTTGTCCACTCAAATTGTTGTTATTTAATATGCTGCAAATTCAAATCAAAGATAGTTTGCGCATAGGAGATATTAGTTAGTAGTAGGAGATAACGAAGGCAAGAAATGATATCACAAGAAAATCACTTAAGATTAACATACAGAGAGGCTAGATTCTAGATTCTGTAGTTGGTCCAATTCTTCAGGAATACTGCCCGATAACTTATTGAAAGATAAATCACTATAATACAAACAATGCTTACACAAAGTTAGGTATTGCGCAAGGTAAATAAATATAATGGAAATTTAACTTTGAAAAGCTTACATTGTCTATATGCTCCTTAGAATACAGAATTCAGCATGAATGAGACATTATCCAAAAGGCCATTTATTCGTTTTCTCCTTCATTATGTTTCATAAGACTTAACAATCATCCAAAAGTTGAAAGTAATCAAAAAAAGAACAATCATCATCACAGACATGAACGTTCTGCTAATAGTGAACATACACATTCTAAAACAGCTGACGGAAAACTGGAGGAAACTGTAATCAATTTAATGGTCACAAACCTTACCACGAGTCAGAAACCCAACACATATATTTCTCCTTAACATAAACACACACCCCTATAGACAGCGGAGGAAATTGACACATACACACTTCACCATCTTCAAGGTGGGTTTTAGAATTTAGAGCGGTGTAGTTTGGCCACGAATGGTGGGGTTTTGGTGATGGTGGCCGAAATGTTGTGGAGTCAGACTTGGATTTTTGAAGCAAACAGGCTCCGTTGGGTAAGAACAAGGCAGCGACTTTTTTTCTTTTCTTTTTTTTTTTTTTGCGCCATGTTGGTGGTCGAACGGAGGTTGGCTTCATATCGGGTGGTGGCGTGCCACCGTTGTATTCATATCCACCGTTTTTGTGTGTATAATGTATATATATGTATCAAAGGTTTATGTTGTTTGGGAGTTAAAATTAGAAGGGGGATTGTCAAATGGGTTTCTGGGTGGAATTGGATTAAATTTTGAGTTTGCATATTTGTGTTGGGGATGAGCAGAGGGAAAAACATAAGTGGATGCTTATTTTGATATGGTCAACTAAAGCTAAAATCCGATCTCTCTGGCCAAGGGTCCTCCTTTCTTGACCCAACGCATTAAGATCAAAAAAATCTCGTCAGAGCCTTGTTCGGCTTTTGACTAAAATATAGATTCAAACTAGGAGTTGATATGAAGAAAAAAAGAACAGGGATGACATGAATGAAGAGGAGAATGAATTGATTTACCTTCGCTGAAGAAAAAGTTTGTACGGGATGGCTCTGAGGCAGCCGATTTTCAACAAGGCGGGGGAACGCGGCCAAAATGACGACTGACGACGGACGGCTTAGGCGAAAACACGGCTGAAGGTGGACAGAGGCGACGGACGATGGACGGCTGAAGACCGGGCGGCGGAAGGCGGGAGGCGGACTGATCGCGTCGGCGGCGGACGGAACGAGGGTTCCTTCTGCGTTGAAGAAGATAAACTGAAGATAGAAAAAAATTAACACGAAACGCACTTTTTTTATGTATATATAAGGGGACTTTAGCCAAGGACAAAGACCATCTTCGGCTAAACTATTAAGGACTTTAGCTGACCGACTCCTCACGAAAGTTCGTCGGCTAAACTTAAGTTAAAAAATTAAAAACATTTGACCTAGTGGCACTCGGAGTTCGAACTCGGACCATTTGTATAAGTAAACCAAATTAAATCAAATATACTCAGTACATCCCGCACAGAGTAGAGTTTGGGGAGGGTAAGATGTACGCAGACCATGCCCCTACTTTTCACGATAGAGAGACTGTTTCCGTGAAGACCCCCATCTTAGTGCACAGCAAAGTATAGCGTGATATATACAAAGAAGCATATGATACGAAAAAGCTTCAAACCATACTTGAGCCCATGGTTTAATTCACATGAGCCTCACCTAATGGGACTTTGGCAACTGCACTCTCGATGAACGTTGCTCTAACAGAAGAGAGGTTGACTCTGCTTGCATCCTCACAAAAATACACCACATGCAAAAGGCAATAGGATAAAATATACAATAAAAGTAAAAGATGCAATGCTCTAGGTCAAAGCTAACCGAGACAACCCAACCTTGAGGCTCTCAACTACAGCATCGCTCCCTACAAAAAAATCCACAACTCTGATTTGGCGCCTCCAAGAGCCCCTATCAACAGTCATGGCCGGACCATTTGTATAAGTGATATGGCATTTTTGCCACTGACTCATGTTTATCATTCGTACATTTAAACACAGTTTCTATATTTATACATATACCGATATTTTATATTCTTCGAATTTAATTATAAATAATATATTTATAAATATATATATATATAATAATTATATATTTGTATATATTTATACAGTTGTTATATATTACTAAAAATATATTTATACATTTATACGGACTTTAGCCGAAATATATTTATACATATATTATATTTTAAGTTATTTGAATTTGATTATAAATATATATTTATCAATATATATAATGATTATATATTTGTATATATTTATACAGTTTTTATATAATACTATTTTATATATTTATACAGTTTTTGTATAATGATATTTTATATATTTGAATTTAATTATAAACATATTTAATAAAAATCAAGATATTTACACTTTAGCGACAGTGGTCGTCGGCTAAACATTATTCGAGTTAATTATAAATATATTTAATAAAAAATATACTTCGGCGTGTTCCCGACTGGGACATTAACCGACGACAACAAAGCTGTCGGCTATACCCAGGACTTTAGCCGACAACAACAAAGCTGTCGGTTAAACCCTCGCATTCCATGACCCTTGGATCCCATTTTTGCAGACCAATCCAACTTTTATCCATCCAATAACAAAAATAACAACAATATTACACATCGTATTTATTAAGAACATACAAAAATTACGCCTACAATCATCATAACTCGAATTCAAGATGTCAAATCCATATATATAAATAGTTTTAAAGAATAGTCTCATTATATATATATATAGGTAATAGATCATATGAAAACTAATTACCTTGTGAAATCTAGAAACTTTTGTAGGCCATTGATATTAGTGATCTAACGACTGTAGATGAGTAGAATTATATGCATTTATGTATTTTTTTATTGCATTATTTGTTGCATATACTAGCGACCAGCTTGATGCAACAAATAATAACAAATATGCAATGAAATTACTTAATAATGCAATTGGTTTCTAGATTTCACCATTAAGGGTGTTTCCACCATATTCAATCCCTATATATATATATATACACTATTGTCTCGATAGTCTCATTAACTAGATCAGATTGAAGAATCCAAGTAGAGTTTTAAATAAGACAAAGATAAGGGAGTAAAGACTACTCAGTAAATAAAAGTGACTAAAATTTTTATGTTGAACTGTTTGAAGAATTATCCAACTTGAGTTATGAGTACGAATGGTTTATTTTTCATTTTCAGGAATAAATCAAAGGTTGAAATTTTTGTCATTTAATTTATTTTTTATAATTTCATACATAGACAAAATTTTTAATCAAAGAATTCTTCTTGAGCCGTATGAGGAGAAAACTTCCTATACGGTTCTAGGGGGTATTATTTATCTATCCCAATGAGCCATCTATCGAATCATTGCAATTGATGTTCGATCTCGAAGAGAAGGAAAAGATCTTAGAAGAGTAGGTTTATATATATATATATATATATATATATATATATATATATATACACCAAGAAATATTTGAGAAAACGAACTAATTCTTAAACATGTTCATAATCATCCGAATAGATATATTATATGATTGCGGATCAGATCGTACCCCGTACAGATAAGTTCAAGTATATGGGTTCGATCATTCAGAAGGAAGGTGAGTGTGAAGATGATGTCACTCATTGTATCAAGGCGGGTGGATAAGGTGGAGAGCAGCGACTGGGGTCCTGTGCGATAAGAAAGTTCCTCTTAAGTTGAAGGGTAAATTCTATAGAGTGGCAATCAGACCTGCAATGTTGTATGGCTCCGAATGTTGGGCGATGAAGAAGTCGCTTGAGAGCAAGTTGGAAGTGGGTGAAATGAGAATGTTACGTTGGTCGTGTGGTCGCACAATGTTGGATAGAATCTCGAATGGGGTTTTCAGGAACGCGCTTGAAGTGGCACCCATTTCAGCGAAAGTTAGGGAAGGAAGATTGAGATGGTTTGGCCACGTCCGCAGGAGGCAGGCTTCTGCTCCGGTGAGGAGGGTCGAGAGTCTTTTGGTTGCCGGGGAGAGGAGGATAGGCAGACCTAGGAGGACGTGGGAGGAGCAGCTGAGATTAGATTTGAAGGTCTTAAACCTTTCCGAGACCATGACTGTTGATAGGTGCTCTTGGAGGCGACAGATCAGAGTTTTGGATTCTTTTGTAGTCAGCGGTGCTGTAGTTGAGAGCGTCAGGGTTGGGTTGTCTCGGTTAGCTTTGACCTAGAGCATTACACTTTTTACTTTTGCTGTATATTTGACCCTATTGCCTTCTGTGTTTTTTTTTTGACAGGGAGCTGTGCGCAGAGTCAACCTCTCTTCGGTTAGAGCAGCGTTCATCGAGAGTGCAAGTTGCCAAAGTCCCCTTAGATAAGTCTCATGTGAATTAAACCATGGGCTCAGGTATGGTCGTGAGATTTTTCGTATCATATGCTTTTTTATATATACCACTCTATACTTTGCTGTGCACTAAGCTGGGGGTCTTCACGGAAACAGCCTCCCTACCGTAAAAAGTAGGGGCATGGTCTGCGTACATCTTACCCTCCCCAGACCCTGCTCTAAGCGGGATATACTGGGTATGTTTGGTTTGGATTGGTTTTTAACTATAACTGATATTAAAATTCAATAAACATACCTTCAATATGATTTCTTGAATGATCAAACCATAGAGAATTGTTGTTTTTCGTTTTCTTGTTTTGTAATTTCCGAATGTGTTGTAAATAGTGTCTTGAAGTGTTAGATGGTGATATATTCTGCACAAAAAAACATGTCAGACTTTAGCCGACGGCATGTCGTCAGCTAAAGTATACTAGACGTCAGCTAAACATTAAAAAATCGTCGGATAAAGTCTCGTAGTCGTCGGATAAACTACAGAACTTTAGCCGACGACCAAAAGCAAAGTCGTCGGCTAAACACCTTTAGCCGACGACTTCCGGCCACCGTCCGCCGTTTTCTGGCTAGCCGTCGGTTAAAGTGTTATTTTTGGTAGTGGGAGGAACGCCGAACCACCGTCGGCCGGCCACAAAGCCCGGTAGCACCTTCACTTAACCCATAAACCACAGAAACCAAGCCTCGATCTGTAATAACCGTACTTTCCATGAATTTTTGGGCTTTGACGTTCTTTCACTTTTATCGCTCTTGTAAGCACTTATTGGGATGTTGTTGTTGTTGATTTTAGAGTTTCGTACCTTTCGGGATATGTTCGTATTGATTGGACTTTGCAGCGATGTTTTAAGTGAGGCAGATAGCGTTCGCTAGGCGTAAGCTAACACATGCTATTTCTAATGAGTAGCGCGCGCTAGCTTCATCTGTAGCGCACGCTAATGGTCCGGTCTTGGCAGAGGCAGTAGCTGGGTTCTGCCCTCGGGACTAGCAGTTAGCGCACGCTAGGCATGATCAAACACATTTTATCCATGTTGAGTTGCACGCACTAGCATTGCCTGTAGCGCACGCTAATGGGCTGAGTTTGGCAGGGGCAGTGGGGTGATTTCTGTTCTCTCGACTAGGTGTGAACCAACGCACGCTATAGGTATTGCGTAGTGCGTGCTAGTGCTGGTTGTAGCGCATGCTATCGCCGTAGGTCAGAGGCTACTAGACTACCGGGTGGCCCTGTTAGCGCACGCTAACCTTGAGATTAGCGCGCGCTAATCAGACACAGTATATAAGGAGAGTCAACCCTGTTCTGCGTCATTTTTCATCTCCTTTCTTTATTTCCAATGAGAGAGCACGAGATAGCGATTCGGAGGCGATCTTTCATAAGCTATCATCATGTTTGGTTGAATAACAAAGATTATACAACATCTAATCCTTCTCTCCTTTCCGAATCAAGATAAATTTCTTAGATCCCTAGTTTGGGGAACTTTTGGGGATTTTTCTTAGATCTATCCGATTTATCCGTTTTGAAGCTTGAAGTCCTTGAGATATCTACCCCGTACCCATGCCCCTCTTACGATTATATGGACGTTTTTATATATTATTCGGATTAGAGAGGGTTTGGATGATTTCCAACCTCTAGATAATTATCCTTGGAGAATTGTAAATCATAGGCGGGTTTCGGGAGTTTCCCATGTGAATCGAGTATGGATTATTAATCATCGTATTCCTTACGAAATCGTTTAGGTGCCGGAAGTGCATTCTTGGACCTATCGAGCTTGTACACTTTTTCTCCCGATTTTCGATGTCTCAAAGGCAAGTATATGTTTATGATTGTACATTCTCGACTTTGAAAGTGAGGTATATGAATTGTATGATTGTATATATTCACTCTGAGAGGGTCCGACGGGGCCTCAGAGTGTTCCGTTGCTGTTGGTGCGGTTCCACAAATATTTTGGGGTTAACCACTCTGGGAGGGTCCGACAGGGCCTCAGAGGATTCCGTTGCCATTGGTGTGGTTCCATGGTTAATCGTGTATGTATTGAAATGTGATGTTATTAGATTTCATTATTCCAGAATACTAGGCTTGAGTTTGATGAAATAATGATTACCTTTACTTTCGAGAAGTATTGTGTTACATATTCGATATATTGGTACTAGCTAATCGACGGCTAACCCCTTTTTGGGGAAATACCAGTATTGTTATTTCAGGATCCAAGAGAGGAGAAAGGCATGTACCGGGTCGGCACGAAAATGATGGGCAAGAGTGATGATGTGTCTTGATTCTGTCTGTGTTTGTACTTTGTTCCATTCAGTATAGTTGTACTTGGAATGGTTTGAATACTCGAGTAATGTTTCAGACGTTCATGATGTTGTGGCCTGTGTTGCCCTGAGTTCTATTTCCCAATGTATTGTATTATGTCGGATTGATTATTACATTGGCATCATTCTTATTGCCTTCTTTTGGGATTATGTTTAGACCTCATCTGTAATGCCCCAGGCTTTTATATGCATGAATTATTATGACCTCAAGTGAGACATTAGAGTTTTGCATTCACAAATAATAAGATTCTGACTAATGGAGTAAGTTTAGAACTATTTACACGTTTTAAATTCAGAAATCAGATGTTCGGTTATCTGCTTGGGTTTATCTTCCGAATTTGATTTTTATGTTTCGATAGACAGAATCGTGATTCCGTCGACTTCTATATACACTACTTTTACGTTACGAGTACGATTTTCAAAAGTTTACTTTTTAAGTTTTCGGGTATATTTTATGTCGAGTCGTTTTCTCGGATAATTCGTGTTCCGTAAATCGCGAAACTTTTCTCCGACTTTAAGCTGTAAGTGCGACACGATAATTTAAGTATATGTCATACATTTAATACACGAGTAATTTTATCTGTGGGGGAGCGAAACGTAAAATATTCTTCGACCGGTTTATGACGACGTCTAGGGTTAACCTAATATATAAAGGGACATCACCTCCCTTTCTTTCTCCTCCTCACTTCATCTTATTCCCTCTTCTTCTCTACTTCAGCCCCCCTCACCATTGTTCTTCATTAAAAACTCAAGTTAGAAGCTCACTTTGTGTTCCAAACTTGAATCCAAGTTCATATTCAAGTAAGTTACCTCATTCTCTTCTTTTCTACCCAAGTAAAAATAGGTTTTGGACCACTTTAAAATTTGGAAAATATATGAAGAGTTTAGGTTTAATGTTATAATGTTTTGTATGTTGTTTTTAAGTTGATTTTAAGGTTCTTGAAGTGTTTAGAACAAGTTGTAATCATGTCTTGATTTTCTTCATGTTGGCCGAAAATTTTAGGGTTTCATAACCTAATCATGTGTTGCTTTTCTTATAATTTTTTTACACAATATGTTGTTATATACTGATATGATGATATGATGAATTTATGGGATTTTTATAAAATGTTTGGTGTTTTGAAAGTAAGGAAGAATCATGCGTAGTCTTGATATGTTGAGATATGTTCAAAAGTGACTTGATGATTATGATGATGTATGAAAGGAGTACATGATATGTTTTTGTTAGATTTTTATAAAATGCTTTTGAAAATTTATTTGAAAACAAGAACATGAAGTTAGATTTATAAAGTTGGAAGATGTGTTGGTAATATTTGATTTAGTTAAGGAGCATGTTATGTATTGAGGATTTTAAAGTAATGTTTAGGTCATTTGTATGTTAGGATCAAGACTTTGATTATCAACATTAGTGTATGTTAAGTGTGTTGTTTGATGTTAATGATGTTTGAATGTTAATGTTGGAAAAATAAGAATGAGTAAGTAGTCATTTTGCAAAAGAAAAGATTATGAAATGGAGTTCGTGATGTCGAGAAGCATGATTGTATGTCGACTCATATATGTTTTACAAGTATGATATGCATGATTAGAGTTCACATGTTTAGGGTTTTCGTTGCTAGAAATGAGTTCTAGGTTTATATGATGTTTTTCCCATTTTCGTCGGAAGTTGGCAGTTTCTTCACACTTCACGGAAACGGCCATAACTTTCTCTAAGTTTAATATTTTTGATATTGTAAAATGTATTTGAAACTAGACTTCAGTGGCTTTCCAATGGTATAAGATTCACTATCTAGTTCTTACTGTGCATTAACAGAATGCTAATTATTTCCAGCCTTGATGCACATTATGTTATGATTATGTTAAGTGTTTGATGTTGGTTTTCGAACCAAGGAAAGTGTAATGGAATCGAGTATCGGTTACTGTTGTTAGTATCTTTATATGTTATATGGTCAGTTAGGTTCTCTAAGAGAATCATAGCTTTCATTATTAAACTTAAATCGAATGCAAAACTCTAAAGTCCAAACATGTAGATCGAGTCCGTTGTCCGTTAGACTTTGTTAAGATCGATCGAGCGCTAAACTTAGTTGTTTCCGATGAAAGGTGGAGCAGCAGACTGAAGCGTAAGGAAGAGCCGAGAATCATTTTGCTTGCGTTTATTACTTGTCCAGATGGGCTTTCTATACGAAAATGATTTGAGCTTTGCTCTATCTTGATGAAATGTTTTACAAGCAAATTATGATTTCAAATGATTATGATGCATAAAAACTTTTATGTGGATTCTTATGAACCTATCACTGTTGGCTTGCCAACCTATGAAATGATCGGATCCTGAGCTAGACAAAGGTTGCTGGCCAGGGTTAATGTACACAGTACTCGGGATTGTGAGCTCTCTTCAGGGTGGCCGATCTCGGGGAGTAACGTTTGCGGGAGGTGGCCACCTTCCCCGGCGTAAATTATGGATGTGGTGAATCTGATGATATATGCTATGAAATGAAATGATTTAGTAAACATGGGCTTTTTCCTAAAACCCCCGTGTGTTACTGCTTATATGCATGATGACGAGTACCAAAGTATGTTTTATGTTTTGGCAATATGTTCACGGAGTACGTTGTACTCAGCCCTGTATATCTTTTTCAAATATGCAGGTTGAGCAAGGGATGTGACGGAGGGTGTTGAGTGGAAATCTTTTGTTTATGATCAATGTTAAGCCTTGGTTACATATCTTCATATATGTAACCAACCATGTTTTTCCGCTGCAAACACTCTTTATGATTATGCTTTCTATGTCTTGTTGATTGTAATATGCTATGAAGCCTTTTCCTAAACTTCAAGGCTAATGTTATGACTGTATATTCTACTTTGGATTCTAAGTCGTTCCCACGGGACTGACTCCCCTTCATGATACCTTGATAGGTTATTCATGGTAATTCACCCATATGCCTTATGAAACGTATGTTTCCCCCTTTCTTCCCCGCTTCTTAATTCCTACCCCGGGTCACGCCCCGAGTGAGCCGTCCTTAGGGATAAGGGGCCGTGACAGAATGGTATCAGAGCAGTTCGTTCGCTCTGAGTCTATGTTCTTTCAAGCGAAGTTTAGTTCGATTCTCTAAACTGATTTAAGAATCAATTGTCAACTCAACACCCTATCACGTCAAGCTTAACTGAAGAGTAAGGTAAAAGATTTACTAGTCTTTATGATTCAAACTTCTTTTACCATGAAAATGTATCTCTTTACGAGCTTTTATGAAATGTTAATTATGAACATATATGGAATGATATATGTATGACGAACCATGGACTATATGAATCCTTATTTATTCAAGTACGCATGAATTTTTGTTGATGAAGAAACACGAAAGACGAGAACCTAGAAACTTCCTTAGTGTCTTCTATTACGCGAACGAGAACTTATGCACCTTAAGTATTTCAGCACATGCACGAATATGAAGGACGAATGATGACGATGTAATAACGAGGATCGACGATGTAGTGACGTCTCCAACGAATATGACTTACGTACGAGTAATACAAGTATGGTTATTTTACCGGGATGTCCATTTATGGAGGAACCCGAATAACTTTCATAACGTACCCCGTTAGAGAATATATTATTATTTTATGTTAGGTGTTTCTCAGAGTCCAGAGTCCGAGTCGAGAACTTGGGATGAGATTTATATCCTTCTTCTGAGAACCCTTTAGTAGAGTTGTTCTATTATGTTGAGACGTTGATGTATTATACGTATACCTTCTTCATAGGATGTCGACCACGAAGACGCCGCCGCGTAAGTCAACGAGGAGAAGGCGTACGCCGTGCGACCTTGTGGAGGCTTTCCGCAGCACGTATCGAGGCATAGGTGCCACCGTGGGTTAGTGCGTGGCAGACCTTGAGGCGACATGGCGCTTAGCTGCTCCTCATGGTGTCTCGGACTACGAGGGCATTCAGCGTCTTATCGACCTCCTTCCGATCGAGTGAAGGGAGTGGGCTGCTGCAGTCTCATGGTATTATTTCTTTTTGCGTGAGTCGACTTTAGTACCTTCCGGAGATTTCAGGGCCTTTGCTATCCGCATCACCACTCAGTACCTCCAGCATCGTGCATCTCCCCCTAGAGCTTACGTGTACCGAACTTATGCTAGGGGATCTTTGACGGAGAGGCTAGCTACACCTCTACCGAGCCAGATGGTTCTTGTTGCGCTGTCTCATGCTCAGGATGGGTTAGACATGGAGGCAGGGACATCAGCACCTCGCCGCAGGGACATGAGGACCGAACCTTTTATTCTCAGTAGGACATCCCCGCCACTTCGACCTATGCCAGTCATCGATCAAGTCCATCCATGACCGATCGTAGATGATGCTCATCTATTTCTCCTGAAGAAGCACAGAGTCACTGAAGACCCTGTTGCAGTCTCTCCAGCTTTAGACGAGTAGTCAGAAGAAGATCCGGACGAGGATCCGGAGGAGTTCTCCGAATAGGAGCTCGACCACCGAGTCGAGAGCGACTTGAGATAGCTCAGGATGGTGCTACCCATTTATTTTGTGTTTTGTATGTGGAACGTCACTTTTTTTGCTTATACATGTTGTTCCGATGTCTAGCACTTTCTTATGTTATGGACGGCAATGCTATTTGTTAGAGCATCCCGCATTTTGGCATATGTGTAGGCAGGTAGCCTAGATCAGCTTGTATTGATAGTCAGTAAGACCTCGTTGAAGGCAATTGTACTATTACGATACATATGATATATTGATATATATATATATATTGACCCTTCATGGGCTTTTCTTCTCATGAGTATGATGTTGTTATTTATGATTTCTTTCTCGACCTTGCCACGAGAGTTATCTATGAGTATGTGTTGATGCATTATGATTATGTAGTTCTGAACTCCTTTCTATGATCTAGTATGATGATAATTACGGACCAATGAGAATGAACTAATGATGATTATGTGCACCTCAGAATGCCACCCAGAAGGGAAAGAAGGAGAGGAGGGCATGAACGCGCCCCTACACCACCTCATCCTCCACCCTAACGGGTTATTGAAGAGCTTTTCCTCAAGCAGAATCCGCCCACTTTCGATGGGTTAGGAAAGCCGAGCGATGCTGAGCTTTAGGTTAGAGCTATGGAATGAATTTTTAACTTCCTAAGGTGTACCAACCAAGAGCGTCTTTCTTGTGTGCTCTTCCACCTCACTAGATCTGCAGACTTCTGGTGGGAAGCGCGCAGGAAGATCCTGACGGCTGAGTGTTAGGCGTATTTTTATACGTTTATTTATCATTATTTTGTATTATTTTGGAGAGTAAATTTGCTTAAATGAGCTTTTAATGCCTTAATTTTGTATGTTTGTCAGGAGATTGGAGTCCGGAAGCTAAAACGAGGCGAAACGGGCGAAAACGGCGAATTTTGGCCGTGAGCGGCGGCACAAAGCAAGTGGGACGCGGCACACGCAGAGGACCAGCGGGCACAAAGTAGACTGTACTCTGTGCCGCGGCACAGTCCAGGTGAGCCGCGGCACACTAGGCGGTTATGGTGTGCTCCGCGTGGATTTGGGCTGTTTTGAAGCCAGTTCTCGACCTACTCACACGGACGCGATTTGGAGACTGTGGAGAGCTATAAATAAGGGTTTAAGACCCTAATTAATCTATCTTTGGATCTTTGGATCTTGGAAGTCTTGGAATCAGAGAATCTTGGAGGAGACGACAGAAGAGGAAGATAAGCAGAAGACTTCAAGAGTAGAGGGCGGAAGCCAGAAGAACGGAGGAATCCGAGCTCTTCATCTGCGTTTGATTTTAATGCTTTTATTCATTTATTCTGTATTTTTCATTTATTAGCATGTCAGGCTAAAACGCTAATCTAAGATTTTGATGAAACCTACATTTTGACGGATTTGCTAGAGATTATCTAATTAATTACCTTTTTGTTGAGTTTTCCCAATCGTGTTTAATGCTTTCAATTATGTGGCCAATAGTTGTATTGTTTTAATCATTTAATTCGAATCGGGAGAGGAGAATTGGTGAGGAACTATTGGTGAGGACCGTTTTATTCTGTGAGATAGGAATATACTCATAGGAACTACGTGGCATTTTGGAGATTTTATGCTTTTTGCCTATTGACGAATTAATTCACCTAGGGATAGAGTGCGTTATTCGCCTTTAGAAAAATCTATTGACCTCGGGAGAGGCGGTAGAATATATTAGCAATCTTCGCCTTCAATAAAATTGGGAAAATTATTAACTTCAGATAATCGAGAGTAAATTCGGATAAACCGAGGTGGATTCAGAATCCTAGACTTATTTATCATTTGATTCTCTTTCTTCAAGCGATCATTTTTACTGTCTAGTCTTTTATTAATTCTTTTAGTAATTAATTGCAAAACCAAAGTTCGATTGTTCAAATAAAACTAGAATACATAAAAATCGGTAGTTAGTGATTCAGTCCTCGTGGGAACGATACTCACTCATCACTTTATTACTTGTATACAATAACGTACACTTGCGTTCAAGAAATATCGCAACAAGTTTTTGGCGCCGTTGCCGGGGATTGAAATTTTTGCTAATATCGATTTCAGTATTTCTAGTCTTAGTTTGAACGTTTTTATTTACTTATTTTTGTGTATTTAATTTTATTTATTTAATTGTTTTTCCTTTCAGGATCTTTCGCGTAGTGCATGAGAAAACTCGGTAACGAAGGCCTACTACCTTTGGATACCGAACTCGAGCGCACTCTTCGAAGGAACAAGAAGGAGAAACGAGAGTTACATACGACAGTGACCATGGCCGAAAATATCGAAATTCAAGGAGGAAATAATATTGTGCAGCAAGCTCAACCGAAAATGGCACTTCGAGATTATGCTATGCCGCAGATTAATGCTAATTTTTCGGGGATTCGGCGTCCAACAATCCAAGCCAAAAATTTTGAGATCAAGCCTGCTATTATTCAGATGGTGCAGGCGAGCCAATTCTGTGGATTGCCGAATGATGATCCCAACGCACATATTGCTTCTTTTCTTGAGATTTGTGACACGTTCAAGAACAATGGTGTCACCGACGATGCTATCCGATTAAGGCTTTTCCCTTTCTCTTTGAGGGATAAAGCGAAATTTTGGCTAAATTCCTTACCGCCGGGGTCGATCATAACATGGGCAGAGTTAGCGCAAGCCTTCCTTGCTAAATTCTTCCCACCTTCTAAGACGGCGAGATTGAGAAACGAGATCACCACCTTTGGTCAGTATGATATGGAATCGCTCCACGAGGCGTGGGAGCGATACAAAGATTTGTTACGGAGATGCCCACATCACGGCCTTCCAGACTGGCTTCAAATTCAGACGTTCTACAATGGATTGAGTGCCTCTACACGCACTCTCGTGGATGCAGCCGCCGGTGGAGCTTTGATGGGAAAGACTATGGCCGAGGCACACTCGTTGTTGGAAGCTATGGCCGCAAATGCATATCAATGGCCATCTGAAAGAGTAACGCCGAAGCGAGTTTTGGAAATTTCGAGTAATGACCCGATATCTACATTGCCAGCCCAAGTCGCAGCATTAACGCAGCAGCTCCAAGCATTTTCGCATGCTCCTTCCTCCGTTACCATTGAGTCTTGCAATTGGTGTAACAGATCTTACCCTAGCGCGGAGTGCCAAGTCGGAAACCCGTTCGAGCAACATCCGATGGAGCAAGCTCAATTCGTGGGAAATGGAAATCGACAAAATAATTCTTACCCCAGCACTTATAATCAAGGGTGGCGAAATCAACAAAATTTTTCGTGGAGGAACGGGCAAGCTTTAAAACCTCCACAAGCTCACTTAGCGCAGCCCCCACCGCAGCCCCCTCAATCACCAAAGGTATCATTGGAAGATGCTCTTGCTCAATTGGCGGCTAACACGAGCCAATTCATGACCCGCACCGAAACGACCCTCCAAAATCATTCTACCTTCATCCGAAACCTAGAAACACAAATGGGGCAGATTGCTAATCTATTGTCTTCTCGGTCTCAAGGTGCATCGCCCAGTGCAGCCGAAATGAAACCCAAGGAAAACGTGCAAGCAATCGAATTACGAAGTGGAAAAGAGTTGAAAGGGCAGCCTATCAATAACAAAGAGCAGCCGATCGAGCAAAATGAGAAGGAAAAGGATGAGGCGCCCAAGCCAAAGGAAGTATCGACTACTCAGCCACTCCTCAAATCCCATTCCCACAGCGTTTCCAAAAGCAAAAACTAGACAAGCAATTTTCAAAGTTCCTCGACGTCTTCAAGAAATTGCACATAAACATTCCATTTGCCGACGCGTTGGAACAAATGCCGAGTTATGTAAAATTCATGAAAGAAGTCTTGTCAAACAAAAGAAATCTCGAGGAATATGAGACGGTCGCATTAACGGAGGAGTGCAGCGCTATTTTACAAAAGAAGCTCCCACCTAAATTGAGAGATCCAGGAAGTTTTACCATCCATTGCATCATCGGAAATTCGTCTTTTGAAAGAGCCCTATGCGATCTCGGAGCCAACATAAACCTTATGCCCCTTTCTATTTTTAAAAAGCTGGATATCGGGAAGCCAAGTCGATGACGGTCTCCTTACAATTGGCCGATAGGTCCATCAAATATCCGAGGGGAGTAATAGAGGACGTGTTAGTAAAGGTTGACAAATTTATCTTTCCAGCCGATTTTATTGTGCTCGACATGGAGGAAGATCAAGATATCCCAATTATCTTGGGAAGACCATTTTTGGCAACCGGCCGAACTTTGATCGATGTGGAAAAGGGGAAGCTGACTCTACGTGTTCAAGAGGAGCAAGTAACGTTCAATATCTTTCGATCCGTAAAATATCCGAGGGATGCTGAAAATTGTTTCCAAGTTGACGTCATTGACTCATGCGTGAGTAGAACCTTTCGAGAGAACTATCCACCCGATCCTTTGGAGTCCGTTTTGATTGAAATTTCGAACTAAATGCGAGCATGCACCTACGTACGCCACATGGATGCTTCCCGCCAATTTTCATTCACAACCATTCGAGGAGCTCGGAAGTTCACTAACTCGACCAGTCCCATCGATCGAATAACCTCCAAAGTTGGAACTCAAGAAGCTGCCGCCTCATTTAAAATATGCATTTTTAGGGCCCGACGACTCCCTTCCAGTTATTCTTTCGGCCACTTTAGCGGGGGATCAAGAGGCGAAATTATTGAGAGTTTTGAGGGAGTACAAATCTGCTCTTGGATGGTCTATTGCGGATATTAAGGGGATCAGCCCGTCAATTTGCATGCACAAGATTTTGATGGAGGAAGACTACAAACCATCCGTGGAGCATCAACGCCGGTTGAATCCAAATATGAAGGAGGTGGTAAAAGTCGAGGTTTTAAAACTCCTCGACGTAGGTATGATCTTTCCTATTTCTGATAGCAAGTGGGTAAGTCCGGTCCAAGTTGTGTCGAAGAAGGGTGGGATAACGGTTGTTCAAAATGATAATAATGAATTAATTCCCACTAGGATTGTCACGGGGTGGCGTATGTGCATAGATTATAGGAAATTAAATAAGGCCACTAGAAAAGATCATTTCCCCTTACCTTTTATCGATCAAATGTTAGATAGATTAGCCGGACATGATTTCTATTGCTTTCTCGATGGTTACTCGGGGTATAATCAGATTTATATAGCCCCCGAAGACCAAGAGAAAACGACGTTTACATGTCCTTACGGCATTTTCGCTTATAGGCGCATGCCTTTTGGATTATGTAATGCGCCGGCTACTTTTCAACGGTGTATGATGGCTATTTTTTCTGACATGGTAGAGCAGTGTATTGAGATTTTTATGGATGATTTTTCTGTTTTTGGAGATTCGTTTGACATTTGTTTGAAAAATTTGCAGAAAGTCTTGAGAAGATGCGAAGAGATAAATTTGGTCTTGAACTGGGAGAAGTGTCATTTTATGGTGCAGGAGGGCATTGTGCTTGGCCATCGAATATCCTCACATGGAATTGAATTCGACCGAGCGAAAATTGAAACAATTGAGAAGATGCCTCCGCCTACTTCCGTCAAAGGGATTAGAAGTTTTTTGGGACATGCCGGTTTCTATCGCCGATTTATTAAGGATTTTTCAAAGATCACGAAGCCGCTGTGCAACCTACTCATGAAGGATGTTCCATTTACTTTTGACGAGTCGTGTAAAGAAAGTTTCGATTTATTGAAGAAAGCTCTAAGCACGGCACCGGTGATAGTCGCTCCGGACTGGAACCTTCCGTTCGAGTTAATGTGTGATGCAAGTGACTTTGCCATTAGGGCTGTTTTGGGGCAGAGACGAGGGAAGGTGTTCCATGTCATATACTATGCGAGCCGAACACTCGATGACGCCCAGAGAAATTATGCCACAACGGAGAAGGAATTGTTGGCGGTGATCTTTGCATTTGATAAATTCCGGACGTATCTACTGGGAACGAAAGTGATAGTGTGGACCGATCATTCAGCAATAAAATACCTTTTGGAGAAGAAGGATGCTAAACCAAGGTTGATTCGGTGGGTGCTTCTCCTTCAAGAATTCAACTTGGAGATTCGGGACAAGAAAGGAACTGAAAATGTTATAGCCGATCACCTTTCACGATTAGAGAGTTCCCTTGAGAAGGGAGAAAGTCAGCCACAAATCATGGAACCCTTTCTTGACGAGCAGCTCTACAAGTTGGGTTCGCAACACGCGCCTTGGTATGCTGATCTAGTGAACTACTTGGCAAGCAAGACAATTCCAAACGACCTCTCACGCCATCAAAAGAAGAAGCTAATCTCGGACGCTAAGTATTATTTGTGGGACGATCCTTTTCTTTTCAAGAGATGCCCCGATCAAATCATTCGTAGATGTATTCCGGATGAGGAAATCCACAGTGTGCTAAACCATTGCCATGCATCTCCCTACGGTGGACATTTTAGTGGAAATAGAACAGCGGCGAAGGTCTTACAATCGGGGTTCTATTGGCCGTGTTGGGAAAACAAAGACCCTGTATCGAAACAGCCGGGATACTCGAATCCCTGTATCGAATGTTATTTAGAGGTTTTGACATATATGCCAAATACAGTAAAGGAAACTGTATCGAGGCTTTAAGGCTTTATCTCAGATCGAAGACTGCCTCGAATCGGCATAAGTGAAGCTCGTCGATGCTGACAAGAAGACTTGTAAAAGACCAAGTATGGAAACCGTCTCGATGCTCAAAATACGCTTATCTTCCATACGATTCACAAAAGGACAAGAAGGAACACAAGTCAAGTCCGTTGAACAAAGAAGTATTTAAATACTCAAGGATAAAGTATTTAAATCTTGCGATCTTGAATCTTGAGAATCCCATGAAATCCGGATCATGTCATATTCCGTTGAAGGAAATCTTATTCAAACGGATACATCTCACGGATACTTTCTTCGAGACTATATATATCCTATGAAGACATTGAAGATCGATTACCCAAGTAACCTAACTCTCAAAGCTATCAAAGTTATCATCCGAGCAAACATATCTCCAAAGCATACCGCAATTAAGAACGAAAGAGATATACAGTGCTCAACACCAAGACAACCATCATCACTCAAGAACTTCATATTCAAAGTCTGCTGTTCTTACAGTTACCTACCTTTTACCTCTGTGTAAACCGAGCTCTGTGAACTCAACAAGTTATTCGACTGTGTGGGACGAATAAGGACGAAGCTTTGGGCGTGTGTGAAGAAGCTAGTCAAGAAGGAAGCTTTAACCAATCTGTGAACGGTTGAAAGTGACATTCTTTGTATCAATCGTGTGAACGATACAAGGATAGGTTTGTTTATAATTACGTAGTTGTGTACGCAGAATTATAATAAACTTTACTCTGTGTGGAGGACCGGTGGACGTAGAGGGTTTACCTCGAACCACTTTAATTAATGTGTTATTTACCTTCACTTTTACTGTTTTAAATTACCGTGATATATTAAGTATACACCAAACACTTCGTTGTCGTATCCACAAAGAACCTCAGATATCCAAGACTTCCGCTACGCACTCGATTTAGAATCCATACGATTTGTTGTTTAAACTATCTTTCCAAACCGTATCCAAAGATACTTAAGTGGCCAACAAGTGGTATCAGAGCGGTTGATTCTAAAAAGAATCAGTCGTATTTCTTTTTAACCGAATCAGATTCAAATCACTTATTTTCAAAACAGTCTCTTTCATTCCTATATTATCAGTATGGATACTTCTATGATTAACAAAGTCCATATGTTCTCTATTAACGAATTTGACGATCGGAGAATTAGAATGGAAGCTCATCTTGCAAAGAATGCACGAAGAGATGATTTTTGTTATACGAGATGGTCCGATCAAGATCATGAAGGTCAATCCAAAGCAAGGATTGAGGGCCAAGCCCATGCTGAAATGCTCGAGAAAGAACGCGAGCAATGGACAACAGATGAAAGGAAGCGAGCCAATCTCGACAACGTGGCTAAGAACGCGTTATTTGTCACTCTTGACAAAGGCACGTTCTCAAAGGTAAAGAGCTGCAAAACAGCCAAAGAAATCTGGGATAAACTCAAGTTAATTTGTGAGGGAACCGAGCTCTCAAAAGAAAACAAGATTTCAAAACTTACTCAAGAATTTGAATCTTTTGAAATGAAACCAACGGAAACACTTGAGGAACTTGACCTCGATTTACCGGGTATTGTTGGTGAACTTGAAGCGTTGGGCAAGATTTACACCCAAAAGGAGAAGAACTTAAAAATTTTCGTATCTCTCCCACTGATGGGACATTAAGACCACAAATATGCGTGTATCCCGTAATCTTAATGAAATATCCACTTTGATCTCTTCTCGACCTTAAGACTTTTGAGTATGACATTGACAAGAGAGAAAGTCAAGAATCTCCTTCAAAGGTCACAGCCTCGCCGTCAGACGAACCGTCGACACAAGATGCCTAGCTCGCCGAAGCTCGGTCACAAGAATGCCGACAAGGACGACGACATCCTCGTCCCAAGATGAAATGGCGCTTCTAATGCATAAATTCAAAAGTTCATCAAACACTGAAAGACTCCCTACGAGCCCAAACTCACAACAAGGTAAGTACCGAAACATCATCCGGTGATGCTAACTCGTGCTATAATCACAGGAAACCGTGCCATTATGCAAACAAATGTCCTCATCCCAAAGTCCAAATATTGCCCGAGGCCGAGCAACAAGAGAGAGATGAAAGAAGACGTGCTTGGAAAGACAAGCTCAAGGCCCCGATTGGAGAATCGAAGCCTCCCCACACCATCCAAATCAGCGAATGTCTTGGTGGTCACTGAAAGTGATTCATCCGACGATGAGTTCGATGATAAAGCATACATGTGCTTTATGGCCAAAGATGTTCCGAAGGTGAAGACAGCGACGATGAGGTAAGTTCAACCTCGGCTATTCCATCTAATGCATCTCATACTTTCGAAAATATGATGAATGAGTTTAAAAACATTCAAAAGGCCCATGAGACTCTAAAATCGAGAATATACACTTAAATTAACAAATCTAGAGTGAAAGATGAAAATGACTTATTTGAAAATAAACTATGAAAATATGTCTCTTGATTGTGAAACCAAAGAAAGTCGATTTTGAAAACTCATGGAGAGCAATCATCAACTTGCTCATGAACTAAATGAGGTTAAAACCCACAATGAGAGCAAGACAAATGATTTGGTTCTACTACAAACCAAAATCACAACTCTCGAGAAGCGAGAAACTGAACTTGAGACCATTCTGAAGTCTTTTGAAAAATCGTCCAAAAGAATGGAAGAAATTCTAAGCACTGGGCAACATGCTCATGATAAAAGTGGCTTAGGATACAGCTCATGTTCGAATAAAGGGAAAACTAGTACAGTGTTCGTCAAGAGTGTGGAACACATTCCAGAATCGGAAGATACTCCTAGTCCCATAAAAAAACCTGCTGTACCGAGAAAACCGAAGGCTGCAATTCCGCCCCCTCAACTCTACTATTCGAGACAGTGGAACCAACAACCACTCAGAAGGCGTAATCTACAGCATGCTCCACAAGCATATCATCAAAGCCGATACATTCGGAAAGAAGGCGATCCAACCACCAAAGGCCCGCATGCCAGCATTCTCGATGCAGTGCGCCTAGGTATTGGATACGAGAGCCCCGTTATCCCTCAAGACAGCAGATGCCGCTCGGTATCAACAACAAAGATTGGGAATCCAACCGGAGACCCGTAAGACAAGTCCGTTAGGCCTAGAAAATGGCTCCACCTCCTAGACGGCACTCATCGAATAACAATAATAACCCTGAATTTTTCATGCATAGTTATTATCATGATTATAACAACTACGGATATGCCCCGTAGATATCGCAATACCTGCACGAGTACATCCTACAAGAACCAATTCTTTGTCGGGAAAGTTTGGGTACCTAAAGGAACTAACATATATGGACCCAAAATCAAAGGGGACCTAAATCTACCTAATTTCTTTGTTACAGGACATTCTAGAGGAGGATACAGTACTTCGATAGTGGATGCTCACACATGACTGGAGATAGGAGCAAGCTATCCGATTTTGTAGAAGGTCGTGGTCCAAAAGTTCGCTCGGTGATAAGTCTAAAGGAAGAACAAGAGGGAAAGGAAACCTACTTGTCGGGAAATTCAAGGTCACCGATGTTGCATATGTTGAAGGCTTACAGATAATCTACTTAGTATTAGCGCCTCGTGATAAACAGCTTCTCGGTGAAGTTCTATATAGATCGTCAGAGAGTCAAGAACACCCAAACCAAGGAAGTTGTGCTTACAGGAAGCAGATCAGGTAATATGTACATTGCTGACTGGAAGCCTATGAGCTCCTCAATTCCATGTTTTGTTGCCAAAGGCACTGCAGATCTTAGCTGGCTATGGCACAAGAGGATGTCTCACGTCAACTTCAAGACTATCAACAAGCTTTCAAGACAGGGTATGGTTAGAGGTTTGCCAGATGTGTCATTCAAGAAGGACAGCGTCTGCGGACCATGCCAGAAAGGCAAGCAAACCAAGTCAACCCTGAAAAGCAAATCCTACCTTTCAACCCAAAGAGTGTTGGAAATGCTACACATGGATCTCTATGGTCCTGTAGACCCAGTAAGTTTGGGAGGTAATAAATATTGCATGGTTGTTGTTGATGATTATTCCAGGTATGCTTGGACGATCTTTCTTAGCAAGAAGAAGGAAACAACATCAAGGCTGCCCGAGCTCCTGAGGAAGTTGCAAAATGAAAAAGCGTCGAGTATCGTGTGCATTCGTTCCGACAGAGGTACTGAATTTACTAACCGCTTTATAGAGCAATACTGTTCGGAGAATGGAATACAGCACGAATACTTAGCTGCCCGTACACCTCAACAAAATGGTGTTGCCGAGCGAAAGAATAGGACGTTGAAAGAAGCAACAAGGACAATGATTGCCGCAAGCAAATTGCCACAGCTTCGGGTGAAGCAACCAATACAACGTGCTACACTCAAAACCGCAGTATCGTCAACAAGCACCACAACAAAACAAACTTATGAGGTATGGAATAACAAAACTCCATTAGTTTCGTATTTTCACATTTTGGATGCGGGTGTTATGTATTGAACAATGGGAAGGACCAACTTAGAACCTTTGATGAAAAATCGATGAAGGAATATTCGTAGGATACTCCTCCACAAAGAAAGCTTTAATCTTCAATAAAAGGAAGGCGACGATCGAGGAATCGGGCATGTAGTGTTCGACGAACCACACCATGACCCTACAGGAGTAGATGATATCACTCAGGACATTCAACATCTATCTATCTTGGATCCACCTACACCCATAGAACCTGTAGTTGATTTAGAAATCAACCCCGCAGCTGTAAGAATCAATGTGGATGAAGCTGACGCTGTACAAGCTGAAGCTGTACCCACAGAAACTTTCGATACAGTACGGGATCCTGAACTAGAACCCAACCGAAGATGGTTGAGAGATCACCCGCAAGAGCTGATCATTGGAAACATTAATGCCGGTGTTTCTACTCGTAGGAGAATACAGAGTACACAAGGAAATGTACTTTGTGCACAAGAAGAATCTAATACTGAAGTCTCACAGTTTCCTGAATGGAAATCTCAATCCGAACTTAGGAGACTCAATATGTGCACTATCGCTGTATTCTTAGCCCAGTCCGAACCTGTTTCGACCATAGACGCTCTTAACAACTCTCATTGGATAACATCAATGGAAGAAGAGCTTAACGCTTTCGAAAGAAACAATGTATGGTATCTTGTACCCAGACCGACACATCAATCGGTTATAGGAACCAAATGGGTATTTCGAAACAAAAAGGATCGAAATGGACTTATCATAAGGAACAAATCCAGACTAGTAGCACAAGGCTATTGTCAGGAAGAAGGAATCGACTATGATGAAACCTTCGCCCCTGTTGCGAGACTAGAAGCCATTAGAATATTTTTAGCCTTTGCCGCCCATAAGAGTTTTATCGTATACCAAATGGACGTCAAGAGTGCTTTCCTGAATGGAGAACTTGCAGAAGAAGTTTATGTTGAACAACCACCAGGGTTTGCCAACACAGACGGTATCGATCTAGTTTACGTGCTAAGGAAAGCGGCAGACGGACTTAAACAAGCCCCTAGAGCCTGGTACGAAACCCTGTCCCAATATCTCACCAACAACGGATTTGAGAAAGGTGCTGTGGATAAAACCTTGTTCAAGATACAGGAAGGTGATGACCTTCTAATGGTACAAATCTATGTCGATGATATTATTTTTGGTTCAACTAACCTTGCTCTATGTCAAAGGTTCTCACATCTCATGCAAAGCAAATTTGAAATGAGTATGATGGGGAACTTAGTTATTTCCTAGGTTTGCGTGTAAAGCGGTTGCCTACGGGCATATTCATCAACCAGAGAAATACAAAGGAGCTTCTCAACAAATTTGGAATGAACACTTCCAAATCCTCGCCAACCCCCATGAGCACTTCCGCAAATTAGTGCCGATGAAGCCGGAAAGCCGTTTGACCAATCACTCTACAGAAGCTCATTGGTTCGCTCCTGTACCTAACGGCTAGCAGTGCCCGATATCCGATTCATTGGAGTGTGTGCGAGATACCAAGTTGCACCTAAGGAATCACACTTCAATACAAACTAAACGAATCCTGAAGTACATTAAAGGAACAACATGCAGGACTGTGGTATCCTAAGGAAGGCGGATTCGATTTAGTTGATACAAATGACTCGGATCTCGGAGGCTGCAAGCTAGATAAGAAGAGTACAAGTGGAACTTGTCACTTTCTCGGACCTAGACTCGTTTCTTGGTTCAGTAAGAAGCAATTGGCTAACTCTCTTTCCACGGCTGAATCAGAGTACTATGATGTCAGTAGTCGCCGTATGCAGATCCTTTGGATGCAAGAACAACCTGCCGATTATGGAATCGATGCTAGAGAGACTCCAATCATGTGTGATAGCACGAGTGCAATCGCAATCACGCACAATCCTGTTCTGCACTCGCGCACTAAGCATATCAACATGAAGCATCATTTTATCAGGAATCATGTCGAGAACAAAGATGTTCGCCTGGAAAAAGTTCATACAGACGTTCAGCTGGCCGACATCTTCACCAAGCCTCTCGACACAGCAAGATTCAACATGCTCAGACAAGAATTGGGAATACTACAAATGACTCCTGTAAGTAATTTCTTGCTTTTACTCAACAATTGAGGGGAATGTCAGAAGACCCGTGAATACAGATTCAACATTAATTATCCGTACACTCGGAATCATCAATACAAGATCAGAGCGAACGAAGGCATATGAATCCTACGGTGGTGTGTGCAATAATTAAGGGGGAATATCAGGACCCATGAATACAGCATTAATCCAAATATTGCTGTATGGAATTCAAAACCTATTAGTACCTTTTTAAGGGGGAACGCTGTATCGACGCGGAGAACAGCACATGCTATAGGATTTCGATTCAGTATATAATATAATATTATTTCCTTTTAAAATAATTTTTGTCCACGTGCCCTGTTTTTATGTCAAACGTCATGTTCATTAAATGCCTTACACGACATCTGGACAACTGAATCTCAAAAGCCGCGATGTTTTTAAATTGTTTATTATTTTTAAACCGCCGTTTTAGGCATTTAGGGTATCAACCTATGTCAGAAGTGGGACCCTTGTATTTTAAAACCTTTTATTGGATTAGCGTACAGCTTACACTCAATCCATCTTGACCGTTGATTTCAAAACCGGTTCCCATCCCTTAAAATCGACCATTCGTACTGCAAAACCCTATTTCGCGCCCAAGTATAAAAGGATCAGATACGCCATTAGAGACTCTTTACGCTTTCGCAATTACAAGAGTTCTCAAGCAAACGACCTACATATTTTTCTCGCATATTCATCTGCGAAATTGACTGCTTTTCTTCCACCTTCGCTTTAAGAAAACATCAATGGCTAGTCAATCTTCTTCCCCTGCTCAAGAAATCCTCCAACATCATTGATGGCGGATCTTCTCCAAACCTGTCATCATCGGCGTATTCTCTCTAAACCAACGACTCGTAACCAATGGAGTATATCATTACTCGTCTTGAATAACAAGGTCTCTATCGCCGGAGCAAGACCGCCGACAAATACGACGCCCATCCGGTTGAGGAATTCTACCTCAACGCCGCCGTCCGTTTTCACATCCTTGGCCGGGGAGGTCATGTTGCGACATCACCGCAATCCAGTGGAGTGGAAATCGCATCAATCGCGATCTACTCCGGAGAATCTACAGCCGCCCGCCGATGGCCTGACCATGGACCAACTTGAGACGTTCGGGTCTCAAGAGCTTATTACTAAGTTTTATGGACTATTTACAGGGTCCAAAGTGGTTGATATGGTGACAACTACTTGTCACAAGAAAAATTTTCTTCTTCATTTTGTCTATCTTCATGACTTTTGCTCCAGGATCATTGAAAACCGAACCGGTGCGTTCGAGATGTGCACGAACTTAAGGTTCAGGATGATGGTAGCTATTTTGACCTGTGAAAAGGTCAATTGGTGCCAAATCATTCTGAAACGTCTTCAAGAAGAGGTGTGCAAACCTGCCACCCAAAAGAAATCCTTTGGTTTAATGCTGAACTACATCCTGACGAAGTGCGGACTGACGCAATCCGCCGATGCAAAGAAAAATAGCTCGAGGATATACTTAGGAGGTGTCAAACCCACTGCGTATAACCAGAGCACCATGTATTGCAACCACCCGAGAACCAGGCACATGCCTATTTCTGCCAACCCAAGAGATGAAACCGTGAAGGTCCCAGAAATGGAATCTTCAAAGAAGCGAAAGCGATCTCACAGCAAGAAACACTCTGCTGGTGAGAAGTCCAAGAAGAGACTCAGGAGGCTCTCAAAAATCAAAGCCAAGCACTCCAAGGATGTCTCGCCCGTGGCGCAACCCACTGATGAAGAACCCCAGGGCCCAACCCCTGTGGAAGAGGTGTCTCCTACTGCATCGACAGTAGATCCCGAGCCTTTGGCGGCTACGACGGATATAGAGACATCTGCCAACGCTCAAGACTTTAGCGAGTCGGCTGCCCATTCGGAGCCAAAAGCTACTTCTCCTCTGCGGGATCCCACACCCGTACAGGATCCAATTTCCTTCAGGGCACCATCCCCTGCAAGGAGTCCATCTTCCGTACAGGATCCCATACCTGTACAGGAATCCTCAAACAAATGTCTCTCCACGTTATTCGAAGTCCCTCCACTGACTCGATCATAAATCAAACACTTCTTTCGGTTCAAATTGAACACGCGTACGAAAGATTCCTGTAATGGAAAGGCTATAGGCTAGCTCCGTACGATACACTGTACAACTGGAGCGAATGGAGCCACGAAGAGAGATTCGTCTCCGAAGTAACAGACTCAACTGAAATTGAGGCCCTGCTTCGATGGGACAACGCCTCTTGCAAGGATCTAATTGAAAGCCACCTACTGCACAAATCTGACGCCAGGAGGAAAGGAAAGAAGAAGTCAGAAGATTCTCCCATTAATCCAAAAGATGACGACGATCATGACTCAGACGACGATGACGACGCTTTACAAGCAGGTCTGAGAATGAGTCGTGAAGAGGCTGAAGCTCGAGACGCCTCTCCACCCAGAAATGACGAAGGGCCTTCTACCCAAGCCAATCCCCCTTCGCCACAGCCCGAGAACATTCCCGACCAAGAGGAATCAGTCCCTCCAGTCGAGGAACTTCAAGAAATTTTGGAACAGGCACCCGAGCCTGCTGCGACCGAAGAAGCTATTCCTGAAAGCCAACAGGAGGATTCAGTCCCTCCTGCATCCATGATTGCTGAAGAGTCTTCGCAACAGGAAGCTTCTCCACCAACTGTCGCCGAACCACAGGAAGCTGCTCCCGCCCCTTCAACAATGGAATCCGAGGACGGTACCGAACCTGAGGATGTCCAACTTACTTCACGTCCATCCGTGAATGTAAGAAGGTTGAACGGCGCTGCAGACTTCGCCCAACCAGACTCTCCGATCTCCGCCGCACGAAAAGAGCGCCTGCGAGCTCTTGGCCTTCAGACTGTATTTATCCAAGATGCAGTAAACGCTCTATCTTCCGTTGAAAAGGCACTGAATTGGATGCACACCTCTGCCGTCGAAGAAATGACCACTCTTCAACACGAAGTATCTCGAGTTGTCGACGCATTCATTCTTTTGCCAGAAGTTTTCAAGCAAGCCTTGAAGATCATGGAAGATAAGCAGGAGCAACTGCTGAAGGAGGAAGCTACAAAGACAAGGATATCTGAAGCCAAGACCGCTTGTGCAATGATTGAGAACAGCTCTCAACTGCGTGCTCACGACAAATGCATTCAAGAAATGTTGCAGACTCTTTCCTCCCTTGTTGAAAGAATGACCAGCATCGAGACCAAACAGGATGCCGCTCTTGAAATCCTGCAAAGTCTTGATGAAGCCAAAAAGGGGGAAGAGGCACGAGAAGCTGCAAGGAGAATAAGGCTGCAACAAGAAAGGGAATTTGAGGCTGCTCAGAACAGTATCACTGCAGAATTGAACAAGCTAGCACCTCAATCCCAAAGTTTTAAAATTTCAGGCTCCAGACCGGAATTTCATGATCCCAATGTCCCTTGGCAAACTCTTATTCAAAGACCTTCGGAAATACGTCTGCCGACCAACCGCAACCCAACTGCCGACGAAGTGAAGAACTGGAGGAAGAATGAACTGATGAGATATTTTGTCAGACTCATCAGGGAATCCGCCATCTTCAAAAATTATAAAACGTTAGCGGAAGCGGCAGATAAGTTTACAAAGATGCTAGAAGAAGGTAAACTCCCTCTCCAAATCGAAATGAAATCCAAACATAGAAGAGGAGATCGGGTCACCCATCCAGAAGATTGGATACTTGCCTTTGATCGATCATATGAAGGAAGAGCGATTTACCAGGATCGAGGCAATGATTCACTTCAAAACTGGTGGCGCGGCACCGAGAATGAACCCGGAAAAAGACCATGGAGGCATGCGGATTATAGATAAAGAGCTGAAATTTATGTATATTATTTTTATTTTTTTGTAATTTCTATTCGAAACAGCAAACTTTGTACTCAATCATTTTGAACATCAATAAAATAGTTTGTTTGTCTTGAAAGATTACAACTCGTAATCTACTGTGTTAATGTATGATTACTTAAAATTGTTTGATAGGAATCTCAAGTTAGATAAACTTGATTGAAAAATAAGCTGTACGAACTAGTCTACGAACAGTTCAAAATTTCAGTTGTAAACTTAGAATACATTGTAAGATTGTGCCTGCGCGCCAATCATAGGCTTAAGTTGTAAACTGTATCGAACGTGCCTGCGAGCAGTTCATTATTGTAGACTAAGTCACTAAGTCAGACCTTTTGACGAAAGACCAAGAAATCTGCCAGAAGTCATCAAAGAAGAATGCTTCATAAAGAAGGTTTTGGCATCATCAAGAAGACTCGAAGAGTTAAGTAAGTTAGTCTTGGCAAATTGTCAAAAAGGGGGAAATTGTTGGGAAAACAAAGACCCTGTATCGAAACAGCCGGGATACTCGAATCCCTGTATCGAATGTTATTTAGAGGTTTTGACATATATGCCAAATACAGTAAAGGAAATCAGACGAGGCTTTAAGGCTTTATCCTGTATCGAAGACCTGCCTCGAATCAGCATAAGTGAAGCTCGTCAGTACAGCAAGAAGACTTGTAAAAGACCAAGTATGGAAACTGTCTCGATGCTCAAAATACAGTTATCTTCCATACAGTTCACAAAAGGACAAGAAGGAACACAAGTCAAGTCCCGTTGAACAAAGAAGTATTTAAATACTCAAGGATAAAGTATTTAAATACTGCCAGTCTTCAGATCTTCAGAATCCCACGAAATCCGGATCATGTCATATTCCCGTTGAAGGAAATCTTATTCAAACGGATACATCTCAACGGATACTTTCTTCAGAGACTATATATATCCTATGAAGACATTGAAGATCAGTTACCCAAGTAACCTAACTCTCAAAGCTATCAAAGTTATCATCTGAGCAAACATATCTCCAAAGCATACTGCAATTAAGAACGAAAGAGATATACAGTGCTCAACACCAAGAATGACCATCATCACCAAGAACTTCATATTCAAGCTGCTGTTCTTACCAGTTACCTACCTTTTACCTCTGTGTAAAAACCGAGCTCTGTGTGAACTCAACAAGTTATTCTGACCTGTGTGGGACGAATAAGGACGAAGCTTTGGAACTGTGTGTGAAGAAGCTAGTCAAGAAGGAAGCTTTAACCAATCTGTGTGAACGGTTGAAAGTGACATTCTTTGTATCAATCTGTGTGAACGATACAAGGATAGGTTTGTTTATAATTACGTAGTTGTGTACGCAGTAATTATAATAAACTTTTTACTCCTGTGTGGAGGACTAGTGGACGTAGAGGGGTTTACCTCGAACCACTTTAATTACTGTGTTATTTACCTTCAGCTTTTACTGTTTTAAATTACTGTGATATATTAAGTATACACCAAACACTTCGTTGTTGTATCCACAGCAACCTACTGTATCCAAGACTTCCGCTACGCACTCAGATTTAGAATCCATACAGTTTGTTGTTTAAACTATCTTTCCAAACTGTATCCAGTATACTTAAGTGGCCAACAGGCCGTCCTTATTCAAGGATGCTCACTCCTTTGTGTCCGCGTGTGATCGGTGTCAACGGACGGGAAACATCTCAAGACGACACAAAATGCCGCTGAACACCATACTTGAAGTTGAATTGTTCGATGTATGGGGGATCGACTTCATGGGTCCATTTCCTCCATCAAATAAGAATCTCTATATTTTGGTGGCCGTAGATTATGTCTCAAAATGGGTTGAAGCGGTGGCACTACCTACGAATGTAATACCCGGTTGTAATTCATTTATTTTCATTCAGTAATTATCAGTCTGTAATTTTCACTCATTAATAATCAGTCATCATTCATGAATCATTCATTTACGTTCACTGTTGGCATGTTGTAATCGTATATCAGTTACCGATCGTCTTTTCATCTCCGTTTATAAACCGAGACGGGAGTATTATCATTTTCATTGTGATTGATAGCCTTGTACTGGGAGTATCATCTTTGGCTTGTGTTAGACTTGTTCACTTTCACATTCGTATGATATGTCGGATCATTCATCAGTCGTAGCGAGGAATCGGAGTTATCGGATTTTTCACCTCGCCAAAGATTGAGTTACAGTAAGGACTTTGGTTACGGCCGTAACAAGGGTTCGTTGATTTCGTGCCATTTTGGATGAACGGGACTTACGGCCGTAAGGTTTCGAATACGGCCGTAAGTTGAGGTGTACGGCCATAAGGTGGCGATTCTGGCCGTACGTGTCAAAGCAGTCGCCTGCATTTTTGGCCGAAGGCGAGTTACGGCCGTAAGAAGGGGAGGATACGGCCGTAAGTGGTGTTCGTAAATTTCAGGTGTTGTCGGGCAAGGGGGACTTACGGCCGTAAGGGTTGCGGCATACGGTCGTAAGTCGAGGAAGGTACGGCCGTAAGGCTTGGCCGGATACGGCCGTACGCTGCAGGCATGGTGCCTGGTCATTTTCGACGAAGGGGGCTTACGCCCGTAAGTTCGGCCGGATACGGCCGTATCATCCGAGTTACGCCCGTAAGGTGTGCGGGTACGGCCGTAAGGTGTCGGCAGTTGTTTTTGACGAAGGCGGGTTACGCCCGTAACTCAGGAGCGGTTACGGCCGTAAGTCTGTCGGCTGGCTTTCGGACGAAGCCGAGTTACGGCCGTACGATTTGGCCGGTTACGGCTGTAAGGCCGTTGACCTGGAATGTTACGGCCGTAAGAGGGCCGAGTTACGGCCGTAACTTCCGGCAGTATATAAGGATTTGGCCGGGACATTTTTCCTCATTTTTTCATTTCTCCAACTTTATCCGAGAGAGAGGGTTGAGGGAGAGATTTTGCCATCATCAATCATTTGAGTGTGTATTTTTCATCATCTTCATTCATTTGGGAAGCTTGGATACTCGATTTAACTCGTGTTCTTCGGATCGAAGTGGTTGGATCTTCAAGAGGTAATTTCTTCAACATCTTGGATTTCGATTTTGTGTTGGGATATGATGTTTTGGACGTTATAATCATGTTATATGAAGGGATATGTATATGATTATGAGTTTGTATAAGGATTCATTGGATTATTGAGGGATTATTCTAGAACACTTTGAATATCGAGTTGAAATTGGGGGTTTTCGATTAATTGTTGTTATAATCACGTTTTTGGATATTCATAACGGATTATTGATCGTATTGAAGATGTTTTGTTGGTTTGAAACACTTCTTGGGGATTTGAGGTTGGTATTATTGAGGTTTAGTTGTAATCAATCGAAGTTGGCCACAAAGTGTTCGATATAATGCCCCAATGAACTTGGTTTAATCGTATTGATGTGTTGAGTTCGTTATATTCGTGTTTAATTCGTATATTGAACGGATTGTTGGTAATTGTATTGAATTAAGGTTGTTCGAGCGACCGACACTTCATCTAGGACATTTGTTCGTGGAAGGACATTCTTCATCGGTATTGCGTAAGTTAATTCTTACTCGGTTAAAAGGATATTCATTCCTTTTGTTGTTGATCATTCATAATCATAACTCATTCATCATTGTATTAATTATATTGAGACTTGTAATTGTCGAATAATAACTTCATTAGCGAGGAACGGCGGTTCCAATCATTTCATTGAAACTATCAATCACTTCGTTATCACTTTCATATCGGTGAGTCATTTTTGACTTTGTCAGATTATTATTATTCATTGATATTCATTATGGTCATTCTCGTTCATATGACCTTCTGGGTTCATATTGCGTGGCCGGGTGCGGATGTGTGGAATTTTTAGTCGGGCACATAATGGCCATGTATTGGGAGTGATACATTGGACTGTGCACACGGTAACGATTACCTCCGTGAGACTAATTAGGTACAAGGACGGGTGTGTCCGGTCATCCGTCTTGTAGACTTGCACAGAACACTACGGGCGTACTATGGTACTCCTCTTCAGCGTAATTCATAACTAAGGATATTTCATAACTTCAGATATATCATGATTGTGTAATTTCAACCCTTGAGGATTGTTGTTCTGTGTAACTGACCCCATTTAGGGAATTTTGGTTTTCAGGTCACGGCAAGGCAAAGGCACGGGAAGAACATGCTGACGGCGAGGAGTCCTAGTGATACTAGTAGGGGGCCCCAGTTATTCCGTTTGTTTCAGTCAATTCTGTCATTTGTATTTTCCGCTGCAAATTCCGTTTGAGATGTTTAATTGTTCAGAGTGGTGTATTTTATCTCCATATAAAATATACTAGTATTCGGTTTTGTCCTGGTGTGTTGTACTTAAACTCCTCATCGGAGTACTTGGTAATATAATGTGGTTCGGTACTACAATTATATTATTTTAATTCATCATTTTCATTTGCCTGGTGGGTCCCATGGGATTCACGGCACTGTAATATCCGCCTAGTTTGGGGTGTTACAGAGTTGGTATCGGAGCGTGGTCTTGAATACTACCCTCCAAGTCATGTCTCATTTGAAATCATCGTCATCGGACTAGTATCATTGGACTTTCGCGTCACGTGTGACCTGTGCAAATGCCGAGCCAATCAGACCAAGAACTGTAAGATCTCTAACGCCATGGTATAATTTACGCAAGAATCATTCATTCATAATTCATCGCTAACAATCCTCAACCATCATTTTCATTTGACCAGGACGGTCATGTTAACTCGTTAATCACTCAATTCATTTCATTATTCAGTTGTTGATCAGGAAGATCAAATCATTAATTATGTTAACTTGTTCAAGATAATCATGTCACCTCAGTTAATCATTCATGTAATCACTGTGTTAGAGCGCGTATGCTCATTTTCATCATCTCATGTCATAATCATAACGTGATATTCATGCGGGAAATATAATCATCATGTGACTTTCCTACTTCAGTATGGAAAGAGCTGGCAGAGGACGAGGAGGACGAGGCCGTGGAGCGGGCCGAATCCCGAGAGCTCGTGTGAATACACGTGCAAACGCGAGAAATAATGCTAATTCATCGAGCAGCGACACTGCCACTCATTCACCTGGACGCGATCATTCACTAACGGGGAGTCGTACCCGGGACACGGCTCAGTCAGAAGGTGTCCGGGTTGATCCACTCGCTTTTATGCAGGGCATGATGGCCCAAATGACCCAGATGGCACAGCTGATGGAGACGATGCATAACTCCGTCAATCAAAATTAACAGGCTCCTCCGCCGCCACCTTAGAGGCAAGAGAGGAATGTGCAATATCATCGGCGACATCTCTCGCCAGAGGCCACCTACTTTCGAGGGCTCGTCTGAGCCGGCAGATATTATTCATTGGCTCGAGCATTTCGAGAAGTTGTTTGCTATGGTAGAGTGTCCCGAAGGACACAAAGTTTCTGTTGCAGCTTACTACCTGGGCAAGAGCGCACATTCTTGGTGGTTGTCGTTGAAGCCCACCGAAGGATCATGTACTTGGGATCGCCGTAACTCTCATGATGGAGAGGTATTATCCGGCCCGCTCGGAGAGGCCAAACCGCCGAATTACTCACCCCGACCCTCGCAGACGAGGATGTTCTCGCCATTGCCGAGAAATTTCAGAAATTCTTCCGTTCGCCTCATCTATCATTCATTCTGAGGCAGATAAGATTAAGTATTTCAGCAAGAGGCTGAAACCCCGTATAAGACTACAGTTTCTTAATCATAATTGCACCATGTTGGCTGAATTCATTGAGAAAGCTCTTACCTATGAGCTTACTGCTAAGGAGATTGCTAAGCAGCAACCTTCATCTGCTAGCAAGAAGTCCAAGAACCGTAATCAGTCTGACGGCAGTCAGGCCACTTTCAAGAAACCTCGTGCGGGATCTGCTTTTTCTGATCGACCTCCTGTGACGTCTAAACCCGCGGAATCTCAGTCACGAGCGGCCAGCTCGGCCATCACCTGTTATAACTGTGGGGATCTTGGTCATGTCAGCACCAAGTGTCCGAGACAGTCTGTCACGTGTCATAACTGTGGAATTGTTGGGCATAAGGCCCGTTTTTGCCGTAGGGACTCCAAACCTACTCAGACGTCATCTCAAGACCCTAAGCAGTCAGCCGTTCAGAATCAGGCCACTCAATCAGCGTCGTTTAAAACGACAGGAGCGACTAAAGGTGGAGCCTATAGCCAGCAGATGGGAGCGTCCGGTGCCGGGACTAGCAAGCCCCGGATTTATGAGATGAAGAAGACTGATGATCCCGAGGCCCGAATGATCTCAGGTACACTCGATATTATATCTCAACCTGTGTGTACCCTTTTTGATACTGGTGCATCGCATTCATTCATTTCCGAGTCATGTTTGAGTAGACTACGTCTGGGTAGTGCTACTAGTTGTGAGCCTTATGTCATTGGCCTACCTGATGGTAGACGAATTATCGGTAATCGTGAGATTCAGAATTGTCCAATTCAGTTTCATGGTCGTGTATGGCCAGCGGACCTAATCGTAGTAGATGTTGGGATTCGGTGCCTAAAAGGAAGGCCCAGCGGAAGCGGTAAAACGAAAATTAATTCGATCCGAATCCCTACGAGGATCGATCGAGCTACGTATATACGAATATCAAAAACGAAATACAAGAGATACAAGAAACATACCCTCGTAGTCCGTTGATTAAATGGATAACCTTCTCTTGAGCTATTCCCCAAGCTTTGCTTGATCTCTACGAATCTATTCCGCTTCAAGCCCTTGAACGATCCAACGCCGAAAGCACTGCGTCTCTAGTTGCCACGCGCCGGAAAACGAACGGAATGACAACACCTTGCTATCCTCCGAGGATACGGCTAGAGCTAGGTGATGAAGCTTGTTATAGATATTAATATCACTCTAAGTGTATGAATATCTATCTCTCTCAATATATCCTCACAAAATTTCTCTAAGAAGTTGTGAAGAAGATGAATGAAGAAGATGAATAAAGAAGATGATGAAGAAGACTTCTATCTCTCTCTCCTCTTCAACCTCACGTTGGAAATGAAAGTTGCTTGGAATAATGATAAGTGAGAGATGTCTTCATCTTCATTTGTTCAACTCTCCACATGCATATCTCATAATTATGAGAATCAAAGCCCCACCACCTCAATGATCAACCATAAAGAATGGAACATGGGTCCATATGAAAGTGGGTGGAAGTGTGGGGTTTGGCCCATGTAGAAATCGGACAAGTTCGGTTCGTTTCGGACTCCCGCGAGTCCAAACAGATAAACTCCGATTCCATATCGATGTATTTATATCGATTAATTAATCCAATTAATTAAACATATCAAATACATTATAACATAATTAATTTCTCCAAGAAATAATTATATCCATGAATTAAATTAATCACCCAAAGGATATATTTAATTCATTAGCCGTAAATCAATTTATCCAATAAATCGATTTAGACATCTAATGTCCTAAATTTAGATATCCAAAATCTAAAATTCATAATTAGATAAAAAGCTAGATTCATTCCGTTTTCAAACCTCATGCGCGACTCGGTAGGTCCGTCTCGATCGGAATGGGAGGAACCAAAGAGTAGTAGCACCACCTAGCCACTGGCGGCCTACACTGCACTTAACCGAGAACGAATGATTGGGATCATTCAAGAACCATTCTCCGTGAATACCAAGATACGTATAAACCCTTCTTTCAAATGTCCCGATCAAGTTATAGGGTCACTACCAAACCCTATCTCGTACTTGACGCTATGCATGCGTTAATGCAAATCGAGATCATCGAGCTGTCGTGTATCTAATACAACTAGCTCCAATGCTTTGGCCAAAGACTTATGATCTCATCTGCCAATAACCGCATAGGACATATAACCCGCTCACTAATGGGAGAAAGAATTCTATCTTGGTATTCAGTAGGACCTGCTACTTGCCCGTCAAGATGCACGTCGAGGTTGACCCCCGCCTTCCGGTTTACAGGGTCGAACTACTCTAATGAAAATCTTGACGTCACAAGCACATCCCTACTAAATCCTCAAGTCGAAGGTTCACGAATACCTATCACAACCTTTCGATTCCATCATTGACTGTCCCAGAGTGAAATCCATGTGATGAATCGAGGGTGAGTCGGTTCGAGTATACTAATCCAATTAGCATACCTATAATGTGTGCTCCCACTAACCATTAGTGTTCGACAGGCACTCTCCATGTCAAAGAACACGTCATACAAGTATTCACATAAACTTAACGCCCAGTCAAGTTTCATCGACTTGCGAACGATTAAGTATTTGAGCTATAACCTTTCCAGTGCCGACCCCCTTATCCAATAAGGAGTGGAACGTTTTTCTCTCAAATACACGGACTAGTTTCTATATGTTTATTTACGATTTAGGAATGCCAGTAACTACCAGTAAATAAAGAAACATTCATTTGCCTTATATATATGGTTTACATAATTACAAGTACAATGCCCTTACTCAACAACCTCTGAGTGGCATTCGAGGGCATACTCCTAACAATCTCCCACTTGCACTCAATGCCACACACTATGGTATCTAATACCCATGTTCTCCAGATGACGCTCCAAGCTAGTCTGAGAAAGTGGCTTGTCGATGGATCGGCGACGTTGTCGGCCGAGTCTACTTTGGCAAGACAATGTATCCCTTGCGAACAAATTCTCTTACGAGATGATACTTCCTCTCAATATGTTTGGTCTTTGTTGTGAAACCTCGGCTCCTTGGCTGCGCTACTGACTCGTCGTTGTCGCGATGCAGTAGAGCAATTTGCTCGGCACATGGTATCATTTGAAGTTCTCCCGAAACTTCTTAATCCGTAACCTTTCCTTGGAAGCCTCGAGGCCGCTTGATACTCGGCTGACAGTGGAATCGGTGATCGCGCTTTGCTTGGCACTACGCCAAGATACTGCTCCTCCATTAAGAGTAAATATGTAGCCAGAAGTGGACATCGAGTCGTCCTTCAGTCCTTGGAAGTCCGAATCAGTGAATCCCACCACATCCAATTCTCCACCGCCATACATAAGAACCATATCTCTAGTTCTTCTCAAGTATTTGAGAACGTTCTTTACAGCAGTCCAATGTTCCCTACCTGGGTTTGCCTGAAACCTACTCACCACGCTTACAGCATGCGCGATGTCAGGTCTTGCACACAACATAGCATACATAAGGCTACCCACGGCCGAAGCATATGGTATATTACTCATTTCCTTGCGTTGTTCCTCACTTTGAGAACACATCTTCAAGGTGAGTTTTATTCCATGTTGCATCGGTAGGAACCCTCTTTTAGAATCATCAATCTTAAATCGCTTTAAGATCTTATCTATATAGAGGGCTTGGGAAAGGCCTATTGTTCTCTTCGCTCTATCCCGGTAGAGCCGAATACCAAGAATATAGGTTGCTTCTCCCAAGTCTTTCATGGAGAAATTACTCGAAAGCCAAGCTTTCACAGAACTAAGCATTCCCACATCATTTCCTATTAGTAGAATGTCATCTACATATAGTACTAAGAATGCGATCTTGCTCCCACTAACCCTCTTGTATACACAAGGTTCCTCTTCATTTTGCGAAATCAAACTCTTTGATTGCCTCGTCAAAACGAAGGTTCCAACTACGCGACGCTTGCTTCATCCATAAATGGAACGTCAAGCTTGCACACTTTCGAATATCGACTTGAACACAAAGCCTTTAAGTGCTCCATATAGATTTCCTCCTCGAGGAATCCATTAAGGAAAGCCGTCTTTACGTCCATTTGCCATATCTCATAATCGTGGTAGGCAGCTATAGCAAGCATCATGCGAATAGACTTGATCATGGCTACGGGCGAGAAGGTATCGTGGTAATCGATCCCTTCCTTCTGGGTATAACCCTTTGCCACAAGCCTGGCCTTATAGGCGTCAACCTTGCCATCACCATCAGTCTTTCTCTTGTAGATCCACTTGTTCCCAATAGGCACTATGCCCTTGGGGCGGTCTACTAGAGTCCAGACCTGATTGACATGTATCGAGTCTATCTCAGCTTCCATAGCTTCATGCCATTTCGCGGAGTCTACATCCACCATCGTTTGGTCATAGGTCGTCGGGTGTCCTTGGCTATCACTTGGAACCTCATGGAGACCCAGTTCCTCCAAGTGCACAAGCCCATACCTCTCAGGTAAATGAGACACCCTACTAGACTTACGAGGTGGTTGTACTTGTGTTTCAGAAAGTTCGGTTCCAGTTTCTTGCACAGGTGTCTCTCGAGGAGTTTCATTGTATTCTTCTAAAGAAATACTTCTACCTGCTCCGCCTTCCTGAATGAACTCATCTTCCAGGAAGTGTGCTTGTAAAGCAACAATGATCCTTCGATCTTCGGGCATGTAGAATAGATATCCCATCGTCCCAGACGGGAATCCAATGAAACGTCCCTTCGCAGACCTAGCTTCCAACTTTTCCACCTTAGTCTTCTTGCCATAAGCGGGACATCCCCAAATCCTAATATGATTAAGACTTGGTTTCCTTCCTTCCCACATTTCATGTGGAGTTTTAGGAATGGATTTGGAAGGACATCTGTTCAAGATATACGCGGCGATCAGTGCATACCCCCACGGGTAAATCGGCAAGTCAAGATAGCCCAAGATGGAACGGACCATGTTCAACAGGTCCGGTTCCTTCTTTCTGACACACCATTTAACTGAGGAGTACCTAGAGGTGTTAGTTGTGAAACTATTCCATGTTCCTTAAGGAACTCGTCAAACTCCGTGCTCATATACTCGCCACCTCGGTCCGACCGAAGTGCTTTGATATGATTACTAGTTTGTTTCTCGACTAGGGCCTTGAATTCCTGGAATTTCTCAAAGGCCTCGGATTTATGTTTCATTAAGTATACATAACCATACCTAGTATGATCATCTGTAAACGTAATGAAATATTGATATCCGTCACGTCTTTGCTTCAAAGCACCACATACATCGGTATGGATTAATCCCGATTTATCGGCTCTTTGAAACGTCCTGTGAAGGGGACTTAGTCATTTTGCCTTTAAGGCAAGATTCACAAGTAGGAAAGGGATCCGATCCAAATGGACCCATAATTCCATCTTTTCCATCTTGTAAACCTTGGTCACCAACATGACCAAGTCTAAGATGCCATTTCAAAACTTGATTGTTTTCATCCCTACCGCGTTGTCTAGTTATTGTTTTCAGAACTACATTGTTGCTGAGATTTAGATGATACAATCCATTCAACAATGTAGCAGTACCCACTAGTTTATTTCTAAAATAAATTTTGCAGAACCATCACCAATGAAAAATGAAAAGCCTTTTCGGTCCATGACCGGAATGGATACAATGTTTTTGTGCCCCTTGGGCAAAACAAGTACATCTTCTAAAGTCAAAACAAAGCCGGATTCTAAACCCAAAAGAAGTGATCCTATGTCGGTTGCCTCGACACTATGCCCGCTTCCGACTGTGATCATAACTTCTCTAGCTCCAAGCTTCCTACTTTGTTCCAGATCCTGATTCACGGTACAAATATGAGAACTAGCACCAGAATCCAGTATCCAGGAAGTAGAAAATACAGTAGCAGAACAATTTGTTTCTAAAACTAAAAGTTCTGTACCTGAAGTGCCATGAAGAATCGGACAGTCTCTAGCCCAGTGGCCTAGCTCACAGCACTTGAGACAAGCATCCTTCTTCTTCTTGTTCTTTGGAACCATCAGGGCCTTGCCCTTTCCCTTAAGGTCCTTGGCTTGTGGTCCAGTCCGCTTCTTGGTCTTTTTCTTCTTATTCTTAGACTTCTGAAGTCCAGAAGAAATCACAAGTGCAGACTCCTTCATCCGCGGGGTCTTCATCTGAGACTGAGCGGTCACCAGTTTGTTCATTAGCCCAGCTAAGTTACATGCAATCTCATTGGAGTTGAAGTTCATAACAAACTGTGATAAGGAATCAGGGAGAGACTGTAGGATAAGGTCGGTTTGGAGAGAAGTATCCATTTTAAAATCAAGAGCCTCCAATCTCTCGATCATGGATATCATTCTGAGGACGTGTTCCCCAACCTTCTCACCTTCCTTCATCCTTGCACCGAACAGTTGCTTGGATATCTCATATCTAGCAGTTCTGCTGTGCTCACCATAAAGCTCGGTTAAGTGAGATAGAATTTGCCTAGCAGAAGTCATTTTCTCATGAGCTCTCTGAAGCTCATTAGACATGGAATCCATCATATAAGCACGGACTTTCACGTCATCCTTAACCCACTTTTCGTGGTTTTCAATCTCTTCCTGATTGGCTCGAGTCCGCATAGGAGGCGCCGGAATGTCCGTCTCCAAGACGTATCCCAGTGCCTCTATACTGAGGACAATCATCAGATTGCGGAGCCAATCCACAAAGTTAGGTCCCATTAATGTGTTCTTTTCGAGTAGAATTGCGAGTGGATTCATTGTCATATTGAGATTTGTCTGCATTAAGTATAACAGATTAATTAGTGACTCATTCAATTATGTTCTGAGTATAGAATTTAAGGTCTTTTCTATTCTTGTTACCCAGCTCCCACTATTTTTATCGGAATAACACACTCCCATGTGATATCCGGAAGTATCGTCGCTCTACTTCATAGTGGTGATCGAGTTCTTTATAAATCTTAATAGAGGGAAACCGAACAAGTTTCTAGTCTATTAATTTTCATAAAGTGGTGTCCAACACCAACCCATCTAATGGATGATTCGATCTTCTTTTTCCCCTTGTTCACTCACCTCAACCTATACGGTTTCTATGGTTCGTGGACAAGTTAAGTTTATACCATCGACGCAAATCAGTTTCACAATTGAATCTTATCCGGCAACCTATCAGGTTTCTAGGGATAAAATTTGCTCCAACCGAAGGCATCCAATGCGCTTCTGGTAATTTATCCGTCCTCCCGACGACTACCCGATAACTCGGAAGCATAGCACATCCGGTTTGGATTTCAATTTCCCGAAAACTCGATGGAGGGAAGGAAAACCTTGAAACCTTATAAACTTAATTATTTATTGTGGGAGAATTTTCGCGATTAACGTTACACTTTGCACATTAATCATATTAGCGCGTTTGTGGTATTCATACAATATGAAAAAAAACCATTCACAACCTAGTTGCTACCAACATGTGGTTCATGGAGCGTTCCTAGAAAACAAAAACTCCGTAATCTAATTACAAGTCTTCATCTTGAATCTTCGTCTTCTCGAAATGGATCTTCCTCCGGTCTTCGTCATTACATATAAATTTTACATCGAAAATTGCATCCTAGATACAAACATTTCTAGTAAAATAAATAGGCTTAAAATGGCCTTTACAACCCAATCGAATAAAACGAACGATTCAAAACTAAGTCCACGAACCACATCCCCATTCAAAAAGCATTCATCCAATAAATACTATATAAATGGAAAGCGTAGAGATACATTGATCCAATCAACAATACGAACCGATCCAATCGATTCACACAATCGGTAATTTGATAACGCTCAAAATAATTCGATCGACCATAAATATTCCAATTAATCAAATTTCCCTTATAAAATGAAATACTATAAATCATTTTAATCATATTAAATCCAATTTAACATGCGGGAGATTAATTTTTAAGAATACACGAAAAAATCGAGCCGGGTGAAAAATGGCACACTGGCCGAGTCATGCCGGCATCCTGCCCGGCGACACGGCCGTGTCGCCAGACACGGCCGGGTCATCTTGCGGCGATGTCCCGCACATTCCTTCCAGACACGGCCGTGTCGCCGACACGGCCGTGTCGCACACGCCGAGTCACTTCTGGCCTTCGGCCAGACACGCCGTGTCGCGACACGATCGGGTCTCGAGCGTGGCACAGCCTGTGCCGGACACGACCGTGTCACCCAGACACGGTCGAGTCACTCTCGGCCAAATTACCCTTTTTGTCCAAAAATCGTCCGCGACGATTCGGGCTAGATTTTCGATAGGATATCCAATATCAATATTTTCCGACTTTCGTATCTTCAATATAAATCATATTTCCCAGAAATTTAAGATTTATATTTAGACATAAACTTACGAAAAATACAATTATTACGAACGAAAAACATATACCACGATTATGACTAAAATGATTCCAAATCATTCACCATCTAATCGAGCATTCCAAATGCCAATATCATATATACGATCGCAAGACCTACACTCTGATACCCTTTATTTGGGATTCGGTGCCTAAAACGAAGGCCCAGTAGGCGGTAAAACGAAAATTAATTCGATCCGAATCCCTACGAGGATCGATCGAGCTACGTATATACGAATATCAAAACGAAATACAAGAGATACAAGAAACATACCCTCGTAGTCCGTTGATTAAATGGATAACCTTCTCTTGAGCTATTCCCCAAGCTTTGCTTGATCTCTACGAATCTATTCCGCTTCAAGCCCTTGAACGATCCAACGCCGAAAGCACTGCGTCTCTACTTGCCACGCGCCGGAAAACGAACGGAATGACAACACCTTGCTATCCTCCGAGGATACGGCTAGAGCTAGGTGATGAAGCTTGTTATAGATATTAATATCACTCTAAGTGTATGAATATCTATCTCTCTCAATATATCCTCACAAAATTTCTCTAAGAAGTTGTGAAGAAGATGAATGAAGAAGATGAATAAAGAAGATGATGAAGAAGACTTCTATCTCTCTCTCCTCTTCAACCTCACGTTGGAAATGAAAGTTGCTTGGAATAATGATAAGTGAGAGATGTCTTCATCTTCATTTATTCAACTCTCCACATGCACATCTCATAATTATGAGAATCAAAGCCCCACCACCTCAATGATCAACCATAAAGAATGGAACATGGGTCCATATGAAAGTGGGTGGAAGTGTGGGGTTTGGCCCATGTAGAAATCGGACAAGTTCGGTTCGTTTCGGACTCCCGCGAGTCCAAACAGATAAACTCCGATTCCATATCGATGTATTTATATCGATTAATTAATCCAATTAATTAAACATATCAAATACATTATAACATAATTAATTTCTCCAAGAAATAATTATATCCATGAATTAAATTAATCACCCGGTGATATATTTAATTCATTAGGCCGTAAATCAATTTATCCAATAAATCGATTTAGACATCTAATGTCCTAAATTTAGATATCCAATATCTAATATTCATAATGAGAGAATTAGCTTGATTCATTCTGTTGTCAATCCTCATGCGCGACTCGGTAGGTCCGTCTCAGTCAGCAATGGGAGGAACCAAAGAGTAGTAGCACCACCTAGCCAGCCTGGCGGCCTACACTGTACCCCAACCGAGAACGAATGATTGGGATCATTCAAGAACCATTCTGTCGTGAATACCAGTATACGTATAAACCCTTCTTTCAAATGTCCCGATCAAGTTATAGGGTCACGGTCAGTCAAACCCTATCTGTACTTGACGCTATGCATGCGTTAATACAAATCGAGATCATCGAGCTGTCGTGTATCTAATACAACTAGCTCCAATGCTTTGGCCAAAGACTTATGATCTCATCTGCCAATAACCGCATAGGACATATAACCCGCTCACTAATGGGAGAAAGAATTCTATCTTGGTATTCAGTAGGACCTGCTACTTGCCCGTCAAGATGCACGTCGAGGTTGACCCCCGCCTTCCGGTTTACAGGGTCGAACTACTCTAATTAAAATCTTGACGTCACAAGCACATCCCTACTAAATCCTCAAGTCGAAGGTTCACGAATACCTATCACAACCTTTCAATTCCGTCATTGACTGTCCCGGAGTGAAATCCATGTGACGAATCGAGGGTGAGTCGGTTCGAGTATACTAATCCAATTAGCATACCTATAACGTGTGCTCCCACTAACCATTAGTGTTCGACAGGCACTATCCATGTCAAAGAACACGTCATACATGTCTTCACATAAACTTAACGCCCAGTCAAGTTTCATCGACTTGCGAACGATTAAGTATTTGAGCTATAACCTTTCCAGTGCCGACCCCCTTATCCAATAAGGAGTGGAACGTTTTGCTCTCAAATACACGGACTAGTTTCTATATGTTTATTTACGAGTTAGGAATGCCAGTAACTACCAGTAAATAAAGAAACATTCATTTGCCTTATATAAATGGTTTACATAATTACAAGTACAATGCCCTCACTCAACAACCTCTGAGTGGCATTCGAGGGCATACTCCTAACAGTAGATTTGCCGAGGGACGACGTCATCTTGGGTATTGATTGGATGGATCGTCATGATGCCATCATTAGTGTCCGTAAGCGTATGATCACTATCATTTCAGATGATGGGGTGGAATGTGTGTTTCAGGGAGGTAATCCCGGCTGTTCGGGTAAGGTCATTAATTTGATGAAAGCAGTGCGATTACTCAGTCAGGGATGTGTTGATTATTGGTGCTACATGACCAAAACCGACAAATCATCAGTAATGTTGACGGATATTCCGGTAGTGAGGGAGTATGCCGATGTTTTTCCAGACGAGTTACCTAGTTTGCCTCCACAGAGAGATGTGGAGTTCACGATTGAGTTGGAGCCTGGTACGTCTCCGATATCGAAGGCACCGTACCGGATGGCCCCGACCGAAATGCAGGAATTAAAGAACCAACTTGAGAAGTTCTTTGAGAAGGGTTATATACGACCGAGTGCGTCTCCGTGGGGAGCACCAGTGTTGTTTGTCAAGAAGAAGGATGGTTCGTTTCGTTTGTGTATTGATTATCGGGAGTTGAACAGGGTGACAATCAAGAATAAGTATCCCTTACCCCGTATTGATGATCTCTTAGATCAACTTCAGGGAGCTTCAGTATTTTCCAAGATCGACTTAAGATCTGGATATCACCAGTTGCGGATTCGAGAGTCGGATATCACGAGGACGACGTTTCGGACACGCTATGGTCATTATGAGTTCGTAGTTATGCCGTTCGGGCTAACTAATGCACCTGCGGTATTCATGGAGTTAACGAATCAGGTTTTCATCGACTTTTTAGATCAGTTTGTTGTTGTCTTCATCGATGACATTTTGATTTATTCTCGTAGCCGAGAGGAACACGAGGTTCATCTTCATCAGGTTCTCGACGTGTTGAGACGAGAGCAACTTTATGGAAAGTTTTCCAAATGTGAGTTCTGGATGTCCGAAGTGACTTTTCTCGGACATGTAATTTCATCAGACGGAGTTCGTGTCGACCCTCAGAAGACGGAGGCTATCCGAGATTGGTTACCTCCGAAGAATGTTAAGGAAATCCGAAGTTTTCTCGGATTAGCGGGCTATTATCGGCGATTTGTGGAGGGATTTTCTAGAATCGCTCAACCCTTGACGAACCTTTTGCGAAAGGATAAGAAATACACGTGGACTGACGCGTGTCAGCGGAGTTTTGAGGAACTCAAGAGCCGGTTAATGTCAGCACCTGTACTTTCCTTGCCGCAAGGGACGGAGGGATTTGTGGTTTATAGTGATGCGTCCGGACAGGGTCTCGGATGTGTACTCATGCAGAATGGGAAGGTTATTGCTTATGCTTCACGTCAATTGAGACCTTACGAGGTTAATTATCTGACTCACGACCTGGAGCTAGCAGCCGTGGTGTTCGCATTGAAGATTTGGCGTCATTATCTTTATGGTGTTACTTGTCAGATATTCACCGATCATAAGAGTTTAAAGTATATATTTACTCAGAAGGAGTTAAATATGCGACAGAGGCGGTGGTTAGAACTAATCAAAGATTATGATATCGAGATCCTTTACCACCCGCAGCGAAGCGTTATCGCCGACGCCTTGAGTCGTAAGTCCGTTCGAACAGATGCTTGCTCGTTTAACGATTCGGAAGGAGCTTGGCGAGAATTCCTTAGACCGAGATCGAGGTCGGCTTCAGCGAGTTCATGGGCGACTTTGTATGTTAGAGATTTCATCGTCACTTGAGGAGGAAATCGGGGAGAATCAAGGTTCGACCCGGCATTGTTGCGCATCCGTGAGGATGTGGCTCGGGAAAGCCCACAGATTCGTGGTCCACGAGGATGGACTTTTGAGATTTAAGAATCGGTTGTGCGTACCGGCGAATGTCGAGTTGAAAAACTCTATTTTGAGAGAAGCTCATGCTACCCCTTATTCTGTTCATCCGGGGTCCAGCAAGATGTACAAGGACTTGAAACAAAATTACTGGTAGAGTAATATGAAGCGAGAAGTCGCAGAATTTGTTTCGAGATGCTTAACCTGTCAATAATTCAAGATTGAACATCAGCGACCGGCGGGTATGCTGAAACCTCTCCCTATTCCAAAGTGGAAGTGGGAAGACATTTCTATGGATTTCATCACGAGTTTTCCGACGAGTCGTCATGGCATGAATACGATCTGGGTGATTGTGGACCGCTTAACTAAATCAGCTCATTTCCTTGAGATCAAGGATACGTGGGGTCCCGAGAGAGTGGCTCAGTTGTTCATCAAGGAGATAGTGAGACTGCACGGTACTCTTAAGAGTATCGTTTCCGATCGTGATGGACGATTTGTGTCTCATTTTTGGAAATCAGTTCATCGTGCTATGGGAACTCAGCTCAATCTCAGTACCGCCTTTCATCCTCAGTCCGACGGACAATCAGAGAGGACTATACACATGCTTCCATTAAGATGGCACCTTACGAGGCCTTGTACGGTCGTCGTTGTCAATCTCCTTTGTGTTGGGATGACTTGTAAGAATCAATCGGCACTGAGCCCGATATGCTTATAGCCGCCCGGGAGAAGGTAGCTTTGATCAAGAGTCGTATGTTGATAGCTCAGAGTCGACAGAAATCGTATGCAGATAATCGTCGTCGACCACTAGAGTTCGAGACGGGTGACCACGTTTTGGTCAAGGTATCCCCGAGTCGAGGTATTTTCCGTTTCGGAAAACGGGGGAAGTTGAGTCCGAGATTCATTGGACCATTTGAAATTTTGGATCGAGTAGGCGAGTTAGCTTATCGATTGGCTTTACATCCGGCATTGAGCCGAATTCATAATGTGTTTCACGTCTCTCAGTTGCGGAAGTATGTTTCCGACCCGAGTCACATACTTCAGTTCGACGAAATCGAGATCGCAGATGATCATTCGTACGAGGAGTGTCCTGTACGAGTGTTAGAGCGGCGAATCAAACAGTTGAGGAACAAGACGATCCCTTTGGTCAAGATTCAGTGGTCTAGACACGGAGTCGAAGAGGCCACTTGGGAAACCGAGGAGAGTATGCGGGAGAGTTATCCCGAGTTGTTTGGCCCTTAGTTTTGAGGACGAAACTCTTTTTAAGGGGGGGAGTATGTAATACCCGGTTGTAATTCATTCATTTTCATTCAGTAATTATCAGTCTGTAATTTTCACTCATTAATAATCACTCATCATTCATGAATCATTCATTTACGTTCACTGTTGGCATGTTGTAATCGTATATCAGTTACCGATCGTCTTTTCATCTCCGTTTACAGACCGAGACGGGAGTATTATCATTTTCATTGTGATTGATAGCCTTGTACTGGGAGTATCATCTTTTGCTTGTGTTAGACTTGTTCACTTTCACATTCGTATGATATGTCGGATCATTCATCAGTCGTAGCGAGGAATCGGAGTTATCGGATTTTTCAGCTTGGCCAGCATTGAGTTACGGCCGTAAGGACTTTGGGTTACGGCTGTAACAAGGGTTCGTTGATTTCAAGCCATTTTGGACGAACGGGACTTACGGCCGTAAGGTTTCGAAATACGGCCGTAAGTTGAGCAGGTACGGCCGTAAGGCTGGCGATTCTGGCCGTCGTGTCAGCCAGTGCCCGAGCATTTTGGCGAAGGCGAGTTACGGTCGTAAGAAGGAGGATACGGCCGTAAGTGGTGTTCGTAAATTTCGGTGTTGTCGGGCAAGGGGACTTACGGCCGTAAGGGGTTGCGGCATACGTCCGTAAGTCGAGGAAGGTACGGCCGTAAGGCTTGGCGGATACGTCAGTATCTTTGCAGTGAGTGCACAGTCATTTTCGGCGAAGGGCTTACGCGTAAGTTCGGCCGAATCGGCCGTATCATCCGAAGTTATGCCGTAAGGTGTGCGGTACGGCCGTAAGGTGTCGGCGATTGTTTTTGTGAAGGCGGGTTACGCCGTAACTCGTGAAGCGATTCTGGCCGTAAGTCTGCCGGCTTTCGGACGAAGCGATTCTGGCCGTCTGAGTTGGCGATTCGGCCATAAGGCCGTTGACCTGGAATGTTACGGCCGTAAGAGGGCCGAGTTACGGCCGTAACTTCCGGCAGTATATAAGGATTTGGCCGGGACATTTTTCCTCATTTATTCATTTCTCCAACTTTATCCGAGAGAGAGGGTTGAGGGAGAGATTTTGCCATCATCAATCATTTGAGTATTTATTTTTCATCATCTTCATTCATTTCGGAAGCTTGGATACTCGATTTAACTCGTATTCTTCGGATCGAAGTGGTTGGATCTTCAAGAGGTAATTTCTTCAACATCTTGGATTTCGATTTTGTATTGGGATATGATGTTTTGGACGTTATAATCATGTTATATGAAGGGATATGTATATGATTATGAGTTTGTATAAGGATTCATTGGATTATTGAGGGATTATTCTAGAACACTTTGAATATCGAGTTGAAATTGGGGGTTTTCGATTAATTGTTGTTATAATCACGTTTTTGGATATTCATAATGGATTATTGATCGTATTGAAGATGTTTTATTGGTTTAAAACACTTCTTGGGGATTTGAGGTTGGTATTATTGAGGTTTAGTTGTAATCAATCGAAGTTGGCCACAAAGTGTTCGATATAATGCCCCAATGAACTTGGTTTAATCGTATTGATGTGTTGAGTTCGTTATATTCGTGTTTAATTCGTATATTGAACGGATTGTTGGTAATTGTATTGAATTAAGGTTGTTCGAGCGACCGACACTTCATCTAGGACATTTGTTCGTAGAAGGACATTCTTCATCGGTATTGCGTAAGTTAATTCTTACTCGGTTAAAAGGATATTCATTCCTTTTCTTGTTGATCATTCATAATCATAACTCATTCATCATTGTATTAATCATATTGAGACTTGTAATTGTCGAATAATCACTTCATTAGCGAGGAACGGCGGTTCTAATCATTTCATTGAAACTATTAATCACTTCGTTATCACTTTCATATCGGTGAGTCATTTTTGACTTTGTCAGATTATTATTATTCATTGATATTCATTATGGTCATTCTCGTTCATATGACCTTCTGGGTTCATATTGCGTGGCCGGGTGCGGATGTGTGGAATTTTTAGTCGGGCACATGATGGCCATGTATTGGGAGTGATACATTGGACTGTGCACACGGTAACGATTACCTCCGTGAGACTAATTAGGTACAAGGACGGGTGTGTCCGGTCATCCGTCTTGTACACTTGCACAGAACACTACGGGCGTACTATGGTACTCCTCTTCAGCGTAATTCATAACTAAGGATATTTCATAACTTCAGATATATCATGATTGTGTAATTTCAACCCTTGAGGATTGTTGTTACGTATGGCGGCCCGTTTGGGGAATTTTGGTTTTCAGGTCACGGCAAGGCAAAGGCACGGGAAGAACATGCTGACGGCGAGGAGTCCTAGTGATACTAGTAGGGGGCCCCAGTTATTCCATTTGTTTCAGTCAATTCCGTCATTTGTATTTTCCGCTGCAAATTCCGTTTGAGATGTTTAATTGTTCAGAGTGGTGTATTTTATCTCCATATAAAATATACTAGTATTCGGTTTTGTCCTGGTGTGTTGTACTTAAACTCCTCATCGGAGTACTTGGTAATATAATGTGGTTCGGTACTACAATTATATTATTTTAATTCATCATTTTCATTTGCCTGGTGGGTCCCAGTCGGGGATTCACGGCACTGTAATATCCGCCTAGTTTGGGGTGTTACAACGAATGGGTCCAATGTCGTAATCAAGTTTATAAAACAATATATCTTCACACGTTTTGGGACTCCACGTGCTATTATCAGTGATGGTGGGTTACACTTCGACAACAAATTTCTTGATGCGGTTTTGAGAAAATACGGAGTCGCTTTTGGTGTTGCTACAGCATACCATCCTCAGACGAGCGGTCAAGTCGAGATATCAAATCGAGAGCTGAAGTGGATCCTAGAAAAGACAGTCAGCTCGTCTCGAAAAGATTGGTCATTTAAACTCGATGATGCACTTTGGGCATACCGGACTACGTATAAAACACCTATCAGAATGTCGCCCTACAGATTGGTTTATGGGGAAGGTTGCCATTTACCCGTAGAGATGGAACATCGTGCTTACTGGGCGATAAAGAAACTAAACTTTGATCTGAAATCTGCTGGTGAAAAGCGTTGTTTGCAGCTGAACGAGTTGTAAGAAATTCGCCACGACGCATACGAAAATGCGAAACTTTATAAGGAGCGGACAAAGACTTGGCATGATAAGAACATCACGCAGAGAGAGTTTGTCCCAGGACAAGAGGTGTTGCTATTTAATTCTCTCTTAAAGTTATTTCCCAGGAAATTGCGTTCACGATGGTCGGGACCGTTCACCGTAGTTCAAGTGTTCCCACATGGTGTGGTAGAAGTACAAAAAGATGACCGAAAATTCAAAGTTAATGGACAACGGTTGAAGGCATACTTGGGAAATCCAATAGACACGCAGAAAACGAGTGTCGTCTTATCCACCGCCGGATGAATGCGAGAAAAGTCCGGCTGAAGACTATAAACTTAGCGCTTCTCGGGAGGCAACCCGAGTATTAGTTGTAGAATCTTTATAGTTTTCTTGCATTTTTAGAGTCTTTATTTGTCTTTATTTTTCTTTGATCCGTCCATTCCCTCTCGTCTTGGTGTTTTCGTTTAAAAATTCTGTGCAGGATTCATCCAAGGGGAGGAATTCAATGATGGGCAGCGGCACAATAAAAGTGAGCCGCGGCACGCACCAGTGGATAAAACATGGCCAAACAAAGCGTACTGCGTACGCGGCACACAGTCACCGAGCGCGGCACACATTCCACGAGCGGCACACCAAATGTTCAAGAAACGCCGAGAAAGCGTACTGCATGCGCGGCACGGGCGAATGAGCCGCGGCACACTAACACGTTGAGCCGCGGCACGCCTAAACCGAGCCGCGGCACCGGCGATGTGCAAATAAGTCCTGTGCCGATCAGACTGCGCGCGGCTCACTTATGTTGTGCCGCGGCCCCCGTCGCAATATAAGAATGCCCAGGTATGCTTCATACAGTTGATCGGCCAGCACAAGGGCCCTTCCCTCAGATATTTGACGGCACAATGAGGTCATTCGATAACCTTCTCGTAATCTCCGTCTCAAATTCTTCAGGTAATTCTTGATTTCTTAATCATAAGTGATACTTGATTTGAAAAGAATTGAAGTTATATATTGCTAGTTGTTCTTCAATGTTTTCTCTAAAATGGAGTTGGAATATGGGGAATTTGGTATTTAATTGTGATGGAATTGGTAATTATGAACGAATTGGTGATGATAGTTGTCGATATTCATGGCTATTATCTGTGTTATTATTTTTGGGATTTGGAGTTAACCATCAAAAATTCTTGTTCTTCATTTTAACTTGTGCATACCAAGTGTTTGATAAATTGCAACAATGAAAAATTGGTAAGCCAAGCATTTTCAAATTATATGCAACGAATCATTTTATCGAATTACATTGTCCCCAACCCTCACATCATGTTAAACTTGAGAGCTCGTACTTAACTTCCTCTTTGATGATGCAAGCTCATTTTTTCACGCTCCGCATGATGTAGTCGAGAAGCGTACAAGCTTACCGGATGATGCCGGCACCAGCTCGTGAGAGGACTGGAGGGGAGTACTTGACCTTCTTATTCTATTGCATATTATATTTTGTCCATTGAGGTCAATGTACGTCCTAAGTTGGGGGGGGGGGGGGAGTTTACTTTCTGTTGCTACATTCATTGCTGTACTGATTTTGTTGCACTTTTCATTACTTTGCATTATTTTTTTTTTCGATAGCCTTGCTTGTCTTGATTTTACTCTTATTCGTGAATTTTTCGTGCTTCTATTTGTGTAATTCTGATGTTACGACACTGTTTTTCTCTCTGAAGAAACGGTCGAGTTTTAGTCGCGTTGTAGTCAGTGATTTCTGTTTCTGCTTAGTATTCATTTAGGTCCGAAATTTTTTTCGTGATTGTAGAGGTCTTGGCGGATAAGAGAGGATACATACGTGCTTTAAAATCACCGTCGATACGTTTGGTTATATTTTTCGGTTAGCTAGTCGTCCTGTAACATAAGTCGTGTTGGCACTTAGATTGAGTTTAGAGTCGGTCAGTTTTTCCCAATAGTCGAGATAATATTTGTTCTATGATGGGAAGTCTAGTAACCGGGGGTATTCACGTGACCCGTTGTTTACTCTCGCGTAAAACGACGACCCTAATTAGACTAGTGATTTAGAAATTTCACATGTGCCAATGATAGGGAGCCTAGTAACCGGCGGTACTCGCGTGACCCGTTGTTTACTCTCGCGTAAAACAGCGACCTTGATTCGGACATGCGAGAATTAGCTATTCGAGTTGTTTCTCCGCTGTGGAGGGGAACTTAGTAACTAGAAGCATCCATGTGCCCCATGAGTGTCTTTTACGTCAAACGGTTTCCCAATACATGAGAATGGAAGTTCCACCCTAGGATTATCCCGATGAAACATCCCGAGATCCGAACCTAGTGGTCAACTCGAATCAATTTCTTGAGCATATATAAATAAGGGAATACTGTCCGAGGATTATTATTATGAAACTCGTGAAAATTTTGCCATTAGACTGTGGAACGGGGCGAATCTAGCTTGTTTATTTTAACCTTTCATATTGACGGACAATTTGATTCACGTTTGTTAGTCTTTGAGCTGGATTTTCTTCATGAACGAGTGATTAGGACTGAATTTGGTTACTTTGTGGAATCAGTGTTCTGAGTGTAGCTCGCTATTACGATACTCGTATTATTCAGAGAGAAATTCAGGATAGTATTGATTATGTTGAGCACTATGAGTTGCACGATTATTCACGACATTCTTTTGTTGAATTTAATTATTTTTGCTTGAGGACAAGCAAAGGCTTAAGTTTGGGGGTATTTGTTAGGCATATTTTTATACGTTTATTTATCATTATTTTGTATTATTTTGGAGAGTAAATTTGCTTAAATGAGCTTTTAATGCCTTAATTTTGTATGTTTGTCAGGAGATTGGACTCTGGAAGCTAAAACGAGGCGAAACGGGCGAAAACGGCGAATTTTGGCCGTGAGCCGCGGGACAAGGCAAGTGGGCCGCGGCACACGCAGAGGACCAGCGGGCACAAAGTAGACTGTACTCTGTGCCGCGGCACAGTCCAGGTGAGCCGCGGCACAGATGAATTAAAAGGCGCCCAGGCGTCCAGCTGAAGACCATATGCCGCGGCACAGATTAAGTGAGCCGCGGCACACTAGGCGGTTATGGTGTGCTCCGCGCGGATTTGGGCTGTTTTGAAGCCAGTTCTCGACCTACTCACACGGACGCGATTTGGAGACTGTGGAGAGGTATAAATAAGGGTTTAAGACCCTAATTAATCTATCTTTGGATCTTTGGATCTTGGAAGTCTTAGAATCAGAGAATCTTGGAGGAGACGGCAGAAGAGGAAGATAAGCAGAAGACTTCAAGAGCAGAGGGCGGAAGCCAGAAGAACGGAGGAATCCGAGCTCTTCATCTGCGTTTGATTTTAATGCTTTTATTCATTTATTCTGTATTTTCATTTATTAGCATGTCAGGCTAAAACCCTAATCTAGGATTTTGATGAAACCTACGTTTTGACGGATTTGCTTGAGATTATCTAATTAATTACCTTTTTGTTGAGTTTTCCCAATCATTTTTAATGCTTTCAATTATCTGGCCAATAGTTGTATTGTTTTAATCATTCAATTCGAATTGGGAGAGGAGAATTGGTGAGGAACTATTGGTGAGGACCGTTTTATTCTGTGAGATAGGAATATACTCATAGGAACTACGTGGCATTTTGGAGATTTTATGCTTTTTGCCTATTGACGAATTAATTCACCTAGGGATAGAGTGCGTTATTCTCCTTTAGAAAATCTATTGACCTCGGGAGAGGCGGTAGAATATATTAGAAATCTTCGCCTTCAGTAAAATTGGGAAAATTATTAACTTCAGATAATCGAGAGTAAATTCGGATAAACCGAGGTGGATTCAGAATCCTAGACTTATTTATCATTTGATTCTCTTTCTTCAAGCGATCATTTTTACTGTCTAGTCTTATATTAATTCTTTTAGTAATTAATTGCAAAACCAAAGTTCGATTGTTCAAATAAAACTAGAATACATAAAAATCGGTAGTTAGTGATTCAGTCCTCGTGGGAACGATACTCACTCACCACTTTATTACTTGTATACGATAACGTACACTTGCGTTCAAGAAATATCGCAACACTGAGCAACTGGAAAACTACTCTTGGGAGGAATTCAAGGAGTCACTGTATGACAAATATGTTCCAAAAACCTTCAAGGTCAAGAAGGAAGCTGAGTTCTATAATCTGAAGCAACGAAGGATATCAGTGACCGAGTATGATAGAATGTTTTGTGAGTTATCAACATATGCTCCAGACCAAGTTGATTCGGATGAGAAGATGGCAGGAAAATTTAGATCAGGACTGAGACGTGAGATAAGCATGTCCCTAGCTAGCCATGGAAGGCTGAGCTACACTGAATCGCTGAACAGAGCTCTGGATATGGAGGCAGCAATGCCAGAGGAGAAGCGAGCATCCACAGTTACACCACCACCCACTCAGATAAATTCCCATGATTATAAGGGGAAGCGTAAGTGGGAAGGATGAAACAATGGTGGCAATGGGAACAGCCAGGCTAACAGGAAGCCGTGGCAGGGAAATATATCTCATGGACAGCCTCAGGCTCAAGGAGGCAACAACCAGGGACGACAGATGGTTCCTACTCAGGGAGGCAATAATCAGGGGCGAGTTGCAAACCCCGTATGTCCCAAGTGTAACAAGCAGCATAATGGTGCCTGTCTGTTGGGCACTGCAAGTTGTTACACGTGTGGTCAGAAAGGCCATATCATGAGAAATTGTCCTAAGCAGCAGCAGCAGCAGGGAGAGAGACCAAACCACCAGGGTCAACCCCAGCCACTGAAAGCAATACAAGGATAGCCGCAACTTCCGCCACCACCTAAACAGCAGAATCAGAATGATAGATTGTGTGCCATCAATCAGAAGCAACCCGATAAGGATAAGGGTAACTTGGCAGGTATGGGCAAACTTCTTAACCTACCTGTAATTGTTTTGTTTGAGACTGGAGCATCGCATTCATTTATTACTAGAGCATGTGTGGATAATCTTAGTATTATACCGGAACGTGCTAGTCATGTCATGAGAGTATCTTCACCACCAGGAGGAATTTCAACTACCACGCATGTTTGTTCTAATCTGGAATTAGAACTCGGGAATCTTAAAGTGGTAAATAATAATATGAATGTTATGACGATGTGGGATGTTCATGTAATCCTATGAATGGATTGGTTAGCTGCGAATTATGCCACAATTCTTTATTATGAGAGGAAAATTTCCTTCCGACCATCGGGAAAGGAGCCCACAGACTTTCACGGCATAAGAATGGGTAGAGGATCACCTGTTATCTCTGCTCTCCAAGCCAAGAAGATGATGAGAAAGAAGGATTGTCAGGTTTTCCTTGTTTACCTTAATGGAGAAGCTGGAGAAGAGCAGACGATAGGTGATGTGACAATTGTGCGAGAATTCGAGGATGTATTCCCAGAAGTGTTACCGGGTTTACCACCAGATCGACAAGTGGATTTCAACATCGACCTGGAGCCAGGGTCAGCCCCAGTGTCGAAAGCACCTTATAGGATGGCACCGAAGGAACTGCAAGAACTTAAGATCCAACTACAAGAGCTATTGGATTTAGGTTTCATCAGACCGAGTGTTTCTCCATGGGGAGCACCTGTCCTTTTTGTGAAAAATAAGGATGGTACACTGAGAATGTGTATAGATTATACGGAGCTGAACAAGCTCACACTCAAGAACAAGTATCCTCTGCCAATGATAGATGACTTGTTTGACCAACTCAAGGGAACAACTATGTTTTCTAAGATAGACCTTAGGTCTGTGGATCATCAGCTGAAGATTCGACCATAAGATATACCCAAGACAGCTTTCCGAACAAGATATGGACACTATGAGTTTATAGTCATGCCATTTGGATTAACTAATGCCCCCGCAGTATTCATGGATCTTATGAACAGAGTTTTCCACCCATACTTGGATAAGTTTGTATTGGTATTCATAGATGATATTATCATCTACTCTAGAAATGAGAAAGAGCATGAATAACATCTCAGGATAGTGTTGGAAACACTGAGAACAGAGAAACTCTTTGCCAAATTCAGTAAGTGAGAATTTTGGTTGAAAGAAGTAATGTTTCTTGGGCACATTATGTCAACAGATGGTATTAAGGTGGACCCAGCTAAAGTGGAAGCAGTACGTGATTGGAAGTCACCAACCAACCCTAATGAGATTAGGAGTTTCTTGGGTCTAGCTGGGTACTATCGAAGGTTCATCGAAGGATTCTCCAAGATTTCTAGACCAATGACACAACTGTTGCAGAAAAGAATTAAGTATTTATGGACGGATGAATGTGATGAGAGTTTTCAGGAACTCAAGAGGAGATTGACTACTGCACCAGTTTTAGCAGTACCAGAAGCGAACAAGGAGTTTGTGGTTTACACAGATGCTTATAAGAATGGGCGGTTGTGTATTGATGCAAGATGGGAAAGTGATAGCTTGCGCATTAAGACAACTTAGGCCGCATGAGGTAAATTATCCTATGCATGATTTGGAACTAGCTGCAGGGGTGCACTCATTAAAGATATGGAGACATCACCTCTATGGGGTAAGATGTGAAATTTTCACGGATCACAAGAGTTTAAAGCACTTTTTCGAGGAGAAGGACTTGAATATGAGACAGAGAAGATGGCTCGAATTGGTAAAGGATTATGATTGTGGTATTAACTACCACCCCGGCAACGCTAATGTGGTACCAGATGCCTTGAGTCGTAAGACTCAATCGCAATTAGGATACCTACTTATCATAGAAGGGGATCTAATCCAAGATTTTGAAGGAATGAGTTTAGAGGTAGTTCATCCACCGGAAACGATAATGGGTCGTGTCGCGACGTTAGTGACGACACCAGATCTGAGAGGATGGATAGTGAATGCGCAGAGGAGAGATGAAGCATTCGAGAAACTACGTATGAGAATTAGATCCGATAACCCAGGAAGTTACCGCAAAACGGCTGATAACGCAATTATATTCGAAGAGAGAATATGTGCCCCACATGATGAGGAATTAAGGAATGAGATTATGATTGAGGCTCATGATACTCCCTACACCGCTCACCCCGGAAGTACCAAGATGTACCAAGACCTGAAGAGAAATTTCTGGTGGGATGGTATGAAACGGGATGTAGCTTCTTTTGTCGAGCGGTGTTTGTCTTGTCAGCAAGTGAAAGCACTACACCAACGACCTTATGGGAGAAGTTACAGCCATTGACCATTCCAGAATGGAAGTGGGAAGGAATAGCGATGGATTTTTTGACTAGTTTGCCGAGGACCAAACGAGGAAACACTGCTATATGGGTTATAGTAGAAAGACTCACAAAATCAGCTCACTTTTTGCCTATTCCAATCACTTACGGATCTGAGAAGTTGGCACAGTTGTATGTCCGTGAAATTGTATGTTTGCATGGAGTGCCGATATCAATCACGTCAGATCGAGATCCAAAATTTACCTCTAGATTTTGGACGAGTCTACAGAAGGAATTGGGTACACATCTGAACTTTAGTACTGCTTTCCACCCACAGACCGATGGACAATCGGAAAGGACGATTCAAACACTAGAAGACATGTTAAGAACTGTAGTGTTGGATCAAGGTGCAAATTGGGAGCATGTTTTGCCGCTAATCGAATTTGCTTACAACAACAGTCACCAGGCAGCGATAGGTATGGCGCCTTATGAGGCCTTGTATGGCAGAAAATGCAGATCACCACTTTATTGGGACGAAGTGGGTGAGAGGAATATTTTAGGGCCAGATAAAGTCAGCGAGATGATCGATATTATCCGCAAGATACGACAGAGAATACAAGGGGCCCAAACTCGACAGAAGTCATACGCCGATACACGCCGAACTGAATTTCATTTCGAAAGTGGGGATAAGGTTTTCCTCAAGGTTTCCCCTTCTAAGGGAATAATCAAGTTTGGCGTTAAAGACAAGCTTAAGCCACGTGTTATAGGGCCATATGAGATTCTTGAAAGTATCGGCCCAGTTGCTTATAGGTTGGCTCTGCCACATAGTCTTGGGAATGTTCACAATGTTTTCCATGTTTCTCATCTGAGAAAGTATGTATTTGATCCCAAGCATGTGATTCATCAGAGTGACATAGTTCTTAGTCACGATACGAGTTATGTAGAGAGGCCTGAAGCTATTTTAGACCATACAGTTCAAGAATTGAGGAATAAGTCGATTTCTTTGGTGAAAGTATTATGGAGTCACCACAGTCACGAAGAAGCTACGTGGGAATTCGAAAGCAAGATGGGGGAGAAATACAAAGAACTTTTTGATAAGGTATGTAAATTTCGGGACGAAATTTCTTGTTAGAGGGGTAGGATGTAATGCCCCGGTCTTTTATATGCATGAATTATTATGACCTCAAGTGAGACATTAGAGTTTTGCATTCACAAATAATAAAATTCTGACTAATGGTGTAAGTTTAGAACTATTTACACGTTTTAAATTCAGAAATCAGATGTTCGGTTTTCCGCTTGGGTTTATCTTCCGAATTTGATTTTTCTGTTTCGATAGATAGAATCGTGATTCTGTCGACTTCTATATACACTACTTTTACGTTACGAGTACGATTTTCAAAAGTTTATTTTCTGAGTTTTCGGGTATATTTTAGGTCGAGTTGTTTTCTCGGATAATTTGTGTTTCGTAAATCGCGAAACTTTTCTCCGACTTTAAGCTGTAAGTGCAACACGGTAATTTAAGTATATGTCATACATTTAATACCCGAGTAATTTTATCTGTGGAGGAGCGAAACGTAAAATATTCTTCGACCGGTTTATGACGACATCTAGGGTTAACCTAGTATATAAAGGGACATCACCTCCCTTTCTTTCTCCTCCTCACTTCATCTTCTTCCCTCTTCTTCTCTACTTCAGCCCCCCCTAGGGCTGAGAATTTCCCGTCGGGAAATCCCGAGTCCCGGTCCCGTCCCGAGTCCCGACGGGAAACGGGACCCCGAGTCCCGAATTTTTCGGGATCGGGACCGGGACCGGGACCTTAAACTTTGTTAATTTCGGGACTCGGGAGTCCCGAAATCCCGTCGGGACTCCCGAAGCCCCGATTGCATATTTTAATTTCGGGACATTTTGGGACATTTCGGGACATTTCGGGACATTTCGAAAAATTATCCTCGGGATCGGGACCGGGACCGGGACTTAAATTTATCCCAATTCGGGAATCTGGACTCCCGAAGTCCCGATCGGGACCCAGACCGGGACCACTAAATTGGTCCATTTCGGGACCGGGACATTCGGGACTCGGGACCGGGACCTCGGGATGTCCCGATTTTCACCCTTACCCCCCCCACCATTGAAGAACACCATTGTTCTTCATTAAAAACTCAAGTTAGAAGCTCACTTTGTGTTCCAAACTTGAATCCAAGTTCATATTCAAGTAAGTTACCTCATTCTCTTCATTTCTACCCAAGTAAAAATAGGTTTTGGACCACTTTAAAATTTGGAAAATATATGAATAGTTTAGGTTTAATGTTATAATGTTTTGTATGTTGTTTTTAAGTTGATTTTAAGGTTCTTGAAGTGTTTAGAACAAGTTATAATCATGTCTTGATTTTTTTCATGTTGGCCGAAAATTTTAGGGTTTCATAACCTAATCATGTGTTGTTTTTCTTATGATTTTCTTACACAATATGTTGTTATATGCTGATATGATGCTATGATGAATTTATGGGATTTTTATAAAATGTTTGGTGTTTTGAAAGTAAGGAAGAATCATGCTTAGTCTTGATATGTTGAGATATGTTCAAAAGTGACTTGATGATTATGATGATATATGAAAGGAGTACATGATATGTTTTTGTTAGATTTTTATAAAATGCTTTTGAAAATTTATTTGAAAACAAGAACATGAAGTTAGATTTATAAAGTTGGAAGATGTGTTGGTAATATTTGATATAGTTAAGGAGCATGTTATGTATTGAGGATTTTAAAGTAATGTTTAGGTCATTAGTATGTTAGGATCAAGACTTTGATTATCAACATGAGTGTATATTAAGTGTGTTGTTTGATGTTAATGATGTTTGAATGTTAATGTTGGAAAAATAAGAATGAGTAAGTAGTCATTTTGCAAAAGAAAAGATTATGAAATGGAGTTCGTGATGTCGAGAAGCATGATTGTATGTTGACTCATATATGTGTTACACGTATGATATGCATGATTATAGTTCACATGTTTAGGGTTTTCATTGCTATAAACGAGCTCTAGGTTTATATGATGTTTTTCCCATTTTCGTCGGAAGTTGGCAGTTTCGTCACACTTCACGGAAACGGACATAACTTTCTCTAATATTTTTGAGATTTGTAAAATGTATTTGAAACTAGACTTCAGTGGATTTCCAATGGTATAAGATTCACTATCTAGTTCTTACTGTACATTAACAGAATGCTAATTCTTTCCAGCCTTGATGCACATTATGTTATGATTATGTTAAGTGTTTGATGTTGGTTTTCGAACCAAGGAATGTGTAATGGAATCGAGTATCGGTTACTATTGTTAGTATATTTATATGTTATATGGTCAGTTAGGTTCTCTAAGAGAATCATAGCTTTCATTATTAAACTTAAGTCGAATGCAAAACTTTAAAGCCCAAACATGTAGATCGAGTTCGTTGTCCGTTAGACTTCGTTAAGCTCGATCGACCACTAAACTTAGTTGTTTTCGATGAAAGGTGGAGCAGCAGACTGAAGCGTAAGGAAGAGTCGAGAATCATTTTTCTTGCATTTATTACTTGTCCATGTGGGATTTCTATACAAAAAAGATTTGAGCTTTGCTCTATCTTGATGAAATGTTTTACAAGCAAATTATGATTTCAAATGATTATGATGCATAAAAACTTTTATGTGGATTCTTATGAACCTATCACTGTTGGCTTGCCAACCCATGAAATGATCGGATCCTGAGCTAGACAAATGTTGTTGGCCAGGGTTAGTGTACACAGTACTCGGGATTGTGAGCTCTCTACGGAGTGGCCGATCTCGGGTAATAACGTTCGCGGGAGGTGGCCACCTTCCCCGACGTAAATTATGGATATGGTGAATCTGATGATATATGCTATGAAATGAAATGATTTAGTAAACATGGGCTTTTTCCTAAAACCCCCGTGTGTTACTGCTTATATGCATGATGACGAGTACGAAAGTATGTTTTATATTTTGGCAATATGTTCACGGAGTACGTTGTACTCAGCCCCGTATATCTTTTTAAATATGCAAGTTGAGCAAGGGATGTGATGGAGGGTGTTGAGTGGAAGTCTTTTGTTTACGATCAATGTTAAGCCCTGGTTACATATCTTTATATATATAACCAACCATGTTTTTCCACTGCAAACACTCTTTATGATTATGCTTTCTATGTCTTGTTGATTGTAATATGCTATGAAGTCTTTTCCTAAACTTCAAGGCTAATGTTATGACTGTATTTTCTACTTTGGATTCTAAGTCGTTCGCACGGGACTGACTCCCCTTCATGATACCTTGATAGGTTATTCATGGTAATTCACCCATATGCCTTATGAAACGTATGTTTCCTCCTTTCTTCCCCGCTTCTTAATTCCTACCCCGGGTCACGCCCTAGCTGAGCCGTCCTTAGGGATAAGGGGCCGTGACATCATCGATCAAAATTTATAGTTCCGTGTAATTATTAGCCTTGTGGGTCCCATAGAGGGGTTCACGGTGCAATAATATACCTTGAATAACTCGGGGGTGTTACAGAATATGGTATCAGAGCTTAGGTTTATGGATACCTAGGCTGTCGGTCTTTTTGGATCAAATTCAATTACCATCCGAATACAGTATCACTATATTGCCATCATCTCGGTGCGACCAGTAATAGTAAGTCGTTTTACTCTTCTTGTATTTTTCCTAATCGCTTCGCTTTTAATTTGGTATTCTTGGGAATCGGTCACCTCGATGACGGGCGATTTGAATTGCACTCATGTATTTTTGTGTATCCTTCAGAATGTCTGCTGACAGGGGTCAAGGACGAGGCCGTGGTCGTGGACGCGGATGAGGACATGGTGCAACCGCTTCCCTCAGTTTTATTGCGGGGCCGGCTACCCCCAGTTTATCTAACTCAGTACATCCTAATACCGAAAGTCAACATGATTGACCGATCAAGGAAATAATGCAGATGTTGGGGTTACGAAAGTTCTTCAACAATTGGCAAATAAGATGACTGTCCTGGCCCAAGCTGTTCAACTAAATAATCTTAATCCGACAGCGGCTGTTTTACTCCATAATGTACTCCGTATCCATCCTCCACAGTTCAGTGGTGCTACCGACCCAGCGGGATGGGAAAGTTGGCTATTTGAATTGGAGAAAGTGTTTGAAGCGGTTGACTGTCCGGAAATTAGGAAGGTACCGATTGCTCAGTACTTCCTTACTAAGGAAGCCGCGACTTGGCGGAAAGCCATTAATCCGCAAGATCATGCTGCTACATGGGACGAATTTAAGGATCTGCTAGAGGCCGAGTATTGTCCTTGGACAGTGCAAGAAAGCAGGATCCGAGCCTTTTTCGAAGCTAAGCCGCAAAACATCCCAGTCTCACAGGCGATAGTGGAATATAACAAACAACTGATTCATGTGAAAAATCAGGTGCGTGATGAGCGTGAAAAGATCTGCCACTTCGACATAAGGATGAATATGGATTTACAGCATTATATGGCCGGACTTTCTTGGACTACTACAAAAGAATACCGGGATAGGGCCTTGGCATATGACATGTTGTGTCCCCACCAGGACACCCCAGACGAGCCGAAGAAGCAAAAGACCACCGGTAATTTTTCTGGTTCTAAGGGCGGAAACTTTCAAAGACCTCAGTCAGCTAACCGTTATGTCGGGCAGTCTTCGCGTTCTTTCAAGGAGAAGAAGAGTTTCCGTTCTGCTTCGGGCACCTCAACTCGCCCGATAATCTGTTTAAATTGGGGTCATCCAGGCCACATCAGTGTGAAGTGTTATTTTCCACCTCTGAAATGTCATTCTTGTGGTCAGATGGGGCACAGGGAAGTTTATTGCCCCGAACAGGATCAGTCTTTGGATACTCGGTCTTCTGCCCCAGCGCTTAGAGACCAGAGTATGAACCGGCAGCAATCAGTTAGCCAGTCACAGCAGAGTTACAGCAGAGGCCGGGGACGAAGTCAAACCGCTAGAGAAGGAGATTCTAGCATCCGTTCGGCACACCCACGCGATGCGTCGAGCAGATGAACCTGATGCAGCGGTGGCCTCAGGTACCATTTATATCCTATCTCATCTAGTTTGAGTACTTTTTGATTCTGGTACTACACATTCTTTCATCTCCTTGGATTGTGTACGCCGTTTGAATATAAATTGTATGACTGCTTGCGACCCTTTCATTGTGAAACTGCCTAGCGGGGATAGAATCGTGGGGAATCGGGAGATTAGGGATTATCCGGTGAGCATAGCAGGTATTGATTGGTTATCGAATTTAATTGTGTTTAATATCAAGGGCGAGGATTTGATCCTCGGTGAGGACTGGTTTGAGGGTCACCAAGCGAATTATCACACTAAGGTTATCACTATGATGACTAATGACGGTTCCGAGTACTCGTTCATGGGATGTAAATCGGGTCAACCTAAGTTGCTTATTAGCGCTATGAAGACCCTTAAACTCTTAAATAAAGGTTTCGCGGGCTATTGGTGTTATGCTTTGATGTCGGAAGGGAATGGAGTTGATTTCTCTTCGATTCCCATTGTTAATGAGTACTTAGACATTTTTGCAGACGACCTTTTGGGTTTACCGCCAGATCGAGAGATAGAATTTTCAGTTGATTTAGAGTCCGATGCGGCTCCGATTTCTAAGGCGCCTTATCGTATGGAACCTTCGTAAATGTAAGAGTTGAAGAATTAGTTGAGAGAACTGTTAGATAAAGGGTACATTAGACCGAGCGCTTCGCCTTGGGGCGCACCTATTCTTTTTGTGAGAAAGAAGAATGGTTCACTATGTTTATGCATAGATTACTGTGAGCTAAACAAAGTGACCATCAAGAACAAGTATCCGTTACCCCGTATAGATGATTTATTTGATCAGCTGCAGGGAGCCGCAGTATTCTCAAAAATTGATTTGAGATCTGGATACTACCAACTCCGAGTGAAAGATTCCTACGTTCTGATAACCGCTTTCCGGATGAGGTACGGACATTATGAGTTTGTGGTCATGCCTTTTGGACTGACTAATGCACCGGCAATATTTATGCAGCTGATGAACAAGATATTCATTGAATACCTTGACAAATGTGTGGTCCTCTTCATTGACAATATCTTGATCTATTCTCGATATGAGGAGGAGCATGCCCAACACGCGCGTTTGCTACTAGACGTTTTGAGAGCCGAGCGCCTTTATGCGAAATTCTCAAAATGTGAGTTCTGGTTGAAGAAAGTTATGTTTATCGGCCATGTCGTTTCGGTCGAAGGGATTCGTGTAGACCTACAGAAAATTGAGGCAGTGCTAGATTGGGCACCGCCTAATAATGTCAAGGAAGTCCGTAGATTTTTGGGTCTTGCTGGGTATTACCATCAGTTTGTCGAGGGGTTCTCGAAACTCGCTCGGCCGCGTACGCAATTACTTCAGAAGACAGAAAAGTTTGCTTGGACTGTTAAGAGACAGCAGAGCTAAAAAGACATTTGACCTCAGTGCCGATTTAGCTTTACCACAGGGTAGTGAAGGATTTGCAGTTTATAGTGACGTTTCAGGACAAGGGCTTGGATGTGTGCTTATGTAGCACAAACGATAGCCTTTGCATCAAGGCAGTTGAAGCCGTATGAGATGAACTATCCTACTCATGATTTAGAATTAGCCGCAATTGTTTTCGCACTTAAGATTTGGTGGAACTATTTATATGGCTCTTCATGCTGGATCTATACCGATCACAAGAGTTTAAAGTACATCTTCAGTCAGAAAGAGTTGAATATGAAGCAGCGGTGTTGGTTGGAATTGATCAAGGATTATGACATGAAAATTCTTTACCATATGGTGAAGGCCAATATCGCCGCGGTCGCTTTGAGCCGCAAATCGGCATCACTTCAGATGCTCTAGGTTCTTACATCCCAGGCGAAGGTTCGTCAGGATTTGATAGAGCAAGGTATGGAACTTTGGCTTCAAAGAATACATAGAGAGTTGTGTACCCTCGAAATTACTTCATCCTTGGTTGATGAAATCAAAGGGAAATAGTGGAGTGACCCGATGATTTCCCAACTGAAGGAAGATGTAATCAAGGGAAAAGGCCCTGGCTTTATGGTCCATGAAGACAGTATCTTGAGATTTCAGGGCAGACTTTGTGTCCTGAATAATCTGGAGTTGAGGCAAATAATTCTTCGAGAAGCCAATGCTACGCCTTACTCAATCCACCCTGGAATGAGTAAGATGTACAAGGACTTGAAGAAAAATTTTTGGTGGAATAATATGAAGAAATGTGTCACGGAGTTCGTATTGAGGTTTGATGTGTCAGCAAGTCAAGATCGAGCATCAACGACCAGCGGGGTTGTTGAATCCGCTTCCCATTCCCGAGTGGAAATGGGAAGACATCTCCGTGGATTTTATCACGGGGATGCCGAGGTCTAGATCCGAAATGAATGTGATCTGGGTAATCATTGATCGACTAACCAAGTATGCATATTTCTTTGGTATTAAGGATATTTGGGGACCGGAGAGATTGGCATGAACCTTTATAGCCGAGATTGTAAAATTGCATGGTGCCCCTAAAACTCTTGTTTCTTATCGAGATGGACGTTTCGTGTCACATTTCTGGCAAGCGATCCATCAGGCCTTGGGCACCGAGCTGAGTTTGAGTACGTTTTTTCATCCTCAGTCGGACGGTCAGACTGAGCGGATAATCCAGACGTTGGAGGATATGTTGCGGGCTTGTGCCCTAGACTGTAGTGATGATTGGGAACTTCATTTGTCGTTGATCAAGTTTACCTACAATAATAGTTGGCATGTGTCGATCAAAATGGCACCATTTGAGGCGCTTTATGGTAGGCGGTGTAGATCTCCATTATGTTGGGATGAGGCTTCAGAGTTAGTCAAAACAGAACCGAATATATTGATGGAAACTAAGGAGAAGATTTTTATTATCCGAGACCAGTTGTTGACTGCCCAGAGCCGTCAGAAATTTTATGCTCATACTCGTCATCGACCTTTAGAATTCGTAGTAGGAGACCATGTTCTACTCAAGGTGTCACCAACCAAAGGTATTTTATGCTTCGGAAAAAAGGGGAAACTTAGTCCGAGGTATATCGGACCGTTTGAAATTTTGGACAGGGTTGGAGATTTAGCTTATCGCTTGGCGTTGCCTCCAGCTTCGAGTCATGTCCATAGTGTTTTTCATGTTTCTCAGTTGAGAAAGTACGTACCGGATCCAAGTCATATTATCGACTATAGTGAGATTGATGTAGCCGAGGATGTTACCTTTCCAGAGAGACCGGTGAGGATCTGTGAACATCGTGAGAAGCAGCTTAGACACAAACCATTCTGTTGGTTAAGGTGCAATGGTCAAGACATGGAGTCGAGGAAGCGACTTGGGAGACGGAAGAGAAGATGCGATCGGGATACCCCAAACTTTTGGGATGTTGTTTTTTGATTTTAGAGTTTCGTACCTTTCGGGACATGTTCGTATTGATTGGACTTTGCAGCGATGTTTTTAGTGAGTCAGATAGTGTACGCTAGGCGTAAGCTAACGCACACTATTTCTATTAAGTAGCGCACGCTAGCTTCGCCTGTAGTGCACGCTAATGGTCCGGGCTTGGCAGAGGCAGTAGCTGGGTTCTGCCCTCTGGACTAGCAGTTAGCCCATGCTAGGCATGAGCTAACGCACACTATTCGTATTGAGTAGCGCGCGCTAGCATCGCCTGTTGCGCACGCTAATGGGCTGAGTTTGGCAGAGGCAGTAGGGTGATTTCTGTTCTCTGGACTAGCAGTAAGCGCACGCTAGGCGTGAGCTAACGCACACTATAGGTATTGTGTAGCGCGCGCTAGTGACGGTTATAGCGCACGCTATCGCCGCAGGTCAGAGGCTACTGGACTACCAGGTGACCCAATTAGCGCACGCTAACCTTGAGATTAGCGTGCGCTAATCAGACACAGTATATAAGGAGAGTTAACCCTGTTCTGCATTATTTTTCATCTCCTTTCTCTATTTCCAACGAGAGAGCACGAGAGGGTGATCCGTAGGCGATTTGGGAGTGATCTTTCATCACCTATCATCATCTTTGGTTGAATAACCAAGATTGTACATCATCTAATCCTTCTCTCCTTTCCGAATCAAGGTAAATTTCTTAGAACCTTAGTTTGTGGAACTTTGGGAATTTTTCTTAGATTTGTCTGATTTATCCATTTTGAAGCTTGAAATCCTTGGGATTATGATATATCTACCACGTACCCATGTCCCTCTTGAGATTATAGGGATGTTTTTATATATTATTCGGATTATAGAGGATTTAGATGATTTCCAACCTCTAGATAATTATCCTTGGAGAATTGTAAATCGTAGGCGGGTATTGAGAGTTTCCCGTGTGAATCGAGTATGGATTATTAATCATCGTATTCCTTACGATATCGTTTAGGTGCCAAAAGTGCATTCTTGGACCTATCGAGCTTGTACACTTTTTCTCCCGATTTTCGATGTCTCAAAGGCAAGTATATGTTTATATGATTGTACGTTCTCGACTTTGAAAGTGAGGTATATGAATTGTATGATTGTATATTTACTCTGGGAGGGTCCGATGGGGCCTCAGAGTATTCCATTGCTGTTGGTGCGGTTCCACAAATATTTTGGGGTTAACCACTCTGGGAGGGTCGGACAGGGCCTCAGAGGGTTCGGTTGCCGTTGGTGCGGTTCCATGGTTAATCACGTATGTATTGAAATGTGATGTTATAAGATATAGTTATTACGGAATACTAGTCTTGAGTTTGATAAAATGATGATTACATTTACTTTATTATCTAGAAGTATTGTGTTTCATATTCGATATACATGTACTAGCTATTCGACGGCTAACCCCTTTTGGGGGAAGTACCTTTCACGTGTTTCAGGATCCAGGAGAGGAGAAAGGTGTGTACCGGGTCGGCACGAAAATGATGGGCAAGAGTGATGTTTTGTCTTGATTCTGTCTGTGTTTGTACTCTGTTCCATTCCGTATAGTTGTACTTGGAATGGTTCGAATACTCGAGTAATGTTTCAGACGTTCATGATGTTGTGGCCTGTGTTGCCCTGATTTCTATTTCCCGATGTATTGTAATCTGTCGGATTGATTATTACATTGGCGTCATTCTTATTGCCATCTATTGGGATTATGTTTAGACCTCATCGTTCAAAATTTATGGTTCTGCGTAATTATTAGCCTTGTGGGTCCCGTGGAGGGGTTCACAGCGCTGTAATATACCCTGAATAACTCGGGGGTGTTACACGATCTCACTCACAGTTATCACAACAAGGATTTCTCACAATTTCACTCAGACTCTTAGAAGGTACAACTCGGTGTATTTTTTGGTGTAGCCAACTCCAACCCCAGCCGAGCCTTTTATACACACGGAGAGGGAATCGGACATCGAGAATGTTACAGGATTCCATTATGTCAGTCATATCCTTACGGGGGAAGGAGGTTGTGAGAATCGGGAGCAGGATCCGTGGTTGGAGGAGTTGACCGAGAAGGAGAGGAATCACAAGTGGGAGAGAAGTGAGACGGGAGAGAAGAGTGAGAGGCGGTGAGAATGAGGGAGAGGGATTATGGTTAGGATATATAAGGAGTAATCGGACAATCGAGATTAGGTGTATACCAAAAAAAGGGATCGTAAGTGTACCACGCAGAATAGTGGTGTGTTTTTGACAGCTTTAACAACTAGTTTCGGGAAAAACAAAACCGGGTAATATACGGATCCTAATAAGAGGGATGCCATGGGCATTGGGCCAGGTTCGGGCTGGATTAATAAAATGTTATAACGGGCCAGTTTGCGCCAAAATATTATAACATTTCTCCACCTTTTTGGACCAACCACTACATTTTCGGATTTTGGAGAAAAAACATCATTGCCTAGCTCTGGGGTTACCTGCACTTACACTCAAAGTAAATAAGGTAAAGTATTCACAAAGAAGACTAACTCACAAAGAGATCCCCTAAAAAAACACAAAATTTAAAAATTTATTCTACTGAATCAAAATTCAGTTTATTCAAACTAGATTTAAATTTTTCAAAGGCCCGGGCAGACACTTAGTACCCATCCGTACTCAAACACACAGTTAGTACAGAAAATATTTTAGCAAAAAACACAAAGAAAGCTAAAATTGCACAAATTACAGAAATACCAAAGTATTTCCAAAAACACAAACACATTAAGGGGAATGTACGATATAAGTAACATATAGATTTGAGGAGACACCACTTCACCTCAAACGCAAAGCACTAAGCATGTTGCTCCACTTGAAAAAGGAGCGGAGGTTTACAAAACACCACCAACACATGAAAGCTGCAAAACACAAAAGGTTGGTCGACCGAACCACAACACCGCAACAAGCACAAAAAATGTCAAAGAACACAAATATCAAGGAAAATAATCACAGAGATTAATACTACCTACATCCACAAAGGATTATAACCACGAATAATTTATATAAGTCACACATACAAATAAATCAGATACAAGTCACAAAGACACTCCACAACCCACTAAGGACTGAGAAATCACAAGGATCAACTAAATATACATCACTAAGATTGATATCAGATGTAGCCAAGTTAGCCTTATCATCAGTTGATATTTACCCTTTTTGTTTTTATTAGGGCAATTCCTAGCAATATTACCCTTTTTACCACAACTATAATAATTCCTTGAGTTCTGTCGAAAATTAGAATTTTGACAATCCTTCTTGCTGAAATAGTCATACAATTTTCATTCCTAACCATCGAAACTGATTTGAAATTCAAATTATTACTCACATTGTTTTTTAAATCTAATTCCTTACTCTTCAGACCGAATACAACAATATCTAAAGATATGTTATCTCTACCATACTTAATAGCATATTTAACATCACCATAAGATTCAGGAATAGCATTCAAAAGGACGATAGCAGAGTAGTCATCAATATATTTATCACCCGAATTTTTAATATCTTGAACTAACTTGGTAAACACATCAAGATTTTTATCAAGACTTTCTTCAAATCAAGTTTAAAACAGAAGAATTTTTCAAGCAAAAACAGCTTATTTGGCAAAGAGATTTCAACATATAATTCTTCCAACTTTTTGCAAAGTTCCTTAGCCGAATTTTGTTTACCGACTTTTCTTATCACAGAGTCAGACAAGTTCAAGATAATAGACGAATAAGAAAACTCATCCAATTCAGCCTTTTGTCGGCCGAAGTATCAGCGGCAAACGTTTGATCAATGTATTTAAAAATATTTTGTTGTATTAAAATACCTTTCAATTTTTGCTGCCAAATTTGAAAATCCAATTTCCATCAAACGGGGCCAAGTAAAATGTAGAAGTCGTGCCCATTTTGAAAACACAACAATTTAACCAAAAACAGTAAAATACACAGCAACAAGAAGCACTCTACACTCATATATATCTAATTCACACAAAGTAGAAAAAAGAGTTAAATTAACACAACTGAGTCTGTAGATTACAACCTCAAGCCCCTACAAGATCCAAGGACGCTAGGCGGTCCAGGCAGGAGGGTTTATACATAAGGAGTTGAAAATCGTACAACACTCCACCCAGAAACGACAATAAAACTCCTAAATGATATACTGAGTGCAGAAAATACACACAGGAAGTCAGAATAAGCAATGTGCCCAGATTAATCACACAGATAAAACAAAGAACGCACAATAACCAACTGCGGCAAGTGGTATCCACAAAAGCAGTAAAAGAGTGGAGTTCAGCGAAAATACCAGAGCGAAAATCCGGATGGGTTATCCCGTATCACCAAGATGACGTAGTACCCGATACTCGATAAAACGGACTCTGATACCACTGTTGGGTATCGAGTCGTACACTTCAAATAAACGTGATCGATAATACAAGTGTATTAACTAATATAATGAGCACAAAATATATTTTACGGGATGTGGTTTAAGGATTATAGGACAACTAAATGAACCTTGTAATTATAACCAATACAATTAATCGAATAAACTCGAAGAAAAAGCAGTAAGAATTCCAACAGTCCAGAACAAATCTAAAATACACAGAACCGATCTAGGTTAACAATAATAATAATAATAATAATAATAATAATAACAGATCAGAACTATATATAGTGGAGTGTGTGTATATATATATATATATATATATATCAATGAACCAGGACTATATTTATGCTATAATATATATAACTAATATACATATATAATATATATATATATATATATATATATGAATACCAAGCTACATGCACAAAACCATGAAGAACAGCAATTAATTTGAGGATAGATAAGGAATCGAAAACCCACTTTTGATTTAAGGAAGTAGAGACTCAGATCTTCCGAAGCACTAGCAATTTGACAACAAGAAATTCGTTTCCCCAGAGGAGGAATGCCGAACCACCATCGGCCGGCCACAAAGCCCGATAGCACCTTCACTTAACCCAAAAACCTCAGAAACCAAGCCCACATTCATCATAACAAGGATTTCTCACGATTTCACTCATATTCTCAGAAGGTACAACTCTGTGTATTTTTTGGTGTAGCAAACCCCAACACCAGTGGAGCCTTTTATACAAACAGGGAGGGAATCAGACATCGAGAATGTCACGGGATTCCATTGTGTCAGTCATATGCTCACGGGGGAAGGAGGTTGTGAGAATCAGGAGCTGGATCCGTGGTTGAAGGAGTTGACCGAGAAGGAGAGGAATCACAAGTGGGAGAGAAGTAAGACGGGAGAGAAGAGTAAGGGAGGCGGTGAGAATGAGGGAGATGGATTAGGGTTAGGAAATATAAGGAGTAATCGGACAGTCGAGATTAGGTGTAGTTATCTCGATCGGACGGCTCCTAATAAGAGGGCTGCCATGGGCATTGGGCCGGGTTCGGGTTGGATTAATAAAATGTTATAACGAGCCAGGTTGGGCCAAAATATTATAACATGTTTAACACAATCTCCGTAAGACGAAATTGCTATGTATACGAATCGCTAACAGTCTTTGACAATCATCTATAAAATATAATATCTTTCATTTCGTTTGTTCCAGCACTTGCAAGAAATGAAACTCCCGCGAACTAGTCGGTGTTCAAAACTTTCAAGCTATATAGACTCAACGATATGTGACAAATGCAAATGACTGGTTTAACTTCGGACTCTCAGTGTTCAAACTAGCACTATAAGAATAAACGTCAAAGACTTCGGATAATATCTGAAGTAAAAATATTATAATTACCGAAGTCTATGTTCGTGTAGTAAAAGGTATACTTTAGACTTCGCTTTTTTTGCGAAGTCTAATATCCTAACAACCGAAGTCTATCTCGGTTTTTTTTCTAATTATGATCCAAATGTGGGGGTAAGTGAAGTAAAAAAAATGCTTTTAACTTCATTTTATAATTGGCGTAGTAAAAAAGGAACTTTTTGTTGGGATTCGGTGCCTAAAATGAAGGCCCAGCGGAAGCGGTAAAATGAAAATTAATTCGATCCGAATCCCTACGAGGATCGATCGAGCTACGTATATACGAATATATAAATGAAATCATAAGAGAGATTAGAAACTCACCCTTGTAGTCCGTTGATTAAATGGATTCCTTCTCTTGAGCTATTCCCCAAGCTTTAGTTGTTCTCCACGAATCCAATCCGCTCCAAGCTCTCGGATGATCCAACGCCGAAATACCGCGTCTCTACTTGTCACGCACCGGAGAAACGAACGGAATGACGACCACCCGATTAACCTCTAAAGTTACGGCTAGAATCAAGTGATGAAGCTTTGTATGTTAAGATTATTACACTCTAAGTGTTTTAATCTTATTCTCTCTATCTCTCTATAATTTTTCTCCAAGAAAATTTAAGAAGATGAACAAGACTATTGAAGAACACATTGAGAAACCTTTTCTCTCTCTCAAAACTAAACTCACGGCTGAATATGTTGTTGCTAGAGTGAGGAATAGGCTTCATTATATTCTTGTTCCAAATCCCACAAAATCAACTATACCTTATTTTAAGAGATATCAAATCTCTAAGGTCATTAGTCTTCACCCACCAAAGCAAGACTAAGACTAAAGGTAAGAGATCAAAAAGTGGGGCCGGCCTCTAGAAGGAATCCGAAAAGTTCGGTTCGTTTCGGACTCCCGAGAGTCCAAAATATATAAACTCCGATTCCGTTCCGAAGTATTTATATCGATTAATTAATCCAATTAATTAATTATATTAAATACATAATAACATAACTAATTTCTCCAAGAAATAATTATATTCATGAATTAAATTAATCACCCAGTAATTTATTTAATCCATTAAGCCGTATATCAATTTATCCAATAAATCAATTTAGAAATCCAATGTCCTAAATTAGATATCTAATATCTAATATTCATAATGAGATAATAAGCTTGATACATTCCGTCGTCAATCCTATTGCGCAACTCGGTAGGTTCGTCTCAGTCAGCAATGGGAGTAACCAAAGAGTAGTAGCACCACCTAGCCAGCCTGGCAGCCTACACTGTACCCCAACTGAGAACGAATGATTGGGATCATTCAAGAACCATTCTGTCGTGAATACCAGTATACGTATAAACCCTTCTTTCAAATGTCCCGATCAAGTTATAGGGTCACCGTCAGTCAAACCCCATCTGCACTTGACGCTATGCATGTGTTAATGCAAATCGAGATCATTGAGCTCTCGTGTATCCAATACAACTAGCTCCAGTGCTTTGGCCAAAGACTTATGATCTCATCTGCCAATAACCGCATAGGACATATAACCCGCTCACAATTAATTCTATCTTGGTATTCAGTAGGACCTGCTACTTTCCCGTTAAGATGCACGTCGAGGTTGACCCCCACCTCCCGGTTTATAGGGTCGAACTACTCTAATAAAAATCTTAACATCACAAGCACATCCCTACTAAATCCTCAAGTCGAAGGTTCACGAATACGTATCACAACCTTTCGATTCCGTCATTGACTGTCCCGGAGTGAAATCCATGTGACGAATCGAGGGTGAGTCGGTTCGAGTATACTAATCCAATTAGCATACCTATAACGTGTGCTCCCACTAACCATTAGTGTTCGACAGGCACTCTCCATGTCAAAGAACACGTCATACAAGTCTTCACATAAACTTAACACCCAGTCAAGTTTCATCGACTTGCGAACGATTAAGTATTTGAGCTATAAACCTTTCCAGTGCCGACCCCCCTTATCTAATAAGGAGTGGAACATTTTTCTCTCAAATACACAGACTAGTTTCTATATATATATTTACGAGTTAAGAATTCCAGTAACTGCCAGTAAATAAAGAAACATCCATTGCCTTATATTAATGATTTACATAATTACAAGTACAATGCCCTCACTCAAGATCCTCTGAGTGGCATTCGAGGGCATACTCCTAACAATCTCCCACTTGCACTCAATGCCACACACTATGGTATCTAATACCCATGTTCTCCAGATGACGCTCCAAGCTAGTCTGAGAAAGTGGCTTGGTCAGTAGATCATCGACGTTGTCGGCCAAGTCTACTCTGTGCAGCACAATGTATCCATTGCGAACCAATTCTCTTACGAGATGATACTTCCTCTCAATATGTTTGGTGCTGTTGTGAAACCTTGACTCCTTGGCCTGCGCTATAGCTCTGTCGTTGTCGCAGTACAGCGGAATAGGCAGCTCAGCACATGGTATCACTTAAAGTTCTCCCACAAACTTCTTAATCCAGAACCCTTCCTTGGAAGCCTCCGAGGCTGCTTGATACTCAGCATGACAGGTGGAATCAGCAGTCGCGCTTTCCTTGGCGCTACGCCAAGATACTGCTCCTCCATTAAGAGTAAATATGTAGCCAGAAGTAGACATCGAGTCGTCCTTCAGTCCTTGGAAGTCCGAATTAGTGAATCCCACCACATCCAATTCTCCACCGCCATACATCAGAACCATATCTCTAGTCCTTCTTAAGTACTTGAGAACGTTCTTTACGGAAGTCCAATCTTCCCTACCTGGGTTTGCCTGAAACCTACTCACCATGCTTACAGCATGCGCGATGTCAGATCTTGTACACAACATAGTATACATAAGGCTACCCGCGGCCGAAGCATATGGTATATTACTCATTTCCTTTCGTTGTTCTTCACTTTGAGGACACATCTTCAAGGAGAGTTTTATTCCATGTCGCATCGGTAGGAACCCTATTTTAGAATCATCCATCTTAAATCGCTTTAAGATCTTATCTATATAGAGGGCCTGGAAAAGACCTATTGTTCTCTTCGCTCTATCCTGGTAGAGCTGAATACCAAGAATATAGGTTGCTTCTCCCAAGTCTTTCATGGAGAAATTACTCGAAAGCCAAACTTTCACAGAACTGAGCATTCCCACATCATTTCCCAGAAAGCCGTCTTTACGTCCATTTGCCATATCTCATAATCGTGGTAGGCAGCTATAGCAAGCATCATGCGAATAGACTTAGTCATGGCTACGGGCGAGAAAGTATCATGGTAATCGATCCCTTCTTTCTGGGTATAACCCTTTGCCACAAGCCTGGCCTCATAGGCGTCAACCTTGCCTCATCATCAGTCTTTCTCTTGTAGATCCACTTGTTCCCAATAGGCACTATGCCCTTGGGGCGGTCTACTAGAGTCCAGACCTGATTTACATGCATCGAGTCTATCTCAGCTTCCATAGCTTCACACTATTTCGCGGAGTCTACATCCACCATCGTTTGGTCATAGGTCGTTGGGTCGGTCTCTTGGATATCACTTGGAACCTCATGGAGACCCAACTCCTCCAAGTGCACAAGCCCATACCTCTCAGGTAAATGAGACACCCTACTAGACCTACGAGGTGGTTGTACTTGTGTTTTAGAAGGTTCGGTTCCAATTTCTTACACATGTGTCTCTCGAGGAGTTTCATTGTATTCTTCTAAATAAATACTTCTACCTGGTCCACCTTCCTGAATGAACTCATCTTCCAGGAAGTGTGCTTGTAAAGCAACAAAGATCTTTCGATCTTCGAGCATGCAGAATAGATATCCCATTGTCCCAGACGGGAATCCAATGAAACGTCCCTTCGCGGACCTAGATTCCAACTTCTCCACCTTAGTCTTCTTGATAAAGGAGGGACATCCCCAAATCCTAATATGATTAAGACTTGTTTCCTGCCCTCCCACATCTCATGTGGAGTTTTAGGAACGAATTTGGAAGGACATCTGTTCAAGATGTAAGCGGCAGTCAGGAGTGCATACCCCCACAAGTAAATCGGTAAGTCAGTATATCCCAGCATGGAACGGACCATGTTTAACAAGGTCCGGTTCCTTCTTTCTGACACTATTTAACTGAGGAGTACCTGGAGGTGTTAGTTGTGAAACTATTCCATGTTCCTTAAGAAACTCGTCAAACTCCGTACTCATATACTCGCCACCTCGGTCTGACCGAAGTGCTTTTATATGATTTCCAGTTTGTTTCTCGACTAAGGCCTTGAATTCTTGGAATTTCTCAAAGGCCTCGGATTTATGTTTCATTAAGTATACATAACCATACCTAGTATGATCATCCGTAAACGTAATGAAATATTGATATCCGTCACGTGATGCTTCCAAAGCACCACATACGTCAGTATGGATTAATCCCAGTTTATCAGCGGCTCTTTCAAAAGTCCCTGTGAAGGGGGACTTAGTCATTTTGCCTTTAAGGCAAGATTCACAAGTAGGAAAGGTATCCGATCCCAATGGACCCATAAGTCCATCTTTTTCCATCTTGTAAACCTTGGTCTGACCAACATGACCAAGTCTAAGATGCCATTTCAAAACTTGATTGGTTTCATCCCTACCACATTTTCTAGTCATAGTATTCACAACTACTTTGTTGCTGAGATTTAGATGATACAACCCATTTAACAATGTAGCAGCACCCACTAGTTTATTTCTGAAATAAATTTTGCAGGAACCATCACCAATGAAAAATGAAAAGCCTTTTCGGTCCATGACCTTAATGGATATAAATTTTTTGTGCCCCTTGGGCAAAACAAGTACATCTTCTAAAGTCAAAACAAAGCCAGATTCTAAACCCAAAAGAAGTTATCCTATGTCAGTCGCCTCGACACTATGCCCGCTTCCGACTGTGATCATAACTTCTCCAGATCCAAACTTCCTACTTTGTTCCAGATCCTGATTCACGGTACAAATATTAGAACTAGCACCAGAATCCATTATCTAGGAAGTAGAAAATATAGTAGCAGAACAATTTGTTTCTAAAACTAAAAGTTCTGTACCTGAAGTGCCATGAAGAATCAGACAGTCTCTAGCCCAGTGGCCCAGCTCACCGCACTTGAGACAAGCATCTTTCTTCTTCTTGCCTTTTGGAACCATCAGGGCCCTGCCCTTTCCTTTAAGGTCCTTAACTTGTGGTCCAGTCTGCTTCTTGGTCTTTTTCTTCTTATTCTTAGACTTCCGAAATCCAGAAGAAATCACAAGGTCAGACTCCTTCATCCGCGGAGTCTTCATCTGAGACTGAGCGGTCACCAGTTTGTTCATTAGCCCAGCTAAGTTACATGCAATCTCATTGCAGTTGAAGTTCATAACAAACTGTGAGAATGAATCAGGGAGAGACTGAAGAATAAGGTCGGTTTGGAGAGAAGTACCCATTTTAAAATCAAGAGCCTCCAATATCTTGATCATGGATATCATTTTGAGGACGTGTTCCCCAACCTTCTCACCTTCCTTCATCCTGGCACCGAATAGTTGCTTGGATATCTCATATCTAGCTGTTCTAATGTGCTCACCATAAAGTTCGGTTAAGTGAGATAGAATCTGCCTAGCAGAAGTCATTTTCTCATGAGCTCTCTAAATCTCATTAGACATAGAAGCCCTCATATATGCACGGACTTTTACGTCATCCTTAACCCACTTTTCATGGTTTTCAATCTCTTCCTGATTGGCTCTCGTCCGCACTGGAGGCGCCGGAATGTCCGTCTCCAAGACGTATCCCAGTGCCTCTATACTGAGGACAATCATCAGATTGCGGAGCCAATCCACAAAGTTAGGCCCCATCAAGGTGTTCTTTTCGAGTAGAATTGCGAGTGGATTCATTGTCATATTGAGAGTTATGTCTGCATTAAGTACGATAGATTAATTAGTGACGCATTCAATTATGTTCTGAGTATAGAATTAAGGTCTTTTCTATTCTTGTTACCCAGCTCCCACTGTTTTTATCGGAACAACACACTCCCATGTGAAATCCGGAAGTATCGTCGCACTACTTCATAGTGGTAATCGAGTTCTTTATAAATCTTAATAGAGGGCAACCAAACAGGTTTCTAGTCTATTAATTTTCGTAAAGTGGTGTCCAACACCAACCCATCTAATGGATGATTCGATCTTCTTTTTCCCCTTGTTCACTCCCCTCAACCTATACGGTTTCTATGGTTCGTGAACAAGTGAAGTTTATACCATCGACGCAAATCAGTTTCACAATTGAATCTTAGCCGGCAATCTATCAGGTTTCTAGGAATAAAATTTGCTCCAACCGAAGGCATCCAATGCGCTCCCGGTAAATTATTCGTCCTCCCCAAATGACTTCCCCAATAACTCGGAAGCATAGCACATCCGGTTTGGATTTCAATTTCCCAAAAACTCGATGGAGGGAAGGAAAACCTTGAAACCTTATAAACTTAATAATTTGTTGTGGGAGAATTTTCGTGATTAACGTTACACTTTGCACATTAATCATTTTAGCGCGTTTGTTGCATTCATACAATATAAAACAACCATTCACAACCTAGTTGCTACCAACATGTGGTTCATGGACCGTTCCTAGAAAACAAAAACTCCGTAATCTAATTACAAGTCTTCGTCTTGAATCTTCATCTTCTCGAAACGGATCTTCCTCCGGTCTTCGTCATTACATATAAATTTTACATTGAAAATTGCATCCTAGATACAAATATTTCTAGTAAAATAAATAGGCTCAAAATGGTCTTTACAACCCAATCGAATAAAACGAACGATTCAAAAACTAAGTCCATGAACCACATCCCCATTCAAAAAGCATTCATCCAATAAATACTATATAAATGGAAAGCGTAGAGATACATTGATCCAATCAACAATACGAACCGATCCAATCGATTCACACAATCGGTAATATAAAAATGTTCAAAATAATTCGGTCGATCACAAGTATTCTAATAAATAAATTTCCCTTATAAAATGAAATACCATATATCATTTTAATCATATTAAATCTAATTTAAAATGTGGGAAATTAATTTTTAGGAATACACGAAGAAAACAAGCCCGAAACGGCCGGGACTGCCCAAACGCCACTAGCGGCAAGCGTGGCCGCCAGCCGGCCACGGCCCGATCCATAACACGTACTACAGATCAGACCACAGGCCGCGGCCCCCTCCTTCCGAACCACTCCCGGACCGTCCAACAGCAATTCAGGGCTAGTTTTTTCGACCGGATATCTAATATCTATATTTTCTAACATTCATATCTTCAATATAAATCACATTTCCCAGAAATTAAGATTTATATTTAGACATAAACTTACAAAAAATATAAGTACAACGAACGTAAAACATATACCACGATTATGACTAAAATGATTCCAAATCATTCACCATCTAATCAAGCATTCCAAATGCTAATATCATATATACGATCGCAAGCCCTACGCTCCAATACCACTGTTGGGATTCGGTGCATAAAATGAAGGCCCAGCGGAAGCGGTAAAACGAAAATTAATTCGATCTGAATCCCTACGAGGATCGATCGAGCTACGTATATACGAATATATAAACGAAATCACAAGAGATATTAGAAACTCACCCTTGTAGTCCGTTGATTAAATGGATTCCTTCTCTTGAACGATTCCCCAAGCTTTAGTTGTTCTCCACGAATCCAATCGCTCCAAGCTCTCGAATGATCCAATGCCGAAATACCGTGTCTCTACTTGTCACGCGCCGGAGAAACGAACGGAATGACGACCACCCGATTAACCTCTAAGGTTACGGCTAGAATCAAGTGATGTAGCTTTGTATGTTAAGATTATTACACTCTAAGTGTTTTATCTTATTCTCTCTATCTCTCTATAATGTTTCTCTCTCTCAAAACTAAACTCACGGCTGAATATGTTGTTGCTAGAGTGAGGAATAGTCTTCATTATATTCTTGTTCCAAATCCCACAAAATCAACTATACCTTATTTTAAGAGATATCAAATCTCTAAGGTCATTAGTCTTCACCCACCAAAGCAAGACTAAGACTAAAGGTAAGAGATCAAAAAGTGGGGCCGACCTCTAGAAGGAATCCGATGAGTTCGGTTCGTTTCGGACTCCCGAGAGTCCAAACAGATAAAATCTGATTCCGTTTCGATGTATTTATATCGATTAATTAATCCAATTAATTAATCATATTAAATACATAATAACATAATTAATTTCTCCAAGAAATATTTATATTCATGAATTAAATTAATCACCCAGTAATTTATTTAATCCATTAAGCCCTATATCAATTTATCCAATAAATCAATTTAGACATCCAATGTCCCAAATTAGATATCTAATATCTAATATTCATAATGAGATAATAAGCTTGATACATTCCGTCGTCAATCCTATTGCGGGACTCGGTAGGTCCGTCTCAGTCAGCAATGGGAGGAACCAAAGAGTAGTAGCACCACCTAGCCACCCTGGCGGCCTACATTGTACCCCAACTGAGAACGAATGATTGGGATCATTCAAGAACCATTCTGTCGTGAATACCACTATACGTATAAACCCTTATTTCAAATGTCCCGATCAAGTTATAGGGTCACGGTCAGTCAAACCCCATCTGCACTTGACGCTATGCATGCGTTAATGCAAATCGAGATCATTGAGCTCTCGTGTATCCAATACAACTAGCTCCAATGCTTTGGCCAAAGACTTATGATCTCATCTGCCAATAACCGCATAGGACATATAACCCGCTCACTAACAGGAGAAAGAATTCTATCTTGGTATTCAGTAGGACCTGCTACTTGCCCGTTAAGATGCACGTCGAGGTTGACCCCCACCTCCCGGTTTATAGGGTCGAACTACTCTAATGAAAATCTTAACGTTACAAGCACATCCCTGCTAAATCCACAAGTCGAAGGTTCACGAATACCTATCACAAGCTTTCGATTCCGTCATTGACTATACCGGAGTGAAATCCGTGTGACGAATCGAGGGTGAGTCGGTTCGAGTATACTAATCCAATTAGCATACCTATAACGTGTGCTCCCACTAACAAGTAGTGTTCGACAGGCACTCTCCATGTCAAAGAACACGTCATACAAGTCTTCACATAAACTTAACGCCCAGTCAAGTTTCATCGACTTGCGAACGATTAAGTATTTGAGCTATAAACCTTTCCAGTGCCGACCCCCTTATCCAATAAGGAGTGGAACATTTTGCTCTCAAATACACGGACTAGTTTCTATATGTATATTTACGAGTTAGGAATGCCAGTAATTGCCAGTAAATAAAGAAACATCCATTGTCTTATATTAATATTTACATAATTACAAGTACAATGCCCTCACTCAAGATCCTCTGAGTGGCATTCGAGGGCATACTCCTAACACTTTTTACTTCAGTTATCGTATAATATATATTAGTATTTTCTGCAGTAATATATATAAGTATTTCACATTTCAATTTAAAATTTATTGCCAAAATCTACATTCACCTATAACTAACCATCAACCACGAGCTCAATAATATAAGAACCAATAATTTCATATCATCCCATCTAAAAAAAATAACATGCGTTCCAACTAATTCAAAACCAGATACATATCTTTACAAAGACAAAGAATGTGTAATAAGATTCTATCTATTTCATCATGAACACCACAAATAGGACAAAAAGGATTAAAAAAGATCATATACTTCGAAACGACCAAGTATCTCTTCAGCACATCATTGCTTTTCATTAGACGATCATACTAGTTGAAGAAGACAATCCAAATTCTTGAATAAACCTGTATTTCCACGTCTGCCAGGAGCTGCTCGACTGAAGATATAATCTCTAATTGTCGAAAGATTTAATGTCAATCACGCCTTCATGAAAATAAGCAATTAATTGCCTAATCCAATCAGAAAATCTCGTGAAACAGAACTAAATAAAAATCAGAAACACTAAATCTCTTCTAAACAGATAGAAAATCTAAAATAAAACAAATAAACTCAATGCAAAATCCATGAGTTAGAGGCAATGGATTAACCTCAACCAATCATCATTCATGATTTCCTTCCACATTTCATGTCCTACAACAACGAGAGATCGGCTTTGTCAATGCAATCAAACACAAAATCGAACAAACTAATGTGTAGAAATAGAAAATTGTACATACAATGAGAGGGGCGCGACGAACAGGCGGCGCTGGTCGCGGTGGCTAGGGTTAACAGATGAGAGGGACGACGACGACGAGCAGGAGGCTGCCGGAGGCGCGCCAGACCGGGAGAGGCAGATCAAAACACATATATGTTTCACATTGAATAGCAGAAATCACACACACACACACACACACACACACACACACACCAGAAATTTATCTTAAAACGAGCGCACACAACCTATAATTCATACGGGGTACCTACCGATTTCCTAATAATATGCAAGATAAATCATGTCATATCATGTAATAAGATGCAACTCCACTTTTAATTAAAGAAGTCTTGCATAAGTTACATTATGTTACTATGTAGACACTACAAGACGAATTTTATTACTGGCTTGTCACCATGATTAACTACAAACTTTTAGTCGTTTCAATACTATAATAGATCTATACTGACACACGCCCAAAAAAAATCTGCTCACTTTACTTCTACAAACTAGCGGCATGATTTCTTCATCTCATCATGTTCATCTTTACGTTTATAGATAGTTATTAGTGATTATAGATACTCAATCCAAAAAAACTGCACTTACGGTAGATTGTATAAGCCTTTTGTCGTATGATGACAATGGTAAACCAAACTAATCAATTATCCCAACTCTATTTAGCACACTGTAAAGAGCAATATAACAACTAAAACCAAAATTCTAAATGATACCTTGTCCTTAATCAGTTCTGGAAAGAACTTGAACTGATAGACATCAATATCGCAATGAAAAGCAAGGTCCAAACCAAAGACCCACCATCCTTTTGGTAGCTGAAGGGCAAAATAGCTCTTCTTTTGTGGCATAAACCACCATGCATCTTATTAGTTTCAAATTCTTCCACACATACACACGCATACAATTCCAGAGAAAAATACTAAATTCAAATCGAAACTCTAACCATCTTTAGAATCAAATTCACTGAGAAAGAAGCACACCCGTAGTCGCCTTCGCCGCCATAGCTGCGCTGAACTCTGACGAACCAAGACAACCATATTCCTTAATCCCGTCAATAGTCGAATCGAGATTTTGGGAGGCTCGATTCATGTCCAGGGAACAGGAGAAGCAGGCAAACACCGCTCGGGACTTGAAATGCCGCCAATGTGTTCGTCGACCGGCAGCAAGATAGGATATGTAGAAGGAGAGATGCGGGGAGGCAGAAGAAGGCGATCCCTCTTCTTTGGGTTATGAACGGGTTGGGGGTAGAGAATTATATCTTGGTTCAGTTGGGATGTTTTCCCCTTCAAACCCAAACCCTCTTTTAATCCATGAGCCCAGAACCCCCAAACCCTCTGTAGGCACCACCAGAGCACGGCCAAAAAGAGAGAGATCATTAGGAACTTTACTTGTTTCTTATAATGATTAAAATCTGAAGTTTAAAATCTAATACATAACGTAAATTAATAACAGTATCTTTCCATAAACTATAAACTCTTGATAACAGGAACTTTACTTGTAGTGATATTAAAATCTAATATATAACATAAATTAATAATGGTAATATTTTACTTGTGTAAAAACACATATACACTTCCCTTTTGTAAAAATATTCTGATAAAAAATAAAATTTCACACTGTAACTTCATTAATTATCAAATTAGTGAAGTATTTGTATCTTAAAATTCTCAACTAGTTTATGCTTTTTAGTATGATATCATTTACTGAAGTCTACGCGGGTGTTTTACTTCAGCAAATTGAAAAGCGAAGTTGTTTTTTGTTTTTTACTTCACTAATATACATAACTGAAGTTTTTCACAAAACCACGAAGAACAACAATTAATTTGAGGATAGATAAGGAACCGAAAAATCTTTTTTGATTTAAGGAAGTAGCGGCTCAGATCTTCCGAAGCCCTAGCAATTTGACACCAAGAAATTCGTTTCCACAGAGGAGGAACGCCGAACCACCGTCGGCCGGCCACAAAGCCCGATAGCACCTTCACTTAACCCAGAAACCTCAGAAACCAAGCCTTGATCTCACTCACATTTATCATAACAAGGATTTCTTATGATTTCACTCATATTCTTAGAAGGTACAACTTTGTGTATTTTTTGTTGTAGCAAACTCCAACCCCATTCGAGCCTTTTATACACACAGGGAGGGAATCGGACATCGAGAATGTCACGGGATTGTGTCAGTCATATGCTCATGGGGGAAGGAGGTTGCGAGAATCGGGAACAGGATCCGTGGTTGGAGGAGTTGACGGAGAAGGAGATGAATCACAAGTGGGAGAGAAGTAAGATGGGAGAGAAGAGTAAGGGAGGCAGTGAGAATGAGGGAGAGGGATTAGGGTTAGGATATATAAGGAGTAATCGGACAGTCGAGATTAGGTGTAGTTATCTCGATCGAACGACTCCTAATAAAATGGCTGCCATGGGCATTGTGCCGGGTTCGAACTGGATCGATAAAATGTTATAACGGGCCAAGTTGGGCCAAAATATTATAACATGTTTAACACAATCTCCGTAAGACGAAATTGCTACGTATACGAATCGCTAACAGTCTTTGACAATCATCTCTAAAATACAATAACTTTTAATTCATTCGTTCCAGCACTTTCAAGAAATGAAACTTCCGCGAACTAGTCGGTGTTCAAAACTTTCAAGCTATATAGACGGAAAGAACTCAACGATATGTGACAAACGCAAATGACTGGTTTAACTCCGGACTCTCAATGTTCAAATAGGGATCTATTTATAGATTGGCAAATGATTCATTTGAAACAACACGACCGTTCGGACAAACTTTTTCAGCCAAATAGTTTGAATGAATAAACACATCAATTAAACACAACTCTCCCCATAAACTTATCAAATAAGTGTAAGTGTATAGTTACAACTTTTAGGCAATAACTTCATTCAAACTGAAATAATTTACTGATATAAATATGCGAATAATTTTGTTGAGAAAAATCAATAGAAAACATAAAAAGAAATGGAGGGGAACACAACATAAGCCTAGACCTCCAACTAGGAAACCAAAAAATACTGGCAGACCCCAACAATCAAATAACCCCATATTAAAATGAAGAAGTGGAGGGGGAAAGACCACCAAACAGCGCAGTGTGAGATGAATCCAAACACAAAATGTTATTACGTGCTAGCCGGCGACAGACATTCTTGGCTAGTTAACTCTCTATATGAGATTTTTTAGAATGAATTTGTTTGTTTTGGCAGACATTTTAGCGGCGTACATAGCAGCCGCTAAAGCATCTGCTTCCGCCTCTGCATCCGCCACTTGTTTTAGGGGCGAACGACTAGTTCCATTAGATTGATAAACATTGTCGACTACTGGAAGCGAAACACACTTTGGATGGATATTGACACCACATGGATCGCATCTGTAACTCCACGAAGACGAAGAGACAAGTTTTAGACAGACGGCACACCAGGCATCAGGAATGACGGGAACCGACTGAAGCTTGAGTGGGTGGTTCTCATCGGTCGAGTGACGCACCTGCAATTGAAGTTTGGAGCATGAAGGGTGGATGAAGAAGTAATGCTGCCCGTCGTCATGGCGTTTTTCAGCAGCACCGGACGAGCATTTGTAGAAGAGACCTTTGACTTGATCACCACAGACATCGCAAGGACGCAAGTGACTGTGGTGATCTTTCTCGGGTCCCTCCCATATCCGTTCCAATGGGTGGTTAGGGTGAATGTAGGAGGTGAGATGCACGGGACATGCAGCACAATCCTCGTGGAGATCGAAAGTGCACTGCTTGCAATGGTATCTCGCACCACAACCAATAATGCTGCATGCATCACATACAAACTCGTCATTCTCGTAACCCTCGTTTTGTAGGTCTTCAAATGCTTGCTTGATTAGGACATGAGGATGGGTGAAGTGTCGCACAGTTCCCTTTTCTTCCGGTAATGAAGTCTTCACCCTTGGAGCCATTATGTTATGTGTTCTTCTCTCTTATTGTGCTGTCTAAACTTAAATGTTATGTTGGAACTTATTGCGTTGATTATATAGGCAAGGCTTATACAGTAGACCTTTAATGGTGTCAACTGAGTAGTAGTTGTACTAACCACCAATAGTATGCACGTCTTGGAGAACCTTCCTTGATATTTCCTATACACGCAAATTGACAGGTCAACGAAACTACTTGAAACCGTGGATATATATATATATATATATTATATAATTACATTATATTCTCCTCCTCTAATCTTAAATGACATCTTTTGACTTTTTATGATCAAGAATATTTAAATTTGGCTGCGAATTAATTTCAAATAATAATGGTAAAATATTTATAAAAAATATATTATGAAATTTTAAATTGTGAAGTTTCATAATGTAATTTTGTTTAATATTTTACCCTTAAGTTTGAAATTAATGCGTAATCAAACGTAAAAGTTATTCACCGTAAAAAGTCAAAAGTGTGTCATTACTAAGGGGACGGAGGGAGTATATAAGGTAATAATATTACCAAGTTTTAGAGATCAATATAGCCGATAATATCATGCTACCTCCATATATATTTAATTATTTTTTTATTTTTCAAAATTAAATTTTGATCGTTTAGTTTTTCTAGGTATTATACTTATAAATATAATTATAAATTTCTATAAAAAAAATTAGAAAGTTATTCATGGTCAAGTTGGCCTTCAAAAATTGAATAGATACCTAATAAAAATACGAATGTAGTAACATTTAAAAACGAAAATAAGATAATAATAAATATAAGAAAATAGAAATAAATTAAGAAAATAAAAAATATAAAATTATTTAAGGAGAAAAGTAAAGACAGCAAATCAATTGTATTGATAACAATGAATAGAGGGGCCTTTATATAGGCATTACAAAGAGAGTCTTTCCATACATAGGATTCCTAGTTAAGGTAAGACATCTAACAGGATCCAACTACTTATGGAAGAGTCCAGAACCTTCCATAACTCTTATCCCCCTACAACTAGTATTAGGTAAGACACCAATACGGGAAGGATTTCCCGGAACACTCCCCCTGTGTCGAACGCTAATACTAACATGGTGCACACAGTGTTGCCTCGATAAAAAACCTTTCCAAGTCAAATAAAACCCCGTGGGAAAAAAAAAGACTTTGGTGAGGAAAAAGAGCGCAACGCACCAACTACAAATGTCAGAATCATGTGAAGTATACTCCCCCTGAGGTATACATGACAGCTCATTCCATCGAGCCATCTTTAGTTGAGCTCGGATAATCGACACATTCCGATGCTTCTCACATGTTTCTCAAATGTAGATTTCGGCAGAGACTTAGTGAACAAGTCTGCGATATTCTCATCGGAACTCACTTGTTTCACTTCGATATTCAGCAATTTCTGCTGCTGCTGATTATAAAAGAACTTCGGCGCAATATGTTTGGTATTGTCACCCTTTATGAAACCTAACTTCATCTGCTCAATGCATGCCGCATTGTCCTCAAAGATGCAAGTAGGGGTTGCTGTAGTGGGATCTAATCCACACGTTTCTCGTATATGGTCTATGACTGACCGGAGCCAAATGCACTCCCTTACGGATTCGTGCAATGCAATTATCTCTGCATGGTTCGAGGAAATAGCAACCAGGGTCTGCTTGGTAGATCGCCAAGATATCGCCATATTCCCAATGGTGAACACATAACCAGTTTGGGAACGTTCTTTATGCGGGTCAGAGAGATAACCGGCATCAGCAAATCCAACTAACGTGTCGTTAGGATTCTCTGCATAAGGGGTAAGCTTGCTCGCATTAGCACTTCTGGTAGTCAAGCTACCATGCTTAGCTGCAATATCAGAGGAAGATCGACGGTCGGTATGCATCGTCTTAACCTCAACAATTCCTTTCGGAATATCACTCTCTTTTGCGTAGGGAAAGAACAATCCAAGGTCACTGGAGCCTTTCAAGTATCGAAAGATGTGTTTTACTCCATTCCAATGCCTTATCGTGGGAGCGGAGCTAAATTTCGCTAACAGATTCACAGAGAATGCGATGTCTGGACGAGTACATTGAGCCAGATACAACAACGCACCGATTGCGCTAAGGTACGGTGTTTCTGCTCCAAGGACCTCTTCATCCTCCTCTTTAGGACGAAACGGATCCTTGTTCATTTCCAGACTTCGACCAATCATGGGGGTAGCAAGAGGATGTGCCTTGTTCATGCTAAATCGCCTGAGCATTTTGTGGACATAGGCAGACTGGTGAATGAGTATACCATCATCTCGATGTTCTAGCTCTAAGCCCAAGCAGAATCGAGTCCTCCCCAGATCTTTCATCTCGAATTCAGATTTAAGGTAGCGGGCCGTTTCATTGACCTCATCTATGGTACCGATGACATTCATGTCATCTACATAGACGGCTACAATCACGAATCCTGCATCTGTTCTTTTCACGAATATGCATGGACAGATGTCACTGTTCTTGTATCCCTTCCCAACCAGGTATTCACTTAGGCGGTTGTACCACATCCTTCTGGATTGTTTCAAACCATACAGTGAACGACGCAATTTCACAGCGTACGTGCTCTGTGGTTTAGAGCTACTTGATTTGGGCCATGAAATCCCTTCGGGGACTTTCATATAGATATCCGTATCTAGATCCCCATAAAGATACGCTGTAACCACATCCATAAGCTGCATGTTCAGTTTTTCGGACACTACCAAACTGACTAAGTAGCGAAAAGTGATAATGTCCATAACGGGAGAATACGTCTCCTCGTAGTCAATGCCAGGGCGCTGCGAGAAGCCTTGGGTAACTAGTCTCGCTTTGTAACGCATGACCTCATCCTTATCATTGCGTTTATGAACAAAGACCCATTTATGTCCAACTGGTTTAACGCCCACGGGTATTGGCTCGATACGGCCAAATACCTCACGTTTAGCCATTGAGTCTAGTTCAGCCTGCATTGCATCTTTCCATTTCGGCCAATCGGCTCGTTGTTGACACTCGGCAAGAAGCGCTGCTCAAGATCGTCGTCTTCAATAATTTCTTGAGCGACGGAGTAGGCAAAAGCATCATCGACTAGCGTGGACGACATCCCAATAATGCGTATTCACTCGTACATTGCATCGAGATTTCTTTATTTTCGACATCAACAAAGTTTCCGGGCGTCCGTCGATTGTTCCATTGTTGATTCGAGGACATATCCGTAGTCGAGATAATCTCGTGTGACGGAGTCACCGTGTCGATGATGATAGGATTTTGTGCCTCCGTTCCTCTTCTCTTTCGAGGTTCGGTATCCTTTCTACCCACCGGCCTCCCTCTTTCGAGCGAGGATAAGAGCGGCCAGCGGCCGTCCCACCACTAAGGTTGACGCCGGTGGCATCATTCCTTTGGGCGGGTGAACCTTGCCCTATAACCGGGACTTCCAACCTCACGGGAACATTCGCGGCGGGAATGGTAGATCTTGTCACTTTCGCAGACGGTAAAGTCGCCGGGCATCGAATCCGCAACTTTCAAGATCGAGAATACGTTGCACTTTAGCTCGGATTGAGGCATGCGGGGATCTTGATGAGGCAAGGAGGAGCACACCGGACAATTTTCTTGGCGTTCAACTGGAATCGTTCGATTCCTCTCTCCCCTAACGACGGGAAGTTTGTCTCATCAAAGTGACAATCTGCAAATCTTGCAGTGAACAGATCTCCTGTCAAAGGTTCCAAATAGCGGATAATTTTAGGCGATTCATAGCCAACATATATACCTAATCGTCTTTGCGGACCCATTTTAGTGCTGTGTGAGGCGTAATTGGCACATATACCGCACAACCAAAGATGCGTAAGTGTGAAATATCGTGCTCATATCCGATTACCAATGATACGCACTAAACGATTGATTGGCGGTGGGTGGCGAATAAGTATAGCCGCATGCAAAATTGCATAACCCCAGGCAGAAATCGGCAAGTTGGTGCGCAATACCAATGCTCGGGCGATAAGCTGTAACCGCTTAATCATATCCTCGGCAAGGCCATTCTGCGAATGAACGTGGGGGACAGGATGTTCAACATCAATCCCAATCGACATGCAATAGTCGTCAAAAGGCTTTGACGTAAACTCTCCAGCATTGTCCAATCTTAATGACGAGATTGGGAAGTCGGGGTGGTTAGCCCGTAACTTGATGATTTGTGCTAGGAGTTTAGCAAATGCAGCGTTTCTTGTGGATAGCAGAGTGACGTGTGACCATCGCGTCGTTGCATCAACTAGAACCATAAAATATCTGAATGGTCCGCACTCTGGTAGAATAGGTCCACATATGTCCCCTTGAATTCTTTGTAAGAAGCGAATATTTTGTGTTGAGTCTTTAGCAAAGGACGGAGAGGGTATCAACTTTGCTAGTGAACAGGCTTTACAAAACGATTTATGGGCATTAGAAATTGCCACGGAAGCCTCGGGATTTACAAGAGATGCACCGTCAACCTTATTAGGGCGTGCGATTTTTAGTCCCGGTGATACAGTATCAAGCTCACTCACATCAATGCCGATATCGAGTGGTACTTCCAATCGTTTTCTGGACTTAAAAAACGGATGACCATGTGAGTTTTTCAAAATGCGAATCATCATGTCGCGTCCAGGGTGACCGAGTCGGTCATGCCATAGTTGGTATGCTTCGGAATCACACAGTTCGTGACTCACAACATAGGATTCAATAACCCTTATTGTAGTCTGGTATAAACCACTAATTAGACTCATAAGTTTCTCGAGAACGCGGCGTCTTCCGCATTCTGCCAGAGTAACACACAAAAATTCTATCCCATTCTCACAATGTGTATCAAGGTGATAACCGTTGGCATGGATGTCCCTAAAACTTAGCAAGGTTCGGTTTGCTCTTGGGGCATAGAGAGCATTTGTGACATTAATATGCGTACCATTAGGTAGCAAGAAATGAGCAGGTCCCCTCCCTTGAATTACTTGGGAGGAACCAATCATTGTTGTCACTGAGGATATGTATGGCACAATATCCTTGAATAATTGCCTATTCCGAAGAATAGTGTGGGTTGTTCCACTATCAGCAAGGCACTCAATTTCGCCACGAGACATCTACAATAAGACATGAAACTCGATTAGTCTTATGATTAGAGACATAGCAAAAACTCATTTACATCGAGTTTGGGGAAATTCGACCAAGTTGGTTAGGATCAAAATTAGCATAATCGCTGGAAATAATTTCCGCGCAGCTTGACCTTTGTTCACTAAAACAGCAATAACTTCTTCGTTAAGAAGGCTATGGACGAACGGTCAGTTGTTTTGGAAACTAGACTTCCGTATCTTTCAGTCCATAGGTCGTGCACTTTCTGGATCATTAAACTCAGATCTCAGTGCTCGTTTCAATTTTCTATTTTGGTATTTCCCTATTGTTGAGTGATAGAGCAAGGTTGAAGCCTTTTTCAAAGGCATTATTGTTGATACAATACTATGGAAATATGGCCATAGGAGCGTTTAAATACTTTAAAACGCATCTTGGTTTTCGATTTATATCTCTACTAATGATCCATTCGGTAACTCCAACTTGGTAGACTTGCAGAGAAAGTAGGAATGTCGGTACAGCTAAGGCTGTTTAAAAACCACTGATTCCGTTTGAACTCTCAAAACATAAACAAATACCAAGGAGGATGCGCCTAGTCTTGATCAAAAATTTTGATGAAATCCTACCAATATATCAAATTTTTTAACCAAGCAATTCATTGCTAGCAATTATTTTGTGATAAACCAAACATGCTTTCGGAGGGAAAAAATAAAATTCATCTTTGCACAATCACAGCAATTAAAAGAATTTTATTCATCATGGCCAACTTTATTACATTCATGAAAATCCAAAGTAGTTCTCGGAAACTAGAAACAAGACAAAACATAACCAAAGCGTAAAACTAGTCAAAGTCGGCAACATCCATATGTTGGTCTTTGTCCGCAATGGTGAGAGGAGGGATCTCAGTCTGGATCTCAATATGGTTCACCTCCGTATTCTCATTATCTTCTTCCATGTAATTCGACTCTTGAGTCAAATATTGTTTATAGTGCTTGTAGTAAGCTTGGATGTTCTTTGGCGCTTTGCAATTGCGGTAAGTTTGCTTCTTCGATCCGCAAGTATAGCAATTCCGGCCTTCCTTTGGAGTGGTTCCATTCCCGGCGGCAGGAAGCGGCCCACGTGGTTGGGTTCCACTAGGTCCCGTGGCCGAGCCACCTTGCCTCTTCCACACGTTGGAACGACGACCTCGTCTTTTCCCTCGCTTGCTCGAGTCATGCATCCGTGGTGCTTGCAAAAACTGAATAGTGTTGCCTTTTCTATTTTGTCGTGGTGCTTTCCTGTGGGTAGCCTGATTCACTTCCGGAATCGGTTTCGTACCAGCTGGGCGCGCATTGCTATTGAGAATAATTTCATGGTGCCTTTCTTTTTTCGCGAGGTGGGAGATAAGGTCACTAAAGTTCTTAATTCTCCCTTCCTCATAGGCAACGCGCAGCTGATGAGCAATTACACTTGCTCCGACGGGAAACGTGTTAAGAGTCTTCTCGATCAAATCTTGATCAGACTTCTTGACACCACAAAAACCAAGATCAGCGCGAAGATCGAGGATAGCTTGATTATAGGCTTCCACATTCGCATAATCCAAAAATCGGATTTGCTCCCACTGAAGTTGCAATTTGGGGAAGCGCTGGTCATGCACATTATTAAATCGTTGTTCGAGTGTATCCCATAGTTCTTTGGGGGTTTGCAAGTTCATATAACACTTTTTCAACAACGGATGTATATGTCTACGCAAGTACATCAGTGCATTAGCCTTGGTTTCCTAGCTCGGTTCTTGAGCGGTAGGCTCGTTAGAGGGAAAGATGGTGGTGGTAAATCTCTTACCGACGAACGCCAAACGAACGTCTGAGACCCACCTATGGTACTCCTTACCAGCATGGTCAAGGATGTCGAACTCCGGATGAACATTGGAGCTTTGTGCCATCTACAAGATATAAACAAGAGGAAGTTAGTCTTGTTGGATTTTCAGTGACAATGTAAACGGTCACAATCGATGCTTTTAAAAGCGTGTAACATAACCGTTACTCGATTTACTTCCCTTAATTGTTGTTTAGTAAAGTCGACAAAAAACGGCGATATCAGATCGCACCCAGATACGTGGTGTATGCAACAACCACAAGTATCGACTTTTCAACAATTCCGTGACTCCCCCAGGACCGTCACACAGTTTTCTTCGACACGCAGAGATACCGACTTCTCTCGCGGTCTCATACACCGCAAAGTAACGTGGGAGATAAAGAACCCAAAACCCGTGTCCCCAAAAGAAAAATTCCCAAAAGGAGAGAATTGAAATAGGGACAAGTTAGATAATTACCTCGATTATAAAATTAGGCACGTGCTGAATCTGTGGTGTGCTTCGATCTACCGGTTGGTACTCGATGCGACGACGTGAAACCGGAGGCGCAATTTTGGCGGCTTCCGAAGATAAGTTGATGTTCGGGTTTTGGTCCGAGAGTCGGAACCGGGTCGGACTAGTGCGGATCGAGCCGGTCATGGCGGCGGTCTTGGCGGGCAGTCTTGGCGGGCGTGGCCGGTGGCGGCAAGCGGCGTGGCGTGGCGGCAGTGCTGGCGCGCGGCAGCGGCTGCTTTGGCGGCGGTCAGCTGGCCCGGCGGCTTTAGGCGGATCGGCGGCGCGGTGATCAGGCGGCGAGCGCGGCGGCGGGCAGTGGCGGCGAGCTGTGGCGCGGCGTGAGCGGTGGCAGCGCGGGCATGCAATGGCAGGCGGGTGGCAATGGCGGCAAGCATGAGGTGGTAGCAGCAGCGAAGCGGCGGTAAGGTCCGGTGGTGGATGGCGGCGGTGGCGCCCGGCAGGCGCGGTGTCGGCGACGGAGGCTGACGGCGGCGGTGCTCGGCGGTAGGGCTTGGCCGATTTTTTTTTTCTTTCGTTCGAGCTACGTGCTGTTAACGTGTTTGAGGAGAAAAGTAAAGACAGCAAATCAATTGTATTGATAACAATGAATAGAGGGGCCTTTATATAGGCATTACAAAGAAAGTCTTTCCATACATAGGATTCCTAGTTAAGGTAAGACATCTAACAGGATCCAACTACTTATGGAAGAGTCTAGAACCTTCCATAACTCTTATCCCCCTACAACTAGTATTAGGTAAGACACCAATACGGGAAGGATTTCCCGGAACAAAAATAAATATTTATATAATACTACTAATTGTTAATAGGAAAATAAATTTCTTTTATTTTTCTACACACTAAATAATAAAAAATAAGCCTTCTTTACTTGTTTAAATCTAACGTCAATTATTGGAATAATTGAACTGAAAATATCAAATTCCAGAAATTCATTCTCATCTCTCACCTAATAATCGATTATCATATATATCTCGGTGTGTGTGTGTATATATATATATATATATATATATATATAGAGAGAGAGAGAGAGAATGAATATGAGTTTGTCACACATGTAAGCTTACATGCGAAATCTTCTAAAATTTTCTAATAAGAAAACATTAAAACAACCTCATTAATTTGTATTATGTCCCTTCACTATATTAGTGTTTCCACTTAATTGCATCATATATAATATCTTTAACGTTGGATTTCCTATAATATATGCTTCTTTTACATCATATTGTTGGGTGTTTTATGTTACCTAACCAATTCACTTTAGTTTAAACAATTGTTTGCTTAAATTCACGATTAAAGTGTTGCACTACTCATGCATTGGATCTACTACTCATATTTTGAAATAAAAATCAATCCAAGTGACATAATTTTAGATGATTTAGAGTGGTTTCATATGTAAGCTTACATGTGAGACAACATCATATTCACTTTTCTCATATATTTAATGTTTTCTTGTTAAACGATATTATTTGAGAAGATTTCACATGTAAACTTACATGTGAGACAGCCTCATATTCACTTTCTTCCTCGATATGTTCAAGCAAAGCGTATACTTGGTCAAAGGGTATGGGGACAATATTAAAAGGTATTACTAAATACTGCCCTAAATTACTAGTCACCGCCCTTAAAAATTACATTTTTGCCCTTCACTACTATTGAATCTCTCTCTCTTATCTCTCACTACTTTTCTCTCTCACTACTATCTCTCACTTCTCCCTACCCGCCATCGCTGCACCGCCGCTGTCGTGTCGTCGCACCGCCGCCGCCGTGCCGTAGCATCGCCACACTACTCTCACTTTGGTGAAATTGACGCAGGCGTCTGGAATTTCCGCCTGTACCATGGTACAGCGTCTATTGTAGACGCCTGCACCATGGTGTAGGCGTCTATTCCGACGCTGCGCCATGGTGGAGGCGGAAACTCCGAGCTTTGCACCATGGTGCGGCGTCTATAATAGACGCCTATACCATGGTGCGTGCATCTCAATTTCGCTGTACCATGGTGCGAGCATCTATTGTAGACGCTTGCACCATGGTATAGGCGTCTATCCCGCACGCCGCACCATGGTGCAGGCGGAAACTCTAGATGCCTCCACCATGGTGCAGGCGTCTGGAATAGACACCTACACCATGGTGTAGGCGTCTACAATAGACGCCTGCGTCAATTTCATCGAAGTGAGAGTAGTGTGGCGATGCGACTGCACGGCGGTGGTGGTGCGACTGCACGACGGCGATGTGGCGGTGATAATGGCAGGTAGATAAAAGTGAGATACAATAGTGAGAGAGAAAAATAGTGAGAGAGAAGAGAGAGAGAAGTTCAATAGTAATGAAGGGCAAAAATGTAATTTTAAGGGCGGTGACTAGTAATTTAGGACGGTGTTTAGTAATCCAGTATTAAAATTCAAACAGCCCATTTGGATGAACTATTCAAAATGTTCATATATATATAGATAAGATGGATGAGACGAAATGAGCGGAATTTGTGTGCTCCGAATAAGTCAAGATGCAAACAGTTATATCCGTACATTCGAAGCGAGTTATCTGTATTTCTATTAAAAGAGAGTTATGAACATGTGTCACTTTGTAAGTTTTTTAATTTTTATTTTAAAATATAGCTTACACATAGAGATGCATGCTTAAATTTCTAAAAAAAAAAATTAGATATGTTAAAGTAATAATACCCAATGTGTGCCTAAGTCTGTTAGTTTACGGGCTTTCCTAGTTAGGGTATGGTTAGGTCTGCTTGTATGTATTTCTCCCTATTTAAAGGGATGTCATTAATGAAATAATACACACTTTTGCCCTACTTTCTGTCTCAGTTATTTTCCTTTCAACACGTTATCAGCACGTAGTTCCCAACTGAGCAAAGAAAAAATCTCTCCCGATTTTCTGCAAAATTCCGAAAAAAAACGAAAAATCGGATTTTCCCAGAAACCCTTAGCCGCCGCCGGTCATCTTCTTCACAAACCGGCTCGCCGCCTTTCCGCGACCTCACCTTCCCCCTTGGCCAAAACCCTAGCCGTCGACCCTCTAATTTCCGATCTGCAACCGCCGCTCACCTGCAGCAGATCGGACCGCAACTCGTCTTCCCCAAATCAGACCTGCGATTCTCGCACCAGCCTCCCAGACAGTTCACCCACACCGTGGATCCCTTCCCTTCTACTAGATCGGAACTTATCAGAAGCCCCCTGCCCCGTGACTCCTACTCCAGAGCCACCGCGTTCTAGCAACACCCGACTCGACGCCCCTTCCCGTGGATCCCGGCTCCAGCCCTGACCATCCAGGCTTCATTATTGTTCAGATTCCAGCCCACTCGTCCAATCTACTCGGTCCGCGACCCAGACCCAGAAGGCCAGACCCGATTCGATTGTTGACCCGACCTGTAATATCCGAAATTTCTACTACTATTATTTAACATTATTTTATCCGAGTTATGTTGTACATCGTGGAATCTGTACAGTATGGATAAAAAATTGAAGGACTGAGACATCTGTATTGGTATAATTACCGCACTTGGCTGGCAATTGTATTTGAAGATATTGTGTGTCGGGCGTATCGTCTGAGAATATTATTGGAAGGAGTATATGTATTCAGTATGCCGTATGTTCGTATTCTGTATGTCGAGACGTTGGACAAGAATAGCTGAAAATGGCTAAGTACAGCCACGATAGCGCACGCTACGATGTGTACTTAGCGCACATTAAGAGGTTTGAATTACGTACTCTAAGGAGGACCCCTAATGTACGTAAGGCATTCTGGATAAGGTTCGGAAGGTGGCCGACAGGTAGGCCCATGCTTATTATTATCTGCATTTAGCGCACGCTAATGTATATGGTTAGCGCACACTAATATCAGATCGGTCCAAAGGAATCTTGGCTTTGTCAGGTTACTTTCGGCGTGTGGACCCGACTACTTTCAGCGCACGTTCCGCTAAGGTCAACGGTGTAACACCCCCAATCCGCTTAGGGATATTACACGCCGTAGACCCTCTCCTCGAGGATCTACCAGGCTGATAACTAAAATCAAACATCGCCTTTAAGGCTAAAATGACTCGGTAGACCGATTTGGTCTTTCAATAAATACATACAACTCAAATACAACTCATGCCCACGCAGGGGTCAAAATACAACCACACCCGTACAACGGGGAAAGGATACTGCAGCGGAAAAGAAAATACAACTGGATCAATACGACATCAATGGATCCTCGTGTGATTAGTATCGTTCATCTTTCATCATCCTTCGTGCCGACCCTGTGCTATGCTCCAAAACCTGAATGCAAAAATAGACATCCACCCCCCGAATACTCGGGGGTTAGCAAAACTCCACTGTTTCGCTAGTGCAAGTACAAGTGCAAAAATACGAACCATACGATTCACATTCCACGAATAACAATAACCAGGAATCCTCAAAGATCTAAACATAATGAAAAGTACTTCCCGAGGCAAGAGTTTGGGTAAAACATTCCGAAAGCGAAAGACCACAATTAAGGGGAAACAATTTGTAAAACAGTTTAAAATGCCATCGAGAGTTTTAATAGAAAACGATTTAGGATTTTCAAATCCTAATCTTTCCAAAATCAACAGTCTGACCCGAAAGGTTTTATTTTCGCAAATAGAAAACCAACAGCAGTTCACAAGGTTAAAATCCACGTCACGTGTCCTCGGCGGACATAAAATCAAAACAATATAATCGCCCAAGATACGTAAACCTTGGTCACCAAAAATACAACACCAACTCGTGAATCCAGGGCTATACCATTGGATTCCCTTCGCGGCCCCGTCGGACCCTCCCAAGGTGAGCAGAATGCGTTTTCGAAATCATATACACCAACTCGTGAAGTTTTACTCGTGAATCCAGGGCTATACCATTGGAATTCCCTCCGTGGCCCCGTCGAACCCTCCAGAGGTGAGAAAATACATTCACAAAACAAACAACCGCACTCGTGAATCCAGGGCTATACCATTGGAATTCCCTCCGTGGCCCCGTCGGACCCTCCCGAGGTGAGCGAAAATACATGCACACAAATTAGCATATCACACCAAACATATCCAAGAAATCCACCCAAAGGCAACAACGCAAGGCACGACACAATTGTCAAATCACAACGCACCGAAAATCAGAATATATGTATATATATTATCAAAGTACAACAACAACAACAAGCGAATTTACAGGGTTCACGTAATCATCCACAGAACACAACATTCCCAAAACTCATGCGTTTTGAGAGAGGGCCTTTAACAAGGCTAACCGAATTTCTTGAAAGTTCAATTCAAACGATCTAATAAACACATAGAGACGATCACTAATTATCATATCCATAAAATAATAAAAGTATGGGCAAGGTACTTGCCTCGAATAACCACAACGCGGAGAATCGGCCGAAGTAGGTTGGCACGAACCGACTACGAACTCGCTAACTCCATCGAATGCCAATTCGCGATAATAAACTACGGAGGACAATAACAACAATGAAAATGAATTCCATAGCATGACTCAAGGCCGTTGAATTCAAAGAACGAACGACGAATGTTCAAGTGTTTTCCCCAAAACGGCCAAGAACACGATTCGTCCCGACAAAACACGAAAACGGAATTCCAAGTTGAAATATGGATATACAATCCATAGAATATGTTTAACAACATCATTTAACCATAATCGATCCATCGAAAACGGATGAAAAACGAGATCGGGGACAAATCCCCCAAAAAAGTCAATTCGAAGGAAATCAAGAAATATACTTCGATTCGACGAAGAACAATGGATTAAATGATGTTAAACCCGAGAATACTACCAAGATTAATCATACCCATCATGAATTAATCAAAAACACAGAACGAATCGGCCAAAAATGCAAAACCCCCCAAATTCACGAAATTAGGGTTCTAAGGAAGATTACCTTGATTCGCTGGATCAAAGGATGATAACGGATGATTGATTGATGTTATGAACTCAAGAACTTCATGGATTTGTTTTTAAACAACATGGCTTCGTCACCCATGAATCGCCAGCCGCGGACGGAGAAGGAAGGAAATGAAAAACGAGATGAAATGTGACTGCTCTGTCACATTTATACTGGGCCGGACTAGTGCGCGCTAAGCTGCCGAGCTAGCGTGCGCTATTGGCCCAGGCCGCAATCCAGTGACCTACTGGACTAGACTGCTCGGCCAGGTAGCGTGCGCAGCCTTCCGGCCGTAGCGTGTGCTACCTGCCGGCCGTAGCGTACGCAGCGTCCGACAGTAGCGTGCGCTACCTGCCGAGCCTGACCGATTCCAGAACCCCCAGGACTCCACTGTCCAGACCTGCTAGCGTGTGTTAGGTCAGCCGATAGCGTGCGCTACACCTGTCAGTTAGCATGCGCTACGCCGGTTCCTGCCGCACCCATCCGGCCGGTGCCCGCAATCGTCCGGCCAATCCCGCAACCGTCCGGCCAGTACCCGACCACCAGGGCTCGACGACCCGATTTCCGAAAACGCACGGAACGAACACGACGAAAAGTTCGCGGACGACATCAACGACCCGAAATGAAAACATAATACAATAATTAATCATACGCGACCAAGAAACGGGTCGAGACAACAATTACAGATACGAATACCCGTAACTTTGGGTAAATTACAAAATGGCCCAAAACTCCCGAAAATCACGATACGTGATCGAATAACCAAACTGAAGTTCTCAACACGTATAACAAAGTTAAACAAACTTACGGGAAACTCGAAACAGCAGTTTCGACCGAGATTCGCAAGAATCGAACTCAAGTGCGGAAAAGTCGCTAAAAAGCACGGAACTCAACAAAACGACACCGAAACGAACTCGGATGTCAAAAAGTGTAGAATTAATCATTCTCAGAATAATGAAACGGTCATGAGCGAGTCATCAAAACGGACTCTAGCCGAAAAAAGAAATTTACCGAAAATCGAAAATTGCGGGTATTACATTCTACCCTCCTTAAAAGAAGTTTCGTCCCGAAACTTAAAACAAGTAGGGAGAAAAAATATCCCACCCAGAAAACTCAACGAGATACGTAAGAAACGTGTAACTAACGCCCAACGGCGAAACGTTACATACAACACAATGGAATATATGGTGTGAAAACACGCTCCACGACGACCAACACAACGTCGCCGTTAGGGATATAATAAAACCAACAAGTGACAAGCATCAACAAACTGATAGTACAATCAAGTCGATTATCCGAAAAATCACAAAACACACGAACGAAAATCAATACGATTGACCAACCCAACGGTTCATCAATCAAAACGCGAGCCAAACACTGAACAAATACGGAATTCCACTGCCTAAGGGTTGGAAGATCGAAAACGAGACTAATTTCCCGAACTTGAGGGAATTAGGAAGGAGCCTGAACGCTCAACAATCACGAAACGAGAACAAAAACCGGACAAACAAACGATCGAGACAACAAAAATCGAACAATCATGTCCGAAACACGAAGGATAATACAATTCAAACAACAACTCCCAGGATGATCTGGTGAGAACTACAAGACATGCATTCCCATAAGATCCACAGGAAAGGGAATAGCGATTGAAAAGTCACAACGACAAACGAGTTATTCCGAAACAATACCACCCTCGTTCGATCAACAAAAGTAAGGGATAGGGAAAGTTCAGAAAATGTTAAGGAGCATAAACGAGTCGACAGAGTCGAAAATACAGAAATTCAAAATCCGATCCACGTCGAATGGAAGAGTTAATAGAACTAAATGATGTCACTTCCGAACAATTTTCACAAGAGTCGAACCGAACTCGAAAAAGTCACAGCGATAACTAGATCGACCTACAACAAGATCACAGCTCGTTCGGACGATGAAACCGAAATACAGAACAAGTTCATAAAGTATCAACGAGAACGAGCGAGTCGGTAGAATTGAGAAAGAGAGAAATGCAGAAGCCAAAAATAATACGGGTATTATATTCGACTTCTTCTAAAAGAAGTGTCGTCCCCGAAACTCACAACAATGAAATCAAGGTGGCGACACAACAAGCAACCGACAGAAACATCCTTTGAAGGCCTCTCAAAGATGATTCTGATAACTGTGCTGAAGCGCGAACTCCGAAAGTCTCGGTAGCCAATTCGCAAAACTGAATTCGGTGTCCCTCGAGTCCACGCTCGAAATGTGTTACTGACGAGAAGGACAAATTGCACGTACATTCCCCCGACACATCACGGTTGAAATGCCTCGGCTCGGCATACCGAAAATACAAATGCTAGGTACAATGGAACATAACATCACAAAACAACAAACCGGAGATGCCAACTCAGCGCAACAAAGAATCATAACACATATCATACACAACGATTACCATCGTAAAGTAATACACACACAAACACTACAACAACGACGGTATCGTTCGGCGACCTCAACGGCCCGAACGATAACCAGCACATAATTACAACCATCACAAAACAATCACACATGTACACAAACGTACAAGCCCAAGCTTTAACAGCTCACACAGGTGCGATAACACGCTAATCGCCACGAAATGGCAACATTAAAGATCGTCATCACACCTCCCACAAAGGGCTAACAAAACATATGTGTGGCGAACGACTCAACGTTCACACCACCAATTCAATCACAATTCGGAGGGCTAACACCCTAACAACATTACCAACATCATACACACCTTCTCCGACCACAAGCAGGAAATGATGGGTTTTTAAAACGAAAACCACCTTATGAAAACAGTTTGGAAACACCAGTTGATCTTGAGTATCATTTTACAAAAAGTTGAACAAACATCATTTTCGAGACTTTGGAGAACCATTTCACATCGATAAAAAAAACGAGGACACTTTTTCTTAGTGAAAAACTTTCAGAAAAGTGTTTATAAAACACTGAAAATATCTCAAAACATTTTGGTCCTCGAGGTAAAAGAATTTTGAAACATATTGTGGCACCTTGGAAGTGCCACGAGAAAATAATTCAATTTAAATGTACGTCTCGAAATTTATTTTCTAAGATACTCAAGGTTTTCAAAAATAATTCAATGGGCTAGAATGCCCAAAAATGCTCATGTAACAATATTCGTTTAAACATATTATAATATATGCATCAAATCGTACAAAGTCAAGACAATACATGTCTTTTACCGGGAAGACAAACAGTCAATTATCACAGTCAAAAAGACATAAATAATGACAACACTCCTCATACAAACGAAATAAGAGAATCACATGAACGCATCACGAAACCAAGAATCTACATGAAGGTTCCATCACTTAACACAAAATCAAACAAATAGCTCGTGTCACACGAGGCACAACACAAAGAAGGGAGACTTACTTCCACAGGTCGCACGAAGATGATGATCGCCCCTCGATACTAATCACGACCAACAAACTCAGACGACGCGTCGCGACACGACTCAGTCAGACAAAATCCGACGAGACAAAACTCAATAGACACCACTGACCTGACAGCCTAGGTTTCCACAACCTAAGCTCTGATACCATTCTGTAACACCCCCAATCCGCTTAGGGATATTACACGCCGTAGACCCTCTCCTCGAGGATCTACCAGGCTGATAACTAAAATCAAACATCGCCTTTAAGGCTAAAATGACTCGGTAGACCGATTTGGTCTTTCAATAAATACATACAACTCAAATACAACTCATGCCCACGCAGGGGTCAAAATACAACCACACCCGTACAACGGGGAAAGGATACTACAGCGGAAAAGAAAATACAACTGGACCAATACGACATCAATGGATCCTCGTGTGATTAGTATCGTTCATCTTTCATCATCCTTCGTGCCGACCCTGTGCTATGCTCCAAAACCTGAATGCAAAAATAGACATCCACCCCCAGAATACTCGGGGGTTAGCAAAACTCCATTGTTTCGCTAGTGCAAGTACAAGTGCAAAAATACGAGCCATACGATTCACATTCCACGAATAACAACAACCAGGAATCCTCAAAGATCCAAACATAATGAAAAGTACTTCCCGAGGCAAGAGTTTGGGTAAAACATTCCGAAAGCGAAAGACCACAATTAAGGGGAAACAATTTGTAAAACAGTTTAAAATGCCATCGAGAGTTTTAATAGAAAACGATTTAGGATTTTCAAATCCTAATCTTTCCAAAATCAACAGGTCATGACCCAAAGGTTTTATTTTCGCAAATAGAAAACCAACGTGATTCACAAGGTTAAAATCCACGTCACGTGTCCTCGTGGACATAAAATCAAAACAATATAATCGCCCAAGATACGTAAACCTTGGTCACCAAAATACAACACCAACTCGTGAATCCGGGCTATACCATTGGATTCCCTTCGTGGCCCGTCGGACCCTCCCAAGGTGAGCAGAATGCGTTTTCGAAATCATATACACCAACTCGTGAAGTTTTACTCGTGAATCCAGGGCTATACCATTGGAATTCCCTCCGTGGCCCCGTCGAACCCTCCCGAGGTGAGCAAATACATTCACAAAACAAACAACCGCACTCGTGAATCCAGGGCTATACCATTGGAATTCCCTCCGTGGCCCCGTCGGACCCTCCCGAGGTGAGCGAAAATACATGCACACAAATTAGCATATCACACCAAACATATCCAAGAAATCCACCCAAAGGCAACAACGCAAGGCACGACACAATTGTCAAATCACAACGCACCGAAAATCAGAATATATGTATATATATTATCAAAGTACAACAACAACAACAAGCGAATTTACAGGGTTCACGTAATCATCCACAGAACACAACATTCCCAAAACTCATGCGTTTTGAGAGAGGGCCTTTAACAAGGCTAACCGAATTTCTTGAAAGTTCAATTCAAACGATCAAATAAACACATAGAGACGATCACTAATTATCATATCCATAAAATAATAAAAGTATGGGCAAGGTACTTGCCTCGAATAACCACAACGCGGAGAATCGGCCGAAGTAGGTTGGCACGAACCGACTACGAACTCGCTAACTCCATCGAATGCCAATTCGCGATAATAAACTACGGAGGACAATAACAACAATGAAAATGAATTCCATAGCATGACTCAAGGCCGTTGAATTCAAAGAACGAGCAGCGAATGTTCAAGTGTTTTCCCCAAAACGGCCAAGAACACGATTCGTCCCGACAAAACACGAAAACGGAATTCCAAGTTGAAATATGGATATACAATCCATAGAATATGTTTAACAACATCATTTAACCATAATCGATCCATCGAAAACGGATGAAAAACGAGATCGGGGACAAATCCCCCAAAAAAGTCAATTCGAAGGAAATCAAGAAATATACTTCGATTCGATGAAGAACAATGGATTAAATGATGTTAAACCCGAGAATACTACCAAGATTAATCATACCCATCATGAATTAATCAAAAACACAGAACGAATCGGCCAAAAATGCAAAACCCCCCAAATTCACGAAATTAGGGTTCTAAGGAAGATTACCTTGATTCGCTGGATCAAAGGATGATAACGGATGATTGATTGATGTTATGAACTCAAGAACTTCATGGATTTGTTTTTAAACAACATGGCTTCGTCACCCATGAATCGCCAGCCGCGGACGGAGAAGGAAGGAAATGAAAAACGAGATGAAATGTGACTGCTCTGTCACATTTATACTGGGCCGGACTAGTGCGCGCTAAGCTGCCGAGCTAGCGTGCGCTATCGCCTGTGCCGCAATCCAGTGACCTCATCGACTAGACGCTCGGCCGGGTAGCGTCGCGACCTTGGCCGTGGCGTGTGCTACTGCCGGCCGTAGCGTGCGCGGCGTCAAGCGATGGCGTGCGCTACTGCCGAGCCTGACCGATTCGTAACCCCTGTGACTCCACCGTCGGACACTGCTAGCGTGTGTTAGGTCAGCCGATAGCGTGCGCTACACCTGTCAGTTAGCATGCGCTACGCCGGTTCCTGCCGCACCCATCCGGCCGGTGCCCGCAATCGTCCGGCGATCCCAGAACCGTCCGGCCGATGCGACCACCAGGCTCGGCGGACCGATTTCCGAAAACGCACGGAACGAACACGACGAAAAGTTCGCGAACGACATCAACGACCCGAAATGAAAACATAATACAATAATTAATCATACGCGACCAAGAAACGGGTCGAGACAACAATTACAGATACGAATACCCGTAACTTTGGGTAAATTACAAAATGGCCCAAAACTCCCGAAAATCACGATACGTGATCGAATAACCAAACTGAAGTTCTCAACACGTATAACAAAGTTAAACGAACTTACGGGAAACTCGAAACAGCAGTTTCGACCGAGATTCGCAAGAATCGAACTCAAGTGCGGAAAAGTCGCTAAAAAGCACGGAACTCAACAAAACGACACCGAAACGAACTCGGATGTCAAAAAGTGTAGAATTAATCATTCTCAGAATAATGAAACGGTCATGATCGATTCATCAAAACGGACTCTAGCCGAAAAAAGAAATTTACCGAAAATCGAAAATTGCGGGTATTACAAACGGATGTTTGCTACGAAGGATTAGCGCACGCTAAGCATGAGGCTTAGCGCACTCTAATGGTAGATCGGACAAAAGGGTATCTTTGCTTTGTCGGGTGCTTTCGGCGTGTGGACCCATCTTTGGAGTATGCAGACAAACGAGTCAACTATGAGTAGCGCACGCTATGATCGGACACTTGCGTACGCTAAATAGAGGCATTTACATACGCTATTGCATGGGCATTGCGTACGTAAATCATTGTACGAAGTAAGGCAGTAGCCTCTGGACTTCGATAGCGCACGCTATCAAGGAAGGATAGCCCATGCTAGGTCTGTAGCGCACGCTAAATACAAGTTTTAGCGCACGCTAGTAATGTACAGTATATATATGTGAAGTTGGACATTTTTCTTCATTTTCGTCCATTCCTTCCTTGCAACCGATATAGAGAGTTCTTAGAGAGATGTTTGAGGTTCCAAACACTGGATTATGGTGGAGTTAATCGTCCATAACAACATTTGGAGCTTGAAAGTGATTTAGAATGGATTCAACCTTGGGATTCAATCCATTCCTTCAAAAGAGGTAATTACTCTTCACCTTTGGATTTCATTTTAGATTGAATATTGATGTTCTTGAGTTGATGATTAACATATAAATAAGTTGATAAGCATGAGATGGATTACCGGATTATGAGGATGTTGTTGTTGATATATGGATATTGATATGATTCTTGTGGTTTGAATTGTGTTGTTCGTCTTCTTGAGATAAGTTGGCTAATCCTTCTTCTCATTTTCAGATATTGATGTTATTGTTGATGATTACTCTCTGTAATGATAGATTATGGAAATGTTATTATGGTTCTTGGCGTTTCATGATGTTTTTATTGAGGAAGAAGATGACATATGGATATATATGACTTGGATTATGAGTTGGATGATTATTTATAGGATAAAGGATATCGGATTATGTTGTGTTGATGACTATGAATATGGTTTCGAATCACTTAGTATTCTTCAAGGACTTTTGATAAATAGAACATAGCAAGACGATTGTATGTTGATTTATGATTGATTAATGGTATATATCATGCGAGTATGATAAGGAGGTTGAACCTGGAAAGATTGTGATTGATCTTGGAGTACGATTTCCTTTACATTTGTATCCGTAATTGCAAGGTCTTAAGTCGATACTTGTAAGACATGCAATTGTATAACATTAGCGAACGCTGACCGACTGGCTAACGCACGCTAAATGAAGTGACTTAGCGCACGCTACGATATATGATACGTGGGCTAAGTGGTCAGGCAGTGTAGTATATCGTGTTGTGGTTATGAATTCGTACTGGTTTGAGTTGGATTGTTCAGCCTATGTTTAACCGAGGTATTGTAGAACCATTGGGTTTGTTGATTGGTTATATCGGTTGTTGATTATTATCGAATGTGTGTTAATTGATTATTTTAATATGTTGAGATTATTGATCGGTGATTAGAACCATGCTTTGCGGTCGTGTTCGAGAATGTTCATAGATTGCTTTGGTCAGGGCTGAGGAGCTCGTAGACGAAGGCAATGGAATTGGTAACGGCTTCCTCATTGTTGTATCGGTATTGAGGCAAGTATATTACTTGTTCAGTTTATAATATTTAATGAATAGTTTATGTTTCATTCGTTTATAATTCGTATAGCAATGATTATAATTGTGAACACAGGAGATTTGGGATTATAAGTTGTTTTCAGATTTTGGGAATCTAAATCATAATGTATATGATTTACTTTTGTTATTGGTATACTTGGGTATCAAGGATACATTGAGATAAAGCGAAGATATGAAATATCTGTAGTCCGTGATATTTTGGACCGTCGAATATTGAGGGTAATGGTTCGTGATGGTTTAGACATCAAGATTGCTCTCAAAGGACTCGGGGCAAGTACTCTAATCATTTTTGTCAGTTCATGTCGATCATGTTGTGATACATTGTGTATTGTTGTTGTCATGCATTTGTGTATTGTTGTTAATATGCATTTGTGTATTGTTGTCGTATGTCCACCAGGCGTTGGTCTGATGGGATCATCATGGGAATCTATAGCTGTGTGTGCTGGATTGTTGGACAGGTATTTCCACCATGCGTTGGTCCGACGGGATCATCATGGGAATCTATGTTATGTGCGCTGGATCATTGGATTACCATGTGTTGTTGTTGTGCATATGTATATTAAGGGTTATCCACCCCGTGTTGGTCTTTCAGGATCATCTTGGGATCTATGCTGTGTGCGCTGGATCATCGGATTTCCATAAGTATACATTGCTGTTGTTATCGTGGGCATATGGATGTCGTCATGCGAGTATGCATTTGTAGGTATTGTGTTAGGACCATATCCGTATGTTGTATTGATCTGATCTCGGATTAGACTGACATGATTGTCGCGGCATCACATATCTTGAGGTATGTTCCGTATTTCTTTTGGTATTTGTCTTTGATGGACAATTGGTTATCGTGTTGGAATTTGATGATGTTATCCTATGGATCGAAGTGGTCATAGCTGGTACATTATCGCATTACGAGTTATGATGATGTTTTGAGAATCATGGGTATTGCTTGAGGTACCGTATGGATGTTATGTTTGAGTTTATTGGTTAATCGAGATTATGAGATGTACAATATGATAATGGTTATTTTGACAAGGATTTTTCGAGTAAGTAAAGTTACGGCGGTAAGATTACATTGGTCCTATTCTTGCTTAGTATTTTCATTGGTATGTAATTATTGATGCGACGGGATTGATATCATTGTTGAGTATTATGGCTGACCCTGTCGTGGGCTTTCTTTTTAGGTTCTTTGGATATCAAGCTTGTAGCGGTCGTAAAGAGATGAGCTTCCCGGAGGATACTGGCTATGGCATGTGTTTGTGAATCAAGTATTCGGATTATATGTTGTATTCCGCTGCCAGAGTATTTTTAATTGTTGTCCTTTCCGCTGCGTGAGTATACTTGAATGCCCTTTTGTTTTTTGGTAACTTGAGTTACTTTGGAAAATCGTTTTCTAAACTATTGAGTTTCGGCTGTTTGGCCTTGTCCTTTCAAATGATATTTTACGACGGTTTTGATAAATGAGTTTTTTATAAAGTCTTCGAATATTTTTAAAAGATAGTACCGTCGTTAGTCTCTTGGACGTTTGTAAATATTTTCGAAAATGTCTTTTAGCCTTGTGGGTTCCATCTCGGGGCCCACGACGCTGTAATATTCCTGGATGGCTCTGGGGGTGTTACAGAATATGGTATCATAGCTTAGGTTGATAAAACCTAAACAGTAGGGTCGATTCGAGTCGTGCTTTTATCGTGTCATTCGAGTTGTCGATTGACGAATTCTAGAGCCCTGGGTTTTGTTGTTCACTCGGGCTTGTGCGTTATGTGATTTACCAGTGTAGTACTGGGGTTGTTGTAAACTTTTCCAAATGGTATTAGCATGTTTTTTCGGATAGAGATGTACTGTGTTCTCGAGTTGAACTGAGTTTGCAAAATGTGTGTTTTGAAAATATCTGTGTCGAGTATTTTTCTAGAGTTGAGACATGTGCCAGTATCACGGGGAATCATCGGCTTCACGATCTGTAAGTATTTGGAATTTTGAATTGCATTGAGATTTATTGCCATTCTAAGCTGATATGCTTTGAGATTCAGAGAGATATTGTGCGTCACAGTATAAGGTAACATAGTTGGGACAGGATTGATGATCTTGAGAAGCTGTGATTTTGGAAATCAATATGTCGGTTAAATTTTGGAACGGAGTTGTGCATTTGGGAGAAATGTTGTGGATGGTCGAGAAGAACATGTAGTAATGTTAGTTCATTTTGAGGTATATGAAACTGTTTTTAAGCATTTGAAAATGAAACTTTTCAAAATGAATGTTTTACAGATGTTTTACGAAAAATGATTTTGGGCCGAGACCCAATAAATTTTGAAATAGTTTTATAATTCAGGACTTGGGGTCCAAAAGGGGTTTTATACTTTTAAACTTCTTGTAATGTGGAACGGGATATGGGCTGAGACCCTAATATTTCAAAAAGGCTTTTCTGTTTTCTAAAACTCCCGAGATTTGTAAAACACTGTACTAATCGTTTATGCATTTTATTACTACCTTTTGGGGTTTTGATTTATTTGTTCAAATGAGACTTCTCGAGTAGTCTTTCGCTGTGTTTGATTTGTTGATTATTCAATGTTTTATCATAGCATAGTTGAGATGATCCAGGATGGGATAATGGTTGACGTTGCGAGTCATATATGGAAAAAAGAGTTTTTATCGGAGTCTATATATTGAGATTTTGGAACTCTATCGTGTGGTTTTTCGATGGAATGCCAGTGGATTTGGTGACGAGCCGAACTGGTATACAGGAGTATGGATGTAGTTAAGCATTTGCATAATTCCATTTTATTTAAGCCTGTGTATTCAAAAAGAATTCTCATCGAGAACTTGATGTAAGCAAGCCGATTTAATTTTTCGAAAATTGATTTCGTGGTCTTACGAAAATTTATGTTTTGAGTTTTGAAATTCTTGAAAGAACTTTCGAAAATTTGTCTTCTTGACGAAACAATATGATTTCAAACTGGCTTTGAAAATGCGATTGATATACATACACATTTAGTGCATGGTGCATATCATGGTGAAGTTATGCGTGTGACTCACAAACTGGATAAAACATCGATGGTACTATGAAAAGAGATTCGAACTTTAGTATGGTAGTTTGGTTATCCAGGGATGATCGGTTGGTTGATTAGATAAGAGAAATATACTGCGTGTTGTAGATTGAGGTACAAGATATTATTTTGGAGCTTTGGGTTTTGTGAAACCGGGGCATATGTGCTATGTGGCCCTATTGGTGTGGTAGTAGCGCGATTTTACCATAGTGATTTTTGAATGATTTCTTTGTAAGTGTGAATTTGGGGATGGTGACCCCAGGATGGATTTTTTGGATATCGATTGGTCGTTTCCCCTCCATGTATGATTGGGTATGTTCGACGGTTTGTGACGGGTTATTTATACGCCGAGGGTTGTGTTCAATGGTTGAGTATGTTTCTCTGAGATCCACTGCATGTAATTGGTGTAACGTTTTGAGAATTTTATTCATCCGAATATCTGTCTCTGTGGTTCTATGTTCATCGTGTTGGAGCTTACTATGTGAGGGTATTTTCGATTACCGTTGATCGTTCATTGGTGATATTGGAATTTATCATATTGATGATATACTCGGTTGTGCTTGGACCTTTGGTTGGTCATATTGGAGTTTATCATGTTGATGATATTCTCAGTTGTGTTTTGACCTTTGGATTGGTCGTATTGGAGTTTATCATGTCAATGGTATTTTCGGTTAATTTATTGGTTAATCATTGTTAATGGTCGTATGAGCGTTCGAATCTTGTGTTGATGGTTTCGGGATATTTTGGTTGAACGGTTTGTCTCTTTATGATGGATTGCAAGTTTCGAGGACGAAACTAATTTTAAGTGGTGTAGTATGTAATATCCGGAATTTCTACTACTATAGTTTTACATTATTTTATCCGAGTTATGTTGTACATCATGGAATCTATACAGTATGGATAAAAAATTGAAGTACTGAGACATCTGTATTGGTATAATTACCGCACTTGGTTGACAGTTGTATTTGAAGATATTGTGTGTCGGGCGTATCATATGAGAAAATTGTTGGAAGGAGTATATGTATTCAGTATGCCGTATGTTCGTATTCTGTATGTCGAGACGTTGGATAAGAATAGCTGAAAATAGCTAAGTACAGCTAAGATAGCGCACGCTACGATGTGTACTTAGCACACGCTAAGATGTTTGAATTACGTACGCTAAGGAGGACCCCTAACGTGTTGGGATTCGGTGCCTAAAACGAAGGCCCAGCGGAAGCGGTAAAACGAAAATTAATTCGATCCGAATCCCTACGAGGATCAATCGAGCTACGTATATCGAATATTAAACGAAACACAAGAGATACAAGAAACTTACCCTTGTAGTCCGTTGATTAAATGGATTCCTTCTCTTGAGCAATTCACCAAGCTATAGTTGAATTCCCTACGATCTAATTTGCTCCAAGCTCTTGGATGATCCAACGCCAAAAGGACCGCGTCTCTACTTTCCACGCGTCGGAGAAACAAACGGAACGACGATCACCTTGCTATCCTCCGAGGATACGGCTAGAGCTAGGATGATGAAGCTTTTGATTGTGATTTTAACACTTTAAGTGTATAACTCACTATCTCTCAATATATCTTGAATTTTCTCCAAGAGAACTCAAGAACAAGGTGAAGAACAAGAGGAAGACTTAAGAAAAATTATTTTCTGTGTCACTCTCTCTAACTTACGGTTGGAATGCAAGTGTTCAAGTGAGAGTTAATCTTCCCACTTTTATTCTTCAATCAAATCACCTACCCTCAAGATATCTCCACATATCTTGTCTCCTAGATACCTTATGTCTCCCACCAATTAAGGTGGAGACAAGGACTAAGGAAAAGGGGAGGAAATGGGCGGCCATCTAGAAGGAGCCGGGCGAGTTCGGTCTGTTTCGGACTCCCGTGAGTCCAAACAGATAAACTCCGATTCCGTTCTGATGTATTTATATCGATTAATTAATCCAATTAATTAATCATATCAAATACATAGTAACATAATTAATTTCTCCAAGAAATAATTATATTCATGAATTAAATTAATCACCCAGTAATTTATTTAATTCATTAGGCTGTAAATTAATTTATCCAATAAATTAATTTAGACATCCAATGTTCCAATAAATTAGATATCCCATATCTATTATTTATAATGAGAGAATAAGCTCGATTCATTCCGACGTCAATCCTATTGCGCGACTCGGTAGGTTCGTCTCAGTCAGCAATGGGAGGAACCAAAGAGTAGTAGCACCACCTAGCCAGCCTGTCGGCTTACACTGTACCCCAACTGAGAACGAATGATGGGATCATTCAAGAACCATTCTGTCGTGAATACCAGTATACGTATAAACCCTTCTTTCAAATATCCCGATCAAGTTATAGGGTCACGGTCAGTTAAACCCTATCTGTACTTGACGCTATGCATGCGTTAGTGCAAATCAAGATCATCGAGCTCTCATGTATCCAATACAACTAGCTCCAATGCTTTGGCCAAAGACTTATGATCTCGTCTGCCAATAACCGCATAGGACATATAACCCGCTCACTAACAGGAGAAAGAATTCTATCTTAGTATTCAATAGGACCTGCTACTTTCCCGTCAAGATGCACGTCGAGGTTGACCCCCACCTTACGGTTTACAGGGTCGAACTATTCTAATGAAAATCTTGACGTCACAAGCACATCCCTACTAAATCCTTAAGTCGAAGCTTCACGAATACCTATCACAACCTTCCGATTCCGTCATTGACTGTCCCGGAGTGAAATACGTATGACGAATCGAGGGTGAGTCGGTTCGAGTACACTAATCCAATTAGCATACCTACAACGTGTGCTCCCACTAACCATTAGCGTTCGACAGGCACTCTCCATTTCAAAGAACACGTCATACATGTAATATCCGTACTTTCTATTTTTGGTAATTTCTATTATTGGGATATGTTCGTTTCGGACGACTCGTTGTTGCTGTTTTGATATTCTGAACCTATTTTGTTCTTGGAGCTTTTCCGTTTAAATGAGTTTCGAGGATGGTTTTGCATAATTTCATCTTGAATTATATTTTGTCGCATGTACATTCGATTCTCGTAAAACTCGTTCATTTTCGTCATTTCTTGGTTTGCGTAAGTTTGTATGGTTGAGTTGGTCGTGTTGAGACTTTTGGTTTGTTAATCCGACATCGTATCGTGATTTTCGGGCACTTGGGCCATTTTTGTAATTTCCCATAAGTTTAGGGAATTTCACTTTCTTTGTCGTATTACGGACTCTGCGGTGGTCGGAGTTGTATTTTCTTTCAGCGCTCAACTCTGTCGTCTTGAATACTCCGTATTTGTGCTTCTGGAATCTGGCCTTGCGTTGCATTTCGATTTTTGTGCTGTCGGCAGCAGTGTACTGAGCAGTACTGGACTGCTGCCTGAGTAGCGCACGCTACTCCTGGTTTCCTTGCGTGCGCTATCACTGCGTGGTTACCGTACGCTAACTTGGAGTTTTTAGCGTGCGCTAACGATTTCAGCGGATCGACAGAGGTTCAAGATTGATCTTGGACCAGTAGCGACGCTAATTCGGCCACGCACGCTAATTCCTAACCTTAGCGCACACTAATCATGTTAGCTTGCGTACGCTAACGGGAGGACAGTAGGCTGACTGCATTCCCACACCCCATTAGCGCACGCTAAGTCTTGTGCGTAGCGTGCGCTAAGCCTATTTAATATAAATAGGACAGCAGCAGCCAACTTCGTCATTTTTCCGTCTTTACTTATTCTCTTCAGCTTTGGGCGATTCCAGACGAGGGTTATTGCTGATTCCGACCAAATATCATCATCCACTACCATCCGTGCATTCCTTGCGTGAATTCTTCTAGTTCTCAACATTTTCCACCATCCGAATCAAGGTAAGAATCCCTGAAACCCTTGTTTCGAAATTTTGGGGAAATTTTGGGGATTTCTTGTGATTTGACTCTTTTAGTCCGAATTATCATGGATTCTTGCTAGACTTCGATCGTGTACTTGTAATCCTTCGTTTTTATTGAGGAATTGTGGTTTTAAACTCCAAGTTTTCCATTGTTCGTCACTTATAATCGACGATACCCTAGTTATGTTCGACAAATTGTTGCAGCGGGTAGAACAAGGATGTACTCCTGCGTTTTAGTAGTTTTAAGATTGGTTGTTCATTGTTATTGTGTTAGGATTGGACTTATGAAGGTTATTCGAGCCAAAACCTTTCCATTCGTCGTTTTCCTTCACGTCGTATTAATCAGGCAAGTACATGTATTACATTTCGTTATGTATGTTGCGTTTTCGAAATGAATGATGAATTGTCGTTTTCGGGTGTGTGAGTTGTGTTCCTTACACCCGGAGTGTCCGACGGGATGTTTGGGGGTCGATACTAAGGGGTACGGCCGAGGAAGTGGACTTGGGTGCGTGTGTGGTTGAACTTCCACCCAGAGTGTCCGACGAGATGTCTGGGGGTCGATACTAAGGGGTATGGCCGCAGAAGTGGTATCCCACCCGGAGCATTCGACGGGATGTCTGGGGGGTCGATACTAAGGGGTACGGCCACGGGATACCAGTTGTGATTTTGTGATATCGTGATGATTGAAACTGATTTGATCGCCAATGTAGTATTCCGGAATATTTATGGCAAATGATTTCTGATTGAGATGAGTGTGTAAAATTCGTATTTGTATATAATGTTGTGTAATTGTGTACTTACACTAGCTATTCGAATGCTAACCCCTTAAATGGGGGAAATGCGTCTTATGCATTTCAGGTACTGGTCGAACTGAGGAGCTGGCACGGGATGCGCACACAAAGGATGGGCTGGCATGATGATGTGGCTCGAGTCTGTATTTTTTTTATGTTTTGTCATTGCATTTGTCGAGTACTAGAGTTAGACTGTTTACGTTTAAACTTGGTTTAAGTCCCCTGCGTGGGCAATGAATTGGTATTTAACTTATGTTTCATGTACTACGTTAAAATGTTTTGGCCGAGGCCACGGCCTTATTTACTTTTCGAGTGCATCTTTTCGGATTTCATTGTTGTTTATGTGTCATGTGTTAGCCTGGTAGACCTCACAAGGGTTCTACGGCGTGTAATGTCCCGTTTGTGAATTGGGGTGTTACAATAAAAGTCTTCACATAGACTTAACGCCCAGTCAAGTTTCATCGACTTGCGAACGATTAAGTATTTGAGCTATAAACCTTTCCAGTGCCGACCCCCTTATCCAATAAGGAGTGGAACGTTTTGCTCTCAAATACACGGACTAGTTTCTATATGTATCTTTACGAGTTAGGAATGCCAGTAACTACCAATAAATAAAGAAACATCCATTGCCTTATATTAATGATTTACATAATTACAAGTATAATGCTCTCACTCAACATCCTCAAAGTGGCATTCGAGAGCATACGCCTAACATAACGTACGTAAGGCATTCTTGATAAGGTTCGGAAGGTGGCCGACAGGTAGGCCCAGGCTGATTATTATCTGCATTTAGCGCACGCTAATGCATATGGTTAGCGCACGCTAATATCAGATCGGTCCAAAGGAATCTTGGCTTTGTTAGGTTACTTTCGGCGTGTGGACCCGACTACTTTCGGTGCACGTTCCGCTAAGGTCAACGGATGTTTGCTACGAAGGATTAGCGCATGCTAAGCATGAGGCTTAGCGCACGCCAATGGTAGATCGGACAAAAGGGAATCTTTGCTTTGTCGGGTGCTTTCGGTGTGTGGACCCATCTTCAGAGTATGCAGACAAACGAGTTAACTATGAGTAGCGCATGCTATGATCGAACACTTGCGTACGCTAAACAGAGGCATTTACGTACGCTATTGCATGGGCATTGCATACGTAAATAATTGTACTAAGTAAGGCAGTAGCATCTGGACTTCGATAGCGCACGCTGTCAAGGAAGGATAGCGCACGCTAGGTCTGTAGCGCACGTTAAATACAAGTTTTAGCGCACACTAGTAATGTACAGTATATATATGTGGAGTTAGACATTATTCTTCATTTTCGTCCATTCCTTCCTTGCAACCGATTGATAGAGTTCTTAGAGAGATGTTTGAGGTTCCAAACACTTGATAATGCTGGAGTTAATCGTCCATAACAACATTTAGAGCTTGAAAGTGATTGAGAATGGATTCAACCTTGGAATTCAATCCATTGCTTCAAAATAGGTAATTACTCTTCACCTTTGGATTTCATCTTGGATTGAATATTGATGTTCTTGAGTTGATGATTAACATATAAATAAGTTGATAAGCATGAGATGGATTACCGGATTATGAGGATGTTGTTGTTGATATATGGATATTGATATGATTCTTGTGGTTTGAATTGTGTTGTTCGTCTTCTTGAGATAAGTTGGTTAATTCTTCTCCTCATTTTCAGATGTTGATGTTATTGTTGATGATTACTCTCTGTAATGATAGATTATGGAAGTGTTATTATGGTTCTTGGTGTTTCATGATGTTTTTATTGAGGAAGAAGATGACATATGGATATATATGACTTGGATTATGAGTTGGATGATTATTTATAGGTTAAAGGATATCGGATTATGTTGTGTTGATGACTATGAATAGGGTTTCGAATCACTTAGTGTTCTTGAAGGACTTTTGATAAATAGAACATAGCAAGACGATTGTATGTTGATTTATGATTGATTAATGGTATATATCATGCGAGTATGATAAGGAGGTTGAACCTGGAAAGATTGTGATTGATCTTGGAGTACGATTTCCTTTACATTCGTATCCGTAATCGCAAGGTGTTAAGTCGATACTTGTAAGTCATGCAATTGTATAACATTAGCGCACGCTAGCCGACTGGCTAACGCACGCTAACTGAAGTGACTTAGCGCACGTCTGATAAGTGTCAGTTTTGTACACTTATCCATGGTTTGTATCGATAAAATTCACCCATAATTGAGCTAGTCTTCTCGTTTTTTGCTTTTAAATAATTAGTTCTAATAATTTTATTTTTATCGGATGATGATCGGATTAAATAACTGATTTACTCAAGAAATAACATGTTTATTAAATATTCTCTTTGTTGAATTTTGATATATTCATGTTGTATGGATTTCTGAGACGAATTCGACAGTCTTTCCGGATTCAAAATCAGAGTTATATATCAAAAGTTATCATTCGAAGAAGATCTGGGGCAAAAACGCAAAGTCTGAGAAATTCTGGGCTGAAAACGTAACTATCAAAGCTTCAAGTGAGCAAATTTACGAAGCCACATTATGGCCGTAACATTCAGGAGTTACGGCCGTAAGTCACCCTAGTTACGGCCGTAACTTCTGAATGTTACGGCCGTAACTCTTGACAGATTGTTATGATTTGTCTAATTTTTTATACTTTTTGTGTATTATTGAGGGGATGGCTGGCATTGATCTGATATAATGTAATAATCCTGGAGTTTTGGAGATATTAGATGACTTTAGGTGTATAAATAGACCCCTTAGATCCTTCATCATTCATCATTCATCTTATAATTTTTCATTTTTTGTAAACTTTTCTTTTTGTGTGAAGAACACACTTGTGTTCTAGAGTGATCTTTGTAAGTGTGGTATAGCATATGTTGTTCAGAGAGTTTATTGCTTCTATCTCCTTTATCTACTAAGGGAGTTATGATCAATTCTTTCTCTTGATTCAACTAATAATGACCACAAAAGCTTGTAATATGTGTAATAAACCCTTCATGGGCTAAGTAATCTTTAGTTGGGATTATAAACAAGGTTAGTCATGTTATTTATGTTTGTATAAAGATCTATTGTGAATTACTTATTATTGTGTGTGATTTTTATTGTTTTAACAATCTTTATTTATTTGGCCAATAAATGACGATATTTATGGTCTTCATATGTTTCGAAAGAAAATATGTTTGATTAGATCAAATGATCTTCACTCTAAGTTGTTCTAGGGGATATAAATATGCCCCTAGTCCTTAGATGATTCTTTGAGTTATTTTCATAAATCCTAATGCAATGTATTGAAGCCAATCAACATAGAAATATAGTGGATTGATTCAATATGTAAGGGGCGTTTTATAGTTCGAAAGAGAAACCGTCTTTTTAAGGAAAATCGAATCTACACGACATAATAAGTAAATTCATCTTATGATCTCCTATACATTTTTTATAACTAATGACGAACTAAGTTTGTAATCCCAACTATTTCATTTTATCGTTAATCAATCTATTATTATTGCACTCTTTTTATTTCCTTAAAATATTAGAACTATTATTGCATTTGCTTTGCAACAATTAAACCAAACTCTTTAAATTGTGTGTTTCACTCATCTTAGTATCTATAAAAATAGACTAATAATGTATAATTCAAATTATAACCAAACTTCCTTGTGGGATCGATAAACCGGACTCAAAAAGTTCACTTTACTACTTGATACGATATCGTGCACTTGCGATAGTTACACTAAAAACGTGTCAAGTTTTGCGCATTCTGGGAAGTATAAGTTATATTTGAAATCTTACATTGTAAACTATTTTTATAGGTACAAATTTCTCGACATTGTAACTTAAGTACTAAATTGTGCTTGTCCGGTCAAGTGGCGGATAACGGTACTCCGTGACTATTAAAGTCGGATTTTTCAGTTTCCCACAACAACTGATATTTGTAGATATTTCCTTCAATTATTTTTATTGTCTTTTTATTATTTTTTTATCATGGAAGAAACGTTGTATAAAATTGAAAAAAGATTTCCCTTTCTAAGCAAAAATGCAATTTTAAAAATTTACAAGGCAAGGCTTGAAAGGATGAGGTTGCTTATGAATAAAAGCATACCTTTTGACATCAGATTCATAATTGAAGCCAAAGTAAGAATAGAGGGTGAATTCACAGAAACACCAACTAGATTTTTACCAGGGCTAGGAAAAAGTTCATATGCCAAGAAACGACGAGCAAAGATGATAGCCGTTTGCAATAAATTTGCTAGATGGAACTGTAATTTAAAATATCGATCTTTAGGAATTCCATCTATAAACAGAGAAGATAAAATTCAGTTCATTAAAGATGGTCTGAATAAGGAGAATTTATATGATATCGAAATTTCTCTTGACACGCATCCTACTGGACTCGTACATTACGGAATTCGATGTTTGAGGAATAAATTCCAACCAGAATATGAACAACGTCTTGGGAATCTGACGTTAAAAGACCCTGTTTGCCAATTTGTAAGAAAATTGGATGGGAAGCTTCTCCCCGACTCATAGAAGGCGTTTAGGCCGTTTCTGAACGTAAAATCAGAGGAAGATGTGAGCCACAATCACAACTACTGTACATACGCGTAAGTATCTTTTATTTTTGTCGTGTGGTGTGATTTTCTGAATAAATAATGTGATACGGAATAAAAGCTTTCATTATTCTATTGAGTAGTTGAAGCGCAATCAACGCAATCACAAACTTGTTAAACAATTTTTACCTTATTTTTCTTCTATAAATAAACTTTCTACTGGTTTCTTTCATTCATCCCTCAAACATGCAGTTTTCTCTGTTTCTCTCTAAAAAAAGTTTCTTTTCAAAAATGGAGTCATCATCTTCAACAAAAATTTAGCATATCTGCATTTTTGGTGGAGCTAGTTATGGAAAAGAGGCATGCTTTGTCAAGCACCCACAACTTGGGTCGCACCTTAGGAGAAAAATGCATTCATGTAGTTTACGGAGGAGGAAGTCTAGGATTAATGGGACGAGTCGCCTATATGGAAGAAGTAAGAGTGTTGGGAATAATCCCAAAACCTCTCGGCCGAAAGTAAAATCACCGGTCAACTATTGGAGATGAGTTTAGATCTCAGAATATGCAAGATCGCATAACTCACATGATAAATAATTCCGTGCCTTTATCACCCTTCCCGGTGGTTTTGGCACCCTTGAGGAACTTTTTCATGTGGTTACCAGAGCTCCTAAATGTTCATCAAAACCAATAGCTCGCTTAATGTCAATGGTTTCTTTGATGGTTTACTATCTTTCATCGACTACTCTGCTGAAAAGGGTTTTATTTCCGAGCGTGCTAAACGAATCATAGTCGTTGCAACAACACCAGAAGAACTAATCAAAAAACTCAATGAATTTGTTCCTCAACCAGATCTAGCTCTAGCTAAAATTGTCTGGGTAGAAGATTTTACCGTGAGAAAACGAAAAGTGGATTCATTCCTCTCCCTTTGATATCCCATGTCGGACCTCTTGTATTTTTACTTTCTGTCGTGTGTAATAATCGTGCTAAATGGTGGCAGCTTAAGGAGTTTCTTCTTGATCTCTTGACGCGCATCTATTCGTGATTTATGTATTGTTATTTTATTACTGTAATGTTTATTGTGTGTTTTTTATAAAAGCATTGATGGCAGCGTAAGGCGACTCTTCGGACTTTCTTGATGCGCATTTTAAAAATTATGTTATACTTACGAGTATATTTTATTTTCTTTTGTTGTGCGCCTCGTATATTTATTCTCTTGCAGATTCTAAAAGGCGTTAGCTCAAACATCGACTTTCTTAACAGGGAGTATTCTGCTTTTCTGCATTGCTTTTTATTTTATTTTTTTTTAAAAAAAACTGAGGACAATTTTATTTTCAAGTTTGGAGGTGGTTTGTTTTAGTATTTTGGTGTGTTGTAATTTTGGTGTGTTTTGATTGATTTGGTTATTTGTCTTAATTTTTTTTATTATATATATATATATATATATATATATTTATAGTATTTTGATTTATGAGATTTCTAGATCTGGCCATAACACCAATAAATTAGCTATATACAAGTTTCTAAAATCGTTTTAACCGGTTAAAAAATTATATATTCCAAAAGGTTTTTTTAGCCTTAATCTCTCTTTCCAAGCCTTGTAATTATCATATAAAATCGAGTCATTCGTTACCTTGAGAAAGGAAGAATCAATCGGTTGATGAAAAATAGAACTGAAATTTACTTAATTTGTGAAGTTTTTGATTTTTCATGCTTAAAATAAGAAATGATTTTCTGCAAAAATTCTATTCCCTAAAAAAAAAAAGGAGTCATTGGTGAAAAGAGCTACACGTTAGCAAATAACGGTGTGAAAGCTATCACCTAAAAAAAATGACGAAAAGGAGAAGTGTTGAGCGAATAAATGCCTAATTTTGGAAGTCTTAAATTTTGCGAAAAATAAAGGACTAACCATTGTTGGTGCGTAGCTGCCGTCTCAGATAAATTGGTGAAAAGAGCTACACGTTAGCAAATAACGGTGTGAAAGCTATCACCTTTTTACGAAAAAAAAATAATGAGATAGAAATTGTGTTAGTGAAAAGAGCTACACGTTAGCAAATAACGGTGTGAAAGCTATCGCTAAAAGGGATGTAGTTTATGAGCAGATTTGAATTAATTAGCAGCTGAATTTTAATACACTCAATTTTGTGAAAATCACAATATTTGATGACGCCAATAAAATTCTTCTTCATATTGAGTCGAAAAATAAACGAGTTATCGAGAGCAATCATTGAAGGGAGTCATGTGTATCACGAGTGGGAAAGTAATAATCAGCCTTTTGGGGGGAAAACCTTGCATTTTGGAATTATAAAATAAAAACCGTGTTTTAACTTCAAAATCATTTGTAGATTTATTTTGAATCTTGATTCATTTATATCTACTGTATAAGTTGGTTGTTGTGTATTAATGGCATTTTGATCTCCTTTTCTCTTTTTATATTTTAATTTTTGTGTGTATTATTAGTTTTGTGTCTTATTTTTATTTTTATTTTTGGAGTGTGATTAATAAAGAGTCTTGCTCGGGACTAGCAAGAATTCAAGTTTGGGGGTGTGATAAGTGTCAGTTTTGTACACCTATACATGGTTTGTATCAATAAAATTCACCCATAATTGAGCTAGTCTTCTCGTTTTTTGCTTTTAAATAATTAGTTTTAATAATTTTATTTTTATCGGATGATGATCGGATTAAATAACTGATTTACTCAAGAAATAACATGTTTATTAAATATTCTCTTTGTTGAATTTTGATATATTCATGTTGTAGGGCTTTCCGAGACGAATTCGGCAGTCTTTCCGGATTCAAAATCAGAGTTATATATCAAAAGTTATCATCCGAAGAAGATCTGGGGCAAAAACGCAAAGTCTGAGAAATTCTGGGCTGAAAACGTAACTATCAAAGCTTCAAGTGAGCAAATTTACGAAGCCACGTTACGGCCGTAACTCCTGAATGTTACGGTCGTAAGTCACCCTAGTTACGGCCGTAACTCCTGAATGTTACGGCCGTAACTCTTGACAGATTGTTATGATTTGTCTAATTTTTTATACTTTTTGTGTATTAATGAGGGGATGGCTGGCATTGATCCGATCTAATGTAATAATGCTGGAGTTTTGGAGCTATTAGATGACTTTAGGTGTATAAATAGACCCCTTAGATCCTTCATCATTCATCATTCATCTTATAATTTTCCATTTTTTGTAAACTTTTCTTTTTGTGTGAAGAACACACTTGTGTTCTAGAGTGATCTTTGTAAGTGTGGTATAGCATATGTTGTTCAGAGAGTTTATTGTTTCTATCTCCTTTATCTACTAAGGGAGTTAGGATCAATTCTTTCTCTTGATTCAACTAATAATGACCACAAAAGCTTGTAATATGTGTAATAAACCCTTCATGGGCTAAGTAATCTTTAGTTGGGATTATAAACAAGGTTAATCATGTTATTTATGTTTGTATAAAGATCTATTGTGAATTACTTATTATTGTGTGTGATTTTCATTGTTTTAACAATCTTTATTTATTTGGCCAATAAATGACGATATTTATGGTCTTCATATGTTTCGAAAGAAAATATGTTTGATTAGATCAAATGATCTTCACTCTAAGTAGTTCTAGGGGATAGAAATATACCCCTAGTCCTTAGATGATTCTTTGAGTTATTTTCATAAATCCTAATGCTATGTATTGAAGCCAATCAACATAGAAATATAGTGGATTGATTCAATATGTAAGGGGCGTTTTATAGTTCGAAAGAGAAACCGTCTTTTTAAGGAAAATTGAATCTACACAACATAATAAGTAAATTCATCTTATGATCTCCTATACATCTTTTATAACTAATGACGAACTAAGCTTGTAATCCCAACTATTTCATTTTATCGTTAATCAATCTATTATTATTGCACTCTTTTTATTTCCTTAAAATATTAGAACTATTATTGCATTTGCTTTGCAACAATTAAACCAAACTCTTTAAATTGTGTGTTTCACTCATCTCAGTATCTATAAAAATAGACTAATAGTGTATAATTCAAATTATAACCAAACTTCCTTGTGGGATCGATAAACCGGACTCAAAAAGTTCACTTTACTACTTGATACGATATCGTGCACTTGCGATAGTTACACTAAAAATGTGTCAAGTTTTTGGCGCCGTTGCCGGGGAAGTATAAGCTATATTTGAAATCTTACATTGTAAACTATTTTTATAGGTACAAATTTCTCGACATTGTAACTTAAGTACTAAATTGTGCTTGTCCGGTCAAGTGGCGTATAACGGTACTCCGTGACTATTAAAGTCGGATTTTTCAGTTTCCCACAACAACTGATATTTGTAGATATTTCCTTCAATTATTTTCATTGTCTTTTTATTTTTTTTTTATCATGGAAGAAACGTTGTATAAAATTGAAAAAAGATTTCCCTTTCTAAGCAAAAATGCAATTTTAAAAATTTACAAGGCAAGGCTTGAAAGGATGAGGTTGCTTATGAATAAAAGCATACCTTTTGACATCAGATTCAAATTGAAGCCAAAGTAAGAATAAAGGGTGAATTCACAGAAACACCAACTAGATTTTTACCAGGGCTAGGAAAAAGTTCATATGCCAAGAAACGACGAGCAAAGATGATAGCCGTTTGCTATAAATTTGCTAGATGGAACTGTAATTTAAAATGTCGATCTTTAGGAATTCCATCTACAAACAGAGAAGATAAAATTCAGTTCATTAAAGATGGTCTGAATAAGGAGAATTTAGATGATATCGAAATTTCTCTTGACACGCATCCTAGTGGACTCGTACATTGTAACACCCCCAATCCACTCAGAGATATTACATGTCGTAGACCCTCTCCTCGAGGATCTACCAGGCTGATAACTAAAATCAAACATCTAAACATCGCCATTAAGGCTAAAATGACTCAGTAGACCGATTTGGTCTTTCAATAATAACATACAACTAAATTCCAAACACTTACCCACGCAGGGGTCAAAATACAATAAACTCTCGTACAACGGGGAAAAGATACTGCAGCGGAAAAGAAAATACAACTAGACCAATACGACACCAACGCTTCCTCGTGTGATTAGTATCGTTCATCTTCCATCATACTTCGTGCCGACCCTGTGCTATGCTCCAAAACCTGAATGCAAAAATAGACATCCACCCCCCGAATACTTGGGGGTTAGCAAAACTCCACTGTTTTGCTAGTGAAAATACAAAGTGCAAATACGAGCCATATAATTCAAGTTCCAAGAATAACAATAACCGGGAATCCTCAAAGATTCAAATACAATGAAACGAATACCTCATGAGGCAAGAATTTGAGTAAAACTATCCAAATCCGATAGATCACAAATAACGAGAACGGTTTGCAAAATGGTTTAAAATACCCTCGGGAGTTTTAATAGAAAACAATTTAGGATTATCAAATCCTTCTCTTTCCAAAATCAACTGGGTCACAGCCCAAAGGTTTTTGTTTTCACACATAGAAAACCGACAACAATTCACAGGGCCAGAGCCCAACATCACGTGTCCTCGACGGACATAAAAATCAACAAAACATAATCACGCACGCGCATCGCCTAGGACCGGGACGAAGCCACAAATCCCACTCGAGGCCTCTAAGGACCCTCCCGAGCTGGCTAGCTAAATAAACTCAAACCACCCATAAGTTATCTTGACATCGTATTCGCAAGTACCGATTCTCGGAGCCCTCTCCAGACTTACCCGATTAGATAACCTTATGGTCAAATCATATCAAATGGCCGTACTCGCAAGTAACGCACCGTCGGAGGCCTCATGGGTCCCTACCCGGTAAACATCAATCGAATATACCCACAAGTTATCGTGACATCGCACTCGCAAGTGACGATTCTCGGAGCCCTCTCCAGACCTACCCGAATTGATAACCTTGTGGTCGAATCATCAATGCATATAGTTCACAACGACAAGGGTTTCACATTTGCCACAATCACAAATATGTTAAATCATGAGTTAATGCCAACAACACATAGCAAAACACCACGTCAAACCATAACGCGCCGAAAAGAAACCATATACGTCCACACGCAATACCAAGTGAAACATCAACACCAAACATATCCATAGAATTCACATAGTTCACAAACCACACCATTCACAAAACACACGCGTTTTGAAAGAGGGCCTTTAACAAGGCTAATCAAATCTTTTGAAAGTTCAATTCAAACGACCACACAAACACATTTAGACGATCACCAATTATCATATCCACAAAACAAGAATTATATGGACAAGGTACTTGCCTCAAAATCGGCACGCAAGTATCCCGACGAAGATGGCTCAACCAGAAAGCTTCAAAACGCCCAATGCAATCGAAAAGAAAGACGACAACGAACGGAAGGGTTCAACTCGGTTTCTTCGCAAGAAACTCGACCCTAACAATATATAATCAATAAATCATCGATCATACGAGGAAGAATAATCGTAGAACGCCCGAAAACCCCTCTAAGACATTTTACCGGACACCTTTAAGGCGTCGGTCAAGAACTCGACCCAAATAACAAATCGATACTATCCAACCATGGAATAATAAGGGAAAAGATATAATACATCTAAATATTCATCAATACATCATAATCCTAAGTTAAATCGGATTAATCGGACGAAAACAACCAAAACACCCAAATTCCCCAAAACTAGATTTCTAGGAAATCTGACCTGATACGGTAGATCGGAGGATGTTATAGGACGGATGATTGATGATATGAACCTTAAAACTTCATGTATTCATTGTCCAACAACATCTATACATGATTACCCAAGCTACAGCCGCGGAAGGGAAGAAAACAAGTGAGAAATGGTTGAAGAAAAACGCTGCCAGGCCTTAAATAGGCCGACTGCCGGCCGCCTTACGTACGTGAATCGCCACGGCTTACGACGTAATCGGCCATGGCCGACTCACCGCCTAGAAATGCCGGAAACGTTACGTGCGTTACGGCCGTGGCCTTACGTGAATCGCCTTACGTACGTAACTGCCGAGCATTACCGGCCGTAACTCGGCCAATGCCGGCCTGGGCCTAGATCGCCCGGCCATGACTCGGCCGGCGCCAACTCCGACGGCCCGAACGACCCCGAAACCCGAACCTGAGTACGAAACGAAGATACGGTTACGAAGTACTCGCAAAGACGAATCCGAGCACTAAGAGAACACACGATTCCGACCATCCGAAGGCTCGAAATTCGACAACGGAAAGTAATTACCCTAAACTTTGGGAAATTACGAAAATGGCCCAAAACGTCCGAAAATCACGATACATGATCAAATGACCAAACCGAAGTTCACAGCACGTCTAATAAAGTTAAACGGACTTACGGGAAACTCGAAACAGCAGTTTCGAACGAGATTCGCAAGAATCGAACTCAAGTGCGGAAAAGTCGCCAAAAAGCACGGAACTCAACAAAACGACACCGAAACGAATTCAGATGACAAAAAGTGCAGAATTAATCATTCTCAGAATGACGAAACGGTCATGAGCGAGTCGTCAAAACGGACTTCCGCCGAAAAAAGAAATTACCGGAAATCGAAATCACGGGTATTACATTCTACCCTACTTAAAAGAAGTTTCGTCCCGAAACTTAAAATAAGTAGGGAGAAGCAATATCCACTGTCAGGAAAACTCGACGAGATACCCAAAAACCGAAAACTCGCGCCCGACGGCGAAACGCTGCAAGAAATGCAAAGGAACATACGGCGTGAAAACACGCTTCACGACGACCAACACAACGTCACCGATAGAGAAATAATAAAACCAACAAGTGACAAGCGTCATCAAACAGGTAATACAACCAAGTCGATTATCCGAACAATCACAAAACACAACGAACGAAAATCAATATGATTGACCACCCCAACGGTACATCAATCAAAACGCGAGCCAATCGGCAAGAAATACGGAATTCCACCGCTCAAGGGTTGGAAGATCGAAAACGAGACAAATTTCCCGAATATAAGGAAATTAGGAAGGAGTCTGAATGCTCAACAATCACGAAACGAGATCAACAAAAACCGAACAATCAAACGATCGAACCACAACGGTCGAGACAACAAAAATCGAACAATCATGTTCGAATCACGAAGAACAATAAAATTCAAACAACAACTCCCAGGTTCGCGTCTCGGCTCGAGATAATATATGATCCGGTAAAAGCAACAAGATGTGATTCACATAAGATCCATAGGAAAGGGAATAGCAATTGAAAAGTCACAACGACAAACGAGTAATTTCGAAACACCACACTCGTTCGATCAATAAAAGCAAGGGATAGGGCAATCTCAGAAAACGTTAACGAACATAAACGAGTCGACAGAGTCGAAAATATAGAAGTTCAAAATCTGATCCACTTCGAATAAAAGAACTAGTAGAACCAAAAGATGTTACATCCGAACAAGGTTCACAATTATCGAACCGGACTCGGAAAAGTCACAGCGATAACCAGATCGACCCAAAACAAGATCACAGCTCGTTCGAACGATGAAACCGAAATACAGAACAAGTTCAGAAAGTGTCAACGAACACGAGCGAGTCGATAGACCTGAGAAAGAGGAAATGCAGGAGTCCAAAAATAATATGGGTATTATATTCGACCCCTTCTAAAAGAAGTGTCATTCCCGAAACTCACAACACGAAATCAAGGTGACAACACAACAAGCAACTGACAGAAACATCTTTCAAAGGCCTCTCAAAGCCGATTCCGATGATTGTGCTGAAGCGCGAACTCCGAAAATCTCGGTAGCCAATTCGCAAAACTGAATTCGGTGTCCCTCAAGTCCACACTTGAAATGTGTTACCGACGAGAAGGACAATTTACAAGTGCACGCCCCGGCACATCACGGTTGAAACGTCTCGGCTCGGCATACCGAAAATACAGATGCTAGATACAATGGAACTAACACCGCAAAACAACATACCGGAGATGCCAACTCAGCATAACATATCAACGCATACAAAAATCACAACAACGACGGCATCGTTCGACGATTACAACGGCCCAAACGATAGCCAGCACACAACCATAAACATCATGAAACGATCACCAATGTGCATAAACGCATAAAAATCCAAGCTTTAACAGCTCACACAGGTGCGATAACACGCAAGCCACCACGAAATGACAACATTAAAGATCGTCATCACACCTCCCACAACGGGCTAACAAAACATATGCGTGGCGAACGACTCAACGTTCACACCACCAATTCAATCACAATTCGGAGGGCTAACACCCTAATAACAATACCAACATCATACACACCTTCTCCGACCACAAGCACGAAATGATAGGTTTTAAAAACAAAAACCACCTTTTGAAAATAGTTTGGAAACACCAGTTGATCTTGAGTATCACTTTACAAAAAGTAGTGCAAACATTGTTATCGAGACTTTGAAAATCGTCTTGCGTTTGAACAAAAATGAGGACACCTTCTCTTAGTGAAAGACTTTCAGAATATTCGACCCTCGGGTCTAAGTAAAAGTGTTTATAAAACATTTGAAAATATCTCAAAACATATTGGTCCTCGAGTTAGAAGAATTTTGAAATATATTGTGGCACCTTGGATGTACCACGAGAAAATAATTCATTTTAAAAGTACGTCTCGAAATTTATTTTCTAAGATACTCAAGTTTTTAAAGGATAATTCAATGGGCTAGAATGCCCAAAAATTTCAGGTAATTACACGGAACATTATAATGCCGTGGGCCCCACGCCAGAACCCACCAGGCTAAAAACCATTTACAAAAATGTCAAAAAGCGATGACGGTAATATTTCAAAAACTTACAAAAGCCATTTACAAAATACTAAATACCGTCATAAGAATTTCGCCAAAATGATCAAGGCCATAATGCTAAAAACCCGATTAAGGGAATTGGTTTTCGAAATAAAACTCAGTCGGTAAAATACCGAAATCCATTACAAAAGAACTCACACAGCGGATAAAAGAAATACAGTTCGACATGCACAGTCCAGCAACAATACTCCTCATACGAACGAAATATGAGAGTCAAATAGTCACGTATCAAGAAATCAAAATCCATAAGAGGATTCCGTACTTAACAAATAATCATAAAAATAGCTCGTGTCACACGAGGCTCAACACAAATAAGGGAGACTTACATCCACAGGTCGCACGAAGATGATGATCGCCCACGATACTAATCACGACCAACAAACTCAGACGACGCGTCGCGACACGACTTAGTCAGACAAAATCCGACGAGACAAAAACTCAATAGACACCACTGACCCGACAGCCTAGGTTTCCACAACCTGGATCTGATACCATTCTGTAACACCCCCAATCCACTCAGGGATATTACATGCCGTAGACCCTCTCCTCGAGGATCTACCAGGCTGATAACTAAAATCAAACATCTAAACATCTCCATTAAGGCTAAAATGACTCAGTAGACCGATTTGGTCTTTCAATAATAACATGCAACTCAATTCCAAACACTTACCCACGCAGGGGTCAAAATACAATAAACTCCCGTACAACGGGGAAAAGATACTGCAGCGGAAAAGAAAATACAACTAGACCAATACGACATCAACGGATCCTCGTGTGATTAGTATCGTTCATCTTCCATCATCCTTCGTGCCGACCCTGTGCTATGCTCCAAAACTTGAATGCAAAAATATACATCCACCCCCCGAATACTCGGGGGTTAGCAAAACTCCACTATTTTGCTAGTGCAAATACAAAGTGCAAATACGAGCCATATAATTCAAGTTCCAAGAATAACAATAACCGGGAATCCTCAAAGATTCAAATACAATGAAACGAATACCTCCCGAGGCAAGAATTTGAGTAAAACTATCAAAATCCGAAAGATCACAAATAACGAGAACGGTTTGCAAAATGGTTTAAAATACCCTCGGGAGTTTTAATAGAAAACAATTTAGGATTATCAAATCCTTCTCTTTCCAAAATCAACTGGGTCACAGCCCAAAGGTTTTTGTTTTCACACATAGAAAACCGACAATAATTCACAGGGCCAGAGCCCAACATCACGTGTCCTCGACGGACATAAAAATCAACAAAACATAATCGCGCACGCGCATCGCCTAGGGCCGGGACGAAGCCACAAATCCCACTCGAGGCCTCTAAGGACCCTCCCGAGCTGGCTAGCTAAATAAACTCAAACCACCCATAAGTTATCTTGACATCATACTCGCAAGTACCGATTCTCAGAGCCCTCTCCAGACTCACCCGATTAGATAACCTTATGGTCAAATCATATCAAATGGCCGTACGCGCAAGTAACGCGCCGCCGGAGGCCTCACGGGTCCCTACCCGGTAAACATCAATCGAATATACCCACAAGTTATCGTGATATCGCACTCACAAGTGACGATTCTCGGAGCCCTCTCCAGACCTACCCGAATTGATAACCTTGTGGTCGAATCATCAATGCATATAGTTCACAACGACAAGGGTTTCACATTTGCCACAATCACAAATATGTCAAATCATGAGTTAATGCCAACAACACTTAGCAAAACACCACGTCAAACCATAACGCGCCGAAAAGAAACCATATACGTCCACACGCAATACCAAGTGAAACATCAACACTAAACATATCCATAGAATTCACATAGTTCACAAACCACACCATTCACAAAACACACGCGTTTTGAAAGAGGGCCTTTAACAAGGCTAATCAAATCTTTTGAAAGTTCAATTCAAACGACCACACAAACACATTTAGACGATCACCAATTATCATATCCACAAAACAAGAATTATATGGACAAGGTACTTGCCTCAAAATCGGCACGCAAGTATCCCGATGAAGACGGCTCAACCGGAAAGCTTCGAAACGCCCGATGCAATCGAAAAGAAAGACGACAACGAACGGAAGGGTTCAACTCGGTTTCTTCGCAAGAAACTCGACCCTAACAATATATAATCAATAAATCATCGATCATACGAGGAAGAATAATCGTAGAATGCCCGAAAACCCCTTTAAGATATTTTACCGGACACCTTTAAGGCGTCGGTCAAGAACTCGACCCAAATAAAAAATTGATACTATCCAACCATGGAATAACAAGGGAAAAGATATAATACATCTAAATATTCATCAATACATCATAATCCTAAGTTAAATCGGATTAATCGGACGCCAAAACACCCAAATTCCCCATAACTAGATTTCTAGGAAATCTGACCTGATTCGGTAGATCGGAGGATGTTATAGGACGGATGATTGATGATATAAACCTTAAAACTTCATGTATTCATTGTCCAACAACATCTCTACATGATTACCCAAGCTACAGCCGCGGAAGGGAAGAAAACAAGTGAGAAATGGCTGAAGAAAAACGCTGCCAGGCCTTAAATAGGCCGACTGCCGGCCGCCTTACGTACGTAACCGGCCATGGCTTACGTACGTAACTGGCCATGGCCGACTCACTGCCTAGAAATGACGGAAACGTTACGTACGTTACCGGCCAGGGCCTTACGTACGTAACCGGCCTTACGTACATAACTGCCGAGCATTACCGGCCGTAACTCGGCCAATGCCGGCCTGGGCCCAGATCGCCCGGCCATGACTCGGCCGGGGCCAACTCCGACGGCCCGAACGACCCCGAAACCCGAACCTGAGTACGAAACGAAGAAACGGTTACGAAGTACTCGCAAAGACGAATACGATTACTAAGAGAACACACGATTCCGACCATCCGAAGGCTCGAAATTCGACAACGGAAAGTAATTACCCTAAACTTTGGGAAATTACGAAAATGGCCCAAAACGTCCGAAAATCACGATACATGATCAAATGACCAAACCGAAGTTCACAACACGTCTAATAAAGTTAAACGGACTTACGGGAAACTCGAAACAGCAGTTTCGAACGAGATTCGCAAGAATCGAACTCAAGTGCGGAAAAGTCGCCAAAAAGCACGGAACTCAACAAAACGACACCGAAACGAATTCGGATGACAAAAAGTGCAAAATTAATCATTCTCAGAATGACGAAACGGTCATGAGCGAGTCGTCAAAATGGACTTCTGCCGAAAAAAAATAAATTACCGGAAATCGAAATCACGGGTATTACATACATTACAGAATTCGATGTTTGTGGAATAAATTCCAACCAGAATATGAACGTCTTGGGAATCTGACGTTAAAAGACCCTGTTTGCCAATTTGTAAGAAAATTGGATGGGAAGCTTCTCCCCGACTCATAGAAGGCGATTAGGTCGTTTCTGAACGTAAAATCAGAGGAAGATGTGAGCCACAATCACAACTACTGTACATACGCGTAACTATCTTTTATTTTTGTCGTGTGGTGTGATTTTCTGAATAAATAATGTGATACGCGATAAAAGCTTTCATTATTCTATTGAGTAGTTGAAGCGCAATCAACGCAATCACAAACTTGTTAAACAATTTTTACCTTATTTTTCTTCTATAAATAAACTTTCTACTGGTTTCTTTCATTCATCCCTCAAACTTGCACTTTTCTCTGTTTCTCTCTAAAAAATTTTTTTTTCAAAAATGGAGTCATCATCTTCAACAAAAAAATTTAGCACAGTCTGCATTTTTGGTGGAGCTAGTTATGGAAAAGAGGCATGCTTTCTTTGACGACCCACAACTTGGGTCGCACCTTAGGAGAAAAATGCATTCATGTAGTTTACGGAGGAGGAAGTCTAGGATTAATGGGACGAGTCATGCCGTACGCCTATATGGAAGGAGTAAGAGTGTTGGGAATAATCCCAAAACCTCTGGCTGAAAGTAAAATCACCGGATCAACTATTGGAGATGAGTTTAGATCTGTAAATATGCAAGATCGCATAACTCACATGATAAATAATTCTGGTGCCTTTATCACCCTTTCCGGTGGTTTTGGCACCCTTGAGGAACTTTTTCATGTGGTTACCAGAGCCCAGCTAAATGTTCATCAAAAACCAATAGGTCTGCTTAATGTCAATGGTTTCTTTGATGGTTTACTATCTTTCATCGACTACTCTGCTGAAAAGAGTTTTATTTCCGAGCGTGCTAAACGAATCATAGTCGTTGCAACAACACCAGAAGAACTAATCAAAAAACTCAATGAATTTGTTCCTCAACCAGATCCAGCTCTAGCTAAAATTGTCTGGGTAGAAGATTTTACCGTGAGAAAATGAAAAGTGGATTCATTCCTCTCCCTTTGATATCCCATGTCGGACCTCTTGTATTTTTACTTTCTGTCGTGTGTAATAATCGTGCTAAATGGTGGCAGCTTAAGGAGTTTCTTCTTGATCTCTTGACGCGCATCTATTCGTGATTTATATATTGTTATTTTAGTACTGTAATGTTTATTGTGTGTTTTTTATAAAAGCATTGATGGCAGCGTAAGGCGACTCTTCGAACTTTCTTGATGCGCATCTTAAAAATTGTGTTATACTTACGAGTATATTTTATTTTCTTTTGTTGTGTGCCTCGTATATTTATTCTCTTGCAGATTCTAAAAGGCGTTAGCTCAAACATCGACTTTCTTAACAGGGAGTATTCTGCTTTTCTGCATTTCTTTTTATTTTATTTTTTTTAAAAAAAAAACTGAGGACAGTTTTATTTTCAAGTTTGGGGGTGGTTTGTTTTAGTATTTTGGTGTGTTGTAATTTTGGTGTGTTTTGATTGATTTGGTTATTTGTCTTAATTTTTTTTTATTATATATATATATATATATATATATTTATAGTATTTTGATTTATGAGATTTCTAGATCTGGCCATAACACCAATAAATTAGCTATATACAAGTTTCTAAAATCGTTTTAACCGGTTAAAAAATTATATATTCCAAAAGGTTTTTTCTTAGCCTTAATCTCTCTTTACAAGCCTTGTAATTATCATATAAAATCGAGTCATTCGTTACCTTGAGAAAAGAAGAATCAATCGGTTGATGAAAAATAGAACTGAAATCTACTTAATTTGTGAAGTTTTTGATTTTTCATGCTTAAAATAAGAAATGATTTTCTGCAAAAATTCTATTCCCTAAAAAAAAAAAAGAAGTCATTGGTGAAAAGAGCTACACGTTAGCAAATAACGGTGTGAAAGCTATCACCTAAAAAAAATGACGAAAAGGAGAAGTGTTGAGCAGCAACAGCTGCCTAATTTTGGAAGTCTTAAATTTTGCGAAAAATAAAGGACTAACCATTGTTGGTGCGTAGCTGCCGTCTCAGATAAATTGGTGAAAAGAGCTACACGTTAGCAAATAATGGTGTGAAAGCTATCACCGTTTTACGAAAAAAAAATAATGAGATAGAAATTGTGTTAGTGAAAAGAGCTACACGTTAGCAAATAACGGTGTGAAAGCTATCCCTAAAAGGGATGTAGTTTATGAGCAGATTTGAATTAATTAGCAGCTGAATTTTAATACACTCAATTTTGTGAAAATCACAATATTTGATGACGCCAATAAAATTCTTCTTCATATTGAGTCGAAAAATAAACGAGTGATCGAGAGCAACCATTTAAGGGAGTCGTGTGTATCACGAGTGGGAAAGTAATAATCAGCCTTTTGGGGGGAAAACCTTGCATTTTGGAATTATAAAATAAAAACCGTGTTTTAACTTCAAAATCATTTGTAGATTTATTTTGAATCTTGATTCATTTATATCTACTGTATAAGTTGGTTGTTGTGTATTAATGGCATTTTGATCTCCTTTTCTCTTTTTATATTTTAATTTTTGTGTGTATTATTAGTTTTGTGTCTTATTTTTATTTTTATTTTTGGAGTGTGATTAATAAAGAGTCTTGCTCGGGACTAGCAAGAATTCAAGTTTGGGGGTGTGATAAGTGTCAGTTTTGTACACTTATACATGGTTTGTATCGATAAAATTCACCCATAATTGAGCTAGTCTTCTCGTTTTTTGCTTTTAAATAATTAGTTTTAATAATTTTATTTTTATCGGATGATGATCGGATTAAATAACTGATTTACTCAAGAAATAACATGTTTATTAAATATTCTCTTTGTTGAATTTTGATATATTCATGTTATAGGGCTTTCCGAGACGAATTTGGCAGTCTTTCCGGATTCAAAATCTGAGTTATATATCAAAAGTTATCATCCGAAGAAGATCTGGGGCAAAAACGCAAAGTCTGAGAAATTCTGGGCTGAAAACGTAACTATCAAAGATTCAAGTGAGCAAATTTACGAAGCCACATTACGGCCGTAACATTCAGGAGTTACGGCCGTAAGTCACCCTAGTTACGGCCGTAACTCCTGAATGTTACGGCCGTAACTCTTGATAGATTGTTATGATTTGTCTAATTTTTTATACTTTTTGTGTATTATTGAGGGGATGGCTGGCATTGATCTGATATAATGTAATAATGCTGGAGTTTTGGAGCTATTAGATGACTTTAGGTGTATAAATAGACCCCTTAGATCCTTCATCATTCATCATTCATCTTATAATTTTCCATTTTTTGTAAACTTTTCTTTTGTGTGAAGAACACACTTGTGTTCTAGAGTGATCTTTGTAAGTGTGGTATAGCATATGTTGTTCGGAGAGTTTATTGCTTCTATCTCCTTTATCTACTAAGGGAGTTAGGATCAATTCTTTCTCTTGATTCAACTAATAATGACCACAAAAGCTTGTAATATGTGTAATAAACCCTTCATGGGCTAAGTAATCTTTAGTTGGGATTATAAACAAGGTTAGTCATGTTATTTATGTTTGTATAAAGATCTATTGTGAATTAATTATTATTGTGTGTGATTTTCATTGTTTTGACAATCTTTATTTATTTGGCCAATAAATGACGATATTTATGGTCTTCATATGTTTCGAAAGAAAATATGTTTGATTAGATCAAATGATCTTCACTCTAAGTTGTTCTAGGGGATAGAAATATACCCCTAGTCCTTAGATGATTCTTTAAGTTATTTTCATAAATCCTAATGCTATGTATTGAAGCCAATCAACATAGAAATATAGTGGATTGATTCAATATGTAAGGGGCGTTTTATAGTTCGAAAGAGAAACCGTCTTTTTAGGGAAAATCGAATCTACACAACATAATAAGTAAATTCATCTTATGATCTCCTATACATATTTTATAACTAATGACGAACTAAGTTTGTAATCCCAACTATTTCATTTTATCGTTAATCAATCTATTATTATTGCACTCTTTTTATTTCCTTAAAATATTAGAACTATTATTGCATTTGCTTTGCAACAATTAAACCAAACTCTTTAAATTGTGTGTTTCACTCATCTTAGTATCTATAAAAATAGACTAATAGTGTATAATTCAAATTATAACCAAACTTCTTTGTGGGATCGATAAACCGGACTCAAAAAGTTCACTTTACTACTTGATACGATATCGTGCACTTGCGATAGTTACACTAAAAACGTGTCAATGCCACGGTATATGATTAACGTGCACTAAGTGGTCAGGCAGTGTAGTATATCGTGTTGTGGTTATGAATTCGTGCTGGTTTGAGTTGGATTGTTCAGACTATGTTTAACCGAGGTATTGTAGAACCGTTGGGTTTGTTGATTGGTTATATTGGTTGTTGATTGTTATGGAATGTGTGTTAATCGATTATTGTAATAGTTTGAGATTATTGATCGGTGATTAGAACCATACTTTGCGGTCGTGTTCGAGAATGTTCATATATTGCTTTGGTCGGGGCTGAGGAGCTCGTAGACGAAGGCAATGGAATTGGTAACGACTTCCTCATCATTATATCGGTATTGAGGCAAGTATATTACTTGTTCAGTTTATAATATTTAATGAATGGTTTCTGTTTCATTCGTTTATAATTCGTATAGCAATGATTATAATTGTGAACACAGGAGATTTGGGATTATAAGTTGTTTTTGGATTTTGGGAATCTAAATCATAATGTATATGATTTACTTTTGTTATTGGTATACTTGGGTATCGAGGATACATTGAGATAAAGACGAAGATATGAATTATCTATATCCCGTGATATTTTGGACCGTCGAATATTGAGGGTAATGGTTCGTGATGGTTTAGACATCAAGATTGCTCTCGAAGGACTCGGGGCAAGTACTGTAATCATTTTTGTCAGTTCATGTCGATCATGTTGTGATACATTGTGTATTGTTGTTGTCATGCATTTGTGTATTGTTGTTAATATGCATTTGTGCATTGTTGTCGTATATCCACCATGCGTTGGTCCGACGGGATCATCATGGGAATCTATAGCTGTGTGCGCTAGATCGTTGGACAGGTATTTCCACCATGCGTTGGTCCGACGGGATCATCATGGGAATATGTGCTGTGTGCGCTGGATCGTTGGATTACCATGTGTTGTTGTTGTGCATATGTATATTAAGGGTTATCCACCTCGTGTTGGTCTTTCAGGATCATCTTGGGATCTATGCTGTGTGCGCTGGATCATCGGATTTCCATAAGTATACATTGTTGTTGTTATTGTGGGTATATTGATGTCGTCATGCGAGTATGCATTTGTAGGTCTTGTGTTAGGACCATGTCCGTATGTTGTATTGATCTGATCTCGGATTAGACTGACATGATTGTCGCGGCATCACATATCTTGAGGTATGTTTCGTATTTCTTTTGGTATTTGTCTTTGATGGACAATGGATTATCGTGTTGGAATTTGATGATGTTATCCTATGGATCAAAGTGGTCAGAGCTGGTATATTATCGTCGAGTTATGATGATGTTTTGAGAATTTTGGGTATTGCTTGAGGTACCGTATGGATGTTATGTTTGAGTTTATTGGTTAATCGAGATTACGAGATGTACAATATGATAATGGTTATTTTGACAAGGATTTTTCGAGTAAGTAAAGTTACGGCGGTAAGATTACATTGGTCGTATTCTTGCTTAGTATTTTCATTGGTATGTAATTATTAACGCGACGAGATTGATATCATTGTTGAGTATTATGGCTGATCCCGTCGTGGGCTTTCTTTTTAGGTTCTTTGGATATCAAGCTTGTAGCGGTCGTGAAGAGATGAGCTTCCCGGAGGATACTGGCTATGGCATGTGTTTGTGAATCAAGTATTCGGATTATATATTGTATTCCGCTGCCAGATATTTTTAATTGTTGTCCTTTCCGCTGCGTGAGTATACTTAAATGCCCTTTTGTTTTTTGGTAACTTGAGTTACTTTGGAAAATCGTTTTCTAAACTATTGAGTTTCGACTGTTTGGCCTTTTCCTTTCAAATGAGATTTTACGACGGTTTTGATAAACGAGTTTTTTATAAAGTCTTCGAATGTTTTTAAAAGATAGTACTGTCGTTTGCCTCTTGGATGTTTGTAAATGTTTGCAAAAATGTCTTTTAGCCTTGTGGGTTCCATCTCAGGGCCCACGGCGCTGTAATATTCCTGGATGGCTCTGGGGGTGTTACACGACCCGGTTGTTGAACCCGACCCGACCAGACCCATTCGGCAGTCTCGTTTTTTTTTTAGTCCGTTTTTCTGCCCCTATTCACGAAGTAAAGTACACAACACGAACCCTACTATCTGCAATGTGAAAATTTTAGATTTTTTTATATATATCTTTGATTACATACTTATACCCCGTAATTTATTTATGCTTAATTAAACCAACTAAAATCATTATGCATTAATAATTTTAATTAAATTAAAGCAAATCGCCTATAACAACTTGGATTAAAATAAATTCACGTTGAATTAATAATTATATTGCGGCATAAGAAACCTACTTGATTTCATAGTTTGTGTATAGATATATTTCTAAGATTATATGTCTATATCTATAATATACATATATATTTGCATGCATATATAGATATTACATGCATGTAGGCTTCATATGAGTAGATTTTAGATGACTTATTTCTACTGCCTAAATTAAATAGAACCATGATAAAGTAATATCATTGGTAATCCTCAAAAGCATTGAAGGTAATTTTGACCATATCTTGGTTCCGAAAAATAATACGCTCCCATTATTGAAAATTTTATCATGAAAAGCACTCATGGTAAACTGTGAAAAAACAGTTTTCGTTTTCTTTTATTAAGATAGCTGATCCAACTTGGCTCAAATTTGATATCTTGGACTCAAAAGAGCTTGAGTGCCATAGATGGGTCTCCTACGTCGAGACCACGTTTATCACTAAAGAATATAGTGGTACGCTCCTTAACACCACAGACCAAGTACCGTATGATAAGATAAAAGCGAGTGCATTTATATTTCTTAGGTGACACATGGAACCCAGCTTGAGATGGAAATATCTATAGTTGAAAATCCCGCAAAGAACTGTGGGATACCCGTAAGGGCTAATTTGGGAACATTCGTGACACTTTGCTCCCAAAGTTGACCGTGTAGTGGAATGAAATCCGCTTGCTCGACTATAAACGGATCAACAATTTCAACAAAGGTATGCTCCGTCTCAAGGCACGCCTAAATTTCCGTGGGAAGGACATCACAGAAGATGACATGATCCAGAAAGCTTTTTTCACCTTCCCTACTTCCGCTCATATACTAACGAACCAGTATAGGCTGGAGTATGATAATAAACGAATCACTACCTTCAGTAAGCTAATCAACCTACTGCAAGTGGCTGAGAGGCATAATGAAGTGCTAGTGAGCAATAATGTGTAACACCCCCAGATCGAACCGGGAATATTACACGCCGCAGACCCTCTCCTCGAGGATCCACCAGGCTAGACATCAAAACAACACATTACATTACATACCGACGAATCAAAATAACGAACCAATAGACCAAGTTGGTCTTCCGTAACTGACTTACAAATCAAAATACATAAACTCATCCAGACTCATACACATGCAAGGGTAAAATACTTGCAACGACGAACAATAAGACAGCGGAAAAGACAATACAATGGACTCCGACTAACTGAAGTCAAAACTGGCCTTCGTGTGATTAGTATCATTCGTCTTTCATCATCCCTCGCACCGATCCTGTGTCTTGCTCCCGAAAACCTGCATGTACCTGGACACAATACAGATATCCACCCCCGATTACTTGGGGGTTAGCAAAACTCCACTGTTTCGCTAGTGCAAGTATAAAGTGCAAATACGAGCCATACACAACACATTCCGAGAATATAACGAAAGACTTCCCGAGATATATTTAGTTAAAAAATAGTTCAAGTCTTGAAAGCAGAAACGAAGCAAGTAAGCATTTTGAAAACATTTCCAAATCTCGGGAGTTTTGAAAACATCAGAAATTGAAAAGTTCTTAATTCCTCGAAAGCCATTTAGGGTCACAGCCCCAAAGTTCAATTTCCAAAATACAAATCCGTTTAACAAAACACGGGGTCCACGACCCAACCGTTCCGGTCACAAAACACAGGGTCCACGACCCGGTCATCCACTTCAATTCAATTACAAGGGCACATTACACATAACACATTATTCTTATGCCATTCTAGCCAAGCACCAAAACTCGATATATAATATCTCTTGACCCCGAGCGTAAAGCATTGTGATACTCCGGACATATCACAATTAATTATCAAAACATCAACATCAATATCACATAAACCACACTTGGTAACCCGTGGCCGTACCCATTAGTATCGGCCCCCAGAGGCCCCGTCGGACCATCCTCAGGTGGGAAACCACTTCCGCGGCCGTACCCATTAGTATCGGCCCCCAGAGGTCCCGTCGAACCGTCCCCAGGTGGAAGAACATCAACACACGCACCCAAGTCCACTTCCGTGGCCGTACCCATTAGTATCGGCCCCCAGAGGCCACATGCCATCCCCAGGTGGAAGAGTAACAACTCACCGATTTCAAAACCACAACTCTCAAAGGTCAAACACATAAAATATATATATAGTCGAGGTACCTTGCTAGAATGGCCATATTATCCAACACGTACTCTGTTGTGTCAAGAATTAACACTCTCCGACCGGCGATCGCCTCGGAGATCGGGCGACCGAGTCACTGCCGAGCAGCCAAGGCTGAACTGTCGATCAGCGACCAGGCGGCCGAGCCTTAACCCAGCGGCAAGCTAAATCGGCCAACCGAAGGTCCCAGGACAAGTCCCGGTGCCGAGCGATCGACATCTAATACGATCGTCTCTCGGTAATCGGCGACCGACTCCTGGCGACCAACAAGCGAACGACCATCTCTCGGCACCTGCCGACCGACCCTTGGTGACCGACCAATGCCGACCCTCGGCAACTGGCCGATGGCGACCTCTGATGACCAGCTAGAGACGACCGCCTCATGTCGATCAGGGCCGATGGCCATCCAGTCGGCAAAGGTCGAGTCTCAAGGCTGGCACCACGTGCAAGAACCGAGACAAGATCCGCGAATCTCGGATCATTGACCACAGCCTGGCAGAATCTCTCCACCAGCCGACAAGCCGCCGAAAGTTGTCAGTAGGGCCGCGTGTGACAGTGATTCCGCCGAAAGTTGTCAGTAGGACCACATGTGACATTGACTCCGGACGCGTGTTGGCTCCTCATTGGGCCGCCCAGCTGGCGCCAGCACCTACCTTGGACTTTAGGCCGACAGCCCATGTGAATCGGGGACAGTCGCCCCATTATAATATTGGCCGGCACACGATCGCCCCATTATTATAATGGCCGGAAGGCGATCGCCCACCAAAGGACAAGACTCGGCTGCCACTATAAATACACGGCTCCCTACACTTGTCCAAGGACGGAAACTCTTCTGCACTGGACGGAATTTTTACCACACAAAAGGCTCCAGAACTTCAACTTCCTTGGGATTTCATACATTACAGAAGCAAAACTCCCACCACTTGGCTATCTCCAACTCTTGGCAACAACTATCATTCGGTCCTTCTTCTCCCGGCCTCTCTCATCGAGCAGACAATCGGCAGGGACGAAGAACACCGAGCTTCGCTCAAGAGCCGGATTAACAGAGTCTTTTTACACTCATTGTATCTAGATTTCTCACATTAATACTTGTATCCACGAATATTTGTATTAATAACATCTCGCGAGAGCATTCAAGCCCGGGCCTAACAAACCCGGCAAATCTTGTATTATTTATCTTCTCTCGGAAGTGCTCCCGCAATTGTTGTTTGTTGTCCGTCTTCCAGCAGTATTAATCTTCGGATAAATATTTTGGGCAACAACAATTGGCGCTAGAGGAAGGGGGGCATCCAACCCTCAAATTTTTACACCTACCGTCCCGAAGAACACTCACTGTTCTCGGGGCAGATACTTGAAGTGACACTCACTGCACTTCAAAGAAATCTTTCAGAAATCATGTCTTCCGCCTTTGCGTCGAAGAAAGCCACTGACCAGCCGGCCAGACCCCCCGTTCCATCCCAGTCCGAGCCGCAGCCGATGGTGGAAGGCAGCCGTCGCGGTCCGAGACGCTCGATCCCATCCCTGGGCGGCGGCCCGAGCCTCTCGCTCGATCAGCTCCAAACCAAGGAACAGATCGACGAGGTCATGGCCGTCGTGCAGGAGCGACGGAGTGCTCTCGACGCGCCTCCTGCTATCACCCCCTCGGCCTCCCGCCGGAAGTCCAAGCGGAAGCTCAAGGCGTGCGGCGAGCGATTGTCGAGGCTCGTCGCAAGAAGAGGCGCTCGCGGCGGGGCACCTCTGTCTTCGATCGCACTGGCGGTGACCCGACACAGCGGCCGGGCGATCGGTCCCGGCTACGAGACAGCGGAACTTGAGTCCGTCACCGGGAGCTCGGCTACCCGGCTCCCGGAAAGCGGCTAGCCGTCTGGCTCCCGCTCGCCAAATTGCCGAGGTCGGCAGCAGCGGAGTCCGGAGATCGGTACACGATCGCCTCGGCTCCCGCTCACAAAGCCGATCCGCAAGCAACCGAGCCACGGCGATTGCCGCATTGCAACGTCAGCTCGACGACGTGAAAGCGCTCCTGGAATCCAGGGCAGGCGCCATGAAGACGATCGCCAAGCCAAGCGAGCCGCTCGCGATCGACATCGAGCTCGCCCCCGTGCAGCACAGGATCGCTCCCCCGCAAACACCCGTGTACGAGGGGTGATCGGACCCCCAGGTGCACCTGAGGAATTTCAACATCTACATGACCGGGTGTGGGGCATCTGACGCGACCAGGTGCCGAATGTTCCCTATGACGCTGGACGACCTCACCCACCGGTGGTACACCTCATTGCCACCTCGGTCCATTGGCTCCTTTAACGAGCTGGCGCACGTCTTCACGGAGTACTTCGCCACCAGAATCGTCCGGCCTGAAGGTCGCCTTCGCATGATGCAAATCAAGCAGGGAGAAGAAGAGTCCAACTCGGACTACATCGACCGGGTAGACGGGATCATCCTCAACGGCGAGCCCGTAAGCGATGAAACCGCCCTCTACGCGGTCCTAGGAGGATTTCAGGGTTTTTCGCCTATGTTCAGGCATCTCACGAAGAACCAACCTATAACCTACGCAGCCTTCCGGGCTAGAGCCGCAGATTTTCTAGCCAGGCAAAGGTTCCTTCTTAGCCTGTGAGAAGTGCGATCGGTGCCCGGACGACGATCTCCCGCCCGATCGCCAATATCGACCTACGAATAAAGCAATCGGCAGCCGAGCGACGATCGCCAGTCTTCCGACCCCATCGCCGATCATCACGCTACATCATCAGCAACCCGGAGGACACGATCGCCATCTACAGTCCAGCATTTAACATGCGGGACTAAGGCTCGCGATCGCCTCCACCGCACATCATAAAGCCATGGTCCTGGTAGTCGATGGAACCGGCTGCTTCGGCCATGCAAGGTCCCTTTCGGCCGATATCGCTCGCCCTTCGTTTAAATACAAGGCCGGCGTAGTCTGAGGGCTCTCCAAATTTAATCAGTGGACACGTGCCACTACCCCCGTCTCAACGTACACCGTCGAGGTCGGCCATCTCCATGGCTGGCCGAGGTGGAAGCAGAGCTAAGAAGCCGCGGGCGTGGAATTGATTCATCCGACGCTGCCCCGTGCAAGGACTCCTCTAGACCGAGACCGCACGCTCTTCGTTTAAATACGAGGCGAGGCGCAGCCTAACAGAGGACCCTCATAATAAAGTGAGTCACGAGACACTCAATGTCTTCGCGCACCAAGACACGGTCATGGAGTCGGTCCATCGATCTCCGCGACTGTGCATGATTCCTCAAACAAGCGAAACCACCAAGTTTCCGTGGAGGATCGGCAATGTTGTTTTTGCAGGTACAGGACCGAAAGATAGCTAGCCAATCGACCATGATAGCCCAAGTCCGAATCCTAAGTCAGCTCAGCAAGATCGCCCGTCCTCATCCTTACACGATCGCCAGCAAGAACCACCTCGCCCCATGTCTTCAACATAGGAGCAAGCTAGGGGGCAATTGTTGTGTCAAGAATTAACACTCTCCGACCGGCGATCGCCTCGGAGATCGGGCGACCGAGTCACTACCGAGCAACCAAGGCTGAACTGCCGATCAGCGACCAGGCGGCCGAGCCTTAACCCAGCGGCAAGCTAAATCGGCCAACCGAAGGTCCCAGGACAAGTCCCGGTGCCGAGCGATCGACATCTAATACGATCGTCTCTCGGTACTCGGCGACCGACTCCTGGCGACCGACAAGCGGACGACCATCTCTCAACACCTGCCGACCGACCCTTGGTGACCGACCAATGCCGACCCTCGGCAACTGGCCGATGGCGACCTCTGATGACCAGCTAGAGACGACCGCCTCATGTCGATCAGGGCCGATGGCCATCCAGTCGGAAAAGGTCGAGTCTCAAGGCTGGCACCACGTGCAAGAACCGAGACAAGATCCGCGAATCTCGGATCATTGACCACAGCCTGGCAGAATCTCTCCACCAGCCGACAAGCCGCCGAAAGTTGTCAGTAGGGCCGCGTGTGACAGTGATTCCGCCGAAAGTTGTCAGTAGGACCACATGTGACATTGACTCCGGACGCGTGCTGGCTCCTCATCACGCCACCGTGGCGCCAGCACCTACCTTGGACTTTAGGCCGACAGCCCATGTGAATCGGGGATAGTCGCCCCATTATAATATTGGCCGGCAGACGATCGCCCCATTATTATAATGGCCGGAAGGCGATCGCCCACCAAAGGACAAGACTTGGCTGCCACTATAAATACACGGCTCCCTACACTTGTCCAAGGACGGAAACTCTTCTGCACTGGATGGAATTTTTACCACACAAAAGGCTCCAGAACTTCAACTTCCTTGGGATTTCATACATTACAGAAGCAAAACTCCCAGCACTTGGCTATGTCCAACTCTTGGCAACGGCTATCATTCGGTCCTTCTTCTCCCGGCCTCTCTCATCGAGCAGACAATTGGCAGGGACGAAGAACACCGAGCTTCGCTCAAGAGCCGGATTAACAGAGTCTTTTTACACTCATTGTATCTAGATTTCTCACATTAATACTTGTATCCACGAATATTTGTATTAATAACATCTCGCGAGAGCATTCAAGCCCGGGCCTAACAAACCCGGCAAATCTTGTATTATTTATCTTCTCTCGGAAGTGCTCCCGCAATTGTTGTTTGTTGTCCGTCTTCCAGCAGTATTAATCTTCGGATAAATATTTTGGGCAACAACATACTCACGACCCAGAACTATATCAATTCACAAGGGAGCACAAGATTTCAACAGCACTGAATGACATAACCAATATCACACAACTCACATATTCATCCATAACCACGCGACTCCAAGCACATAATTTCACAAGAGAATTACACTTTACATTTACCGTCACCATAATCATACATAATGACATCACACGAAAGTAAGGTGATCCTATACTCGTCACTAGCACACATATCCAACTAAGCATATTAATTCCCGACACACACGGTTCACCTTTACGAAAACCATGATGGTAAATATACCCATTCTTTTAAAAAATGGTTATAGATATTTATTTAGCACATATCGACACTTAGCAACCATTATATCCACAAAACACGTAATGTATGGGCAAGATACTTGCCTCGAATAACCACAATGCAGAGAATCGGCCGAATTAGGTTGGCACGAACCGACTACGAACCCACCGACTCCACCGAACGACAATCCGCAACAAAGAACTACGAACGAAAACAATAACAACGAAAATGAATTCCAAAGTACGACCCAAAGTCTCTGAATTCAAAGAACAAATGACGAAAGTTCAAGCGTTTCCCCCAAAACGGCCAAGAACATGATTCGTTCCGTCAAAACCCGAAAACGGAATTCCAAGTAGAAATATGGATATAAAATCCATAGAATATGTTTAACAACATCATTTAACCACAATCGATCCATCAAAAACAGATGAAAAACGAGATCGAGAACAAATCCCCCAAAAAGTCAATTTGAAGGAAATCAATAAATATACTTCGATTCGACGAATAACAACGGATTAAATGATGTTAAACACAATAATACTACCAAGATTAATCATACCCATCATGAATTAATCAACAACACGGAACGAATCGGACAAAAATGCAAAAACCCCCAAATTCACGAAATTAGGGTTCTAAGGAAGATTACCTTGATTCGCTGGATCAAAGGATGATAACGGATGATTGATTGATGATATGAACTCAAGAACTTCATGGATTTGTTGTTAAACAACATGGCTCCATGGTAAAACCACCCTCAGCCGCGGAAGAGAAGGAGAAGAAGGAGAAAAATGGCCAAAAACCCGTGTGCATGACAATAAATAGGTTGCACAGTGTGCCGCGGCCCAGCGGGAGTGTGCCGCGGCACAGGCCCAAAAATGGCTCCCAGTGGTCGGCAGTGTGCCGCGGCTCGGCCGGAGTGTGCCGCGGCACCCAGACATGGCTTGGCCAAAAATGCCACAGAGTGTGCCGCGCCTGCCAAAGATGTGCCGCGGCCCACGGACCGCTCGGCCGAAGCCGCCGAGCACCGCGGCCGTGACTCGGCCGGAGCCGCGAGCACTACCGGCCGTGACTCGCCAAGGCCGGCCTGGGCCTGTGTTGCCCGGCCATGACTCGGCCGGGGCCAACTCCGACGGCCCGAACGACCCCGAAACCCGAACCTGAATAAGAATCGATGTTACGGTTACGACGTACTCGCAAAGACGAATCTAAGAGCTAAGAGAACACACAATTCCGACCACCCGAAGGCTCGGAATTCAACAACGGAAGTAATTACCCAAAACTTTGGGAAATTACGAAAATGGCCCAAAACGTCCGAAAATCACGATACGCGATCGAAACACCAAACCAAAGCTCGCAACATGAATAATAATATCAAATGAACTTACGAGAAACTCGAAACAACAGTTTCGGACGAGATTCGCAAGAATCGAGCTCAAGTGCGGAAAAGTCGCTAAAAAGCTCGGAACTCAACAAAACGATACCGAAACGAACTCGGATGACAAAAAGTGCAGAATTAGTCATTCTCGAAATGACGAAACGGTCATGAGCGAGTCGTAAAAACGGACTTCTGCCGAAAAAAAGAAAATTACCGAAATTCGAAATTACGGATATTACATAATGTCAGGCCGGTTGGGACAAAGAAAATTCCTGAGGCCAATTATGGCAAAGTAAAAGGTGGAAAGAACCCCAATGTACAGGGTACTGGTCATGGCAACTGATAAGTGTCAATTTTATACACTTATCCATGGTTTGTATCGATATATTTCACCCATAATTGAGCTAGTCTACTCGTTTTTGCTTAGAATTAATTAGCTTTTAATAATTTTATTTTTTATCGGATGAAGATGTAAATTTAGTCTTAATCAGGATTGAATTACTGATTTACTCAAGAAATAACATGTTTATAAAATATTCTTTTTGTTGAATTTTTATGTATTCATATTGTAGGGCTTTCCGAGACGAGTTCGGCAGTCTTTCCGGATTCAAAATCAGAGTTATATATCAAAAGTTATCATCCGAAGAAGATTTGGGGCGAAAATACAGAAGTCAGAAATTCTGGGCTAAAAATGAAGTCTGAAACTCCTTACGGGCGTAACATCTAAAAGTTACGGGCGTAACTCACAAATCAACCAGTGTGCAAATTTACGAAGCCATTTTATGGCCGTAACTACTGAATGTTATGGCCGTAAGCCATCCTAGTTACGGCCGTAACTCCTTAATGTTACGGCCGCAACTCTTGACAGATTGTGATCATTTGTCTAATTTTTTATACTTCTGGTGTATTATTGAGGGGATGGATGGCATTGATCCGATCTATTGTAATAATGCTGGAGTTTTGGAGCTACTAGATGACTTTAGGTGTATAAATAGACTCCTTAGATCCATCATCATTCATCCTTCATCTTATATTTTCCCACTTTTTGTAACATTTTCTTTTTGTGTGAAGAACACACTTGTGTTCTTGAGTGATTTGTGTAATAGTGGTATATCATATGTTGTTAAGGGAGTTTATTGCTTCTTTCTCCTTTATCTACTAAGGGAGTTAGGATCAATTCTTTCGCTTTTTCAACTAATAATGACCACTCAAGGTTGTATTATGTTTATTAAACCCTTCATGGGCTAAGTTACCTTAGTTGGGATTATAAACAAGGTTAGTCATGTTATTTAAGTTTGTATAAAGATCTATTATGAATTACTTATTATTCTGTGTGATTTTTATTGTTTTACCAATCTTTATTTATTTGGCCAATAAATGACGATATTTATGGTCTTCATATGTTTCGAAAGAAAATATGTTTGATTAGATCAAATGATCTTCACTCTAAGTTGTTCTAGGGGATAGAAATATACCTCTAGACCTTAGATGATTCTTTGAGTTATTTTCATAAAACCTAATGCTATGTATTGAAGCCAATCAACATAGAAATATAGTGGATTGATTCAATATATATGGGGCGTTTTATAGTTCGAAAGAGAAACCGTCTTTTTAAGGAAAATCGAATCTACACAACATAATAAGTAAATTCATATTATGATCTCCTATACATCTTCTATAACTAATGATGAACTAAGTTTGTAATCTCAACTATTTCATTTTATCTTTTATCAAGCTATTATTAGTACAATCTTTCATTTTCTTGAATATTAGAACTATTATTGCATTTTCTTTGCAATTGTCAAACTAAACTCTTAAATTGTGTGTTTCACTCATCTTAGTATCTATAAAAATATACTAATAGTGTATAATTCAAATTATAACCGAACTTCCTCGTGGGATCGATAAACCAGACTCAAAAAGTCCACTTACTACATGATACGATATCGTGCACTTGCGATAGTTACACAAAAGACCGTGTTAAGTTTTTGGCACCGTTGCTGGGGACGTATAAGTGTTATTTTTGAAATCTTACATTGTAAACTATTGTTATAGGATACAATTTCTCGACGTTGTAACTTAGTACTCAATTGTGTTTGTCTGGTCAAGTGGCGGATAACGGTACTCCGTGACTATTAAAGTCGGATTCTTCACTTTCCCACAACAACTGATATTTGTAGATATTTTCTCTTTTATTTTATTTTTTTATCATGGAAGAAACTTTGAATAAAATTGAAAAAAGATTTTCCTTTCTGAGAAAAAATGTCATTTTAAAAATTTACAAAACAAGACTTGAAAGGATGAGGTTGCTTATGAATAAAAGCATACCTTTTGACATAAGATTCATTATTGAAGCCAAAGTGAGAATAGCAGGTGAATTCACATAAATACCTACTAGATTTTTACCAGGGCTTGGGAAAAGTTCATATGCCAAGAAACGACGAGCAAAGATAATAGCCGTTTGCTATAAATGTGCTAGACGGAACTGTAATTTAAAATGTCAATCTTTAGGAATTCCATCTACAAACAGAGAAGATAAAATTCAGTTCATTAAGGATGGTCTGAATAAAGAGAATTTAGATAATATCGAGATTTCTCTTGACACGCATCCTAGTGGACTCGTACATTACGGAATTCGATGTTTGTGGAATAAATTCAAACCAGAATATGAACAACGTCTTCGGAATCTGACGTTAAAAGACCCTGTTTACCAATTTGTAAGAAAATTGGATGGGAAGCTTCTCCCCGACTCATAGAAGGCGTTTAGGCCGTTTCTGAATGTAAAATCAGAGAAAGATGTGAGCCACAATCACAACTACTGTACATACGCATAAGTATCTTTTATTTTTGTCGTACGGTGAGATTTTCCTAATAAAAAAATGTGATGCGCGATAAATGCATTCATTATTCTATTGAGTAGTTAAAGCGCAATCAACGCAATCACAAACTTGTTAAGCAATTTTTCCTCATTTTTCTTCTATAAATAAACATTGTGCTTGTTTCTTTTATTCATCCCTAAAACTTGTACTTTTTTTTCCTTTTTCTCTCAAATAAATTTCTTTTCAAAAATGGAGTCATCATCTTCCACAAAAAAATTTAGCACAGTCTGCATTTTTGGTGGAGCTAGTTATGGAAAAAAGGCATGCTTTACTGAAGCAGCCCACAACTTGGGTCGTACCTTAGGAGAAAAATGCATTCATGTAGTTTACGGAGGAGGAAGTCTAGGATTAATGAGACGAGCTGCTGCTTCTGCCTATATGGAAGGAGTAAGAGTGTTGGGAATAATTCCAAAACCTCTAGCTGAAAGTAAAATCACCGGGGCAACTATTGGAGATGAGTTTAGATCTGTAAATATGCAAGATCGCATAACTCACATGATAAATAATTCTGGTGCCTTTATCACTCTTCCCGGTGGTTTTGGCACTCTTGAGGAACTTTCTCATGTGGTTACTAGAGCCCAGCTGAATGTTCATCAAAAACCAATAGGTCTGCTAAATGTCAATGGTTTCTTTGATGGTTTACTATCTTTCATCGACTACTCTGCTGAAAAAGGTTTTATTTCCGAGCGTGCTAAACGAATTATAGTTGTTGCAACAATACTAGAAGAACTAATCAAAAAAATCAATGAATTTGTTCCTCAACCAGATCCAGCTCTAGCTAAAATTGTCTGGATGGAAGATTTTATCGTGAGAAAACGAAAAGTGGATTCATTCCTCTCCCTTTGATAACCCATGTCGGACCTCTTTATTTTTACTTTTTGTTGTGTGTAAAAATCGTGCTAAATGATGGCAGCTTAAGGAGTTTCTTCTTGATCTCTTGACGCGCATCTATTCGCGATTTATGTATTGTTATTTTATTGCTGTAATTTTTATTGTTTGTTTTTTTTATAAAAGCATTGATGGCAGCGTAAGGCGACTCTTCGGACTTTCTTGAAGCGCATCTTAAAAATTGTGTTATACTTTCGAGTATATTTTTATTTTCTTTTGCTGTTTGCCTCGTATATTTATTCTCTTGCAGATTCTAAAAGGCGTTAGCTCAAGCATCAACTTTCATAACAGGGAGTATTCTATTTTTCTCCTTGCTTTTTATTTTATTTTTTTTTATTTTTTTTAAAAACTGAGGACAGTTTTATTTTCAAGTTTGGGGGTGGTATGTTTAATTATTTTGGTGTGTTGGTATTCTGGTGTGTTTTGATTATTTTGGTTTTTCGCCTTAATTTTTTTAGTATATATATATATATATATATATATATATATATATATATATTATTTTGATTTGTGAGATTTCTAGATCTGGCCATAACACCAATAAGTTAGCTATATACAAGCTTCTAAAATCATTTTAAACCGGTTAAAAAATTGTATATTTCAAAAATTTTTGAGCCTTAATCTCTCTTTCTAAGCCTTGTAGTTATCATATAAAATCGAGTCATTCGTTACCTTGAGAAAAGAAGAATCAGTCGGTTGATGAAAAATAGAACTGAAATTTACTTAATTTGTGGAGTTTTTGATTTTTCATGCTTAACTAATAAATGATTTTCTGCAAAAAAATTCTATTCCCTAAAAAAAGGAGTCATTGGTGAAAAGAGCTACACGTTAGCAAATAACGGTGTGAAAGCTATCACCTAAAAAAATGATGAAAAGGAGAAGTGTTGAGCAGCAACAGCTGCCTAATTTTGGGGATCCTAAAATTTTGCAAAAAATAAAGGACTAACCATTGTTGGTGCGTAGCTGCCGTCTCACAAAAAAAGTTGGTGAAAAGAGCTACACGTTAGCAAATAACGGTGTGAAAGCTATCACCTTAAAAAAAGATAGAAATTGTGTTGGTCAAAAGAGCTACACGTTAGCAAATAACGGTGTGAAAGCTATCACTAAGGGATGTAGTTTATGAGCAGATCTGAATTAATTAGTGGCTGAATTTCAATACACTCAATTTCGTGAAAAATCACAATATTTGATGACGCCAATGAAATTCTTCTTCATATTGAGTCGAAAAATAAACGAGTGATCGAGAGCAACCATTAAAGGGAGTCGTGTGAGTCACGAGTGGGAAAGAAATAATCAACCTTTTGGGGGAAAACCTTGCATTTTGGAATTACAAAATAAAGCCGTGTTTTAACTTCAAAATCATTAGTAGATTTATTTTGAATCATGATTCATTTCTATCTACTGTATAAAGCTGGTTGTTGTGTATTAATGGCATTTTGATCTCCTTTTTTCTTTACATATAATTATTTTTCTTAATTATATGTTTATTATTTTTCTTATTTTGTGTCTTATTTTTATTTTGAGCGTGAATAATAAAGAGTCTTGCTCGGGACTAGCAAGAATTCAAGTTTGGGGGTGTGATAAGTGTCAATTTTATACACTTATCCATGGTTTGTATCGATATATTTCACCCATAATTGAGCTAGTCTACTCGTTTTTGCTTAGAATTAATTAGATTTTAATTATTTTATTTTTTATCGGATGAAGATGTAAATTTAGTCTTAATCAGGATTGAATTACTGATTTACTCAAGAAATAACATGTTTATAAAATATTTTTCTTTGTTGAATTTTTATGTATTCATGTTGTAGGGCTTTCCGATACGAGTTCGGCAGTCTTTCCGGATTCAAAATCAGAGTTATATATCAAACGTTATCATCCGAAGAAGATTTGGGGCGAAAACGCAAAAGTCAGAAATTCTGGGCTAAAAATGAAGTCTGAAACTCCTTACGGGCGTAACATCTAAAAGTTACGGGCGTAACTCACAAAACAACCAGTGTGCAAATTTACGAAGCTATGTTACGACCGTAACTACTGAATGTTACTGCCGTAAGCCATCCTAGTTACGGCCGTAACTCCTTAATGTTACGGCCGTAACTCTTGACAGATTGTGATCATTTGTCTAATTTTTTATACTTTTGGTGTATTATTGAGGGGATGGATGACATTGATCCGATCTATTGTAATAATGCTGGAGTTTTGGAGCTATTAGATGACTTTAGGTGTATAAATAGACCCCTTAGATCCATCATCATTCATCCTTCATCTTATATTTTTCTACTTTTTGTAATATTTTCTTTTTGTGTGAAGAACACACTTGTGTTCTTGAGTGATTTGTGTAATAGTGGTATAGTATATGTTGTTAAGGGAGTTTATTGTTTCTTTCTCCTTTATCTACTAAGGGAGTTAGGATCAATTCTTTCTCTTTTCAACTAATAATGACCACTCAAGCTTGTATTATGTTTATTAAACCATTCATGGGCTAAGTTACCTTAGTTGGGATTATAAACAAGGTTAGTCATGTTATTTAAGTTTGTATAAAGATCTATTATGAATTACTTATTATTGTGTGTGATTTTCATTGTTTTACCAATCTTTATTTATTTGGCCAATAAATGACGATATTTATGGTCTTCATATGTTTCGAAAGAAAATATGTTTGATTAGATCAAATTATCTTCACTCTAAATTGTTCTAGGGGATAGAAATATACCTCTAGACTTTAGACGATTCTTTGAGTTATTTTCATAAAACCTAATGCTATGTATTGAAGCCAATCAATATAGAAATATAGTGGATTGATTCAATATATAAGGGGCGTTTTATAGTTCGAAAGAGAAACCGTCTTTTTAAGGAAAATCGAATCTACACAACATAATAAGTAAATTCATATTATGATCTCCTATACATGTTCTATAACTAATGATGAACTAAGTTTATAATCCCAACTATTTCATTTTATCTTTTATCAATCTATTATTAGTACAATCTTTCATTTCCTTGAATATTAGAACTATTATTGCATTTTCTTTGCAATTGTCAAACCAAACTCTTTAATTGTGTGTTTCACTCATCTTAGTATCTATAAAAATAGACTAATAGTGTATAATTCAAATTATAACCAAACTTCCTCGTGGGATCGATAAACCGGACTCAAAAAGTCCACTTACTACTTGATACGATATCGTGCACTTGCCATAGTTACACAAAAGACCGTGTCAGCAACCCCAAACCACAACGTGGTAATAGGCATCGTGGTCAAGGACGTGGGGGTCTATCCAATGTATTGCGAAGACTTGGTGCTTCTGGCTCTGCAAGCCAAGGGAACCAAAAAACACCTACCCATCCTATCGCCTCTAAGGCTCGAGTTGGCAATGAACCGTGCTATCATTGTGGAGATGCTGGACATGGTACAAGAACTGCCATGCAAGCAAGCAAGTCGTATCTCACTACAAGAAATATATAGAGTCCAAATAAAGGAGAACTCACAATATGGAGGAATATGATCTAGACAAGTCCCCCTATGTCAGTTTCACGGTCACCAATCATCGAATTGAGTCATACGAGCCACAGTCTACAGACCGAATCTTAGTATTATGTTTACTTTCTCGTTTACATTTGGTATAGTTGCCTCAAGACAACTGTGTTGGTGTTTCCTTTTCAATAATGGCGTGATGCAATGTTATTTCACGAACAAGATATTAATATTGCTTACGTTAGATTCTTAGCTGTATTTCAAAGTACTGAATAATGCTTGAATGCTAATGGTTCGAAATTTCACTCTCTTCTAAGGAATGAATCGAGTAGAACTTGAATGTTCTTATAATTAGGCTTCTATTCATCAAATTAGTTGCCTGCTAAACCTCGGTAACTACGATGATTGGGTCCTCCCAACTCATCAAATGGTGAGGTAATGCCCAATTTTAATGCCTAAACGGCAGTCTTCCAAGTTACCGATACTCTGTATGCACCTAGAGCCCTTCGAACCTTACTTAGCTTCAACAATATATGTAGCAATGGTTTCCAGATTGAAACCCACTATGAGAATGGAATAGAGTTTCCTTTATTAATTCTAATGAATGTGGATGTAAACGCATTTTAGAATAACTCATGAGTCAATCTAATGGACTATACCTCATTACTATTAGGTTTTTAAAATCCTATGTTGTCACCAACAATGTATTTTGGGACATAGACTCATATAGGCTTTGACACGATAGACTAGGTCATCCTGGTCGAAGTATAATGATCCATATACTAAAGAACTTGTATGTACATCATTACTTTTCGAGCGAAAATATGGCAACAACTCAACATAAAGAACAATATTGATGTTAATCATGTTATGTCATCTAAAGAACTGGATGCATATCAATGATCATAGCTGGACTGCAAATCTTATGGTATTCCCGCTTCAGAATGAAGATATCATTTTAGGTATGGACTGGATGCTCTTGCACAGGACGATATTGGATACCTACCACTTGACTATTTCCATCATGGCTTGCGATGGTACCACGCATGTTATCAAAGGTCGAGAACACTTCAGTACGAAAGGGTCGCTCAGCCTTTTTACATCTGAGGTTCCCTGTAACTCTCGAGAAATGTACTATTGATGTTATGTTCTCCAATAGGATACACCCCAATTTTCGGTCGCGAACATCCCAGTGGTGAATGAATTTCCAGACGTCTTTCCCGATGAACTACCAGGGCTGCTGCCGCACCGAGAAGTTGATCTCTCCATTGAACTTGAGCCGGGGACGAGACCTATTTATGAAGCTCTTTATAGGATGGAACCGGCCGAGATGAAAGAATTGAAGATTCAGCTCGAAGATCTACTGGAGAAGGGATTAATCCGCCCGATCACCTCGCCATGGGGCGCGCCGGTACTCTTTGTTAAAAAGGACAACTCCCTACGCTTGTGCATTGACTACAGAGAAATAAACAAGGTTACTATCAATAATCGTTATCCACTTTCCAGGATCGATGATCTCCTAGATCAATTACAGGGGGCGGTTGTGTTTTCGAAGATCGATCTACGGTCCGGATATCACCAATTGAGAATTCGGGAGGAAGATATACCAAAGACTGCATTTCGATTGAGGTATGGACATTACGAGTATATCGCGGTATCGTTCGGTTTGACCAATGGCCCAGCCATTTTCATGGAATTAAGGAACAGAGTTTCAATCGAATTCCTTGACAAGTGCGCCGTGGTTTTTATTGACGACATCCTAATTTATTCTTGAAGCTGAGAGGAACACGAAGAACATTTGAGGCAGGTGCTGAGCGTGTTGAGGCAAAACCAACTTTACGCAAAACTTTCCAAGTGCGAATTCTGGATACCGGAAGTAATTTCCTCGGACATGTTGTCTCAGAAGAAGGCGTCGACCCACAAAATATCGAAATGATAATGAGTTGGGAACCGCCTAAGAATGTCAAGGAGGTAAGGAGTTTTCTAGGATTCACGGGCTATTATCGAAGATTCGTCGAGGCCCTTTCCTGTATCGCTAGACCACTAAAGAACCTACTGAGGAAAAGTACCAAGTTTGTATGGACTACGGACTGTCAAAAGAGCTTTGACGAGCTCAAGAGGAGGCTGACGACTGCTCCAGTGTTAGTGTTACCGCAGGGAACGGAAGGATTCATTATATATACGGATGCATCTAAGCATGGACTGGGATGTGTTTTCATGCAGAACGACAGAGTTATTGCATACGCATCCCGACAATTGAAGCCGTACGAAATGAATTACTCGATGCATAACTTAGAGCTAGCCGCAGTGGTACACGCCCTCAAGATTTGGAGGCACTATCTTTACGGAGTCACTTGCAAGAATTTCACGGACCATAAGAGCTTGAAATATATTTTCACCCAGAGGGAATTAAACATGAGACAGAGGCGCTGGTTGGAACTAATCAAAGACTACGATGTGGAAATATCATATTACCCAGGAAAGGCCAATGTCGTAGCGGATGCTCTTAGTCGGAAAACTACACAAGAAGTAATGTTATCCAACATAACAGTTGAACCCGAACTGCAGCAAGACATCAGGAGAAGCAGTGCTGAAGTATGGGTAATATGCAGGCAAGGACAATTGTGCTCAATCAATATACACTCGTCCTTACTATACGAGATACGTCTAGCACAAATGGAGGATTCCAAACTACATGCCATCGCTGCGAGGATCGAATGGGGAGATGTCTCCGACTATAATATCCAGGGGGAATTGGTGAGGTTCAAGAATAAGATCTGCATTCCGCCGCATCTGGATGGAGTGCATAACTTCTTTCACATCTCTCAGTTAAGGAAGTATGTCTATGATCCGATCCACAAACTCAATTTTGAAGAAGTGGAAATTTTCGACGACGCTACCTTTAGAGAAGTGCCAATCGCTATCTTGGATCAGCGTGTGAAAATGTTGCCAAATAAAGCCATACCCCTTGTGAAAGTCCAGTGGTCGCACCACGACATAGAGAAAGTGACTTGGGAGACCGAGTCGAGCATAAGAGAAATTCATCCTGAGTTATTTTATTAGTTTCGGGACGAAACTATTTTAAAGGGGATGATATGTAATACCATGGGTATTTCATGCTTTAATTACCGTGTATTTCATAAATTAAAATACAATTTCTATCATTTAATTTATATCATTGCGATATTGTCTTCATATATTATGTGGTTACATGAAAGTGCTATTGTGATATGATTGTGTGACGTGAATGGAACGGAGGTGACATACCTTAACACTATTGGATAATTGTCAGTGTGAATATAACGGTGGCCAACGTCTTGTTCCCCGAATAATTGTTCAACGAGTGAAAAGGGTCACTCGGAGATGATTATAATGTGATAATTGACTAAGGGACTGAATTTCTAACGTACATTAGAATACCTGCATAACGTACGTTAGCTTCGGAGTATTACGTACGTTAACCTGACTTGGTTACGTACGTAAAGGGGGAATTGGTCTTCCGACCAGGATCTTTCCTTTTGACGCAGACGGGGTACTTTCGGCGGGCTAGAAGACAAACGAGTCAACTGCCCGTAACGTATGTTATATGTCAAGCCTAATGTACATTATGGCAGGGCATCTTACGTACGAGTAATACACTTACGTATGTAATGAGTAGGGACATTCCAGGCAGTAGCCTCTGGGCAACCCTTACGTACATTATCCGGTGATCGCTACGTACGTAATGTGCTTTACGTACGTTAAACCTTAGGCGTTAACGTACGTAAAATCAATCTTGTGTTATAAATTAACACTCCCTCCATCATTTCCTCTGGCCTAAAAACTTGATCAACCCATTGAAAAACCTTCCCCAGCCCCCTTTGGCGATTTCTAGCCTTCCAAACACTTGTTTGAGCACAAAGGAGAGGATTACTCAAGCTCCGGAGGAGATTATCTAGGTTGATCAATCCGTTCTTCGTCCCTCCTCATTGTTCCTTGTGGATTCGTCATCATTCCTAATTGTTAGCCCTCTATTAAGGTAAGTCTATCAATCCTTGAGGTTACCTCTTCGATATTGTTGTTATGTCTATTAGATTACGGGTATTTGGGGTAGTTTGTTAACTCTCGTAGACAATTTAATCGGATGAACTAGTAGTAATCAAAACTATCATGTAAACATATTTCGTTTCCAAACCATTCATTCTTATATCTTGTTGTATAAATCTTATGTGGAATTCCCAATTCAATTGAACTTGAAAACATAAACCTAACAATTCAATTGGAGGGGGAAATTGTATTAAGAATCCGTTCACCATATGCTAACTCGTAGGAATCCACCTTGAACGTATAGTCTTCGTATGTTAATTAACTAGGTGGAATTAAGCTTGATATTATTATCATCGTTGGAATCGACCATTGTCATCGTTTTGTGAAACGGTGACCTCCCCCCTGATGAGTCGATTTTTGATCATCTCATTTTGTTCTATTGAGTCGTGCTTTCATTTGTTTTTAAGTGTTTTTGTTCTTTTTATGTGTGGTATGTTGTGTTTTTGTTTTTTAGGTAGCTGGACGAAGATTGTGGTTAAATATCCGCTTTTATGGCCAAATATTGGAGTTTATGACGATCAAGAGCAAGAACGGGGCCTAGACGATGAAGATTGAAGCAATGTCGGTCGTATTTTCCAATTTCCAGATTAATCACTTCGAACTAGGAAGTGTTATATATATTTATGAATTCCTCGTGAAATCAGCTTCGCAACGGTATATTATATGCTAAATTCCGAGTGGTATTGAAAGAGATATGACTTCTAGACCACAATCTCACAGTCCGTACCGCGCCCGGATCGCGGTCCAAGTTCAGACCGCGCCCTGATCGCGATCCAGAACTCAGACCGCGAGGTAGCTTGTTCCTCTGAACACCCAGACTGCGATCCACATCATCTGGATCGCGACCATCCCCATTTTGTGTTGAAAATGCGATTTTCTGCACTTTTTGTGATTTTTGACGGGTATATAAGGGGAACCCTACACACAATTTAGAGAGAGCCGAAATACACTCTTAAAACTCATTTTTTTTTATCATTTTTCTTGTATTCTAAACATCTAGAGATACATTTGTGGGTGATTTTCATTCCTTCTATGAAGATTTTGTGAGTTTTTGAAGGAAGAACATCAAACCTTCCTCGGGCTTTGATTTCGTTTTCGCAAGGGAAGATTTCTACCATATTTTATTCTATGATTTTTGCTATTATTGTTGAATTTATCATGAGTAGCTAATCTTATCATATGGGTATTTAGATTGAACCACACACATGTTCTTGGTTGTTAGTTTTGATTGATTTTTCGGGTATGAGCTTGTGATTGTTCCTCTTTCTTTGTTCTTCGTAATCTATCGGCGTTCTTGATGATATTTATGCACGAATATTATTTAGACGCAAGAGAACTTATGATTTAGATCATCAAACCTTTTTCATAGTTGTTGTTATTGTCAAAATTGAGGGTCTTTGTCGGTGTTCGCCATCAAACGACCCGATAGAAGTGATTGTGAATGTTCTAAACCTTTTTCCGCGATCTTTTAGCGAATTACCCCATCAAAGGTATTTAGCTAGTCGATTGTTAGTAGAGATTCATCTCCATCAAAAGAGTTTCTCTTGTTTTTTAAAAGAACAATCGCGATTTTTAGAATTTGCCGCCATCAAATGGGTTTTCTTTTAATTGTGCGCAATCGGTTATCCCAAACCATAAATTATTTGAGTATCAAAACTAATGATTGATAATGTGTGTGTCGGTGATTCTAAACTCCCATATCATTCTCATAATTGTAATCTCTAGATAATTCAACCTTAAATTCGGTGTTTTAACGCTTAGCTATTAATTTAATTTTCCGCCCATGTTTTACGATCTAACATCTCAATCGAATCATTCACCGTGTTTTAATTTACTTTACTTTTGTTAATACGACTATTTGCTAAACATAATCGAACTTCAAACCATTTCCAACTCCTCGAGAGATCGACCTCGGAGTTACTTGCCACTTCTTACAAAAGCGATTCGTATACTTGCGAGTTTTTAATTTGTTCATCAAGTTTTTGGCGCCGTTGTCGGGCAGTTTGGCGTTTAATTTTTGATCTTGTTTTAATAATAGTTGAATTGTTTTTCTTTATCATTTTTACGTTTTCATTATTTTCGATAAAGTCTAAAAAATTCGCTCTAACTTCTTTTGTTTATGCTTGGCAGGAGATCATTGGGAACCCCGATTCTTCCACCCATAGACGAAGTTCAAAGGATTAGAGCACCAAAAACAATAGCCACATCATCAATGACAAACGACGAGGAGAATCCGGATCTTGAAGAGCGACTTTTGCTCTAGGAAGAAAACCCTTGTCAACCGAGGCATGAGAATGTTGCACAAAATTTAGATGAAGAAAACATTTGTCAACCGAGGTTTCCGAGATATGAGAATGTTGGGCGCAATCAAGGGATACCCAAAGATCAACAAGGGAGATACTTTTATCTGAGACAACCACCCGTTGGAGTGCAATATGGAGCGAACTATTATCCCGTGCCTCAATATGGGATGGAAGCAAACTACAATATGCCGCAACAACCTCCGGTTGAGCATCTAATGCGGGACTATGCAAAGCCCGCGGTTAACACCGCCATCTCGTGCATCCAATTAGCACCGGCAGCAAGGAACTACCACATCAGCGGATTTCACATCGAGTAATTGCCCTCATTTCACGGATTAGCACGTGAGGACCCGTTGTCGTTCATCCGGGACTTCTATGTGGCGATTGACAACTTCCCATTAAATGGGTTGAGCGAGGATCAACTAAGAATGAAGTGCTTCCCTTATACACTCAAGTATGGGGCGAAACATTGGATGATGACTTTAGCACCGGGCTCACTAAGAACGTGGGATGAAGTTTATGACAAATTCATTACCAAGAACTTCTCTCATTCTAAGACTACACAAGAGCCCAAATCTCAACATTTGGACAACAAGACGGAGAGGCATTTCATGAATCATGAGACCAATTCAAGATGCTCCTCATTTAATGCCCACACCATCACTATCCGCTTCAACTAATTAATCAATTCTTCTATGATGGGTTGACTCAATATTGCCAAGGTGCGGTGGATAACGCAGCCGGTGGTTCGTTTTGGGCGTTAATGAAGAGACAAGCTTATGATGTGTATGAAACATTGGGAGCTAATTCACAACAAAAAAGTGTACATTGTAACACCCCCAATCCACTCAGGGATATTACACGTCGTAGAACCCTTCCTCAAGGATCTACCAGGCTGGTAACAACATCGAACATCACAACAATGCCTTTAAGGCTAAATAACTCAGTAGACCGATTTGGTCTTTCAATAAAAACATACAACTCAATCTCAATACATGCCCACACAGGGGTCAAATACAAAATACTTCCGTACAACGGAAAAATACTGCAGCGGAAATAACGTACAACTGAACCAATACAACAACGTACGGGTCCTCATGTGACTAGTAACGACCATCTTTCATCACCCTTCATGCCGACCCTGTGCTATGCTCCCCAAAACCTGAATGCAATATAGACATCCACCCCCTGATTACTCGGGGGTTAGCAAAATTCCACTATTTTCTTAGTGCAAGTACAAAGTGCAAAATACGAGTCATACAATTCAAGTTCCAAGAATAATAATAACCAGGAATCCTCCATGATTCAAACGTAACAAAAAGTACTTCCCAAGGCAAGAGTCTCAGTAAGACTTTCCAAAGTCGAAAGATCACAAATCAAGGGAAACAATTTATAAAATAGTTTAAAATGCGGTCGAGAGTTTTAATAGAAAACAATTTAGGATTATCGAATGCTCCTCTTCCCAAAATCAACAGGGGTCACAACCCAGAGGTTTTGTTTCCGCAAATAAAAAACCAACAATAATTCACAAGGTCAAAACCCACGTCACGTGTCCTTGAGGGACATAAAATCAACACAACAAAATCACCCAAGATACGCAAATCTTGGTCACATGAATACAACGCCAACTCGTGAATCCAGGGCTATACGATTGGATTCCCTCGAGGCCTCGCCGGACCCTCCCGAGGTGAGCAAAATACATTCACAAATCATATACACACCAACTCGTGAATCCAGGGCTATACCATTGGATTTCCCTCGAGGCCTCGCCGGACCCTCCCGAGTGAGCAGAATGCGTTCACAAATACTATACACACCAACTCGCGAATCCAGGGCTATACCATTGAATTTCCCTCGAGGCCTCGCCGGACCCTCCTGAGTGAGCAGAATGCGTTCACAAATAATATACACACCAACTCGCGAATCCAGGGCTATACCATTGGATTTCCCTCGAGGCCTCGCCGGACCCTCCCTAGTGAGCAGAATGCGTTCACACAATTAACATGTCACACCAAAGATATTCATACAATTCATCCAAAGGCAACAAACACAAAGCACGACATAATCGTCAAATCACAACGTACCGAAATGTGATAATATATGTATACATATATTATCAAAACACAACAAGAACACTAGGTGTATTCATTGGGTTCACTTAACCATTCACGAGACACAACATTCACAACACACGCGTTTTGAAGTGAGCCTTTGACGAGGCTAAACGAATCTTTTGAAAGTTTATTTCAACCAATCAAACAAACATACAAAGACAATCACCAATCATCATATTCACAAAACAAGATAAGTATTAACAAGGTACTTGCCTCGAATAACCACAACGCGAAGAATCGACCGAAGTAGGTTGGCACGAACCGACTACGAACCCGCCGACTCCACCGAACGCCAACTCGTGACAATAAACTATGAAGGACAATAACAACATTGAAAATGAATTCTATAGCACGGCTCAAAGCCACTGAATTGAAGGAACGAACGACAAAAGTTCAAGGGTTTCCCCCAAAATGGCCAAGAACACGAATCGACCGACCGAAACATGAAAATGAAATTCCAAACCGGGTTATGGATATACAATCTATATAATATGTTTAACAACATCATTTAACAACAATTGGTTCATCAAAATCGGATAGAAAATGAAATCAAGAACAAAACTCCCCAAAAAGTCAACTCTAGGGATCCAAGAAAAATACCTTAATTCGACGATGAACAATGGATTAGATGATGTTATAATCCCCTAGGATGTTTCAAAACACCTTTGGATTGAGTAAAATCAACCAAGATAGCGATCCCTAGTCGCCCTTGGCTCAACCCGCGGAAAGAAGAAGAAAGGGAATGAGAAATGAGAAAAATGACTGTTGTCTAGTTTTATATGCTGGACAACCTTAGCGTGCGCTAATCATCAGGATTAGCGTGCGCTATCGGGGCACACTGTTAGCGTGCGCTAACCACAAGTGTTAGCGTGCGCTAACGGGACCTTCGCACTACCCAAGATCCCCTCACATCGCTCGAACTACTGTGTAGCGCCGCTATCCTCACCCTAGCGTGCGCTATGTTACTAAATAGCGTGCACTGATCAACGTCTGAACCCAGTCCAGTAGCCCCTGGACTGTTTCTGCACCACCCGTTAGCGTGCGCTACCACACCTGTAGCGTGCGCTAACAACCACACCATAGCGCGCGCTAACCAATAAGTGTAGCGCGCGCTAACGACTCAGAAGGACAGCAACAGTGCCCTCAAAGCTGGTTACAACAACAGATTCCTCCAATCGGAACATCAAGTTCAAGATACACACGGAAAGCTCCCGAAGAGTTTGAGCTACAATCAAGCTCACATGCAACCATGAAAAGAGGCAAGACAACAACTACAATGCGGATACCCACAACTTTGGGCAAATTACAAAATGGCCCAAAATGCCCGAAAATCACGATACGTGATCGAATAACCAAACCGAAGTTCACAACACGTCTAACAAAGTTAAACGGACTTACAGAAAACTCGAAACAATAGTTTCGATCGAGATTAACAAGAATCGAACTCAAGTGTGGAAAAGCCGCTAAGAAGTACGGAACTCAACAAAACGATACCGAAACGAACTCGGATGTCATAAAGTGTAGAATTAATCATCCTCAAAATGGCTAAACAGTCACAAGCGAGTCATCAAAACGGACTCTCGCTAAAAAATGAAAATTACCGGAAATCGAAATTGCGGATATTACATTCTATCCTCCTTAAAAGAAGTTTCATCCCGAAACTTAAAACAAGTAGGGGGAAGCAATATCCCACGAGGAAAACTCAACAAGATACACAAGAACCGAAAACTCATGCCCAACGGCGAAACGTTACAAGCAACGCAAAGAAACATACTGCGTGAAAACACGCTCCACGACGACCAACACAACGCCACAAGTAGAGACATAATAAAACCAACAAGTGACAAGCGTCATCAAACAGATAATACAATCAAGTCAATTATCCGAACAATCACAAAATACAGAGCACCTATTACAAGGAAACACGCATAGTCGAGAAAACAGAAAATAAACACAAAACGATCCACAAGGACAATCACAAACAATTCGGACTACGCCGAAATCCTCAAGAACCACACTAGGTATCTCCGTGTCCTCTCGGAGCAGAGACACAACCTCGATCCCCAAATCCCTCAGTTATCGTCTCGCAATGCACGGCTCGGTGACCCACTTGGCCACACTCGAAGCAGCTGACTAACGGTGAACGACAATTCTTCGCGCGAGATCAGGCAACAATAGTCAGACAACGACGATCGAACAATAATGATCGAACAACAACGACCAAACAACAATGCTCGAACAACAACGATCGAGCAACAATCGAACAACAATGATCGAACAACAACGATCGAAAATAATGATCGAGTAACAACGATCGTACAACAATGATCGAATGACAACGATCGAACAATGACTCCTAAGTTCACACTTAAGCTAAAGATATAAACAAAACTTATAGAAACTAAATGACATTAATTTCAGACAAGGTTCACAAGAATCGAACCGAACTCGGAAAAGTCACAACGATAACCGGATTGATCCGAAACAAGGTCACAACCCGTTCGAACGGTAACAACTGAGATACCGAACAAGTTCAAAAAGTATCATCGAACACGAGCGAGTCGATAAAATTGAGAAGAGAAAATGCAGAAGTAAAAAACAATACGGTACTACATTCGACCTCTTATAAAAGAAAGGTTGTCCCCGCAACTCACAACAATGGAAGCAAGGTGACAACACAACAAGCAACCGACAGAAACATCTTTGAAAGGCCACTCAAGATGATCCTGATAACTGTGCTAAAGTTCGTACCCCGGAAGACTCGGTAACCAACTCGCAAAACTGGATTCTCTGTCCCTCGAGTCCACACTTGTAATCTGCTACTGGCGTGAAAAGACAATTTGCACGTACATGCCCTGGCACATTACAGATGGCGGCTTACCGAAAATACAACTGCTAGGTACAATGGAATATAACATCGCAAAAAAAAATAACAAAGATGCAAATTCCACACAACATATCAACGTAAGGTATACCACATACACAGAATTATAGCAACGATTGCATACATTCGGCGATTTCAACGGCCCGAATGATAACCAGCACACAATCACAAAATATTATGAAACAATCACAGATGTACACAATCATACAAACCCAAGCTCTAACAGCTCGCACAGGTGCGATAGCACGCAAATTGTTAGGAGTATGCCCTCGAATGCCACTCAGAGGATGTTGAGTGAGGGCATTGTACTTGTTATTATGTAAATCATTAATATAAGGCAATGGATGTTTCTTTATTTACTGGTAGTTACTGGCATTCCTAACTCGTAAATATACATATAGAAACTAGTCCGTGTATTTGAGAGCAAAACGTTCCACTCCTTATTGGATAAGGAGGTCGGCACTGGAAGGTTTATAGCTCAAATACTTAATCGTTCGCAAGTCGATGAAACTTGAATGGACGTTAAGTTTATGTAAAGACTTGTATAACGTGTTCCTTGACATGGAGAGTGCCTGTCGAACACTAATGCTTAGTGGGAGCACATGATATAGGTATGCTAATTGGATTAGTATACTCGAACCGACTCACTCTCGATTCGTCACACGGATTTCACTCCGAGACATTCAATGACGGAATCGAAAGGTTGTGATAGGTATTCGTGAACCTTCGACTTGAGATTTAGTATGGATGTGCTTGTGACGTTAAGATTTTCATTAGAGTAGTTTGACCCTATAAACCGGGAGGTGGGGGTCAACCTCGACGTGCATCTTAACGGGCAAGTAGCAGGTCCTACTGAATACCAAAATAGAATTCTTTCTCCCGTTAGTGAGTGGGTTATATGTCCTATGCGGTTATTGGCAGATGAGATCATAAGTCTTTGGCCAAAGCATTGGAGCTAGTAGTATTGGATACACGAGAGCTCAATGATCTCGATTTGCATTACCGCATGCATAGAGTCAAGTGCAGATAGGGTTTGACTGACCGTGACCCTATAACTTGATCGGAACAATTGAAAGAAGGGTTTATACGTATACTGGTATTCACGACAGAATGGTTCTTGAATGATCCCAATCATTCGTTCTCAGTTGGGATACAGTGTAGGCCGCCCGGCTGGCTAGGTGGTGCTACTACTCTTTGGTTTCTCCCATTGCTGACTGAGATGGACCTACCGAGTCGCGCAATAGGATTGACGACGGAATGAATCGAGCTTATTCTCTCATTATGAATATTAGATATTGGATATCTAATTTTGGGACATTGGATGTCTAAATTGATTTATTGGATAAATTAATTTACGGCCTAATGAATTAAATAAATTACTGGGTGATTAATTTAATTCATAAATATAATTATTTCTTGGAGAAATTAATTATGTTATTTTGTATTTGATATGATTAATTAATTGGATTAATTTATTGATATAAATACATCAGAACGGATCAGAGTTTATCTATTTGGACTCACGGGAGTCCGGAACGAACCGAACTCGTCCGATTCCTTCTAGAGGCCACCCCACCTTATCCCTTTTACCTCATAGTCTTGGTCTCATCCTTGGTAGGTTGATGACTAAAGACTTTTGAGATTTTATATCTCATTTTATATGAAAAGGTGTTTTGAGGTGGTTGAATAAGATGAGATAGAAGACTTGGAAAACTCTCACTTCACGCAACCTACCATACGGTTCCTAGCTGAAATAGAGAGAATTTTTTTTCTTTCAAGTCTTCTTCTTGTTATTCTTCACTTGTTCTTGATTATTCTTGGAGATAAATTGAGAGACAATTGAGAGTTTGTGAGAATATACACTTAGAGTGTAATAATCACATAGAAAGCTTCATTAACCTTGTTCTAGCCGTATCCTTGGAGCGTGGCAAGTAGAGACGCAGTAGAGACGTTTAGTCGTTCCGGTCGTTTCTTCGGCGCGTGGCAAGTAGAGACGCAGTCTTTTCGGCATTGGATCATCCAAGGGCTTGGAGCGGATTGGATTCGTAGAGATCAACTAAAGCTTGGGGAATAGCTCAAGAGAAGGAATCCATTTCGTCAACGGACTACAAGGGTGAGTTTCTAACATCTCTTGTGCTTCGTTTAATATTCGTATATACGTAGCTCGATCGATCCTCATAGAGATTCGGATCGAATTAATTTTCGTTTTACCGCTTCGGCTAGGCCTTCGATTCAGGCACCGAATCCCAACAAAAATAACCACGAAATACAACGTTAAAGATCAACATCACACCTCTCACCGAGGGCTAATACAACAATTGCGTGGCGAACGACTCAACGCTCACACCACCAATTCAATCACAACTCGGGGTTAACACCCTAACGAAAGTGTGAACATTATATATACATTCCTGGACCGCAAACAGGAACGATAGGTTTTTAAAAACGAAAACCGCCTTTTGAAAACAATTTGGAAACACCAGTTGATCTTGAGTGTCACAGTTTCAAAAAGTTGTACAAACATCGTTGTCGAGATTTTGAAACCATCTTGCGTTTGATAAAACGAGGACACTTTCCTTTTAGTGAAAAACTTTCAGAAATATTCGACTCTCGGGTCTAAGCAAAGCATTTCTAAATAATTGAAAATGTCTCAAAATATTTTGGTCCTCGAATGGAATAATTTTGAATCGTACTGTGGCACCTTGAAAGTATTGCGAGAAAATAATTCATTTTAAAAGTACGTCTCGAAATATATTTTTTAAGATACTCAAGGTTTTCAAAAATCCAATAGGCCAGAATGCCCAAAACTCACACATATCTACATTCACTTATACACATCATAGTACACGCATCAATTCGTTCAAAATCAAGACAATACACGTCTTTTGCCGGGAAACAAACAGTCAAAATATCACAGTCATAAGGACATAAATAGCGACAACACTCCTCATATAAATGAAATATGAGAGTCACATAAACACACATCACGAAATCAAGATTCTACACCAAGATTCCATCACTTAACACATAATCATACCAGTAACTCGTGTCGCACGAGGCACAACACAAAGAAGGGAGACTTACATCCACAGGTCGCACGAAGATGATGATCGCCCCATGATACTAATCACGACCAACAAACTCAGACAACGCATCGCGACACGACTCAGTCAGATAAAATCAGATGAGACAAAAACTCAACAAACACCACTATACCCGACAGCCTAGGTTTCCACAACCTAAAGCTTCGATACCATTTATGTAACACCCCCAATCCACTCAAGGATATTACACGTCGTAGAACCCTTCCTCAAGGATCTACCAGGTTGGTAACAACATCGAACATCACAACAATCCCTTTAAGGCTAAAATGACTCAGTAGACCGATTTGGTCTTTCAATAAAAACATACAACTCAATCTCAATACATGCCCACGCAGGGGTCAAAATACAAAATACTCCCGTACAACGGGGAAAATATTGCAGCGGAAATAACGTACAACTAAACCAATACAACAACGTACGGGTCCTCATGTGATTAGTACCGATCATCTTTCATCATCCTTCATGCCGACCCTATGCTATGCTCCCCAAAACCTGAATGCAATACAGACATCCACCCCCCGATTACTCGGGGGTTAGCAAACTTATGCTATTTTCCTAGTGCAAGTACAAAGTGCAAAATACGAGTCATACAATTCAAGTTCCAAGAATAATAATAACCAGGAATCCTCCAAGATTCAAACGTAACAAAAAGTACTTTCCGAGGCAAGAGTCTGAGTAAGACTTTTCAAAGTCGAAAGATCACAAATCAAGAGAAACAATATATAAAATAGTTTAAAATGCCGTCGAGAGTTTTAATAGAAAACAATTTAGGATTATCGAATCCTTCTATTTCCAAAATCAGCAGGGGTAACAACCCAGAGGTATTGTTTCCGCAAATAAAAAACCAACAACAATTCACAAGGTCAAAACCCACGTCACGTGTCCTCGATGGACATAAAATCAACAAAACAAAATCACCCAAGAAACGCAAATCTTGGTCACATGAATACAACCGCCAACTCGTGAATCCATGGCTATATCATTGGATTCCCTCGAGGCCTCGCCGGACCCTCCCGAGGTGAGCAAAATACATTCACAAATCATATACACACCAACTCGTGAATCCAGGGCTATACCATTGGATTTCCCTCGAGGCCTCGCCGGACCCTCCCGAGTGAGCAGAATGCGTTCACAAATACTATACACACCAACTCGCGAATCCAGAGCTATACCATTGGATTTCCGTCGAGGCCTCGCCAGACCCTCCCGAGTGAGCAGAATGCGTTCACAAATAATATACACACACTCGCGAATCCAGGGCTATACCATTGGATTTCCCTCGAGGCCTCGTCGGACCCTCCCGAGTGAGCAGAATGCGTTCACACAATTAACATGTCACACCAAGGATATTCAAACAATTCATCCAAAGGCAACAAACACAAAGCACGACATAATCGTCAAATCACGCTAGGGCACACTGTTAGCGTGCGCTAACCACAAGTGTTAGCGTGCGCTAACGGGACCTTCAGACCTAGTCCAGTAGCCCCTGGACTGCCTGAACTACCAGGTAGCGCGCGCTATCCTCACCCTAGCGTGCGCTACTAATGCACCCTAGCGCGCGCTATGTTACTAAATAGCGTGCACTGATCAACGTCTGAACCCAGTCCAGTAGCCCCTGGACTGTTTCTGCACCACCCGTTAGCATGCGCTACCACACATGTAGCGTGCGCTAACAACCGCACCATAGCGCGCGCTAACCAATAAGTGTAGCGTGCGCTAACGACTCAGAAGGACAGCAACAGTGCCCTCAAAGCTGGTTACAACAACGGATTCCTCCGATCGGAACACCAAGTTCAAGATACGCACGGAAAGCTCCAGAATAAGATCATACTAAGAGTTTGAGCTACAATCAAGCTCACATGTGACCATGAAAAGGGGCAAGACAACAATTACAATGCGGATACCCACAACTTTGGGTAAATTACAAAATGGCCCAAAATGCCAGAAAATCACGATACGTGATCGAATAACCAAACCGAAGTTCACAACACGTCTAACAAAGTTAAACGGACTTATGGGAAACTCGAAACAACAGTTTCGAACGAGATTCGCAAGAATCGAACTCAAGTACGGAAAAGCCGCTAAGAAGTACGGAACTCAACAAAACGATACCGAAACAAACTCGGATGTCAAAAAGTGTAGAATTAATCATTCTCAAAATAACAAAACGGTCACAAGCGAGTCGTCAAAACGGAGTCTCACTAAAAAAGAAAATTACCGGAAATCAAAATTGCGGATATTACATAAGTGTTCGTAGGGGAGCTAAGACAACTAAAGACTCAAAATAAATCTTCGAGCTTACGAGTTTGTGAAATTTGTGGGGGACCCGGACATGATGCTAATTCTTGCCCACATACTTTTCCAGAAGAACAAACCAAACAAGTGAATTAAGCTATGGGACAAAGCACGGGAAGACCCGAGTGGGAGGAGAGGAGAAATAATTATGGTGGAAATGCAAGAAATGCACCTCTCCCGAACACTTATCATCCTGGGCTAAGAAACCATCCGAATTTCTCTTGGAGAAACAACAATCCGATGTTGTACGACACAAGCGCCCAAGCTCAATACAACGGAGGAAATCGAGCCCAACAAACAACACAAAGTGAACCACCTCCACAGTAAAGGAACTCTCTTGAGGAGAGTATTGCGACATTCATTAAGGAAAGCAATAAAAGGTTCGAATCTTTAAAAGCTTCGGTGAAGAAAATGGAGATTCAAATTGGGCAACTTGCTACCGAGGCACACAGACAAGAAAGGGATAAACTACCAAGTCAGCCCGAGCAAGCTCAAGCTATTACCACCCTCCAAAGTGGTAAAGTGATAAATAAAGAAATGATTTCCGAAGAGAGAGAGAGAGAGGGGCGGTGAGAAAGAAGACTAGTCGGGAAATCAAGAAGAGAGAGTAGTTGAAGCAACCCTGACATCCAAGCTTCACAAATCTGCTCAACCATATAAGCCACCAGTCCCTTTTCCGAGCCGACTTAGAAAATCAAAGCAAGATGAGCAATTTTCCAAAATCTACGACATGCTTTCGAAGGTTCATGTCAACTTACCTCTCTTGGATGTCATGAAGAACATTCCTGCTTACATAAAATTTTTCAAAGAGTTGACCTCAAACAAGAGACGATATTTTGGGAATGAGAAAGTGGTGCTCTACGAGGTGGAAGCAAGGAGTCAAAAAAGGGCAATCCCGGAAGTTTTATGATCGACATCACTATGGGAGATAAGAAGGTTGCTCATGGTATGCTCGATTTGGGAGCAAGTATGAATCTCATGCCATACTCGACTTATTTGAGGCTTGGACTCGTAGGAATCAAACCAATAAGAATGACTCTTTAAATGGCGGATAGGTCGGTGAAATACCCCAAGGGAATCATTTAGGACCTATTAGTGCAAGTGGACAAGTTGGTGATTCCGGCCGATTTTGTTATCTTAGATGTTGTGCGGCGATTAATACGCCTCGGCAGCGATCGGCATTATGATCTGAGAGCCAACCATAGAAGACATACTATGGCAAACACCCAGAGGTCGGCACCCACGGCGATCGTCTTTCGGTATCCGACGATCGTCTTTTGGTACCTGGCGATCGTCTTTGATATCCAACCAGAGACGGTCGTCTCGTGCCACGTATAAATCCAACATCCGTCAAAGTCGTCGAAGACCGAATCTTGGACGATGACCCACGTGCAGATCCACAAAAGGCCCTGACAAATAGGACCTTTGACCACAGCCTGTCACCTACCTCACCTACCGACAGGGCCGCCGAAAGGTACAAAGTGTGTCCTCCCCGGAAAATGACTCAGGACGCGTGCAGGCTTTTCATTGGCTCGCACAACTGGTTGCCAGAAGCAGCCTCAGACTTTAAGGGAACAGCCCCACGTGACGGGACGATCGTCCACCTTACTATAATATAGAATACGGCGATCGCCCACGATCGCCGGAGAGGCCCCAGCAGCCTTATCTCCTATAAATAGGAGGCTCACAACAGTGTCCAAGGATCATGCGATTATCTTCATAAAATCAGGCAATCATCACCGTGAATACAGAGAGGAATACACATTCTCATACATTGACAGAACATCAAATAGCAAGAACTCACAGATCTTCATATCTGGTTCTTCCGGCAATCTACACGCTCTACAGCTTAGATAACTAGAAGTCTTTACACTCATTGTAATAGATTCTAACATTAATATTTGTACTCAACAGTATACTTATTAATAACATCTCGCGAGAGCATTCAAGCCCGGGATTAATAACCCCGGCAAATCTTGTGTTATTTATTTTCTCACGGAAGTGTTCTCGCATTTGTTTGTTACTCGATCATTCCAGCAATACTATCTCCGGATAATATTTCGGGCAACAACAATTGGCGCTAGAAGGAGGGGGGCACCTATAACCTTCATTTTTTATTCCTACCGTCTCGAAGAACACTCACTGTTCTCCGGACATATACTTGAAGAAACACTCACTGTTCTTCAAAGAAAGCCTTCAGAAAAATGACATCTGCAACGACCTCCAAGAGAGCCACCCTGCGATCTGCCGGAAATCTCATTCCGGCCCGGACCGAATCCCAGCCCACGGCGGAAGGTGACCACGGCGACGCAAGGCTCTCACTCCCGCCTCCGAGGGACGGTCCTAGTCTCTCACTCAATCAGTTCCAGACCGTGGAACAGATCGAGGAGGCTATAGCCATCCTCAGGGAGCAACGGAGGGCATGCGACTCGCCCACCATCACTCCATCAGCCATCCGCCGGGCAGGCAAGCAGAAGCTCAAGGGCATATATGTTGAGAAATCGACGGAAAGCCCCGAGCCATAGGAGAAAGCTCTCATAAGGCGGGATGATTCCGTCTTCAGTCGCCTAGGGAGCGATCCCTCATGGCGACCCGGGCACTCAGGCCCCAGCCGGGAGACATCGGAGTCCGAATCCTTTACTAGGAGTTCGACATACCCGACTCCCAGAAGACAAGCCGGTCAGCGGGCCCCCACTCGCCCAAGAAATGAACCCGTTGGCAAAGAACTCATCATTCACAATGGGGCCAGGGGATCAGTGCACGATCGCCTTGGCTCGCGCTCCGGGAGCCAATCAGCGAGCAGTCAGGCGACGGCGATGGCCGCCATGCAGCGTCAGCTCGACGAGATGAAGGCGCTCCTGGAAATCGGGGCAGGCGCCAGGAGATCGATCGCCGGACCAAGTGAACCACTCGCGGTCCAGATCGAACTCGCCCCAGTTCAACCAAAGATCGCTCCCCCACAAACACCTCTTTATGAGGGGAGATCGGATCTGGAGACCCACTTAAGCAAATTCCGGATCTACATGACCGAATGCGGAGCATCAGATGCGACGAAATGTCGAATGTTCCCGTTAACTCTGGGCGACCTCGCCCACAGGTAGTACATCTCAATACCACCTCGCTCAATCAATTGCTTTGAGAAGCTGGCGAACGACTTCACGTCGTACTTCGCCGCCAAAGTTGCTCGGCTGGAAGGTTCCCACCGCATGATAAAAATCAGGCAGGGAAAGGACGAGCCCGATGAAGACTACATCGACCGGGTGGACGAAATAATCCTTACCGGCGAACCTATTAGCGACGAGCTCGCTCTCCACTCGGTCCTGGGGGGATTCCATGGCCGCTCGCCCATGTTCAGGCACCTCACAAAGGATATCCCCCCGACCTACACGGTCTTCCGCGTCAGGGCCGCTGATTTCCTGGCCAGGCAGAGGATGCTCTCCCTCCGCTTAGGCGAGGGATCTGCCGGGGAAGGGAAGGCGCCGTCCCCCATCCAGAAAAAGGCGGTCGCCAAGACCAGAAAGGCGGTCGCAAAGCCGCCTGGGGAGTTCAAAGCCTTCGAGGATGTGGAAGTTCACCTCCTCCGCAACCTCAATCTATCCCCGACCCACATCTTTAATGCCATCAAGGGGCGCGAATGGCTCAACAAACCAAAGTCGATAAGGGACAACGGTCACCTAGACCGCAGCAAATTTTGTGCCTACCACAAAAGTCCCGGCCACAACACCAGCCAATGCCGCGACCTTCTCAGACAACTCTGGAGATTGTTTGAGGAAGGCAAATTGGATAACTTGGTCACTAGGCCAGAGCCCCGATCAGAGAGGGCCAGAGGGCGCGAGCGCCGACCAAACGATGGGATCCCTCCCAATCCGGTCGCAAGAATCGAGCAGAACGAGCCAGAGTACTCCGATGAATCGATCCCTCCGATCAACCCTGGCGGCCGGATTAACATGCTTCATGTGGGAGGCGGAAACCTCGGAGGCCTTTCCCCAGTTTCCACTCTGTCAAACAGAATGAGGAAGGCCGAACTGAGGGCGTTCGCCAGGGTCCATGTTGTGGTCCCATCGGAGCCGACCATCTCCAAAGATGCGCTCATCACCTTCTCCAACAAGGATAGGGAGGGGGTGCAGTGTCCCAAAGAGGATGCATTGGTGATCTCTGCATGTATCCTTGGGAAGATGGTCGATCGCGTGTTGGTCGACAACGGGAGCTTCTGCAATATAATATTCAAATCTGCTCTTGACCAGCTCGGAAACCTGACCAAGTTCAGCAATCCGTTCGACACCGTGCTTCAAGGGTTCGGCGACAGCACAGTCCAAGCCTATGGAAGGATCAAGCTCTCTGTCGAGCTAATATGCTACTACGATCCCAAGGTTAGGATTTCTAGGAACCTAAATTTTGTAATCATAGATAGGCCCAGCATCTATAATGGGTTCCTAGGTCGTCCATTTTTAGAAACCTTTGAGGCGGTCGCCTCTTCTTTCTTTTACTATATCAAATTCCCCACTGCCGATGGGACGATCGGTACTGTAAAAGGATATCAGCTAATGGCAAAGAAATGTTTGAATTACTCCTATGTCGTAACTTCTTTCAATACTTCCCATGATATTTGTAACATCGAGTCGATCGACGATCAACCGATGGAGATCGACGAGCCAAGCACATCGTACCAACCCGACTCAGAGGACGCCATCTCACAACGATTGACGGACGACATCGAGCCAAGGATCGGTTTCGAGCCAAGCCTCGACATCGATCCCAGGATCGAGTCCGGAAATCGTTCCAAACGAGAGGCGACCGTCCCCATCGAAGAGTTGGAAAGTGTAACGATAGATCCGACTCGCCCGGAGCGGGAAATACAGATTGACACAAGCGTCGACCTCGACCTAAAGGAGGATATGATCAATTTACTATGAAAGAACATCGGAGTCTTTGCCTGGTCGCATCAAGATATGGTCGGCATAAGTCCTGAACACGCTTGCCACTATCTAAAGATCGACCCGGCAAGGAAGTCCGTTCACCAGAAACGTAGGAAATTCGGTCCTGAGAAGTACGCAGCACTCGACATAGAAGTCAAGAAGCAACTCGATAACAAACTAATCGGAGTAGCTACAGACGAACCAAAATGGGTAGCTAATGCCGTGCTCGTCAAAAAGCCGAACAGCTCCTGGAGGTTATGCACCGACTTCATCGACCTCAACGCGGCATGCCCAAAAGGCCACTTTCCGATGCCCCATATTGATCAATTGGTTGATAGCACAGCAGGCTGCGAAATGATGTCGTTCATGGATGCCTTCGTCGGATACCATCAAATCCTAATGGCGGAGAAAGACATAAAACACACATCCTTCCACACGGAAAAATGTAACATCCCCGTGATTTACAGGAATATTACAGCGCCGTAGATCCTTTTTGGAGAACCTACCAGGCGTAGACCCAAATAGAACACATTAAATACAACAAACATAAACATTCATAAAATCAAAACCAACTTCAATTTCAACATGACATACATCACAATACCAAACAACATATCATTAACCATTAATAATGACATGACATACAACACCGGACAGTACCCGCGCGAGTACAAAACCAAAACACGACTTTGACCATGACCATACGACCACCAACTCAAAATGATGTACGATATCAATGCTGCCCACCAAGCTCGTGTCCGTCCTGTGCTAGTCCTCCCACTGGACACATGCACGAATACACAAAGTATATCCACCCCGTAAGGGGTCGGAGAAGCGTGCAAGTACAATGATTCTAGAATATGTACAACAAGTGAATAATCAATAAAAATCACGTAAATCATAGTGCCATCATAGATATTCCGTAATACCACATCACGCTTATCATCACAAAACAACCTCCCGAGCTATACGGCCCTGTACCTCTCAAGCAAGATACACACCCCGGAGACACCTCGTCGGGCCCTCCACAGTGTATAGCCCAACCGAGTGATCCGTAGGGATACGCAGCCTAGGACCCGAGGGACCCTCACCGGTTTTACTCGGCTCACACACACTCGATCAACAATTGGCACAAATTCCATTTTTACATATTCACGAAGTACATTAAACACAATCAAAGTACTTGCCTCAATTTGAGCGACACGAGAAACGGCGAGCGGATGAATGTACGGTCGAATTTCCTTCAACGATTCGATCCTAATACATCGAAATACCGAATCAAAACACAACACCACGGAAATGGAAAGATTCACCTAAGTTCTACCCTTAGGGACATTTATTCAAATATTACGAAGGAAACGTAGCTCGAACCCAAACTATGAAAGGTAACTTAGGGTTAAATCAGTGAATCTTGGAAAAATGAAGGATTATGATTACAACATCACAATCTAGCACAAATCGGAGCTAGGATAGATTAGAATCAAAGATCTCGACAAAAACCCCAAAATATGAAGAACTAGGGTTCCAACGGTTTTACCTTGATTTGGATGGTGAAAGTTGATAAGATGTTGATAACTTGGTGTTAGGAGCTCAAAATTATCGTTGGATGAAGAAATCCGACCAAAATCGCACTCTCCAATGATCAAGTATGCCCAAATTACCAAGAGAAGAGGAAGAGGTGAAAAATGACATTTCTAGAACCTACCCCCATATATATCTTGGGAGGTATTAGCGCACGCTACGGCTACGAGCTTAGCGTGCGCTAACGAGCCGAGGGCGGTGCACTGCGAAGAAAAAGCGGCCCGAAATTTACGCCAGACTCACGTGCGTCTGGCCCGAACTATCTCTGTTAGCGTGCGCTATCGATTGCTACTAGCGCGCGCTAACTCCATCTGATGGCGTGCGCTACCGCAGTACCTGCAGTCGAAACGTTTGTCCTCACGACTGACATCCTGGCGCACGCTATCATACAAGTAACGTGCGCTAGTACATCGAAATAGCGTACGTTAGTCCGTCCATAGCGTACGCTAACGCCTCATTCCAGACTCCATAAAGCTTACTGTCCAGCGGGCTTAACGCACGCTATTGTACAAGAGTAGCGTGCGCTACTCGAACTTGGCTAGCGTGCGCTAGACATACAGTCTTAGCGTGCGCTAACTGCTATTTTCCAAATTTAAATTCGCAAGAAGTCCGGCTAAAACGAGCACAATCCGAGAATCACAGAACCCAACAATTATCAGCCATGAATATGTCAAGGTCAATCATCAATATATACGGTCCAAATAACCACAATACCACAAAATACATCCAAAATAACACTCATAAAATACACGGGTATTACACCCTTACCCCCTAAAAAGAAGTTTCGTCCCGAAACTTAAGATACAAAAAGTTCGGGGTATCGGGCACGCATACTATCCTCGGTCTCCCACGTGGCCTCCTCAATTCCATGCTTAGACCATTGGACCTTTACTAACGGAATCACTTTCCGTCGCAATTGTTTCACTCGTCTCTCTAGTATGGTTACCGGTTGTTCTTCATACGTAACATCATCACTAACCTCAATCTCTTGATAATCAATAACATGGCTGGGATCGGGAACATACTTACGCAGTTGTGAAACATGAAACACATTATGAACATGACTAAGCGTCGGAGGTAATGCTAGTCGATAAGCTACATCGCCTACCTTGTCCGTAATCTCGAAGGGGCCAATATAACGAGGACTAAGCTTCCCCTTCTTACCAAAGCGAAGAACTCCACGAGTCGGCGATACTTTCAACAACACATGGTCTCACTTTGGAACTCTAACGGTCGACGGCGACGTCGGCATATGACTTTGTCGACTACGAGCGATCAACAACCTTTGCCGAATAATTGCGACTTTTTCCCGTGTTTGAACCACCAAGTCCGGTTCTACTCCAAGTAACTCGTACGGCTCGTCCCAACAGATTGGCGATCTACACCGTCTTCCATATAATGCTTCAAACGGAGCCATCCCAATCGAACTATGCCAACTGTTATTGTACGCAAATTCAATCAATGGTAAATGAGTCTCCCAATCTTCTTTCCAGTCTAACGCACAAGCCCTCAACATGTCTTCTAGCGTTTGGATCGTCCTCTCCGACTGTCCGTCCGTCTGGGGATGATAAGCGGTGCTGAAATTTAATTTGGTACCGAGTGCTCGATGTACTGCTTGCCAGAAATGCGACACAAAACGCCCATCGCAATCAGACACTATACTTTTCGGGGTACCATAGAGTTTCACAATTTCTGCAATAAATAACCGAGCCAACCTCTCTGGTCCCCAAGTATCTCTAATGCCCAGAAAGTGTGCGGATTTGGTTAGCCGATCAACATTTACCCAAATCATATTCACTCCAGTTCGCGTCTTTGGCATTCCCACAATAAAATCCATCGCTATATCTTCCCACTTCCATTCCGGAATTGGTAGCGGTTGCAATTTACCGGCGGGTCTCTGATGTTCCGCTTTAACCTGCTGACAAGTCAAGCATTTCAACACGAACTCCGTTACATCTTTCTTCATGTTTGGCCACCAAAAATTTTTCTTCAAGTCCTTATACATTTTACTCATGCCCGGATGAATCGAGTATGGAGTAAAATGTGCTTCATTCAAAATCACTTGTTTGAGATCATCCCGATTAGGTACACAAGTTCTACCTCGAAATCGAAGAACTCCGTCTTCATCGATTAAGAACCCAGGAGCTTTTCCTCTAACACTGTCTTCCCGAAGCTGCACAATTGAGAGATCATCTAACTGCTTGGACTTAATATCTTCCATTACGGAGGAAGTAATCTCAAGGAAACGCAACTGTCCTTGAGATCTGTGAGGCCAAACTTCAATTTCCATATCAATCAACTCTTGTCTAAGCTTCGGTTGAATGGTAAGTAGTTCCAACTTTTGCAACACGACTGACTTGCGGCTTAACGCATCGGCAACGACGTTTGCTTTACCTGGATGGTAAAGAATGTCAAGATCATAATCTTTAAGCAGTTCCAACCATCGCCGCTGACGCATATTTAGCTCCTTCTGCGTAAATATGTACTTCAAGCTCTTATGATCCGTATACACTCGACAAGAAGAACCATACAAGTAATGCCTCCAAATTTTCAACGCAAACACCACAGCGGCTAACTCAAGATCATGAGTAGGATAATTCATCTCGTATGGCTTTAATTGTCGAGACGCATAAGCCACTACTCTCTCATTTTGCATCAATACACATCCCAATCCTTGTTTAGAAGCATCACTATAAATAACGAAACCTTAGTTCCTTGTGGTAAGGATAGGATCGGAGACGTAGTCAACCGCTTTTCAACTCATCAAAACTCTTCGACACTCATCACTCCACTCAAATTTACGTGTCTTCTGCAATAATAGGGTGAGCGGTCGAGCAACTTTCGAGAATCCTTCAACAAATCGACGATAATAGCCCGCTAATCCTAGAAAACTCCGAACTTCCTTAACATTCCGTGGAGGCTCCCAAGCTAAGACTGCTTCAACCTTTTGAGGGTCTACCCGAATACCATCAATTTGAGATGATGTGTCCCTGAAAAGAAACTTCTCTAAGCCGTAACTCGCACTTAGAAAATTTAGCATAAAGCTTATCACCCTCAAAATACTCAACGCGATTCTCAAGTGTTCGGCATGCTTCGTCTCACTTTTGGAATAGATTAATATATCGTCGATAAACACCACTACAAATTTATCGAGATATTCGATAAAATTTTGTTCATAAGTCGCATGAAGGCCAGGAGCATTTGTTAAACCGAATGGCATAACTACGAATTCGTAATGCCCATACCTCGTTCGAAATGCTGACCTGGGAATATCCGAATCTCGAATTCGTAGTTGGTAATATCCTGACCTCAAATCAATCTTGGAGAAAACCGTAGCCCCTTGTAATTGGTCAAATAGATCATCGATTCTTGGCAACGGATACTTGTTCTTAATAGTGAGTTTATTCAACTCACGATAGTCAATACATAACCGTAAGGACCCATCTTTCTTTCGTACAAACAATACCGGTGCACCCCATGGAGACACACTAGGCCGAATATAACCTTTGTCCAACAATTCACCCAATTGTTTCTTCAATTCTAACATTTCCGATGGGGCCATTCTGTACGGTGCCTTGGATATTGGCGCCGCATTGGGCTCTAGTTCGATGACGAACTCCACTTCACGATGTGGTGGCAATCCCGGCAAATCATCCGGAAATACGTCTGGAAATTCATTCACAACTGGAACAGAGGATAACTGTACCTCGCCAACTTCCGACTTCAACGCGTAACACCAATAACTGGTACAACCTTGTCGCAATAATTTCATCGCTTTCATGACTCGAATAATCTTCCCAGAAGTACCAGGTTTCTGCCCTTCAAAAACGTGTTCAGTACCATCCGGCGCGACTATCGAAATTATTTTCCGACGATAATCTACTATCGCTCCATGCCGATTTAACCAATCATCACCGAGGATTAAATCCTCTCCTATCATATCGATCACAATCAAATCGGATGACCAATCTTTACTGCCAATGGTTACAGGACAATTGGCGATCTCTTGATCCCCAACTATCCTTTCCCCACTTGGCAACCCAACAATAAAAGGTTCACATGTAGAGAGACCGTCTAGGCCCAAACGATTCACACAAGACAATGATATAAAAGAATGAGTAGCTCCAGAATCAAACAATACATCTACCGGGTGCATCGAAATATAAACAATACCGATGTAGTGGCGGTCCCTACGTCATCGACCCGCTTCATCTCATACAATCGGGGTGGGGTGATCCAATGCTAGGTGCATCCTTATGCTCGGTTTTACCTCTCGCACCGCCGCGTCCGACACTCGGAGTTGGTGACCCATCGTGCCCGTGGGTAGGAGACTGTTTAGAGAATATTCGCCCTTGACTCACAATATAATGCGCGATGACCACTTCCCACACTTAAAACAATCAATGGGGCGAGAAGTGCAACGAGAACCGACATGACCGGATTTCCACAATTAAAACAAACTCTCGGCACTCCTCCACTAGCCGAGGGGAACCAATGAAGATTGCACGTAAGATTGAGGCCTACGCGATCCACCGCCTCGGAAACTACCGAGAAAATTTTGGTTTCTTCGAGCTCAAGCTGCAGGAACCTAATCGACACCATCTCATAAGCAAGTGCTCTATCCCGATATTCTCTCAAAGTAGTACACCCAAGGCCCGCCATATACTTTCGGACCTCCGGTTTCATCCTTGCATCGAAGTGAAGTATTTTGTCTATCTCATCCTTAACTCGATCTTGGACATACACTAACCGCTTGTTGTATGTCTTGATTGCTTCGAAATAGGAACATCTTCGGGTTGGGCTCAAGAACTCACCGAATCTTGCTAATCAGACTGCTACTGGACAATATTGAGCTTCCATCAATTCTTTAAATTCTTCCCAAGTGACATCACGGTCCTTGGGCTTAACATTCGCCACCCGGTCAAGCGTCATCAACTCACGATATTGAGCAATCGGGACTCTCTTGGCTTCAGGACAACCAATACCGTCAAAGATCTTCTCCAACTCAACTAACCAATGATCCCAATTGTTCGCATCACCGGAACCATCGAATCTGGGAGGGTTCATTTTCATAACCTCTTGAAGCCATCGATCCTCAACCGTTCTGCCAGTATTAATATTCTGTACCACTTGTGCCAGTTGGTGCACTTGTGTTACAACTTGTTGAAGAACGTTAGGCACTTCGGCCTCCGAGCCTCCATCTGAACCTCCCGAAGGGATCGGGTCCGACCTAGTCGCAGAACGAGATGCCGATTCTGAAACGGACCTCTCGGACTCGGACATTACTACTCTGCCACGACCTCGACCACGACCACGTTGACGGAAAGCTCTACCTCTCGGCATACTGAAGAATAAGAATGGTTCAACAAGGAAACGATTACAATAATAGATTGCACAATATTAAGGTAATTATTTCCGAAGAAAAGAAACAACCAACATCCGAAGAGTCTTCCAGCACAGGCAACACGGGGTGGTAGCATGCTAATGATATCGTAGACAACAACTGACTCAATTTAACAGACCCAAAACACCGACAGCCTAGGTATCCATAAACCTAGGCTCTGATACCATATTCTGTAACATCCCCGTGATTTACAGGAATATTACAGCGCCGTAGATCCTTTTTGGAGAACCTACCAGGCGTAGACCCAAATAGAACACATTAAATACAACAAACATAAACATTCATAAAATCAAAACCAACTTCAATTTCAACATGACATACATCACAATACCAAACAACATATCATTAACCATTAATAATGACATGACATACAACACCGGACAAGACTACATGAGTACAAAACCAAAACACGACTTTGACCATGACCATACGACCACCAACTCAAAATGATGTACGATATCAATGCTGCCCACCAAGCTCGTGTCCGTCCTGTGCTAGTCCTCCCACTGGACCTGTACCTGAATACACAAAAGTATATCCACCCCAGAAGGGGTCAGCAAGAAGCCGGTGCAAGTACAATGATTCTAGAATATGTACAACAAGTGAATAATCAATAAAAATCACAGAAATCATAGTGCCATCATAGATATTCCAGAATACCACATCACAGTTATCATCACAAAACAACCTCCCGAGCTATACTGGCCCTGTACCTCTCAAGCAAGATACACACCCCAGAGACACCTCGTCAGGCCCTCCCTGGTGTATAGCCCAACCGAGTGATCCGTAGGGATACGCAGCCTACCGGACCCTAGGGGACCCTCACTGGTTTTACTCGGCTCACACACACTCGATCAACAATTGGCACAAATTCCATTTTTACATATTCACACGAAGTACATTAAACACAATCAAAGTACTTGCCTCAATTTGAACGACACGAGAAATGGCGAACGGATGAATGTACGGTCCGAATTTCCTTCAACGATTCGATCCTAATACATCGAAATACCGAATCAAAACACAACACCACGGAAATGGAAAGATTCACCCTAAGTTCTACCCTTAGGGACATTTATTCAAATATTACGAAGGAAACGTAGCTCGAACCCAAACTATGAAAGGTAACTTAGGGTTAAATCCGTGAATCTTGGAGAAAAATGAAGGATTATGATTACAACATCACAATCTAGCACAAATCGGAGCTAGGATAGATTAGAATCAAAGATCTCGACAAAAACCCCAAAATATGAAGAACTAGGGTTCCAACGGTTTTACCTTGATTTAGATGGTGAAAGTTGATAAGATGTTGATAACTTGGTGTTAGGAGCTCAAAATTATCGTTGGATGAAGAAATCCGACCAAAAATCTGCACTCTCCAATGATCAAGTATGCCCAAATTACCAAGAGAAGAGGAAGAGGTGAAAATGACATTTCTAGAACCTACCCCCATATATATCGGTAGGTATTAGCGCACGCTACGGCTACAGCTTAGCGTGCGCTAACGAGCCGAGGGCGGTGCACTATCAAGAAAAAGGCACCGTAAATTTCGCCAGACTCGTAGCGTGACGCCGAACTATCTGTTAGCGCGGCGCTATCGATTGCTACTAGCGCGCTAACTCCATACAAGAGCGTGCGCTACTCGCAAGTACCGCAGCCCGTAAACGTTTCTGTCCTCACTGACCTGACATCCTAGCGCACGCTATCATACAAGTAACGTGCGCTAGTACATCGAAATAGCGTACGTTAGTCCGTCCATAGCGTACGCTAACGCCTCATTCCAGACTCCATAAAGCTTACTGTCCAGCGGGCTTAACGCACGCTATTGTACAAGAGTAGCGTGCGCTACTCGAACTTGGCTAGCGTGCGCTAGACATACAGTCTTAGCGTGCGCTAACTGCTATTTTCCAAATTTAAATTCGCAAGAAGTCCGGCTAAAACGAGCACAATCCGAGAATCACAGAACCCAACAATTATCAGCCATGAATATGTCAAGGTCAATCATCAATATATACGGTCCAAATAACCACAATACCACAAAATACATCCAAAATAACACTCATAAAATACACGGGTATTACAAAAAAGACATATACTTTTGGGTCCGAATGCCGTTCGGCTTGAAGAACGCAGGGGCAACCTACCAGCGATTAGTCAACGGGATGTTCGCCAATCAGATCGGCAAGACCATGGAGGTCTACATTGACGACATCGTGGTCAAAAGCCTCAAGAAGGAAGACCACCTCAACGACCTCGCTGAGACGTTCACCATCCTCGAGAAGTTCAACATGAAACTGAACCCCAAGAAATGCAACTTCGGGGTGAGCTCCGGAAAATTCCTGGGGCATATCGTGAGCCAAAGGGGGATCGAGGCGAACCCCACCAAGATTCAGGCGATCCTCGACATGCAGGAGCCACGGAATGTCAAGCAAGTGCAACGCCTCACAGGTTGTTTGGCTGCCCTCAACCGTTTCATATCTCGGCTCGGGGATAAAAGCAAGCCTTTCTTCGCGACAATAAAGAACAAGAAGTTCACATGGATGAAGGAGAGTCAAATAGCGTTCGCCAAAATCAAGGAGTACCTATCTAACCCCCAGATCTTGGCAAAGCCGATCAGCGAAAAACTATTCCTTTACCTGGCAGCCTCAGAGGTCGCACTGAGTGCTGTTTTGGTGAGGGCGGAGGGACAAGTCCACTTGCCGGTCTACTTCGTTAGTCAGGCGCTCCACGATGCGGAAACGCGATACACACCTCTCGAGAAGATCGCCTACGCTCTAGTCATGAGTGTTCGCAAGCTAAGAGCCTACTTCTTCGAACATCAAGTGGAGGTTCTGACAACTCTCCCTCTAAGGAAAGTTCTACACCGACCGGACACCAACGGGTGACTCCTCAAGTGGTCACTGGAGATCGCCCAATACGGTATCACCTACGCTCCCCGCACGGCGATCAAAGGCCACGCTCTGGCGGACTTCGTGGTGGAATTAACATTCCCTCACAGTTCGTCCCAGGTCGGTCGCCCTGCCTGGAAGCTGTACGTGGATGGATCAGCGACCAACTCGCGAGCAGGGGCAGGGATTGTCCTCATTAGCCCCGACGGCCAAAGTTTCACAAATGCCGTGCGTTTCAGGTTTCGTGCGACCAACAATGAAGCCGAATACGAAGCCTTTGTAGGCGGGCTCGATCTAGCCCTCGCCCTAGATGTTCGTCGCCTCATATCTTCATGGACTCCCTCTTGGTCGTGAACCAAGTCAAAGGAGAGTATGAGGCGTGCGGTGACCAGATGGTCAAATACCAAGAGCTGGTCGCCGAAATGTGCACGAAATTTGAGGAAGTGCTAATCGAACAAGTCCCGAGAGAGCACAACTCTCAGGCCGATGCCCTATCCAAGCTAGCGTCGTCAGATGGGGCAGCCGACTTCTCTAATATCCAAATTACAAAAGCAGCAAGGCCGGCGATTGACAGAAACCTGGTTACCACAGTCGCCATTGCCGAGGAGAACTGGATGACTCCGTTCATCAAATACTTAAAAGATGGAACGATCCCTGACGACCGTATCAAAGCTCGTCAACTCCAGCTCCGTGCAACCAGATACACCCTATTGGACGACCGGCTTACAAGCGAGCTTTCAGCCTTCCCCTCCTCAAGTGTATTACACCGGAGGAAGGTCGGCTCGTTTTAGCCGAAATCCATGACGGGATCTGTGGAAACCATGCTGGCGGACGAGCTCTCATCCATAAAACAACCAGGCAAGGTTTTTTCTGGCCGTCACTTCAGAAAAATATGATCGCCTATGCCAGATCGTGTCATAGGTGTCAAGTAATGGGACCAAACATCAAACTCTCCCCCGAGCAACTCACTTCAATGTACAACCCTTGGCCTTTTGCCCAATGGGGCATCGACCTTATAGGTCCCTTGCCGACGGCGCCAGGGGGCTGTAAGTTTACCATCGTAGGGGTCGACTATTTCACCAAATGGGCTGAGGCCGAACCGCTAAACAAGATCGGCCAAGAGCAAGTAATCAAGTTCATCTGGAAAAACATCATATGCCGATTCGGTCTACCCCAGGCCATCATCTCCGACAACGGAAAGCAGTTCGACGGCTTAGAAGTCATGCAATTCTGCGAGAAGTGGGGAATCAAGAGATTGTTCTCAGCCCCCTACCACCCTCAGACGTACGGACAGGTAGAAGCCGTGAACAAAATCCTCAAACACACGATTAAAGCGCGACTAGAGTCTAGGCAAGGACGATGGGCGAACGAACTCCCAGACGTTTTGTGGTCTTATCGAACGACGACCCGTAATTCAACCGGCGAAACGCCATTCGCCCTCGCCTTCGGAACAGAAGCGGTGATCCCCTCGGAGATCGCCGTCCTCAGCCATCGAACCGAACAAGAGATGATGACCGACAATGATGTGGCCCGACGGATCGACCTCGACATGCTCGAAGAACGACGATTGACCTCAGAAATGAAGAACACAATCAACAAAAGGAGATCCGAGAAGCTCTTCAATTCGAAGGTCAAGGAAAGAAGGTTTCAAGTGGGCGATCTCGTCCTCAAAAAGATCCAGACCCACACAGGTGTTTTTGGCCCGAACTGGGAAGGCCCCTTCAGGATATCTAAATGGCTAACTAAGGGAGCCTACGAACTTGAACACCCTGATGGTACTCCGGATCAATATCCCTGGAACGCCGTACATCTGAAGAAGTACTACCAGTGAAAATTTTGTATTCAGTTTCAACTACCCAGTGTACAAATAATATAATGAGATTTCTTCCTATCCCATCTATTCTAGCGATCGCCCCACCAGGCATATCGTATACCGTCAAGGATCGTCGTTCGAACGTGGCGATCCGAGATAGAAACAATGCCGCCATGGTCCTGGAAGTCGATGGAACCGACGACTTCGCCCATGCAAGGTTTCTTTGGGCTGAGATCGCCCGCCCTTCGTTTAAATACGAGGCCGGCGTAGCCGAAGGACCCTCCAAACTAATCTGCGGACACGTTCGCACGCCCTCAAGGTACATCATCTAACATGATGTACCCGGACAAGGCGGCGCGTCCCTACCCCTTCACAACGTATACCGTAGAGGGTCGCCATCTAACATGCCGACCCGAGGTAGAAAAGTGCTAACAAAGCCGCGGACGTGGAGTCGAATAAACCGACGACGCCCCGTGCAAGGACTCCTCCAGACCAACACCGCCCACCTTTCGTTAAACACAAGGCGGGCACAGCCTAATGAAGGACCCTCACAATAAAGTGAGTTGCGGGAATATCCCCCGCACACAAAGACACGGTTGTGGAGGTCGGTCCATCGAACTCCGCGACCGTGCACGGTTCCTCACAATCGGCAAAACTGAAGATAGCTCACCAGACATACTATTTTTGTTCCCTTACTTACAATAAATAAACAAAAACAAGGGGGCAAAGGAGGCGAGCTAATCCTAAATGCGATGGGAAAGAAGGAACCATACTCGATCGGCTTCGTTCAAACACACGCAGGACGGTCGGAATTGTTCAACAATATTTACAAGTAAGAATTTCCAAAACATGTCGATACATTCAAACATTCAAACAATCGGTCAGATGAACAAGACATCGGAAGCAATCATACACATACTTGAAAAAATTCGCATGCAAACATTCAAAGGCGATCGTACATGTAAAGACACAGATACAAAAAGGGAGTATTTTATTCATGACAAGGAGTTCGTACAAAACGAAGCCCGAAGGCAATACAAAGAAAGAGGAAAAGTTACAAGGAAAACAAAGAAATCCCTCAAGGTCCATCCGGCTGGTCTTCGCCCCCAGGTGGCGGATCGGCACGCGCTCCCCCATCGGCCTCAGGATGAATGAGTTTATCCGGAAAAGGATACCAACTCAAGTCGATCCCCAAGTCGACGAGGTCAAGGATCGGCAGGGAAAACTCCGGGTGCAAAGGGTGCTCGAGTGCATAGGCCTTGAAGCTCTCCATCAGAGGACCGATCTCGATCCCTACCTTTTTCGCGGCTCGGACAGCGTCGGCGTAGGCCACATAATAGGCGAACTCGCCGACGAGTGCCACATTGAGGTAGGGATCGGTTTCGATCGCCTTTAGCTGCCCTCTCAACTCCGTGGTCGTCTTCTCAGCTTCCACTAGCTCGACCACCTTGGCGGCCGTTTCTCCTTTAGCCTTCCCAAGCTCTCCCTTTGCCTTCTCCAGCTCGCTGTTGAGCCGATCCACCATCGCCTTTAGCCCGGTCGCCTCCTCCTGCGAGGCCGCATGCATCCGGCGAGCTTCCTTCTCCTGGCCCCGGAACCGATCGACCACCTCCTTGGACCGACTAAGCTCCTGCTTCAACCGATCGAGGTCCTGCTTGGCTCGTTTGGCCGACTCCGAGAATTCCTTCTCCATGGCCTGGATCCGGTTGGCGAAGTCGACGTTTTTGTTCTGAGCGGCCTCGAGGTCTTTGTGAAGGTGAGCGTTAGAGGGTCGCCCCTCGTAGTCCATGGCGGCTTAGGTGGCCATCGTCGCTGTTTGGAGAGCCAGGGAAATGGTCGCCTGCATGGCATCTCCAGACCACCGACGAGCGATCGCATCGAGATCGGTCGTCCAAGCCTTAGGCAGAGAGGTGATGGCCTTCTGGACGTATGTAGGGACGTCGAGGGACTTCTGCGGAGACTTGCTCGCCAGGAAGTCCAGAACCATCGGCGAGACGTCCGGATCAGCAAGACGGACCCTGCAACACAAACAAAAGAGACAAAGGAGTTAGTATATACCTTACTCAAATTGCCTAACTCAGAAAGATCAATCCGGTCTTACATGTTGACCAATTCGGGGTCGCGGCCAAAATAGGGCTTGCCCCGAGAAGTTTCAGCTTCGGCGATCGCCACCTTTTTCAAGAAGCCGTCCGATGACCTGGAGCCGGACACCGAGGGCCTGGAGCCAGATCCCTCCACCATCGGAACTGCGGAGACAGGGACCGCGACAACCGGCGGCTCCAAAATAGACACGTTCGCCTCATTACTCGGCAGGGACTCCTCCGGCCTCCGCCTCTTGCGGTTGCGCTGGAGTTGTTCCTCCTCCTGAATTTCCGGCTCGGCGACCGGCACAACAACGGGCCTCGCCACAGGAACGGGGCGAGACGTTGTCGCAGGAACAGGACCCGTCTTCTTTCCCAGGTGAAGACGACCGATGAGACCAGGGTTAGACATGGTGATCTCTTGTGGTGGCTCAGCGAAATGGGGAAAATGAATCTCTGCCAAAAAACAAACTCTAACAAGTTAGACACCTACTTAGACATTGCAACCTCTTGGAGACGACCGTCACACATGAAAGAGTGAATAAAAAGTCGTACCAGGGACCTTCAGGTGGCGAGGGTAGCGAAACAGTCGAGCTCCCAACCGGTGAAGTTCGAGGCTGACTGAGTGAACGTCTATGTAGGAATCCGGCAATGCGCGAATCCGCTCCCAGACGATCAAGAAATCGAAGGGGAGATCGTCGATCGCTGGAATAGGGAATCCTGCAAAAAGAGAGACAAATTAGATCAGTTCAAGGAGTATCCAAATAAAGGGAGAGTTAAAACCCTTACTCGGATTCCTCTCCCGAAAATTGGTGGGGATATCTAATTCTTCCTCCGGATTATCGCCCGATGCCGACCTCCATGCACCGCCGACCCAGCACCACTTTGCCAGATCGCCCCGAGCCATGTTCGGCACCCCAAGGACCACCCTACCCAGGCGACCTTGGATATGGTAGCCGCCGATCGATCCCTTCTGCACAGTCAGCTTAAAAAGATAATTCATCTCCAGTAGCGAAGGCAAACGAAAGCGACTGTGGCCGCCGAACAACGTCGATGTCGATGTCTGCAGCCAGGCGTTCGACGTCAACTGGAGAGGCGCCAGATTCCAGGCGACCAGCAGATACGAGACGGCGAACGGCAAGGGAAACTGCAATCCGGCCGCCAGGGTCATTTCATTAATGGCGACCACCCTCGGGAGGCTGGTCGGCACGTTCATTCTCGGAGGGCACGTGCAGTGAAACGTCAGAAGGAATATGATATTTGGCCCTCCAGCGGCTCAAGTCTTTCCGGGTCGCCGAACTCCGAATCTTATCGAGAGTCCACTGAGACGGGTCGGCGGCCCGAAACACCGTCCGCTTCACATGTTCGTAGGGATGAGCGGCAGAGTAAGCTTCAAAATCAAATTCTAGACAGGGCCCGGCAATCCCTTCCATAAGCTTAGCGAAAGCCATATAGGCGGGGCCGAACACGCAATCCTTTTCCCAAGACAACCGCACCAGTTCATCTTCATCAACCGGCGAACTCTCTTGCTCCGTCGTCGCCGCAGATCTCGCCACTTCGGCCTCATTGAAGAGCTCCTCAAGTTCTGCGGGTGCAATCCCCGCACGAATAGCCTCAACGGCCGTTTCCATATGGAGTCCCACGGGAATTTCCTCCCGGTCCGGCGAAGCCGCGGCGGCGGAGGTGCTTCCGGTCTCGAAGGTCTTAGATCCTCCAGACATGTTATAAAAAAAATAAAGGGGAGAAAGAAGATTTATGTTCTTACCTAAAAGGAAGAACGGTCGGCTCAAGGGTCGTCGGAAAATTTTTGCAGAATCTCGGCTAGAAAACGAGAAAGCGTGAAGAGTAGAAATAAAGAAGACATAGCCCCTTTTATAGACAGGAGCAGGGGTCTCTTGGCAAATAGGCGAAATACCGAGGGTTGGAGTGCAACCGTCGGGGGGACACATTAAATGCAGCCCTCGAATCCCGCGTACGCATCTTTTCGAGGGCACGCCAGACGACAAAGTCTGACAAACCGTCGGGCTCCCTCAATAGAAACGCGACGCGTGTCCTTGCAACGTTTCGCGAGCCTGCCTTCATTTCCCGCTGCTCCCAGCGCTAAAGGAGATCGTCCAAATTTGAAATTATATCGTCTGATCGTCTAAGCAATGGCGATCGCCAACAGTGCCACCTCACCCCGTGTTTTCAACATCGAGCCGAGTTGGGGGCAATTGTTGTGCGGCGATTAATACACCTCGGTGGCGATCGGCATTATGATCTGAGAGCCAACCATAGAAGACATACTCTGGGCAAACACCCATAGGTCGGCACCCACGACGATCGTCTTTCGGTATCCGACGATCGTCTTTTGGTACCTGGCGATCGTCTTTGATATCCAACCAGAGATGGTCGTCTCGTGCCACGTATAAATCCAACATCCGTCAAAGTCGTCGAAGACCGAATCTTGGACGATGACCCACGTGCAGATCCACAAAAGGCGCCGACAAATAGGACCTTTGACCCCAGCCTGTCACCTACCTCACCTACCGACAGGGCCGCCGAAAGGTACAAAGTGGGTCCTCCCCGGACAACGACTCAGGACGCGTGCAGGCTTCCCATTGGCTTGCACAGCTGGCTGCCAGCAGCTTCAGACTTTAAGGGAACAGCCCCACGTGACGGGACGATCGGCCACCTTACTATAATATAGAATACGGCGATCGCCCGCGATCGCCGGAGAGGCCCCAGCAGCCTTGTCTCCTATAAATAGGAGGCTCACAACAATGTCCAAGGATCATGCGATTATCTTCATAAAATCAGGCAATCATCACCGTGAATACAGAGAGAAATACACATTCTCATACATTGACAGAACATCAAATAGCAAGAACTCACAGATCTTCATATCTGGTTCTTCCGGCAATCTACATGCTCTACAGCTTAGATAACTAGAAGTCTTTACACTCATTGTAATAGATTCTAACATTAATATTTGTACTCAACAGTATACTTATTAATAACATCTCGCGAGAGCATTCAAGCCCGGGATTAACAACCCCGGTAAATCTTGTGTTATTTATTTTCTCACGGAAGTGTTCTCGCATTTGTTTGTTACTCGATCATTCCAGCAATACTATCTCCAGATAATATTTCGGGCAACAACATTAGAGATGAGCGATTTCGCAACAAGCGAAAATGAAGGGACAATACTTCTAGGACGGCCATTCATGCGTACAACAAAGACAATCGTGGATGTTGACGAAGGAAAGGTCATCATGACCGTCTTGGATGAAATGGTGGAAATCGACGTGTTCGGTTCATCTCCTATCCCTTCTCATATTTATCCTGCCCATGATTGTAATTTTATTGATTGCATTGATTCTTTGTTTGATGATACATATTTGCATGACACCGTAGGGGACACGTTGCATGATGCTCTAACCGTTGAGCATGATATGGGGCTGAATAATCTAGGTATTGAAGAATATGTTGCATTGCTAGCTAATTCCGAACCCATTGATGAAGTTGACGATCTTAATATGCCTTTGGAATTAAATTTTGAGGAGCCTGTTGAAATCACCCCGCCCCAACTTGAATTGAAAGAACTTCCGGCACATCTTAAATATGTTTTCTTAGGCAAAAGTGACACTTACCCTGTAATTGTCTCTTCCGAATTAACTCCTTTGCAAGAAAACAAATTAGTAGAAGTTTTGACTAAATTAAAGGAAGCGATTGGGTGGAGTATTTCTGATATCAAGGGGATAAGTCCTGTAAGGTGCATGTATAAAATAGTTCTTGAGTAAAACACTAGTCAGATTGCCAAACCTAGTCAGATTGCTTCAGACGTCGAGGAAGGATAGGAGAGAATAGAAGAAATGACGAGAAGTGTTGATGCTCCAGTATATAATACTAGGGAAGTTAGTGCGCTACATATAAACATTAGCGTGCGCTAACGGGTCAACATTCCAATACGTTCAGTCCAGTAGTGGACTTAGCGTGCGCTAGCTAAGCCATTAGCGTGCGCTAATGAACCCTCAAATCCAGTCCAGTAGCTTTTGGACTATCCCAGGCCTCCAGTTAGCATGCGCTAGCTCTAGCAATAGCGTGCGCTAACTACTGAATATTAGTGCGCGCTATACAACTCTGTAGCGTGCGCTATCTCCATTGTACATGCAGTAGAAAGGCTCCAAGAACTCGACACCACGACAAAGCTCTTCGACACAACAATCATGCAACATGCGATGAATGCTAACGGGCAAAACCCACGATTCGAATGAAAACAAACATGTGACAAAACACAACACACTATTTCACACATGTCTGTCAACAAGAAAATAATTCTAACCACTCGACAACAGAAGATATTCGGTATAAAATAGCTATCAATTCACGATAACCGGAAACAAAAATCTCGGGTATTACAGGAGTGATCTAAATATTTTCAAATTTTTCTCTTTTGGGGTATACACTTTACCCAATGATTCAAGTTCACGGACATTGCCGGTAAATATGAGGTCATGCTCCTCAAGCGTTTCTGAAGATTTCATTTCAAAGGATTCGAATTGCTGAGTTAATTTTGAAATTCTGTTTTCTTTTGAGAGCTCAGTTCCCTCGCAAATAAGCTTGAGTTTCTCCCAGATTTGTTTGGCTGTCTTACAGTTTTTAACTTAGAGAATGTGTCTTTGTCGAGACTGACAAACAACGCATTCTTCGCGACGTTGTCCAGGTTTGCACTCTTGCGATCACCGGTCCATTGATTGCTCTCCTTCTCGAGCATTTCCGTATGAGGCTGTCCTTCTATCCATGCAGCTGGATTGACCTTCATAATCTTGATTGGTCCTTCCTGTATCACGAATATCATTTCTTCGTGCATTGCTACAAGATGGGCTTCCATCTCAGTTCTCAAGTCATCAAACTCATTAATGGAAGTAGGATAAATGATGAAGATATGAAAATAAAGTTTTCAAATGCTAGTGATTTTTGCGGATCTAATTCAGTTAAAAATCCACTGATTCTTTTTAGAATCAACCGCTCGAATACCACTTGTTGGCCGCAGTGTATACAATAAACAACTTAGAAGGGAGGGTTGAATAAGTTGTATCTTTTTCGAAGTTATTTTCGTAGCGGAAGATTGATATTAAGTTGTTTTAAATACAACAACTAGGTAATCTCCTGTTTGCTTGGTGTGTACGGGGTTTTTGCAATATGTGTACTTTAAATCACACAGGTAGATATGAAAACTGTAAATGATAGAATGTAAATGCACACAAATTTAAGTGGTTCGAGGTAAACCCCTCTACGTCCATTGGTCCTCCACACAGGAGTAAGGTGTTTATTAAAATCATTGCATACACAACTACGTGACTTTAACTAAACTTATCGCTATATCGTTCACACAGATTGATACAGTCGACAATAGCTTGGGCCGTTCACATAGATTGGCTTGGCTCTTTTGACTTGCTTCTTATCACACGGATCGAAGCTTCGTATTCAATAATATTCTTCCTACACAGGTCGGAACTAGCAAGGGTTTAGTTCACACAGGGCTAAGTTGATCTCAACGGAAGGTTAGGGTAGAGCAGGTTCAAACAGCAGTTGTATGCTTTGATGAGCGTTCACTGTAAGGTGTGCTGTTAGCATCGAGGACTGTATATTTCTTCACTTGATAATGTTGTATACTCAAGGAAATATACTCCTCTTTATTAGCGTGATATTCATATTGTCAAAGCTAATGCGTCAGATGTATTTCACGAGATAACATACTAAGTGAGCAATGTCCTTTTGCTTGGGGCTATTTATAACCTTGGAAATAGATCCGTTATAAATGTAGCCGTTGGCCGGTTGGTGAGATTGATACAGCTCTGATTGGCGGCTGCTGAATATTTAAATTAAATGCGATTCGCATTTAATGCTTCAGATATTCTCTTTAACTTAGCATTAAATGCTCTTCAGCGTGTTCAGACTGTAGTCTCTTTCGGCCGCATTAAACGCTCTCCTATCAGCATTAAATGCTACTTTAACTGTGAATACTTTATGAATAAACAATGTTCCTTTCACAATGGTTAAAGTTTTTCTTCAGTCCTGTTGGATGTGTTTTACTTTTCTTAAGTAAAACATCTACAACAAGCTTGCTGTATCCAACTTCTTCATCTCTGCTGTATAATGATGTAAGCGTTGTAGGAACGTACTTCTGACTATGCTGGAAGATCTTTAGCTATATGGACAGGCTATATGAATTTTCCTAACAGCTTCCATACTTAGAGTGAAATGCTGACTTTGAAAACCTTATGTTGTATGGGGCAATTATCAAAACAAGGCTGTATTTTTTCCAACAGCTCTAGTCTGGGAGAGATTATTAACCGACCAAAGTTGTCAGAAGTCTTATGCAGATGTCCGCCATCGTCCGTTAAAATTTGAAGTTGGGGACCATGTGTTTCTAAAAGTCTCTCCTACTCGTGGAATTTTTCATTTCGGAAGGAAGGGAAAGCTGAGTCCGAGATATATCGGGCCATTTGAGAATCTCGACAGAGTTGGAGAATTGGCATACAGATTGACTTTGCCCCCATGGATGAGTCATGCACATAATGTGTTTCATGTATCGCAGTTAAGAGAGTACATATCAGATCCCAGTCATGTCATCGGCTTTGGCGAGATCGAAGTGACTAATGATGGCACATTTGAAGAGAAACTGGTAAAGATACTCGAGAGTCGAATCAATCAATTGAGGAATAAATCAATCTCCTTGGTTAAAGTACAATGGTCACGATATGGAATCGAGGAAGCAAGCTGGGAGACTGAAGAAAGTATGAAAGTGAGATATCCGGAGTTATTCGCATCTTAAGCTTTGGGATGAAACTTTTTTTAGATGGGGAGTATGTAATACTCTGATATTTATTCTGTATTTCTATCTATATTTAAATCATGTGGTGTATGATTATGTCATATAACTAATTGAAGTATGATTTCCCTTATATCCGTATTCCAGTATTCATGATCGCAGTGTGTCAAAATTGATACTTCATGCATGTACCTGCAAAATACTAGCGTACATTAACAGATAGACCCAGCGTGCACTAATGAGCATAGCTAATGTACATTAAAATTGTTGCCTATGGAACATAAGGGGTAGTCAGGATCAGATAAGGTGTGGTCGGCGTGTGGAGCCCGGGTGTCGGCCATCTTCCACAAGCAGCCGAACAACTTTTAGAGAGACAAGTCAATAACTATTAGCATACGCTATAATATGTGAATAACGTACGCTAAGTCGATAAGTAGCGTAAGTAAGTATTTTAACAATGTATGCAAAATAGGACAAAAATGAGGCATTGAGCTACGTAAACCGATATCGTACGCCATTTTAGTGTATTAGCTTACATTAAGGAGTTAGCGTACGTGACATTTTGCACCTAGCGTACAGTAAATACAGTATTCTATTTAAAGGCACCAACCCTCTTTCATTTCCTCTAATTACCTGCACACTTGAGAGCCCCTCTGGCCCTGTAAACTCATTATATCGGCGTTTCAACTTGGTTTTGAAGATCTTAGGCATCGTGGATTAGTGTTCAAGCTTTTGGTGTCGAGTTCTACCAATCGTTTTCGTTGTTTATCTCCGTATAAGGTATGTTGATGTTACTTCATCCTTGAGTTCATGTTTCTAGGATTATTAGGAACACATTTCTGAGACGATTAGGCTTGACTGATGACGTAATGAACTGAACACCATGAATTAGGTGGATTGAGATTATTAAACCTAGGATATTCCTTTGCTAAGATATGTATATGTTGATTGAGTAGTATTATGAAGTTTTCAGTAATATTCATGTCTTCTTCTTGTTGATTTCGAACACATGGGGATTAGATGACTTGAAGTTGAAAATACTCATAATAGGTGAATGATAATGAGGATTATAGAAGCCTTCATCACTAGTATAATTCTTTCCCTTTGTAGATATTGATAGATTGAGTATCATTCCTATATCGATCATTGTCAGAAGAAGAATGTGATGATGATAGATATGTTGGACTATCAGAACTCTTGTAGGAGGATTGCTCACAAATAAAGAATTGGAGTTTTAGTAAAGATATGAATTAGACTTAGAAACCCGAATGAATATGTTTCCTTTGTATGATGTTTTAGTATTCGGTCGTCATGATCATGTTCTTGATAGAGTACGATCGAGTAGTTGAACCGTATATATTTGCGTGTTGATAATCACGGTTTGAGTATTGAATTGTTGATGACTTGAATATACTTGAATTTTGTGGACGTCGTCAAATTATCCACATTATAACCATTCGAGTCTCATGATGTACGTTGAAATTCCGACTAAGTGTTCGTCGGATTGTTGAACCATCAAAACCGTCCATACGTAGGATGATTAATTAAATCATATCATAGGAACATTAGATGCTCGTGTGTTAGTTATGAATACGCAAGTTGAACTCTTTGTTATTTCTTTTGTATAAGGTTCGAGTTTTGCAAGTGGTTGATCGAAGGAACGTCCTTCGAGTGTGTTGACGTTTGCCGAAAGTACTTAATCCTTGTCGTCATTCTAAGGCAAGTACTTTAATTATGTTTGGCGTTTTAATATCATTCTTGTTGTCGTGCATATATATGTTATTATTTTTTTGTCCATCAAGTGTTGGTTCGACGGGATCATCTTGGGATCTATGCTAGCGTGCGTTGGATCATTGGACAGGTTTTCCACCATGTGTTGGTCCGACGGGATCATCTTGGGATCTAGGCAGTGAACGCTGGATCACGGATTACCATGTATATGTTGCGATTGTCATGTTGAGTAATGCATTGTAGGTCTTCTCGTAAGAGAAGTTTGTAAGTTATTATTATTCGTTGAATTGTCAAATAATCTCTTATTATATAATTGTCGTATTTATACCAGCATCGTTTTGCTAAGCACTTCGGGGGCGGACATGTATTTTATGTTCAGAATCCAGAGGAGCGGGAAAACAACCACAGGGGCAACACGATGACTAGGGTACACAATGATATTGGTTGTCCGGAGAAGTTCTTTCAGTTTGTATTCGTGTTTGAATAAGTACTCGAGGACACCATTTCTTTGTGTTGATTTGGATGATTATGTATTGAAGAATTCTATTCAGTGTCGTCGTTTACATTTGAATACCCAGTTTGTAACAATAACTCCATTGTTGGTATTTAATAAGTGTTTGTTTTATTTATTAGCCTAGTAAATCTTTACATAAAAGATTTCCTTGAAATAACCCTGAATATCTTGAGGGTGTTACACACCGACTTGTCATTCATCGTATAATAAGAAATAATTGCCTATCTCGTACAAAATTATTCTCAGCACGTATTATTATAATTATTTATTTTAGTATTATCATTGTTTTGTTGTCGCATAATAATTATTATTTTTATTGTATTATTTTGTAATATGATTAATTAATGTGAGTAATGTTGATATTAATTAACATTATCAATATATATAATAATAATTATTATTAATATTAATCTTAATTATTATTATTTTTACTAGTATTGTTGTTGCAATATAAATAAGAATTGTTACTGTTGCATATTGTTATCTAATTTTTTAATTATTATTAATAATATCAATATTATCAATTGTACTATATATAATTTATAGTATTATGAATAATTAGTTATTACTATTAGTATAATATAAATAATTATTGTTGTATCTATTGTTATGTGATATTATTATTATTTCTTTATATTAGTATTATCAATAATATTATATTTAATTATTATTATCATCATTATATTGTTATATTATTAATATTATTATTGTTGTTGTAATGTATATTATTATTAGTAGTATTGTTCAGTAACATCAATTCAGTTCAATTTATTTTAACACAATTCAGTTCAACACAATTCAGTTAATTTCAGTTCAGCAAAATTTAATTCAGTTAATTTTAGTTCAATTCAACAAAATTAAGCTAAAAAGAACAGTCATAGTGTACAAAATGGTAGGACAAAATGTTCCCTTGGCAGAGATGTGTGTGAAATTTACAACTAAGGGGCCGTTTGGAGTGATTTTTAGTTTTTGGTTTTTGGATTCGAAATACAAATTTGAACACAAAACGTGTTTGGGTAAAATGGGGTTGAAATGATTTTTACAAAAATTTTAAGACCAATTCATCTTTGTTTTCAAAAACAAGAAAAGAGATTTTACGTTTTATGTTTTACGTTCTTATAACGAGTCGCGACCTAACTCTGCGAGTACCACTTCATTCTCTCAAACTTCCCTTCTCTCAAGCTTCCATATCCGATCTCTGATTATTTGTTCGACAAAACCACCTGTGAGTACTTTTCTTTTCTCTTTCTTTTTCGTTCTATGATTTATGTTTTGGGGGTAAATAGCGGTGAGGGGCTCAGGTGAAAGGTTATGGTGAGGGGTTTTTGTAAGGTCGCCTGAGGGTTTGAGGCCGTGTGATGTAGGGTGCAGGTGTTGAATGTGGGTGGATATGGGGCTGATTTCCTTTATTTGTATGTAGGAAAATAATGACAACAAAGAGACGAGATTCTCACCACTTCAAGAAGAAGAACTAAGGTGAAATATAATTTCTGATCTTTTTATTTGTCTCTTTGCTTCCCTTGCATTTGAAGATGGCAAATGAGAATGAAGCTATTGAAGATGAGGTGGTTGAAAAATTACAATATCTAAATACGAAATTTGGCCTGCTGATGTCGAATCCTATTTTATATGCTTAATGGAGGATGGAGTTAAGAAATATAATAGATAAATAACCACTCTTACAAAGGGTGCGTGGAGGCATATCAAGGCAGAGTTAAAAAGTAATTTGACAAGGAATACACACCTGACCAATTTAAGAACAAATTCAATCAAATGAGAGGACGATGGAAAGATTTTACTTTGTTGAAACTGGAGACTGGAATAGGGTATAATGCAACAACTGACAGCTTAGCGCCACAAATGATCAATGGAAGAAGCTATGTGAGGTATGTTTCAATATCATACTCTATCAATATGTTACAATATTAGAATAATATTTTATAATTAATTAATGGTGTGAATTATGTTTTTTTCAGAAGTATAAGTTTGCAAAGCAATTTAATAAGAAAGGTTGCATGCATTATGACAAATTATGTGTCATTTTGGGGACACTACTGCTTGTGGTGCAAATCAACCTTCTACCAAAAGCCCTTCAATTAGTGATGATGATGAGAGTGAAGGAGGAGACAATAATGAGAAGGGAGATAGCCATCCATCAAAAAAAAAAAAGCTAACAAGAAAAGGAAAGTGAGAGAAGATGTCCAAGCTACATTTTCTAATGCTTTAACAACTTTGGGAGAAACTCAAAAAAAGAAGCTTGAAATTTTGGAGAAGATGAGTTCAAACAATGTCACAGGATCATCTTCCAGTGCTATAGGGGGATAGGTGGGCAGGTGAATGTGCAAGATAAGAAATCACTAATAACTTGTTTAACGGTCCTTCAAGGACTTGAAGGCATTGATGGTGCTTCTTTTGCGAAGGCTGTGAACTTAAAGGAAATCCTTTATGGAGAGATGTGTTCATGACATTATCAGATGAGCGGAAAAAAGATTGGGTCCTTAATCTTGTTTAGTATATCTTAATATTTGTCGTTCTAATTTCTATGTTTATTGTTGTTGGAATGTTGAGTCTTTATGTTCATGTTTGAATTATGAAATGTAATATTTTTCTATTCCCCGTCTATGAACCTAAAAGCATGAGTATTTGGAATTATGAATGATATTCATTTGTGGTATCATTTGGTGTTTACATACTTTGCAATTCATATCTGTTCATGCTTTTCATGACAAGAATTGTCAACTTGCAGGATAGTTGTGATGGATATGATCATGAGGAACCTGATAGATGATTCTGATGAAGAAGAGCTTCTAAATATTGCATGTCTTTATCTCAACTTCGAATGTAATACTCTACTTAAGCTAAAACCTCAACCGCAGAGGACTTTAAAATTGGCTGGACATGAATGGGTAGTTGAAGTATTGAATAGTCATCCAATGAATTGTTATGAAACATTTCGAATGACATCATCCTAATTTATTAAGTTCTCTGAGTTGTTAAAAGAAAGGAAAATTTTAAAAGATACTAGGTTCGTGACTGTTCAAGAGCAGGTTGCAATATTTCTACTCATTATATGTCAGACAGTGCGAACTAGATTTGCAAGTGATCAATTCCAACATTCAGTGGAAACTATTCACAGGCACTTCAAGAGTCTTAAAAGTTGTTTGCTCTCTTTCAAAGGATTTTCTTATTCCTCTTTCTTTTGATAAAACTGCTCCGGAGATACGATTCAATCCAAGATATTATCCCTTTTTCAAAAACCAAACCAAACCAAACATACCCAGTATATCCCGCTCAGAGCAGTGTCTGGGGAGGGTAAGATGTACGCAGACCATGCCCCTACATTTTACGGTAGAGAGGTTGTTTCCGTGAAGACCCCCAGCTTAGTGCACAGCAAAGTATAGAGTGATATATACAAAGAAACATATGATGCGACAAAGCTCAAAACCATACCTGAGCCCATGACTTAATTCACATGAGACTTACCTAAGGTGACTTTGGCAACTGCAATCTCGATGAACGCTGCTCTAACAAAAGAGAGGTTGACTCTGCGCACAGTTCCCTGTCAAAAATACACCACACGCAAAAGGCCATAGGATAAAATATACACTAAAGGTAAAAAAAAAAAAAATACAATGCTCTAGGTCAAAACTAACCGAGACAACCCAGCTCTGAGGCTCTCGACTACAGCACCGCTCCCAACAGAAGAATCCATAACTCTGAGCTGACGCCTCCAAGCGCACCTATCAACTGTCATGGTCTCGAAAAGGTTTAAGGCCTTCAAATCTAATCTCAGCTGCTCATCCCACGTCCTCCTCGGTCTGCCTCTCCTCCTCTCCCCGATAACCAATAAACTCTCGACCCTCCTCACCGGAGCAGAAGCCTGCCTCCTGCGGATGTGACCAAACCATCTCAATCTCCCTTCCCTAACTTTCGCTGGAATGGGCGCCACTTCTAGCGCGTTCCTGAACACTCCGTTCGAGATTCTATCCAACATTGTGCGACCACACGACCAACGTACTTTCAAGGTACTTTCAATAAATTGTCTCATTATATTGACATCGTCTTATTTTTACTAGCAAATGTCATTATTAATATTTTTTATTAAATAATTGTGTAGGAGCTATTGATGGCACCCATATTTCAGCATGCATACCCAAAGATGAGCAAATTTCATATTGTGGGAGAAAATTGGAGCCGACCATTAATATGATGTGTTGTTGCTCTTTTGATATGAGGTTCACATTTCCCATGGTTGGATTGGAGGGAACAACAAATGATTCAAGAATTTATTTTAGAAACTATTCATAATGCAGAGAACTATTTCCCTATTCCTCATGAGGGTAAATATTTACTAGTAGACTCTGGATATGCTAATAGTAGGGGTGGCATTTCGGAACTAAAAACCCAAAACCGAATCGAAAAAACCCGAAAAAAGAATCGAAAAACCGAAACCGAAGAAGACCGAACCGAAAAACAAAAAAACAGAACCGAATCGAACTAATTTGGTTCGGTTCTCGATTCGGGGTAGAGCGGAACCGAACCGGACCGAAATGGACCGAAATTAAATTTCAACATACTAAAATGACCTTGTTTTTGTGATTTTGGTGTGTTTCGAATTTTAGTGTAATTCGTTTTCCTTTTGTAAGACCCTCATGGGTCCAAGAAGAACCGATAATATGCTCATGAATTTATGATTCAATTAATTTAGGTTGAGAGAATGAGCTACGATTGTTATATATTTTGAGATAATTGGAAATTGCTATGCAACTCTAGCTTTTATCTTGAACATATATATAACTCTTGTTGCCTTGTTGTTATATATAACTTATTCTATTGCATATAATATTTGAATTTATATTGTGAAGAACCGAAAAAACATCAAACCAAATCGAAACCGAACCGAATATTTATAAAACCGAACTTAACCGAACCAAACTTCAAAAAGAACCGAACCAAACCGAAACCGAATATTTGGTTCAACTCTCGGTTTCGGTCAAAAACCGAACCGAATGGAACCGAGTCCACCCCTAGCTAATAGACTCTAGATATGCTAGTAGACTCTGGATATTTACTAGTAAATATTTACTAGTAGACTCTGGATATTTACTAGTAAACATTTCTTTCACCATATCATGGAGAACGATATCATTTGCGCGATTATAGAGACCAAAGGGAACCCCAAGGTCTAGAAGAGTTATTCAATTATATGCATTCTTGAAAGATGTTTTGGTGTTTTGAAAGCACGTTTTTCTATGCTCGAGTCCATATTTTCATATGCTGTGAAAAGACAAAAGTACATACCACTTGCATGCTGTGCTGTTCACAATTTCATTAAAATGGACATGCAAAATGATCATATATTTACATGGTCTGCTGATAAAAATGTTGAGTTGGAAACTAAAAGAACAAATCAAAACCATGCTACAGAGGAATATGTACTTCCATAAGTGACTACAGCAAATATCCATCGAATGGTTGCATTTCGAGATCGATTGACTAAACACTTATGGAATGCAACTAATAGGATAAAAAGTTTTTTTTTTTACAGTTGTCTCTTTTTTTTTAATTCTATCTTTATTAATATTTCTCATATGTAATGTCTACAAAAAATATGAATTATGGAATTACTATAAATGTTGCTATTTTTGTTTTTAATTTTTTTTTTATCATTAGTGTTCATGTAAAAAAAAATTGACATGATATATGAAAAAATTATTCATATTAATAATGAAAATAATTGAAAACTGGTTTTGGTTTTTAAAATTTTCAAACCTGAAAACTGAAAACCACTCCAGACGGCCCCTAAACAAATTATTCTTACTTCACTTACTGCTTTGCTGATGAGACTTTGCATCTCATGAATTTCAATTGTTCATTTTACAACTCTTGATCTCATATTAAATGATAGTTTTATTTTTTTTTCAAGTTCGATTTGACCATCAAGTTTCTCGTAAAAGATACTTACAAAATTTACGTAAATTATGCTGCAAAAATCTATTAAAAAAAATTATAATACAATATTTTGATAGTTCTTGTTATATCTTAAAAAATAATACATGACCAAAATTCAATTTCGAAAAGATAAAAATATCAAATTAATATGAAACAAATAGAATATCAACATTTTTGGTTTATTCTGATATTGAACTTTCATTGGAATTTCATGGCATGCCAGCAAGAGACGTGCGGCATGGCCCATTTACTGGCGATCTCCCATCAAATATCGGGTACTATCTCCATCCGACAAAATAAGCCCTATTTAACTTTATAATTTAAAAAGATTGTTGGAAATATAAATTTATACTCCCTCTTATCATGATTATAAGCGAAAATTAAATAAAAGACAAATATTAAGAAAGCTAATAGGTCTCACTTAATTATGTGAAGAAATTAAGATTTACTACCTAAACTACCCTTCATTTAAAACTTCGATTTTCATCATTAAAATACATCTACATTAAAAAAACCCATTTTCATATGTCAAGCATTGAATTGGAAGGTAATCAATCATATTTAATATTAAATTAAAGGTATTTTGAAATAATAGTACTATTCTTCAAAAAAAAAAAGAATAGTACCAAGTAGAATGGAATTATAAAATTTTTGCTTATATTTCAAACTAAAAAAATTAGGATTTTCTGCTTATATTATTGACTGGAGGGAGTATTTTTTTTTTTCAAATATATTCTTACATTGAATGATGATATAGACTAAATAGGGTTATAAAAAATAAGAGAAATTAAATGCCAATAAAACGAAAAAAAATCCTATATTTACGGACGCAATAAAATAGAAAACAAACATATATTTGTGGAAGTTGGGATGAAGTTAGTACAATGTAGTAGTCTAATCATCATTTTCTCTAATTTATATCCGTTTTGGCCACAATGGTTATTGGACATCAAATGGGTGGTATTTGCGGAAATATCCCCATAAACACATACACAAACACCACAACTGGGTTGCCCTTAAAAGTGTAACAAATACACCTCGAAATTTGTATGTGCCTAACAAATACTCCTCTCTCTAGGAGATGCATTTTATAAAGGAGTTGGTATATCCAATAACATGATGCACGTTTCAAGATATACATCAGTTATAATTACTAGCATAATCACAATTAGTGTATAACATAACACATCGAAAATACAATATAATCGCAATTGATGCATCAGATAGTTACAGTGAAAAATGATGCATGGTGTATCACATAATCACATCAAAAATATAGCATAATCACAGCTGATATACATGCATGGTACATCATGTTGCACTGTATAATATGGTATTTTAATTTTGAGCAATAACCTTTTTTTTTGAACCCATGGGTAATTTCTATAAGTAATGATCACCAATAACATGACAGATTGCAACATACTGAAGAATCCTTTACCTTTTACTGTCCGATGAATATTTGAACACTAAAGTACCAATAGCACTACTAGTATGAAATCCTTCTCAACCCAGACTCCAACAGGTAACATAGGAACAATTTCACAGCGGATATAAATACAAAAACAAAAAAACAAAGGCGAACAAAAAATTGAGAAGGAAAATTCACAGTTGGGTTTCATGACTAGACATGCCTAGAAAACCGGTTGTGTAATCCACCTCAAATTGTAATGTTGGATAATCTTATCCACAAACACCACTATAACTAACACCAAATTCAGCCATCCAATAAAACTACAACTATTACAGATAGTACAGTAGAAAAAAAAAAAATCAGAACTAGATGAAATGATAGTAGGGTCTTACAATTATTAGACATGGTAAATGTGTGTGGCGGCCATCTTTTAGCCGGAACAAGTGAGGTGAAAGCTTTCGGTGATACTAATTTTTGGGGCTTGGCCGAGGCCCCAGCCCCATGTAATTTGTTACCAACCCCATGATACCAAACCTGGTCCAATAAAAATGATAGGGTTTAATATACACAACAATCATTATGACCAATGAAAATTTTCAAATCAAATCCAGGAAGGTGGTAGCAAAAACAAATAGATACCTATTTGGACCAACAGACAGGAGATCAAATACGTAATGTGCCAACGTACATCCTGGGAGCTTAAATGATTCTAAGAAAATAGCAACTCTTCCAACAATAATAACAATAATAAAGGTTTGAATAATTAGTGTTGCGATACTGACAAATTCAGTTGTACAATTCTTTATTCCGAAAAATGAGGACGAGCTCACTTTCGTGTACCCAGTACCTCTATCTTTTAATTGCAAATTGCAGGTATAATGCAATTGCTGAAAGCTTCTCAGTGTCTAATGGGATTTTTTTACTCACTATTCATCACCATTAAACAGGACCTAGTGTTTGTTAAAAACCTTCAGAACAAGATGTGTGTATATATATAAAATATATAGGGTGAGGTTATTCTAAAAAGTCTCTTATAATAAAAAGTGTAGGAAGGATTGTGGGAGTGACATGTATCACCTTGCCACATCATCATGCCACATCATATGACATGTGGCACCCCCCACCCCCGAAAAAAAAAATTCCCGCCAAAAATAAATTTTTTTGGGGGGGCCCAAATTTTTTTTTTCCCGCCAAAAATTATTACTGCATCACAATTATAAAGTTACTGCATCACAATTATGATTTAGTCCATTAAGATTATAAGTTACTGCATCATACTTAGATGCACTTAACTGTTAACTATGATGCAGTAACTTATAACTGTGATTAGGGGTGAAAACGGATCGGATACGGGCGGATAGTGCTCTTCCCGTATCCTAACCCATATTTTTCTCTCGGATTCGGAGTCGGATACGGGAAGGCAGGATACGAATACGAATTCGGATTATTCGGGATACGGACACAGGACGGATACAGGACGGATTCGGTCCGGATTCGAATAAATATAATCGGATAATATGTTTCATACAAAAATCGTTTGGAAGTGATTGCAGCATATAAAAAAACTACCTATACAATATTTCATAAAAGTTCTAATGCAAACTATAGTAATTTTTTTAAAAATCGTTTCATAATAAGGTTCCCTCATTTTTGCTTATTCAGTCTCTCCCATAAAAAACAAAAGCTCCATACTTAACAAAGACTAAAGAGTGTTAATTTAATTATTTTTAACAATTATTATAATATATATATATAGGAAATATATATGATTTATTTTAAGAACAACGCATCCGTATTTCATTCTCTTTGATTGAGTTCCCGCCTCATTGAAGAAAAGAGTAAGATCATAGGAGAGATCGAAGCGATTCCGACGGTGCTTAATTGGCCTTGAACATCACATTGAGCCACCTCCTTAATAGAGAATAGCTGCGAGCAGGGCACTCTTTTCTTTTATCTGTTGTGATGGCTCTTGTTCCCACCTCGCTCTGCAAGACCTCACAGCTAATCGATCTATCACTCAATCACAGGCATTCTTCGTATCGCTAGTCGCAGTATTCTTGCTCAACCCAACTTTGGACAAAAGAGGGTGGCTTTACAGCAACGTAAACATCAATGGAAATATATCCGAATTTATTATCCGAATTGGTATCCGGATAATATCCGATAAAATATGGGAAAACTCGGATATGAGCGGATATTGCATTATCCGAATTCTAACCCGTATCCGAATTCAACTATCCGGATCCGTATCCGAATCCGACCGGATACCTATTTTTCATCCCGAATTCGATCCCGATCGGATACGGCTCCGGATCGGGCGGGAAATATCCGCCCAATTTTCACCCCTAACTGTGATGCAGTAAAATTTATTAGTGATGCACCAAAACTTATAACTGTGATGCACCAAAAAAATGGTGCATCATACTTATAAATTTTTGGCAGTAATAATTTTTATAACTGTGATGCAGTAATAATTTTTTGCGGGAAAAAAAAATTTTGGGCCCCCCAAAATTTTCTTTTGGCGGGAAATTTTTTTTTTTTGGGTTGGGGGGTGGGGTGGTGGTGGGTGACACATGTCATATGATGTGGAATGGGGGATGACACATGTCACTCCCACAATCCTCCCTACACTTTATTATAAGAGACTTTATTTTAACCCATACCTATATATATATATATATATATCAATCATAGTTGTTAGAGGCGAGAGGCGCACAGAGGCGCAAAGGCTGCCCTAGCGCCCGAGGCGAGAGGCGCGCCCGAGGCGCGCGCCTCTTGAACAGAGGCGCAAATTTAATTAAAAATTAATAAAAAGAACATAATTCATGTAATTAAGTCTAAGAATTCTATAACATAAAGTTTAACTTCAACTTCAATAATAAATCACATAATCAACAAAAACCAACATATAACCAACAAAAACCAACACACAAAAGACATGTTTAAGTTCTAACACTTCTTAAAGTCTCAATTAAACTCACTCCTCTTCCTCATCATCGTCATCAAACTAGAAAAATCATATCACATATTAATCAAATGAGAAATTAAAAAATAATGAAAAAAACCTAGAAAAATGAACATAAAAAACCGAAAATATAATCTTTAGATACAAAAATCTGAAAATATGATAAATCATATCACATATTATATTATACAATAAATAAACAAAAAAAAAACTGAAATAAAAATAAAAAAATAGCCAAAATATTAGGGTTAACCAACAACAACATTACCCAATGCCTCAACGGCTCCCGCAAGGGGTAAGGGGAGATCAGATGTACGCAGCCTTACCCCTGTCTTAACACAGAGAGGCTGTTTCCGGATGATCCAAAATGAAAATTGCATCGAGAATTGCATGGAATGACTAGTACTTCATGAGAAAAAGAAGTGCAGCCAGTTTAGTGAGTCATTTTGTTTTATTCCATTATAATCCAGAACCAAAGAATAAGGAGTCTTTGGCTCCATTGGAAACAATGGAATAAGGGGTTAACCCTAATTTTGAATTCTCTAATATATCACATCTAATATATATATATATATATATAAATAAAGGTTGAAAATGAAGATGGGAGAGAGGCGTGCTAGGCGCACAGAGGCGCCCGCCTCCCTCCCCGTGCCCGCCTCGCCTTCCAGGAGGCGCTGCCCTTGGCGCCCCTCGCGCCTCGGGCGCGCCTCTAACAACTAGGGCTGTTACTGGGCCGGATAAATCCGAGACCCACCCGATAACCGGACCAAAAAACCCTCACCCAGAAGTTAACGGGATGGATACGAAAAATAAAATTGAAACCGAAACCGATAAGAAACCGGAACGCTAACCCGAAAAAATATCCGGTAATTTTTCATTTTAATTATACATACCACCAAACAGCCCCTTAGACATATATATATATATATATATATAAAAGAAGTTATAGGTTTGAAACCCTAATTCTTCATTTACTCCACCCCCGCCGCTGTCCCTCATTCAGTCATTCTCTCAAATCTTATCTCACCCGCAAAAACTCCCTGCCTCTCACCCCGTCACGGTCACGGCCTCATCTCACCGAAAAAAAAAAACTCCCTACCTCTCACGTTCACCTCTCACCTCCGAAGTCTTGCTCTTAGACCTTCACTCCGACCGAACTAAGAGGACGCTGGAAGCCTGGAACTGTGCTGGCTCTGGAATCATCGTCTACTTCGGAATCCTTGGCAGCCTCCAGTTCGGAATCCTTGGCAGCCTTCGGAATCCTTGCAGCCTACAGTTCGAAATCCAGTTCGACTCCCTTGTATGGTCTTCAATCTTCATCTTATATCATAATCAATACATAAGATTTAAGATCATTTGAGGACCAAACTTTTTTTACATACCAAGGGATTAATCTCCACCCTTCATCTCCCCTCCATCTTTATTTGATGTAATGAATGAGATTAATCCCAACAATTTAAAACACCCACTTTCATCATTTTTTTTCAAATATCAATATCTTTCAAACCGTTAATCGTTAAGTCAAAAAAAATATACCGTTACGACGAGCATTTAATTATCTTTCTATAGATAGGCACTTTGATATACTTTCGACAATTTTTTCCGCTTTTTCACGTTTTTTTGGCGAAAAAATCATATGTGATATATCATATATGATATTACATATCACATATGATATGTAATATCATATCATATATGATACTACATATCATATATGATATATCACATATGATATTTTCGGCCACGAAAAAAAACGTGAAAAAAATGAAAAAAAATTTTTTGTCGAAAGTATATCAAAGTGTCTGTCTATAGAAAGATAATTAAATGCTCGTCGCGATGGTGTAATTATTTTCGCTTAACGATTAACGGTTTAAGAGATATTTAAATTATAAAAAATGTGTGAAATATTAAATGCTTTTAATCTCAACCATTGATTTCTTTTTGGATGGATGGTGGGGATGAGTCCCTTGGTATGTAAGAAAAGTTTGGTATTTAATATAACTCTACTCCAATACATAATACTTGCTTGAATTTTGGGGGGATTTAATTTTTGGGGTTATGCAGTTAACAATTTTTAAGGTTTGGGGCTGGATTCATGATTATAAGTTAATGAAGTTGTAATGAGTTAGTTTTTTCAGTTCTTGAATGATAATAAATTATAAATTATGTATAAATAATCAGATTAAACTGTCAGAAACTAAATTTGTTGATTTGTTTAAATTATGTATAAAAATTAGATTATAAATTCAAGAAACAAAAAAAAAAGCAGAAACTAAAGCAATATTAATCTGAATTATAAATTTATTTGTTGATTTATTAATCTGATTATTTATAAATCATCATCAACATGATTTATGAATCTGATTATTAAACTCAGTAAGGTTTTGGTTTTGGTATGCTTTAGTTTCTGCTTGTTTAGAAGTTAATCAATATACACTGAAATGATTGGTTTTGGTATGTTTTAGTTTCTGCTTTAGTTATTAAATAAATTTACTGAGTAATGTCATTTGAAGATTCTTCAGTGTCTCCTATGCACAATTCATACGCTGAAATGGATAATTATGATGATTATGATGATGGTGATGATGAGACCATAGGGGGAATTGAGATTGGAGAACATCTTGATAACCAAACTGATGGGTCAATCGCTGCCGAGCTATCAACCGGAGCTGAGGATGACCCGTCAAAGAATGAATATGGGAAGCGTGAACGTCCAAAAAAATCAATTGTCCACAAAGAGATGAATGTTATCACTATCCCAAATGGCACAAAAATGTGAAAGTGCAAGTGGTGTCCGGCCAAATTTAAGGTTGATATAAAACATGGTAGCACCTCAAATGGTTATAGACATTTGAAAACAAAATGTATTCAAAGAAAATTGCACTTTCAGGAGCACACAAATGAAAAAGACCCTATACAATCAAAACTAAGTGGCCATGTGTTAGGTGTTGGTGATGATAGTGGTCCAAGTCTTGCTACTTGGAAATATAATCATGCCAAGGTTAGAGAGCTAGCTGCACATGGTTTTAGGGCATGAATTTCCATTTTTGATAATGGAAGGTGTTATTTTCAATGAATTTTTGAGAGCGATATATCCATGGTATAAAAGAATAACAAGACATACTGTAAAGGGAGATTGTGAGTTTTTTATAAAGCTGAGAGAGTTAAGATGAGAACAGCAATGTCTAAAGTCAATAGGATCAGTTTGACTACTGATTTGTGGTGGTCTAGTGAACAGAAAATAGATTATATGACTGTAACCGGCCATTTTGTTGACTCAAAATGGAAACTTCATAAGAGGGTCTTGGCTTTCACTATCCGGTCCGGTTCCAAACTGATTTTTCTTATCGGGCTGGACCGGATACCCGCCCGGTAACTACCGGTTCGGTCTCGGGTTAGAAATTTAGACCGATAAACTTATCGGTTCGGTTCGGGTTTATCCGATAAGCTTATCGGGTCAGGATCGGGTAAGTCAAAATCCGGCCCAGACCGACCCGATAACAGCCCTACTAACAACTATGATATATATATAGTGTGTTAAAAACATTCCGAACAAGCTCTATATATATATGTGTGATGGTGTGTGTGTGTGTTGCTTGCAGGTTTAGTATCATGAAATCAGCGACTTTTGGGGGTTTAAACTTATGGGCCAGAACCGAAAATCAAAACAATCACTGAAAACCCATCCATCGTCCCGAGAAAGGAACCACTTCCAAGAAGTAGAATAATCCATGGTGAATTTAATGGAAATTTTCCTCGGTATTGGAAGAAACACTCGGAGAGCACATCTGTAAACTCATGCGGGCGTAAGCTACGTTCTTCCGAGAGCAATCGACAATGATGACAGCGGATACCCAAACTACAAATTGAATACACACACACATATGCACAAACAAAATAAAGATTCATTCGGAGAGCATGCAGTTCATTGTAGAGAGCTTCCGGGGTTCAAATACCGACACGATTTGGTTAGGGATGTTCTTTTTGACATATTCAGGCGGGCTGGGATTTCAGTTAAGAAAGAAGCACCTTTGAATTTCTTGACTGACCCAATAGAAGGATGATCGACACTTAGACGAGCTGACATTTTGGTCTTTGGATGGATAGGAGGGAAACATGCTTGTGTAGATCTAACAGGGGTTTCTCCACTTGTGGGTTTGGGGAATCATGCTTTTACGGCAGGTCAGGCTGCTTTGAAAGCCGCTTCATGCAAAGTAACCAAACACGAGAAAGCGTGCCTTGATAACCAACACGCGTTTATACCTTTTGCATTTGATACATTTGGCTTCCTTGCACCTGAGGCTGTGGAGCTGCTCAAAAGAGTCCAACGGGTTATGCATGGCAATGTTACGACCCCAAGGTCTCTGAATGTAGTTTTTAAAAGACTTAGTTTTGCTATTCAAAAAGGGCTAGCGGCGCAGCTTGTTGCCCGCTTGCCTGTCGTTTCAGTGTAAAATGTTCAGCTGATTTATTCATGTACGAATTGAACCAATATTTATCATACCTTCAATATTGCACAAATGTTATTTATGGAAAATAAAGGTGGGATTTTCATTGTCTGTAGAACTATATAAAAAGAACACTGGGCTCAGGCTAAGGAACCTACAAATCTAACATGATAAGTTTGTTCAGGGAGAACGGCATCATAAGAACTTTTCATAATGTGTCAAACGGATTTAAAAATTCTTCCACAAATATGAGCTAAAAATGATAATCATGTAAATCTAAATGCATTTATGTGTTTGTAATATGTAATAGAACTTCAAACTTACATCATGGCCATGGAGATCTGCTTGAGATCGTTCTCGATATTCCTCATATTAGCAAGTGATTGCGCGCAGAATATAATTGCAAGCCACGAGCAAACCTTGTACTGCAAATTTTAAATCAACAATCAAACCTATGACACATACTTTGAAAAAAAATATGTCAGCATGATATTATGAAATTTGCTCAGCTCAAACTCGACTATAATTATCTAGATTTATGTATATTGTAATCAGAATTAATTGAAGACATCGTGGGAAAACACAGATCTGACAGAGAGGAACGATTTCGCACCCGAAACATTGCGCCAAAGACACCAAAAATGACGGCGATGAAACCTGAGTAATCGACAGGAAGATCTTGCTGAGCGATGATCGGCGGCTTGTATGGCCGCGCTGCCGATGGTAGCCGAGGATCGTTGGGTTGCGACGCCATCTCTGTAAAGTTTGTTCTGACTACACACATTAGATTATATTTATTTCCATTACGAGTACTAGTATTTGTGTCCGTGCATCTTGGTTTTTTTTTATACCGAGTTCAAAGTTTACACTTAACCATTATCGGGACAATAGTTTCGACCCCTCAAAACTGCTAACAGTTAAATCACGAGATGTGTATCAGGCTGCTTAGTTTTTAAATATCTTCAACTATCGTACACAAAGAGTCGTCCCCCAATTGATTGTTTCATGCTGAACCCAACCTATCTAGCCACGGGTTCTCACCGAGTTCAGTCGTCTTCCGGTGATTGTTTCATGCTGAATTCCACTCATCTAGCATTGGGTTTCCATCGAAATCAGACCTCACACATTGCCGCTTGAAGTCCTTAATATTTAATATTCCACCAGCATACCTCAGGGGCGCTAGGGCCTACTCCTCAACCGAAACTAAAGGGTCATATGCCCTAAATAAATTCGCTCTCTTATGGGATTCGAAGTCGAGTCTCTCACTTAAAGTGGGAGACTTGGCGATTGGGGCAAGCCCAATGATTTATCTTATTTGTTTGTAATATTTTTAATTAGCGTTTGACCAGTGATGGGTGCAATATGAAGGAGTAAATGATGCAAGGTCATGAGTTCGTTTCCCTTGTTAATATTTTTTAGGTTGACCCGGTTACATAGAGTTTGTCTAATGTAATTTACTTGGTTAGTATAGTTTGTATCCTATTATGTTCAGTTCGATGGTGTATTCGGTGTGCACTCGAAGAATAACGACTGAGTTCCCCGTCATAAAAAAATGCAAGATAAATTAGGAGTGTGCATGGTACGGTATGGTACGGTTTTAGGGTAAAACCGATATCGTACCAAATATATTCGGTTTATTATGATTTAATACCATATACATACGGTTTTTTCGGTTTGGTAGTTCGGTATTTCGGTTTGGTTTATAGCGGTACGGTTTTTTTTTGGTTTTTCTACTTGATACTTGATAGCATTAATAATACAAAAATACTCGAATAAATTAATTCAACAAGGTACCATAAATAGCTGATCCAAATTAATAGCTAAACCAAAAAAATCACACCAATCGTAAGATAGTAACTAATTTAATGTTCAAGTTTTCATCCAACTATTTTGGAGGATAAAAATAAAAAAAATAAAAACAAAGACAAACAAGTGTCTTGAACTTCAATAAATTTGTTATACTTCTATATTCATATGAGTTTGTAACTACTATATATATGGTATATTATCATAAAAATATTTAATATAAATAACGGTACGGTACGGTTTTTTTTCCCGGTATTTAAGTCAAATACCGTACCATTACCGAAGATTCGGTTTTATAAAAAATAAAAACTATGTATGTCGGTTTAAGTGGTTTATCGGTTTTTTCGGTACGGTTTTTACGGTGCGGTGTGGTTTTTCGGTTTAATCGGTTTTTTTGCACACCCCTAAGATAAATAACATTAGATGGAAATAATTTATAGCTTTTCTTATACGACATGTTGATTTTCACATTTGTCAATGAATACTTAAAAAAAAAAAAAATTTAAAGTATACATTATTACTATTCCAACAAATTTTACGTAATAATATTTAGTTTTTATATATTACTAAAATATATAGTCAAAGTTAATATATAAGTGCATAAATTAAACAGTTGCAATTTCAAAGAAAAATAGAAGAAGTATAACAAAGTAAAATTTATTTTTGTATCTGGAAGGAAAGCATAAGGAGCAAAATATGTAGACAATTTTATCGATAATACTTATAGAAGGCCTTTATATAGGCTTTACGATGACTCATTTCATACATATGATTCCTTACAAGAAAGACTTTAAGTAGAGTCCTACTACCTTTAAAAGGATCTAGAATCTCTAACATCTATGATACATAGTCTAATCAGTATTAGGTAAAACATATCACGAGAAGAATAAAATAATAATTCCCGGAACAATCTCCCGGTGTTAAGCACTAATACAACAATATGTGCCTTGGTAAAAGCCCGCCCAAGCCAAAATAGAACTTCATCGGAAAAATAAAGGCTTGGTGAAGAAAAAGATTGCTACACACCAACAAAACATGTCAGGTATACTCCCTCGGATGTATACACAACGACTCAGCCTGAGGAGTACCTCAAATCATAAGAGTCAGATGCCAAGTTGCCCTTACAACTATGCCAAGGAAGAACCCAGTGGGAGAATACCTCTTGGTCTAAGTTGAATAGAAGTACAACGCATCATTGTATGAATAGTCTTATGGGTCGCCTCGTTAAAAACCTTACCAAGTGCAAACTCAATAGGAGAAACAAACATTGTTCTAAGGACAAAAAGAGCACGACATATCTAAAGTGCAAGAGGCGCTATAAACTTATCCGGAAATCTAGTTTTCCAAAGTCTTGGCCTTTATGTACTAAGTTAGTCATAACTTCTTCGATTCAATAGGCATCAATAAAACTGTAGGAATTTCTGAAACTAAACACCCATAAGTTTTCATTCACATACAATAAATAACCTAGATCAACCTCAGCATATCACAAAGCTCTGTCGAAGTTGACTCAGCAAATTACCGGATATATTCATCCTACTTTGCAACAATTATGTCACTCAACATGATGATGTGATCAAATGGTTGACTTCCTTGGAAAATAGCATAGATTTCTTCAATGGTATCAATTTCACCGTTTCCCAACAAGTGAGCTGTCATGTAGGTCATATGTGAGTTGACCACTATATTATGGGCAAATTCAGGTATCAGTTTTTAAGTGTCCTATTATCAACATAGAGCAAGCTTCAACCTTATCATCAATTGCATACATCTTGTGAATGCATCCTAGGCCATCATCACAGTGGCTTTACCGGATTACTATAAATTAGTTTGTTGAGTCAAATATGAGTATATTATACCATACTTTGATAGAGAGAACTTTTCTTGAGACTACATCATCAATTAAGTGTGCCAAGTCTTATCATGACTTTGATTAGTCATTGGGAATTTATATGGGCATTACTTTATCGTATCCTAGGAAAACCGTCCATTAGATTACCTTAAACTGATTGATGAATATGCATCATCAAGTGTTCCCAAGATACTTTCATTCTTAACTTTGGATTTAGCGGAATCTTTTAGTCTCCTCACAAGAGTACACGCAAAAGCTTCATATCTCTTCCAAATCAATATATACTTAATGTGCGTTCCCAAAAATCACTTGTCAACGCACTCTATGGTTAGGAACCACTTGATTTGAGTCTGATCCACCATGAGATCTTTTATCATTTAACTTAGTTCCCACTAAGATAATATTTAACCATAAGGTGCATATCAGTTTTTGAGAAGCAATCTAACTCACAAGATAGTGGATGTTATAACACCCATTACGATATCATAAGTAAGTTTTTGTCATCATAGTCGATTCTAGTGAGTTTATGAGAAACCTCGCGCCATGTGGTGAGTTTAACTACTTTTCTCACTCGCTTTAACAAAGTATACAGATAGATCTTACCTTTGAATTGTCGGCACCACCTTCACCAAAGGATAACACTTTGTTCATGCTGGACTCACATATGTGATTTTCAACATTGCACATATGGTTCGACTAAACTCATATTCCACATCCTCATGAACCCGACTTTATTTGTAGAGTACTCTTTATGGATTGACACTCCTTGAGGCATTCCCCAACGATGACTATAATCCATAATCACATGAGAAGAATGAGTTCATTTGATCATATGGTCATGTTTCATGTTCCAAGCAAGAAAATTTAAGGAACCAAGTGGCTTCCCAACACTTTATGAGATCCACGACCTATTAACATCGTCTGCCATAACTTGTGGTGTTATCATATCCCCATTTATAGGTGAAGAGCATCCATGACCGGACACTATTATTGCAGACATATGTAATATCCGAGATCTTCGTTCCAGATTTATTGAGTTTTTATGCGGATTATCGGATTGGCGTTGTCCATGTCTTTGGAATGTTGTGCCACATATGGTCGTGTCATGAGTTTCCACGTGTTTGATTTCCATTCCAGATCATTTCATGAGTTTTTGACTCATTTCAGTGTAGCACACGCTACCACTTGTGGTGTAGCGCGCGCTACTGTGCCATTGTTAACGTATGCTACCGGATGTGTAGTGCACGCTAACTGGCATTCCAGAGGTAGTCCAGGAGCTACTGGACTAGAGCTGGAGTCTCGTTAGCGCATGCTAAGGTTGGTAGCTAGCGCACGCTATCGACTGCTTAGCGCACGCTAATTCTTATTTCTAGCGCACGCTACCTGTTAGGTGCAGACCAGTCCAGGAGCCACTGGACTGGATTCGTGACCCGTTAGCGCATGCTAACTGTGTTTAGGCGGTATATTATGGTGCGTTGACCCCGTTAGCGCACGCTAATTCAGGGTGTTTAGCGCACGCTAATAAACTGTCCAGTATAAATACTGGACAACAACGTTTAATCGTCATTTCTCACCCTTCTTCATCCCTTTCCGATGGGAGTGAGCTCCAGAGGTGATTTTGAGCGACCTTCTTCCTCCAGCTTCATCTTTGGGTGGATTTATGCATATCTAGCATCATTTAATCATTTTCTTGCTCTAAATCAAGGTATTCTCTCCTTATAACCCTAGTTCTTGAATTTTGGGGGTTTCTCCTTGGTTCTTCGATTATATCCAAGGATGATGAATCGATTATGAAATTCTTGTTGTGTTGGCCTTGATCTTCAGATTTTTGAACTCATTCATGATTTTATATCACTCGGAACATAGTTCTTGATTTCTTTGAGACACACTTAGATCTTTGTTGTTTTTAGGACCGGTTCGGATTCCGTTTAGTGTTATTGATTCATGTTGGTGTTATTTTGGTAGTCCTCGTGGAGTTGTCAAGTTCTTGGCCATTTTTGGAAGCTAGAGGGCTGCTCAACCTCATCCGTTCGTTGTTCGGTTGCTCGTGATTTCGAGGCAAGTATCTTGCCCATACACTTCGTGTTTCATAGACGTGATAGTTGGCAATGGATTATATGTGGCATTTGAATGCTTTAATAAACTTTAAAAGAATCGGCATACTCTAGATACAATCTTTCACAAAGATCCACTCATGTGTTTGTGAGCGAATGTGTTGTTCCAAGAATGTGTATTAGTTTCGTGCATTGAAATGCCTTGTTTGCGTATGGTACCGTTATGTGTGATTACATCTTTAGTGGACTTAAAGATCATGACTTCTTGGTAAGAGGTGTGTGCGTGGATATGTGTGTCTATTGATGAGTATGTATTGTTGTGTAATATTGGTTGTGAGTATGTGTCGGGTATAGTGGCCATTTCTAACAAGTACCTTGATTTATGTTTGATGTACTTCGGGAGAATGTGTTTTTGATGATTGTGATTTGTGACATGTGGTTTTTGAGATTGTGTGTGAACCGAGTAAAACCAGCGAGGGTCCCCTGGGATTTGTTTAGACTTCGAGTTCGGCAGATCACTCGGTTGGGCTATACACTAGGAAGGGCCTGACGAGGTGTCCCTGGGGTGTGTATCTTGCTCGAGAGGTACAGGGCCAGTATAGCTCGGGAAGTTGTTTTGTGATGATTATGGCACGTTGTTGTTTCGATAATTGTGATATGTCCAGAATATCATAACGCCTTCATTCTTGGTGTGAGATATGTCATACGTAAGGTCTTAGTACTTGGCTAGAATGTCATCAATATAAGTGTCGTATGTGACCCGTTTCTTGATTGTGAGGTCTTTAGCATAAGGACGCGGGCCCTATGATTATTTTTGTGCACTGTGGATTGGTTGTGTACCGAGTTTGACCTTTGGGTTATTCACTCGAGTATGTGATGTTGATGTTTGGGTCGTAGACCCGTGTTTTGTGACCGGATTTGCATCTTTTGAAAAGCAATACTTGAGGTCGTGTCCCTATGTGGGTTTTGATAAATTGAGGATTCATTAGTCCAAAAGGTCTTTCCGAAAAACTCCCGAGAATTTTAAAATGCTTTTCAAAGTGTCTACATGTCTCATTCCAGCTTTTTACAGTTTGAATTATTTTATCTAACTTAATATCTCGGGAAGTATTTCATTGGGTTAAATTGTGGAATTAATTAAATTTCTATACTCGTGGAATATGTTGTGTATGGCTTGTATTTGTATTTTATACTTGCACTAGCAAAACAGTAGAGTTTTGCTAACCCCCGAGTATTCGGGGGGTGGATGTTTGTATTGCGTCCAGGTACTTGCAGGTTGCTGGGGAGTGAATCACAGAATCGGTAAGAAAGGTGATGGAAGACGACGATACTAATCACATGAAGACCAATCGTAGAGTATTTTGATAGAGTCTTGTTGGTTATCTTTTCGCTATGTTATTTCCCGATATATGGGAATGTTGATGTATTCCAACCCCTGTGTGGGTATGGGTTATGTGTTCGAGTTATGTATGTTTAATATGTTGTGTCGTGGCAAAAGACCAAATCGGTCTAATGGTTCGTCTTTAGCCATGTTGACATGTATCATTCATCGTGTTTTTCTGTATTTAGCCTGGTAGATCTTCACGAAGAGGGTCTGCGGCGCTGTAATATCCCCAAATGGGTTGGGGGTGTTACAACATGTTTGTAGCATGTATTTAATCTTGTCACTTTAGAGAACTTGGTGAGGCACAGTAGGGACAGAGTACGATAATTCTATGTCATTTTACTCGAATATGATCGTTCACATCCCCCCTAATGACGGGAAGACTGACTCATCAAAGTGACTTACGAGATTGTTTGCTAAGGTATATTTTAAATAGACTATGAGTGAAAACGCATGTTATATTCATTATTTATAACACATCATAATATATTGTGGTGATTCACTTTGGCACATGAACATGTGGACGATAAGGTTTTTCATTGTTAACATAATCTGGTTAACAAAATGCATATTGCTACACTTGTAACTAAGTATTTGAATGATGATAGGTATAGGTGAATATAACATGTTGAACTATGATACATAACCGTAGCTAATAGTCTCGAGAATCTAACAAAATCGCCACAATGAACCACCAGGATCGAGCATAAAGAAATAATTGAACTGATTATAGGTCGTTGGTTTTAGCAAACCTCTAGTGCTTTATTGAAGATTTCACACCCTTCATAAGCCCCAAACACCACAAAATTATGTGAGCATGTATAATGGGTGTTAGTATTTCAAAACCATCGACCTTGTGGTTGGAAACCGGTCTACAAGATATCGAACTGGCCATTGGAATGGCTGGTGGTTTGTGAAGACTTCATTTGAGTGGTTCACCTCTTTTCAAGTCTCCCAATGGCACTAAAAATTATGAGAAGGTAGCCTGGATGTTAGGAAATACTGGTCACCTTAAAACTTGGTCTAAAAGTAGGCAAATCGGCCTTTATAATGACTGGTTGACCAACTATAGATTCATGTTTCATCAACTTATCAATCATTATCAAAGAAACCGCATAAAATATAAATGTTATCACTTGAGTACGATCATTTGTGAATACCATCATAGCATCATTACTCACCCAGGCCAACACTTATGATCATGTATGTATGAGGAGTTGGTAAAAGGGAGGACTCAACATCATTCTTATGGGAGTCTCTACATTATTCTCTCTATCATAGGAGGGTGTCTTCTCCTAAACGTGCCAAAGAATAGGTTTTAAGCAATAAACATGCTAAGAAGGATCATCAGGGGGATGTAGCGTCCAACATGCTTATGAAAGCAGGATGCAGATGACATAAATGTCATCATCGGACATGAGCCTTGATCATGTAATACCCGGTTGCAAATTCATTTATTATCATTCAGTAATTGTCACTCAGTAATTTTCACCCTTTATTTATCATCCATCATTCATGTTCATTGGTTGTGTGCACCGTTCGGCGTACTTTGAGTCGTCTATCGGTATCGTTCATTGTTCAACCTTGATTGAGAATCGAGACGAGAGTATTATCATAATCGTTGTATTTGTTCAGTAAGTTAATATTGATCTTGGAGTTCATGTCATTTTGAATTTTCTCTTTCTTGTTCGGATTGTGCTACTTTGAACCAATTCTCGTAATCATCACTATGACCCGCCATTTGGGGTTTCCGCAATTCCATTTCATGTTATTATGGAGTTTGTGAACCTTTATTGGTGTTTCGATCGAGTTTCGTGTTGAATCATTCCGTAATGTTCCAAAGTTTTGAGTTCTATTACGTTTATTTCTCTTTCCGGGTCATTTTTCGTCAGTTTTTAGGCACGAACAGTGTGCGCCGCGGCACACATCTTGCAGACTCGAGCCTGGCACAGCTGTACCGTGCATCGCGGCCCACTGATTTCCGTGTCGTGGAACGTCCTGGATGCCTGCTCGCAAATCTTAGTCGCGGGCCTCGGCACACTCAGTCCGTGCCACGGCACGTGAGTCAGACAACCCCTTTTTACCAGCGGATTTTTGAAGAGAAGTTCATTTTCCTCTCCTTTCTCCTTCCTTATATCCGTGGGCGATTTCCGGGCTATTTTTGGGCGATTTGGCATCTTCAATCTTAGAGATATCATCCTCCTCGAGTTCTTGGTGTAGATTAACAACATCTACTTAGGATCTTCATCCTAAATCCAAGGTAATTTCTTCAAACCCTAGATTTCGATTTTGAGATGGAGTATGATGTTTTGGATGTTATAATCATGATATGTGAAGGGATATACGTATGATTATGAGTTTTTATGAATTATCATTGGACTGTTAGAGGATTATTCAAGAACACTTTGAATGTTGATTTGGAATTGGGGGTTTCAATTAGATGTTGTCGTTATCTCGAGTTGTGTATTCCTTTTGGATTATTGATTGTATTGAGGATGTTTTGTTGGATTGGGTCACGCCTTGGAGGCTTAGTATCGATACAATGAAGATTGGTTGTAAATAATTGAAGATAGTTTACAACGTGTTTGTCAAAATGCCCCAATGAGTTTGGGTTTGTTGTATCGACTTCTTGAGTTGGTTCTGATCATATTGATACCGTATATTAAGCGAATTGTTGGTAATTGTGTTATTCAAGGTTGTTCGAGCGACCGATAATTCCATTAAGGACGTTTGTTCAGGGAAGGACATTTCATCACCGGTATTGAGGCAAGTCAATTCTTGTTCACTTAAAAGGATAATCATTCGTTTCGTTGTTATTCATTCATACATATAATTCATTCATAGTATTTCAATCATGTTGAGACTTGTATTTATCAAACTAATCATCTAATTCACGAGGAACGACGGTTCCAATTTCATTTGAGCTGTCACTCATTTCATTATTAATTCACTATGGTGAGTCTTCCTTGGCCCATGTTGGATTTATACTCATTATTATTTCATCATGGTTGCTTTTGTTCTAGTGACCTTCCGGGATTGTATTGCATTGCCGGGTGGTATATGTGTGGAATTTTCATTCGGGCACATGATGGTCATGTATTATGCGGGTAATCCGATACATTGGACCGTGCACACGGTAACATGCCTCCGCGAGACTAATTAGGCCAAGTGCGTGTGTATATGCGGGATTCCAGACACTCGGCTACTTGTGCAGTTGCACATCCCATTCGGGTGTACTATGATGCCCCTCCTTCAAACTTGATTTCATAATTAAGTCATGTGACTATTGTACTTGTTCAACTCTTAAGGATTGTTATTTTGTGTAACTGACCCCGTTGGGGATGTTGTTTTTAGAACATGGCAAGGCAAAGGCACATGAAGAGAACGTTGACAGCGAGGAGTCTCAGTGATACTAGTAGGCCCACTAGTCTTTTCAGTTATTCATGTTTTCTTCATATGTATTTTCCACTACAGTTTCTATTTGGACTTTCATTATATTCAGTGTTGTATATTTCATCCTCTTATAAAAATATGTATTCTGTATTCCTGGGTGTATTATACTTGGAACTCCTCATCGGAGTAATTGGTAATATAATGTGGTTCGGTACTACAGTTATATTATTTAATTTTAATTTTCATTCGTCTTGTGGGTCCCAGTCGGGGATCCACGACACTGTAATAGCCGCCTAGTTTGGGGTGTTACAGAGTTGGTATCAGAGAATGGTTTTGAATACTACCCTTCCGAGTCATGTATCATTGAAAATCATCATTTATTAGACTAGTATCATTGGACTTTCGCGTCACGTGTGACCTGTGCAAGCGCCAAGCCCCTCAGACCAAAAGAACGGTATGATTTCTGACGCCATGGTATAGTTTCTGGCAATAAGAACCAACTCATTCATCATTCATCAGACAACAATCCTCATTCATCATTTTCTTTTGGATCTTGCCGATCATGTTAACTCATTTATCACTCAGCTAATCTCATTGCTCAGTTGTTGATTTTGTGGATCGTATTATCAATCTTATTAATTTGTTCAAGATTGTCATTTCGGGAATTTCATCAAATAATCATGTCACCTCAGTTGATCCTTCATGCGATCTTATCATATTCCGGCGTAATTTTGATGATCATTTTACTACATTATTAATGCGTTCATTGTATTAGAGCATGTATGCTCATTATTATCATTCTATAACGTAATCATAATGTGATATTCATGCGAGATCTATAATTATCATGTGACTTTCCTACTTCAGTATAGATAGAGGAAGAGGCCGCGGTGCGGGACGAAACCTGGGAGCTCATGTACATACCCATGCGAATGCGAGGGATGTCATTAGTTCAACAGGTAGTGATGTTGCCAACTCAGCTGACGATGCTACTCATTCACCAGTAGATAATCATTCCCTATCAGGGAGTCATAAATGCTGCTCAATCGGAAGGTGTTTGGGTGGACCCATTTGTTTTTATGCAGGGCATGATGGCCCAGATGGCACGTCTGATGGAGACGATACAGAATTCAACCACTCAGACTCAACTGACTCCTCCGCCGTCACCTCAGAGCCAAGAGAGGAGTGTGAGCAGTATTATCAGTGACATCTCTCGCCAGAGGCCACCTACTTTTGAGAGCTCATTTGAGCCGGCGGATATTATTCACTGGCTTGAACATTTTGAGAAATTATTTGCTATGGTGGAGTGTCCCGAAGGCACAAAGTTTCAGTTGCGGCTTACTATCTGGGTAAGAGCGCTCACTCTTAGTGGCTATCTCTGAAGCCCACCGATGGATCTTGCACTTGGGACCAGTTTAAGACCCTCATGTTGGAATGATATTATCCAGCCCCACTCAGGGAGGCCAAGTTATTGGAACTACTCAGTCCCGACCACTCAGCGGAGGAAGATATTCTCGCCATCACCGAGAAGTTTCAGGAGCTACTTCCCTTTACCTCATTAGTTATCCACTCTGAGGCGGATAAAATCAAGTACTTCACTAAAAGGTTGAAACCTCGTATGCGGATGCAATTGCTTAATCACCATTGCGCCACCCTGGCCGAATTCATCGAGAAAGCTCTTACTTATGAGCTTAGTGCTAAGGAAATGGCTAAACAACAATCTCCATCTGCTGGCAAGAAATCGAACAATCATAATCAGTCCAAGGGCAGTCGGGAAACCTTCAAGAAGCCTCACACGGGTTCTACTTTTTCTGAGCGACCTCATATGGCACCTAAACCTGCGGAATCTCAGTCCCGAGCGGCCAGTTCAGCTATCACCTATTTCAACTGTGGAGAGCAGGGTCATTACAGCACTAAGTGTCCGAAACAGACTATCACGTGCAACGTCTGTGGGATTATCGGGAATAAGGCCCGTTTCTACCAAAGATATTCCAGACCTATTCCGACGGCATCTCAGACCCCGAAATAGTCAGGTGTTTAGAATCAGGCAACTCAGTCTGCATCGTTTAAGACGACGGGAGCAAATAAAGGCAGAGCCCATACTTATCAGTCAGGAGCATCCGCTTCGGGGTCCGGCGAGCCCCAAATTTATGAGATGAAGCGGACCGACGATCCAGAGGCCCGAATAATCTCAGGTACACTCGAAATTCTATCTCAATCTGTGTGTACCCTTTTTGATACTGACGCATCACATTCATTCATTTCCGAGTCATGTTTGAGTAGATTACACCTAGATAGTGCTAATAGTTGCGAGCCTTATGTCATTAGTCTACCAGATAGTAGAAGAATTATCAGAAATCGTGAAGTTAAGAATTATCCGATTCAGCTTAAGGGCCGTGAATGGCTACCAGACCTAATAGTGGTAGACTTACCTAAAGACGATGTAATCATGGGTATTGATTGGATGGATCGTCATGATGCCATCCTTAGTGTCCGTAAGCGTATGGTCACTATCATTTCAGATGACAGAGTCGAGTGTGTATTTCAGGGGGTAACCCTAGCCATTCCGGAAGAGTCATTAATATGATGAAAGAAGTGAAGTTACTCAACCAGGGGTGTGTCGGTTATTGGTGCTATATGACCAAGACCGAGAAATCATCAGTGACGTTGGCAGATATCCCTGTAGTGAGAGACTACGCCGATGAGTTACCTAGTTTACCTTCACAGAGAGATGTGGAATTCACGATAGAGTTGGAGCCTGGTACGTCACCAATATCGAAAGCACCGTATTGTATGGCCCCGACCGAAATGCAGGAACTGAAGAATCAACTAGAGGAATTGACCGAGAAAGGTTATATCCAACCGAGTGCATCCCCGTAGGGAGCGCCATTGTTATTTGTCAAGAAGAAGGATGGTTCATTTCGCTTGTGCATTGATTAACGGGAGCTGAACAAAGTGACGATCAAGAATAAATATCCCCTACCCCGCATCAATGATCTCTTAGATCAGCTCTAGGGAGATTCAGTATTTTCCAAGATCGATTTAAGGTCTGGGTATCATCAGTTGCGAATTCGAGAGTCGGATATCGCAAGAACGGCATTTTGAACACGCTATGGGCATTACGAGTTTGTAGTAATGACGTTTGGGTTAACTAATGCACCTGCGGTATTCATGGAGTTAATGAACCGAGTTTTCATCAACTATTTAGATCGGTTCGTGGTTGTTTTCATAGATGACATTTTGATTTATTTTCGTGACTAAAAGGAGCACGAACTTCACCTTCATAAGGTCTTCGATGTGTTGAGATGAGAGCAACTCTATGGAAAACTTTCCAAATGCGAGTTCTAGATGTCCGAGGTGACGTTTCTCGGACATGTGATTTCATCAGATGGGGTACGTGTCGATCCTCAGAAGATGGAAGATATCCGAGATTGGCAACCTCTGAAGAATGTTAAGGAAATACGAAGTTTTCTCGGATTAGCAGGCTATTACCGGCGATTTATGGAAGGGTTTTCTAAAATCGCCCAACCTATGACGAGCCTTTTGCAGAAGGATAATAAATACACGTGGTCGGACGCATGTCAGCAGAGTTTTGAGTAACTCAAGAGCCATCTAATTTCAGCGCCTGTCCTTTATTTACCACAAGGGACAGAAGGATTCCTGGTTTATGTGACACGTCCGGACACAGTCTTGGATGTGTATTAATGTAGAACGGGAAGGTGATTGCTTATGCTTCGTGGCAACTGAGGCCTTATGAGGTCAATTATTTGACCCACGACCTGGAGCTAGCGGCTGTGGTTTTTGCATTGAAGATTTGGCGTCATTACCTCTATGGAATCACTTGTCAGATTTTCACCGATCATAAGAGTTTAAAGTATATATTTACTCAGAAGGAGTTAAACATGCGACAGAGACGGTGGTTGAAACTGATTAAAGATTATGATATTGAGATACAATACCACCCGGGTAAGGCGAACATTGTCGCCGATGCCTTGAGTCGTAAGTCTGTTCAGGAGAAAATGCTTGCTTGTTTGACTGCTCAGAAGGAACTTTAATGGGAATTCCTAAGGCCTGAGATTGAGGTATGGTTACAGCGAGTGCAAGAGCAACTTTGTATGTTAGAGATTTCATCGCCACTGGAAGAGGCGATCAGAACGAAACAGGGTTTAGACCCATTTCTGTTGCGCATTCGAGATGATGTGACTCAGGGGAAAGCCCCTGGATTTGTGGTCCACGAGGATGGACTTTTGCGATTTAAGAACAAGTTATGCATTCTGGCGGATGACGTGTTGAAAAGCTCTATTTTGAGAGAAGCTCATGCTACCCCTTATTCCATCCATCCGGGGTCTAGCAAAATGTATAAAGACTTGAAATAAAATTATTGGTGGAGTAATATGAAGCGAGAAGTCACAAAATTTGTTTCGAGATGTTTGACCTCTCATCAAGTCAAGACAGAACATCAGCGACCGGCGAGTATGCTAAAATCGCTCCCTATTCCAGAGTGTAAGTGGGAGGATATTTCAATGGACTTCATCACGAGTTTTCCAACGAGTCGTCGTGACGTGAATACAATTTGGGTAATCTTGGATCGTCTAACTAAGTCAGCTCATTTCCTTGAGATTAAGGATACGTGGGGTCCCGAGAGACTTGCCCAGTTGTTCATTAAAGAGATCATAAGATTGCACAGTACTCCTAAGAGTATCGTTTCTGATCGTGACGGGTGATTTGTGTCACATTTTTGGAAATCCATTCATCGTGCCATGGGAACTCAGCTAAATTTCAGCACAACTTTACCCTCAATCCGACGGACAATCAGAGCGAACTATTCAGACGTTGGAGGACATGTTGAGGGCATGTGTTCTCGATTGGAAGGATGACTGGGAAGCCCTACTACCCTTGATCGAGTTCACGTATAACAACAGTTGGCGTGCTTCGATTAATATGGCACCTTACGAGGACTTATACGGTCGTCTTTTTCGATCTCCCTTGTGTTGGGATGACTTATCAGAATCAATCGGCACTGAACCCGATATGCTAATAGCCGCCCGCGAGAAGGTAGAGTTGATCAGGAGTCGTTTGTTGACCGCTCAGAGTCGGCAAAAATCATATGCGGATAATATTCGTCGACCATTGGAGTTCGAGGCAGGTGACCATGTTTTGGTCAAGGTATCCCCGAGTCGAGGTATTTTCCGTTTCGGTAAGAGGGGAAAGTTGAGTCCGAGATTCATTGGACCATTCGAAATTTTGGATCGAGTAGGCAGTCTGGCTTATCGATTGGCATTACCTCTGGCTTTGAGCTGAGTTCATAATGTGTTTCATGTCTCTCAGTTGCGGAAGTATGTTGCCGACCTGAGTCACATACTTCAGTTCTATGAAACCGAGATCACGGATGATCATACATACGAGGAGCATCCTGTACGAGTCTTGGAGCGGCGAATCAACTAGTTGAGAAACAAGGCAATTTCTTTGGTAAAGATTCTGTGGTCTAGACACGGAGTCGAAGAGGCTACTTGGGAAACCGAGGATAGTATGCAGGAGAGTTATCTCGAATTGTTTGACCCTTAGTTTCGAGGATGAAAATCTTTTTAAGGTGGGGGGGTATGTAATACCCGATTGCGAATTCATTTATTATCATTTAGTAATTGTCACTAAGTACTTTTCACCCTTTATTTATCATTCACCATTTATGTTCATTCGTTGTGTGCACCGTTCGACATACTTTGAGTCGTGTATCGGTATTGTTCATCGGTCAACCCTGTTTGAGAATCGAGACGAGAGTATTATCATAATCGTTGTATTTGTTCAGTAAGTTGATGTTGATCTTGGAGTTCATATCATTTCGAATTTACTCTTTCTTGTTCGGATCGTGCTACTTTGAACCAATTCTCGTAATCATCACTCTGAACTGCCGTTTGGGGTTCCCGCAATTCCATTTCATGTTATTATGGAGTTTGTGAACCTTTATTGGTGTTTCGATCGAGTTTCGTGTTGAATCATTCCGTAATGTTCCAAAGTTTTGAGTTCAATTACGTTTATTTCTCTTTCCGGGTCATTTTTCGTCACTTTTTGGGCGCGAACAGCGTGCGCCGCGGCACACGCCTTGCAGTCTCGATCCTGGCATGGCTGTACCGTGCGCCGCTGCCCACTGCTTTCCGTGCCGCGGCACGTCCTGGACGCCTGCTCGCAAATCTTAGCCGCGGGCCGCAGCACACTCAATTCGCGCCGCGGCACGCGAGTCAGACAACCTCTTTTTACTAGCGGATTTTTGGAGAGAAGTTAATTTTCCTCTCCTTTCTCCTTCCTTCTCTCCGTGGGAGATTTCCGGGTGATTTTTGGGCGATTTGGCATCTGCAATCTTATAGATATCTTCCTCCTCGAGTTCTTGGTGTAGATTAACAACATCTACTTACGATCTTCATCCTAAATCCAAGGTAATTTCTTCAAACCCTAGATTTCGATTTTGAGATGGAGTATGATGTTTTGGATGTTATAATCATTATATGTGAAGGGATATACGCATGATTATGATTTTTTATGAATTATCATTGGATTGTTAGAGGATTATTCAAGAACACTTTGAATGTTGATTTGGAATTGGGGGTTTCGATTAGATGTTGTCGTTATCTCGAGTTGTGTATTCCTTTTGGATTATTGATTGTATTGAGGATGTTTTGTTGGATTGGATCACACCTTGGAGGCTTAGTATCGATACAATGGAGATTGGTTGTAAATAATTGAAGATTGTTTACAACGTGTTTGTCAAAATGCCCCAATGAGTTCAGGTTTCTTGTATCGACTTATTGGGTTGGTTATTATCAAAATTGATATGTATATTAAGCGAATTGTTGGTAATTTTGTTATTCAAGGTTGTTCGAGCGACCGATAATTCCATTAAGGATGTTTGTTCGGGGAAGGACATTTCATCACCGGTATTGAGGCAAGTCAATTCTTGTTCAGTTAAAAGGATAATCATTCCTTTCGTTGTTGTTCATTCATACATATAATTCATTCATAGTATATCAATCATGTTGAGACTTGTATTTATCAAACTAATCATCTAATTCATGAGGAACGACGGTTCCAATTATTTTATTTGAGCTATCACTTATTACGTTATTAATCCACTACGGTGAGTCATCCTTGGCCCTTGTTGGATTTCTACTCATTATTATTTCATCATGTTTGCTTTTGTTCTAGTGGCCTTCCGGGATTGTATTTCATTGCCAGGTGGTATATGTGTGGAATTTTTAGTTGGGCATATGGTGGTCATGTATTATGCGGGTAATTCGATACATCGGACCGTGCACACGGTAACGTGCATCCATGAGACTAATTAGGCCAAGTGCGTGTGTATATGCGGGATTCCGGACACTCGGCTACTTGTTCACTTGCACATCCCATTCGGGTGTACTATGAGGCCCCTCCTTCAAACTTGATTTCATAATTAAGTCATGTGACTATTGTACTTGTTCAACTCTTAAGGATTGTTATTTTGTGTAACTGACCCCGTTGGGGATGTTGTTTTTAGGCCATGGCAAGGCAAAGGCACATGAAGAGAACGTTGACTGCGAGGAGTCTCAGTGATACTAGTAGGGGGCCAGTCTTTTCAGTTATTCATGTTTTCTTCATATGTATTTTCCGCTGCAGGTTCCGTTTGGACTTTCATTTTATTCAGTGTTGTATATTTCATCCTCATATGAAATATATATGTATTTTGTATTCCTGGGTGTATTGTACTTGGAACTCCTCATCGGAGTAATTGGTAATATAATGTGGTTTGGTATTACAGTTATATTAATTAATTTATTAATTTTCATTCGCCTTGTGGGTCCTAGTCGGGGGTCCACGGCACTGTAATAGCCGCCTAGTTTGGGGTGTTACAGATCACGACTCCGCCAATATGCTTTTATGGTTTTTATCCAACTAACTCTTTGTTCAAAGAAAAAGTAAAGCCCATGATAATACCGTGGTATATGGTTCATCAAAACATGTCCATAATCCAAACTATTAAAGCCTAAATATGTCAATGTCCCAATACATCTTCTGGTTATAAAAATAATGTCAGTCGGACCATATTGATGTTACGTATTTTAGTGAATGCAAGTGCACATTGTCGTAATCAAGTAATAAAATGATGAGAAAGATATCGTTCCCTCGAGGACTGACGTACTAATTACCAATTTATTTGTATTCTAGTTTTATTTGAACGATCGAATTTTGTGGTTGAAGAATTATTAAAAACTAAATAAAGCGATAAACTAAAAATAAATACTAGATTCAATAGTCTGATTAAAGGAGATCAATTAAGAGAAGAATCTAGGATTGAGAATTCGCCTCGATTAATCCGAATTAATCTTGATTAATATAAATTATGTAATTTTCCAATTTATTGAGAGCGAAGATTATAAGATAATCTAATGCCTCTCCCGAGGACAGTAGAATTTTCTAAGGTGAATAAATCACTCTATTCCTAGGTGAGCTAATTCAACAATAGCCAAACAGTTCTAAAATCTTCAAACGAGCTACGTAATTCTTATGAGTATATTCCTATCTCACAAGACAAAACGGTTCTCACCAATTTCCTACTAACTCTCCTCTCCCGATTCGAGTTACGTAATTAAAACAATTCAATCATAGGCCACATAATTGAAAGCATTCAGAACAATTGGGGAAAATTCAATAGAAAAGGGAAATATATTAATAATGTAAAATCAAGAGTTAATCCGTCAAAATCTCGGTTTCATCACAATCCTAGAAAAAGGGGTCTAGCCCGACATGCTAGAAAACAATACACAAATATTCAAATTGAACATAAGAAAGAAAATCAAACACAATTGAAGATTGGCTTCTTCCGTTCTCTTACCTTGATTTTTGCTGCTAGGTATTTTCTCCTCCTCTTCGATGATCTTATTTTCTGACCTTCAATGCCTTTTTATAACTTTCCTTCCACCTCCAAAATGCGTCCAAGAATTAGGTCGAAAACGGCCTTCAAAACTGCCAAAATCACGGGTTGAATTCAAGGAACCCGCGTCGTGGCCCGGCTTAAGTGTGTCGCGGCCCTTGCCCTTGCGCTGCCAGGCCTGGGCGATTTTTTTCTTATGGGCTGCGGCTCAGGATGAGCGTGCCGTGGCCCCCGGTACAGTTTGTACCGGTTAGCTTGGAGTTGTGTCTGTGCCGCGGCTCTGGCTCGATGCGACGCGGCCCTTGACAAAAAAATGTCTTTTTGGCCCATTTTTCTTCGTTTAAGCTTCCGGATTCTAATTTCCTTCAAAACATATAAACATAATGCATTAAGAGCTCATTTATGCAGATTTAAACCCAAAATGGAGATAAAATAATGATAATCAAGCGCACAAAAATACATCTAACAAATACCCCCAAACTTAAGCCTTTGCTTGTCCTCAAGCAAAAATCAATTTCAAATAAGATGACAAATATCATGGACAATCGTGCAAATCCATAGTGCTCAACTAATCAATACTACGCTGAAGATCTCAAAGAATAATACGAATATCGTATTAGTGAGTCACATCACGGACAATGATCCCACAAAGTAACCATTTTTAATGCTAATCAATCGTTCATGAAGAAAATCAATGCTCAAGGATTAACAAGCGTGAATTGAGCCGACCGCCTATATGAATGTTTAGATTAAACAAGCCAACTCACCCCGTCCCACAGTCTCGTGGCAAAAACGCAAGAATTTCATCATAAGTAATATTCCCCGGACAACACTCCCTTGTATTTAATCATTATAATGATTCGAGTTAACCACTAGGTTTCAACTCCCGAGATGTTTCATCGGAAGAACCCTAGGGTGGATTTCCATTCTCATGTATTGGGGAACCGTTTGACGTAAAAGACACTCATGGGGCTCATGAATGCTTCTAGTTACTAAGTCTCCCTCAACAGCGGAGAAAAAACTCGAATAGCTACTCCCGCAGTCCGATTAAAGGTTGCTGTTTTACACGAGAGTAAACAACGGGTCACGTGAATACCCCCGGTTACTTGGCTTCCTATCATCGAATATGCGATTTTTCTGAACCATTAGTCTATTCAGGGTTTTCGTTTTATGCGAGAGTAAACAACGGGTCACGTGAATACCCTCGGTTACTAGACTTCCCATCATAGAACATGCAAAATTTCTCAAATTTTTGGGAAAAACTGTCCGACTCAATGCCTAAACTTAGGTACTTAATTTAATGCCAACAAGACTAATGTTACCGGACGACTAGCTAAGTGAAAAGCGCAACCAAACGTATAGACGACGACTCGTGTAATGCGAGCACTACAAACACGTATGTCTCATTTCTTATATGCTAGGATTACCACAATGACACAAAAAATCAGACCGAAATGAATACTCAAGGGAAACAAATATCGCAGAATGCAAACTCGACCAATACTCATCCGTTTCTTCAAAAAGAAATCAGTATCATATAATCAGTCTTACACAAGGCTGCACGAAATATTCACGAATGCAAACAAAGTCCAGAATATCATAGAAGACAAGCAAGGCTAGAATCAATAACAACGAAAAATAAATTAATAACAACAAAAAATAAATAACAACTAAAAAGTACCCCCCCAAACTTAAGATGTACATTAACCTCAATGGACAACAAATAATAATACGCAGTAAGAGAAAGGTCAAGTACTCCCCTAAGGTAAGCTCAGGCACTGGCATCAGCCTCATCCGGCGAAGAGGGTGGTGTAGGTGGCCTGACCTGAGGAATGAAAGGTCCGTCCGGGCGAAGGATATGGTCCGTCCAAACAGCTAAGTAGTCCCGGTGGTAGGCGTCTCTCGCAACTAAGTGCCTCTCCGCACGCCGATTGGCCCGGCGGACCTGCTCGTACATCTCCTCTCGAACGGCTGTGAGGACGCTATCTCTCTCTACTCGCATCTCCTTCTTCAGGCCGTCAAACATCACCTGAAGGACGTGATCTCTCGCTGGCAGTGGGGTGGACTCGATTTGATACTCAGTATCAGCCGCCGACTCATGGGTCAGAAGAAGTAGCTCGGGGGAGTGCTCATGTGGCTCGTCTAGAAGAAATCCTCATCCCCGCGTATGTGCCCGCACGTCTCCCCACTGGTCGAAGTGAGAGATAATGCGATGATCGATCGGAACCTAGGGTGCTAGTGTCGGCTCGTCATCCGACCAAGTCACGCCCGACTGGCGGCATAAGGCACAAATGAGAGAAGGATGTTTCAGCCCCACCTTGGCCCCTCCTTGGATGCACTGGAGAATATACCGGACCAGCCGTGGGGCCACATCAAATCGAAATCCGGCCGTGATAGCATATAACAGTCTGGCACGCGGAAATAGGACAAAGAGGATCTGCGAAGTCGGGTCGACTCGCGAGCAGAGAAAATAAAGCCAAGCTCGCCCGAGCTGACTAAGACAGGAACTCTTGAAGAAGAAGGATGTGGACCCCGGGACATGCATTTCCCAAATGGAATCCGACTGCGCAAGCGCCTCTAGTAAAGCTTCCCTCGAGAGGCTACTCACTGTCTGCGTGTATGCTGATTGGTCAACCTCGGGAAGCTCGTATAAGCTCTGAATCACAGCAGCCGAGAAGTCCACTGTCTGGCCACGGACGAAGACCTAAGTACGTATATCCGGTCGTCCCATCATCTGCCCTGCCTGGATGTGCCGTAATAATGCGCTGGCGTAGAATTCTTGGACGATAGAAATTACCGCCGTCTTGGGTTGTGCAGTGAATCGAGTCCATCCCATTTCAGTAATCATCATTAATAGCTCGCCGTCTTGGGGGGCGGGAGTTAATCCCCACTCAGGAATTATAGGACGAGGATGGATTCTCTCGTTAAAAATTCAATGGATTTCGGGGTCAGAAAATTGGTGGGATTGCCCTTCCGTCCGGTTTTGCGAGGTTTCCCCTCTCGTGGGGGATGATCGAGTCCTAGTCCTTGTGCTCAACTTTCTATTCTGAGCCATAGCGAAGTCCTGAAAAATAAACGCAGTATAGTTTAGACGACTTTAAATAACACTACACCAATCTCAACTTATAACGTGTGGGAAACGAATATAGCGTCAAAAACATCGCACTTCCGTATGAGGGATATGATGCAAAAATTTAAACTCAAACTTGACGTAAGGGTTGGGGGGGATATATTATTCCGATAATCGTATTCGTTGCAAACAAATTGGAGATGTTTAGATCAAAAACGTTTCATTGGGGCATTTCATCAAACACTTTGCGTACGTAAACTTAAACGAAAAACAAAAGTAATCATTGCTCAATTCGATCCCCAACAATAAATAAAATCGTAGTAGTTCATGACAAATCAACGAAACATAATCAATCAATCGACAATCTCAACATATTCCGATAAAAATCTTGATAGAATTTTAGGAAATAAAAACAAATTCATCAATGAATGAAGAACATTACCCCACATCTCAATCCATGTTGCAATTAAGCTTAAGGATTAAGGATTACCTTGTGTTGGATTGAGGAAGATGAGAAGAAGAAATTAATTTGAAGGGATGGTGACCTGCGCCACGCGGAAGAGGAAAGGATTTGAAGAGGTGTAGCACTATTGTTTCGGCCGACTGATTTATAAATCATGCCCTGGCCGTTCAAATTATTCATCAGGGGCCGCGGCACGTAGAAAGTGAGCCGCGGCCCGTAGTACAGGCTGTTTTGGGCGCTGGGGTATCTCGAAGTGTGCCGTGGCTAGCTATTTATATGCCGCGGCTTCCATTGTTAGTGTGCCGCCGCTCAGCACTTTTGTGCCGCGGCACAGAGTACAGGTTGCTGGGCTGATTTCTGGGTCTTCGGCGTGCCACGAATCGTCCTTATCGTGCCGCGGCTCTTGGGGCGTGTGTGCCGCGGCTCAGCACTGTCGTGCCGCGGCACAGGGTACAGAAAGATAGCCAAAACCTTGGACTTATGTGTGCCGCGGCCCGCTCTTTATGTGCCGCGGCCCTAAGCTTAAAATTTTGCCCTGGAGAGTTCCTGCACAGAATTTTCACATGAAAACACCTAGAACATGAGAGAGAATCATAGTAAAGCCAAAAACGTCAAAAAAAAATAGACTTTTAAAATGAAGGAAAATAGCGAAAAAAAACTAAAATCTATACTAATACTCGGGTTTCCTCCCGAGAAGCGCTAAGTTTATAGTCTTCAGCCAGACCTTTTTAAAATCAATTTGCTTTTCGCAAACACCATTTGGACTCCGCCCAGTCCATCGAACCTTTCATATGTGTTTTAAATTTTTGACCATTAGTCTTTAACAGTTCGATTTTTGGTTTGGACATCCAATGTTCTTTGCGAAAAGGTTTGAACAATAGTAACTTCCCAAAACACCCAATTTGCACATGACTTGGCAACCTTTTCACTTCCGGTTTAGTGAACGAACTTATGACGGTATGAGAATTTTTCGATGGTGGGTGAACGGACGATGAAGACGACATATCCAAATGCCTAAGATACGCGAGTCGTTATTCATTTTTTATATGTTGGAGCAACTAAAACGGATTCTGAACACTTCAACTGACAACTTTCTCGGTGTGTGTCTCTCACAAAAATATCTAAGCTTTCAATTTGTGAACACTTCTTGACACTGTCTGGACACGGGAGAGATCGAAACACTTTGAATGTGACTTGCTCATCTTGAACCCGAAGCTTCAATTCACCCTCCTGAACATCAATAAAAGTTCTACCAGTGGCTAAAAATGGTCTACCCAAAATAATCGGAATCTCCTGATCCTCTTCCATATCAAGCACAATAAAATCAGCAAGAAAAATGAATTTATCAACCCTGACCAGGACATCTTCTATTACCCCTCTCGGATACTTGATGGATCTATCGGCTAGTTGCAAAGAGACCGTAGTAGGCTTGGCCTCCCCAATTCGTAGTTTCTTGAAAATAGAAAGAGGCATAAGATTTATACTGGCGCCGAGATCACATAACGCTCTATCAAAAGACATGTTTCCAATAGTGCACGGTATGGTGAAGCTTCCTGGATGCTTTAATTTAGGCGGGAGCTTTTTCTGCAAGATAGCACTGCACTCTTCAGTCAGTGCCACCGTTTCATATTCGTCGAGCTTCCTTTTATTAGATAAAATATCCTTCATAAACTTCACATAGCTCGGCATTTGTTCCAAGGCGCCAGCAAATGGAATATTGATATGTAATTTCTTGAAAACATCAAGAAACTTGGAGAATTGCTTGTCTAACTTTTGCTTTTGCAGTCGCTGCGAATAGGGAGTGGGCTGAACATAGGCTATCAGATTATCTGGAAATAATTTCAAGTTTTTAGAAATTTGTGATTCTCCTAATGCCGAATTTTTCTTCTCCTCACACTACGCCATAAATGGCTTTCGGCAACCACATAACTGTGTTACCTTAGACCCAATTTTCTGTTGCCATAGACCCAAAATGAGCAAAGGTAACATTTTAGCTAAGTTGCTCTGTGAGCAGTAGCCTTTGGACTCAAAGGCAACATGTGGATCATCCTAAGCTAACATAGGATTATTTGTTACAAAAGAACTATACAGCAACATCTTAATGACCCTACAACAACATCATATTCGTGTTGCAATAGACTTTATAATTTTGTAAAATATATAGCCAATTTAATTGATTCCACACGTGGGGCCCATTTTTTGGGTCCCATAGGCCGGTACTAACGGTGGGACCCACTTAGTGGGGTCAGCTGATGGGGCCCATATGTGGGGCCCACTTTTCTTGGGCCTGTTAGTGGGGCCTACTTTGTGGGGCCCACATGTGGGGCCACAATATGTGCAATAATTTTTAGTCTATTGCTTCGCCTATATTATCAATTGCAACACACTGTTGTTACCAATGAAAGACATTTGCAGCATATATATATAGTACCTAAGGTAACACCTTCATTTTAACAAAATAAAAATGTAAATTTTAAATTTAGCATTTCCCATTAAAAAACCAACAAACCAATTCACAAAAACCAACTATATCATCCAACTACATAATCCCATCATAAAAAAATAACTATATCCAATCAAAAAACCAACCAACTACATCACTAACTACATATATACAAGTACTAGAAGAAAATAACTTGGTCATTTTTAACCAACCACGTCCCAATGTCACAAGCGAGATAGAAAAACCAATACTAGTTCAAAAGGTACTGTCATAAAGCAGTGGACGTCTAAGACTAGTATACAAAAAAAAACTCTAAGAAACTATTCTGTTGAACACTTGTTCAATTATCCAAGGATTAGCCAATGTGCCTGAGTTGGTGTACATTCACAAACTTCACCTTCTTTGAACGAGATAGCTGCAGAATGAAACAAGAAAGAAGAGTCAATAATTAGTGATAGTTACTGAGCTTCCAAATAGGCAGCCTGAAAAATAAGGTCTCCAAACTAGTTGTTCTAAATCAGAAATAATTTGCCCAGTTTATTTATCTTGACCAAATTTGAAGGATCATTTATCGAATTTTGATACTTTTCAAGATAAACTAAAGTACGTAAAAGAATATCTATCTTCCTATTTCTCTAGGTTTAAAATCCAAGTACACTACTCTTCATTCGGATTTCTAAGGAAAGCTTCAGAATATTATTTAAGATCACCTGCTACTGTTGCAGCAATGACCTAACAAGTAAAACAACACCAAAACAACACTGATATGCTGCCAAAAAACAGAAAAAAAGACTAGAATCGCAACAAAACAAAGACCAAAACTGCACCAAACCATGAAGAACATACCTGCTGCTAAAACCAGCAAAAAAACAGCACATAAACATAAAAAAACAGCACCTATATTGCACCTAAAGTGCTGCAAAAACACAACTTTTAACCAAATAAACGCACCTATACTGCACCACAAACACATCAAAAAAGAACAGAGAACAAGGGCATAATCAGATTAGGTGTGGCACCATTTAGGTGTTCTGCAATGTTAAAATTGCAAATTCCAGAGTTTAGTTTAGAGTCATTTCTGGCCTAACATAGCACTCATATGGATGCGAAAATAGCAGAAGTTTTATATGTTATAATAATGCAGACCATGTGAATTGAGCTGAAATTTAGTTATATTTACAAGTCTTGACTCATTAGAAAGTGAGAGACGCATCTATCATTTCAGGTTTAATAACTAAAGAATAAGACTAATAATCAGCAGCAGTCTAATCATCTCTACAATCAGAACCGAGAATGAGATGGTATTATGTAACAAACCATCCAGTGTGGTCCTCCAAGGTCTTACCATGTCTTTCTATAATACATACATATTATTCATCTCACTGTTCTGCTTGTGATAGACTGATAGTTGTCAGAACTCTCGGGTATTGTTCACAATACTTGCAGCTATAGATATGCAACAGATAAGATTATTTGATGTAAACATCTTAAAGTTCTGGATTTTATATCTTTAGAAGAAATGTTAATTAATACTAAAATCAATTTATTCATACAATTCGTTTTAAACCATCTATTCTCACTCTATTTTTTCAATAGACTAATATTTTAAGTTATATAAGGAATATAAATTTGAATTAGATATTAAGATCTTATTTTGAAAGTACCCTCTTCAAGTTGGACAAAATCATATTTTTAAATTACCTTCTTCAAGTGGGGCGTAGGAAGTATGATTAGCATGACAATATGTTCTAGAGAAATGATATAATGCTCGAGTAGGAAATCTTGTGTCTCATATTTAAGAAAAAGCACAAAGAGTGATCCTTGGGATTGCAAATCATTTAGTGGAACCCAACCATTTGGGCGACGAGTTTTATTAATTGGAGCAGATGGACATTTGATTTTGATGTCTTATAAGCCAATGGATTCATTAACAGGCATAATTAATTCTAGCTAAGGAAAGAATAATAATGGCTTTATCGATGCAAATAATAATATCACAACATATAATGTGGGATGAAAATAATCACAAGAAGAATATTTGATTAGCGGGTTGACAACATGTCCAAAGAAAATCAAGACGTTAATATGGCAAACTAAACAGGATACAAAAGATATCAAAGCTCAACCATAAATGAGAGTTGAGACAAGATGATACGAGGACACCGCTTATGTTTGTGACAAAATAACAGAGAAATAAATTTACAATAATTTTAATAGTGATTTAAATTAGGTGCGTGCCCATGTATCAAAATAGTCGACATAAATACTCACTGTTGTCCACAATGCAACTTTAGAACCAACAGTAAAAGGTGGTAGATTCAAAGTAATTTGTGACTGTGTGCTTTGAACAAACATAAGAAATCCCATGACTGCAGCACCACCATAAAGCGCAACACATATAAGGAAACTGCACCACAATAAAACCCAAAACTCATGACAACGATAACAAATAAGCTATTACGCTTCTATACGTATACAAAACGCGCAACAAGAATTTCGAAAAGGTCATAGTTGGTGTACCATATTACTATTGCTTTAGTGAATTTTGTTTTATCAACCATTGATTGGTAAATATTTGGAAATACCGATTGCCCTGAGTAGCAGTATCCATAGACCCCAATGGCGAAATGAATGCCATTAAAATGTATAAGTTTACCACTGTGATGAAATCTGACTCCATTTGTGGTGCCAATAAATAAAAGACAGAGAACTACCATTATTGTTGCAATGAATCCGCTAGCTGCCAGACCAGCAAAAACACTCAAAATGTGGCCATTTAAAACCAAAAATAAAAATGAAAATTTATTTAAATAACAAAATAATATAAAATATTAAAAGGATGCAGAAGATGAGTACTCCAGGATACCTGAAAGGTAAGAGATCAAGCGAAGGTCTTTCAACAAGAGCGTTGGTAAAATGAGTAGTACGGAGAGAATTGCGAATAAATGCATTGAATCGGGCTGGAAGCCAAATATATTTAAAGATGATCCAGGAAATATTCGTGTCAGATTATCCCCTTCCAAGATGATAAATTCCACGCAAGAAGTCTGTATCCATTTCACGTGTTAAAATCCAGACAAGTGTTACATACAGGAGGACTAATCTGCAAAAGCATGGACAAAACAATATGCTTACATATAGTTCCGAGTACAATATGATCTGCAATAAAAACCAAGGTTTATTTTAGTACAACCGTAGATAAATCCATAGAACGAGAGATACTCAGACTACTTATTTTGGTATTCACATCATGAATCCACCGCGATCGTGGAAAGGTCACTGGACAAAGTGAGACAACATTGTCCCGCAATGGTGAATACATAATCAAATCAAAGATATGAGTTTCCATCGTATCCCCAAACAATTAACACATATTCCTCGGATGTGACATAGTCCTCCACTTTGCACCGATCACTCGCAAAAGAGCGCATCGATTCCAATTTATGGCACTGCTTCTTCATTGGTCGATTTCAATTTTGGAATGGACCTACATTAACATCAATTAAACAAAATCATGTACAAAGCAGTAAGAGTAAAAGCACGAGATGACTAAAACTATCTATCATATTTTCACTCATCCATCTTTCACTGTATATCGAGCATGAAGAACATGAACATGAATACCTTGATAGTGCAGAAACAAAAAAATCACCGCGAGTTAAGAAGAGTCGTGGCATGAAAAACAAGAACAAGAGAGCACATCATCGTTTAAGAAGATTTTACAAAATAGATACCAAAATCGGTTCGAATCATTGTTGAATCAAGAAATATCCGAGCATCGTTTAAGAAAATTGTGCGTAAAAATATTACCTCAAAGCGTGAGTTGGCACGAGAAGAGCAATCGTCACCGAGAAGAGAAGTCGTCGGCTTTAGAAAAACCTATTACCACACTGGGAAGAGAAGTCGGGTCGAAGGAGAGATGAAGAGGAGAATAGATGGTCATGGGTTGAAAGAGGAGAATAGACGAAGAGGAGAATGGTAGGGTTTTCTTCGGTATATACTTTCTTTTGTTTTTAGTTTTCTTCTAAAAAAAATAACACAAATTTATTTTAATTTGTTGATATTTAATCATAATTATTAAATTTATTATTTTAATTATTTTATAAAAATTCATGATTATTACAAGCTATTATTTTATCTAAGAAAATTACTAATAATTTTAAATCAAAATTTATTAATTTTTGAATATTACTTTATTTTAAAATCTTTTTATTCTAAATTCTTTAAAAATATTTTAATATTTATAAAAATAAATAATTTTATTATTTTATAGAATATTACTTTTGATATTAATAACTTCAATAATTATATTCAAAGTAATTATTTTTAAAGTTAAATATTTATTACTTTTAAATAAAATTCAAAAAAATTTATTAATACTCTAAGATAACATATCTCATGGTGTTGCTGAGTGTCACACCTTTCATAGCTAGAGTAACATATGTTTATGGATTTGGTAACACCATAACCACAATGTTGTGTTAGGTTCAAAATTTCATAGCTATGGTAACATCCAAGAAGGCAACACCCATGCCTAAATGTTGTAAAAAGCCATCTATGGCGTAGTGTCATCTTCACCTCTTACTTTGTTTTTCCCGGGTTGCTCACACACTTCCCTCCCACTTCTCAAGCCAATGGCATTAATACTCTCTCACTAGAACAAAAAGTGGATTTGGCTACACCAAAAAAGTGTGACGATATACATATAGTCACACATGCGTTTTTGAATGTGTGTAACAAAAGGTCGCGCGATCGTAGGGTGTTTATGGTCACATTTTTGAGTTAGTATCCATATCCATTAAAAAACAGTGACCAAAAGTGTTAATAAGTGTGACCATAAACACTGTACAAGCACACAAAGCATGTTTTTTTTGTATATTTAGTCACATACGATTTAGCATAAAGTGGCCAAAAGTGTTAATAAGTGTGACCATATGCTGTTTAAAGTGAAGAAATGTGTACTTTGTGTGACTATCATCCAATGGCCACATAAATTTTATGTTTGTGTGGCCTTTTGTAATATTTAGTCACACAAAGCATGTTTATTTTGGGTATTTAGTCACATACAATTAAGCATAAAGTGGCCGAAAGTGTTAATAAGTGTGACCATATGCTGTTTAAAGTGAAGTAAAAGTGTATTTTGCGTGACTATTGTTCATCCAATGGCTACATGAATGTTATGTTTGTGTGGCCTTTTGTAATATATAGTCACACACAGCATGTTCGTTTTGGGTATTTAGTCACATATAATTAAGCATAAGTGGTCAAAAGTGTTAATAAGTGTGACCATATCCTGTTTAAAATGAAGAAATGTGTATTTTGTGTGACTATTGATCATCCAATGGACACATGAATTTTATATTTGTGTGGCCTTTTGTAATATTTAGTCACAAAAACCTTGTTTTTTTGTTATTTAGTCACATAACCAAAAGTGGCCAAAAGTGTTAATAAGTGTGACCATATGTTCTTTAAAGTTAAGTGAATGTGTATTTTGTGTGACTATTGTACATCCAATGATCACATGAATTTTTAGTTTGTGTGACATTTTGTAATATTTAGTCACACATCAAATTAAATAAAGAGTGACCAATAATGTTGATAAGCGTGACCATATTATGTGAGTGCATCTTTTAGTCACATATAACAAATCAATAATTTGTGTCATTATATATATATATATATATATATGTAAGAATTAAAAACAAAAAGAAATTTCAAATTGAATAAAACTCGAATGTATATAACTGAACCAAATATACAATTGTAATGTCGTACATAATCAAATTCTCAACTACCATAATTTCAAGACTTTTGACTCTTCGCCGTCCTAGCTTGCCTTTGCATGGTTTCACGAGACATATTTTTTGCGCTTCGATGGTAATTTTGGTGCAAAATTATTGTCACTAATCTTTTGTATCGTAGTTGGTGGTGTAACCTATAGTAAACAAAAGACGCTTGTATCAAACATTGAATTAAATATGAAGAATTATATATATGTAGGTTGAAAAAACACATGTATGTACCTCCTCATCAAGAACAACTTGATTCTTTGGCCATGCAAAGAAACCCTACGCCATCCTTAACTGTTTTTAACCCATTATTTCCTACGTCCGGTATGCATGTTGCATCCACTAACGATGAATCAATTGACACTTTGTAGCAATCATATGGGAGTGCTTGGTTATGCAGCATTTGTTTTCCATCAACATGGGGCTCAACATCAACATCAGCCGCTGGTAGAGTCTGAAAAATGATGCATATAACAGGCCCCATAAATAACAATATGTTTAGAGGCAACGCTTACCACGTACCAGAGTTCTGAGCCGAAGATTTTCTGCAGTAGAGTTTGCAGCCACATTTGTGTGCGGTTCGGATGCTGAGGTCTGACTGCGGTGAGGACGACTGACAAAAGCTTGTTGCAGGTGTAATGTGCATGTAAATCAATGCCACAGACAATGAGTGGCAAATAAACAACTCACCATTAGATAGCAGCTGACGACGGTGTGGGTCCGATGCTGGCAATGAATAAGTAAAATATTCATGTGAGTAAGTACCATAAACAGCAGGTGTGTCTGAAACACACAACAATGAAATGAAAATATTACTTTGTTGGGTGCAACTCGGCCGTTTATTCCTAGATAAGATACTAGTAGATGCCTTCCCTGTGTCGACTGCTACCAAAAAGTAAATTAATATATATATATATATATTGCTTACATACAACCATTCAGAATGATATGTGTTGTATAATTGAACTGACAGTTTACCGTCTGATCTCACACTCTTTTTTGTCCAGAACGTGCAACATTTCCAGGACAAAGCACCTCGACATCAGAAACCGCATCATCCACAAGGCTAACTGGCAGTGGCCTAAAGTCCGAGGCTGTAAGGAAGGGTAAGTTATCGTTGTTATAAGCTAGCATTAACATGTGACACGATTTTCTTATAACAGCCTCAATTACATTTACTACACAAATACAATCATTATAAGATCATCCACAAATATACATTTGTAACGCTATTATCTCATGAAAAAGCAATCCACTAAAGATGTAAAATAGCACACCACGTTAGCTAAAATAAGCGGGATGCATAATATACCTGAGTCAAGAGAGCATCATCAGTTGGGAGTTTGAGGTCATCCTTTGGTGTTACCATTTTCAGTAAGCAAATCCACCTGAAATAAATAATCAGTTATGAAAAACAAATCAATACACTTTGCAAAAATGGACCTTCATGTCTCACTTTGAAATTATTCTACAGCATAAGGTGAAATTATTCAAATCAATTCAGTTATGTAACTTCAGGATAAGAAATACATGCGCTCGTAGGTTAATGCACTTCAGCGCACCTTCATGTCATAAATAAACATGATCATAGCTAAAACATAATGTAAAGCCGGAGATCAGGGTAAAAACCCGAAATCACTGAAATATGAATATTAACTGTATTCTCCATTGTAGCTAATGAACCGGCTTCAAGAGTACATTAAACAAACACCGTGGAAACAATAAAATGGTATACACACATTCGACAAGTGATTTCCCCAACATAACCAAATGAATAAAAATGCTTTCTACCGACAGAAAAAAATTTATGATGATTTTTACCTTGCACCAAAAAAATGCTTACTGTGTACAAGCAATTTATGATGATTTTCACCTTGCACAAAAAAACCATAGAAGTAACTACAATTACGAATAATTTTACCCGTCAGCTCTTGAAATTATGCCTATCTTTCCATGAAGCTTACTCGACTGAAATCGAAAACAAGATAATATTTACTGGGGAAGGAAGACAGGAGAAGGCTAATATAGAAAAAAGAAAAAAAAGATGAACATCGAGAAACTAAACTTCCATAGGATGGCGACCATCTAAATGAAGACCTTCGGGATTGACATACTCCATATCCAGTTCAGACACACTGCGTGAAAGACAAAGAGATCCGCCGCGCGCCGCCGCAGATGGTGGGTATGATTTTAGTATCTGAGGTGATTCAAAGTTTGAGTTCCCTTCCAAGTATCCAAGTTCCCAACTTCTAGAATAATATGGGCTCGATTGTATGCATCGATTGATGCTCGATGAAGATGAACCCTATAATCACACGGAGATGCTCTATTGTGTTTACCTGAGGAAGATTTTGCGGAAGAGAGAGAAGGAACCCGCCGGAGATCGAACCAGAATAGTCGATTGACAGACTTCTCTCGATGAAGTTGAAGAGAGACTTCTCTCGATTTCGCCATGAGAGCCCAGAGGTGAGAGAGAGAGAGACGCAAAGGGAGTAAAGGAAAGGCCCGTCGGTGCTGGGTATTTTGTATACTTACTTTCCACATCGGTATAAGGAAACCGATGTTAACGCCGACATTCACATCGGTTTTAAGGTAATCGATGTTAAATTAGTAACTTCTACATCAGTAATTTTTTTAACCGATGTGAACATCAAAGAAAATTACAATTTCACCACCGCCTTCTTTTTTACATCGGTTTTCTTAAAAATCGATGTAAATTCGATGATGTTGTAACAACCCGAGAACGGTGGCTATTACAGTGCCGTGGACCCCTACCGGGACCCACCAGGCGATATCACGATATACACTTACAACCTGACAACGCGGCACCGTACCACAATATTTATCAAAACCCCGATGTGGAGTATAAGTTATACATGTCTTTAATACGAGCAAACGTACACAGGATCCAAATTCGGTACAGACCATATGACGATGGGCAATACCTAACAGATTATAGTACATTCATCCGACACAAAATAAAATGAAAATCACAATAAAACATAACCGTACATCAAAAGACTCGGGGCCCCCGAAATAACATACTTCAAAACCCTCCGTCGCCATTGTGCTCCTCCTGTGCCTTTCCCTTTCCTCGCCCTGAAATACAAGTATTTCGCCCCAAACCACAGGGTCAGCTATATATGATAATAATTCTCATGACATTATACAATTCATATATATACGGATCTCGAAGAAAACAATCGGCTACTGAATATACCCCGCAGGCGTATAAACAGTCAGTCCCAACTATCGAACATAACCAAATATATGAATGACCATATAATATGGCTCAATACGGACATCACAGTACGCCCGATCCGGATATGTGTCCGTGCACATGTCCACCCCGTATACGGAATCCAGGATATACGTGGGACGATGTACCTAATTAGCCTCACGAACTACGTCTCGTGTGCATGATCTAAACGCGGAAAACATCCACGCATGATCATCAAGTGCCCGGCTAAAAATCCTACACATAACCAATCGGCATCCAGATATGACTCCAGAGATGTCACGATACAACATGACAATGAAACTCAACGAATTACACCTTTATCAAGGAATCGAATGACTCAACGAAGTGTCAACAAAGCTCAAAAGGACCAACGGTAACAAGGACGGTAATTTCGGGTATATCATCCCCAACACCATAACAATACGATCAAGGGTATCACCATATCACGAATCATAGATTATCAGAACATTTCATACAGACGAAACGCATAATAATCACAAGAATTCAGCCATCATTATAACCAAGCAAGATAACTTGCCTCAATTCCGTAGATGAATAATCCTTCTTTGAATGGTCAAACGAACGGTATCCTCGTCTAACAATACTCACGTGAACAAGCAACCTTGAATGAAATGTAATTCATTCAACAACACATTCGTACGATAACGGTATCATTACATAAACAATATTCGCAAATTTATTTGAATAAATTAGTTATCCTATTAATTATTTTAACGTTCCAATTATAAATCATCATATGTTTATCATGTTCATTCACATATTCTAACATTAATGTCAAATACTTGAAGTTCAGTTTATTACCAAAGTAACATTGTGAAAACATCTTTTCAAATCATCGGCACTTCCGATTACGATATAAGTTTGTGTTAATTACGTTCTTCATTATTTTACCAATAATTACATTAAAACTGATTCCTATATGAAAGCATAAGTTCAAGTTTTTAGTGAACTAAGAACATCATCTTAATTTACGTCTCTTAATATACACGGATTAATGAAATGAAATTCGGCTACTCGTCTACCGCATTTGTATCACCATATTCACTACAATCATCTTAAGAACATTATTAACATATTAATGTAGCGTTTAACACCCTTTTAAGCTATCAACGAACTCGATTAACTTGATCATATGAAGATTACAACTTCCTTCTATCAAAATCCATTGTTTTACTTTTGAAGAATTTATTAAAAGCCTAGTTATATCATTAGATACTCGGAATTCTAAAAGTAACTTCATCCCATCTTGTGAAGATCATCTTCAAAGGGTTAACATAATTCTTCCAACAATTTATTACAAAGGTGTTGGTTTTAGAGGCCAAAATCATGGTTCCATATTACCTTCAAGAATCAATTGAATGTTCAAGACAAGTTTAATATCTCCCACCTCTAATCATTAAGGATTTCATCCTTAACATGTTCCTAGTGTTGAGATTATAATCAACTTCCGATTATCATGTTATACATCAGGTTTTATATATATCATTATCAACACAATCATATTATGAAGTTATGTACATCAAGAAGTAATACTAATACCCTTAATGTTAATCTTCACTTAGTTTGGGCATGATTCAATTAACTTATCATGTTTACACTAGCTTAAACTAACATTATGTGAAGTGTTTATATACTAACATCATCATAAGCATAGATTTAATATGAGTTAAGGAAAGACCAACCTCAAAATGAAGAACAACACCAACACTTCAAGGGATACATTTCAATCTCCACCCAAGTGCTGAAGCTCCAACACAAGTTAGAAGGGCTATAAACGGAGTTGGCAGGGAAGGGAATCGTTTTTCTCAGTTGGGAGGTTGAATGGGTCGATCAGGAAATGAATGGCAAGTCATATTTTTATAACCTGAACTTGGCGTTACCTATGTTAAAGAAAGGTGTTAACGTACGTTACAGTCGTTACGTATGTAATCTTATAATCATTACGTACGTAACCAATTTCATCAGATCTTTCTGACTCAAAACACGCAAATCGTTACGTACGTAAATATATAGCTATTACGTACGTAATAGCCGTTGACTTGGCTGTCGCGATCGACTCCCGACCACCTACCCCCGCTCGGTCCCACCCACTGAAAGGCGGACTGTTGGTGGATCTCTCGCATTACGTACGTTAACATATGAATGTTACGTACGTAAGGCTACGTACATAGCGTACATTAAGAAGATAGGTTAACATACATTAAGTGCTATAACAAGCATAAATGGAATTCTCCCAATATCACCCAACAATTAATATATTATGAATGACCATGATTCCAACTTTAACATAATTCGTCGATATATTAGCTATAACAATACAGATATGGTGCGAAGATACTTGGTTTAAATCAGAAAATACAATAGTAAAGGCGAGGGTATTACATACTCTCCCCCTTAAAAGGAGTTTCGTCCCCGAAACTAAGGAGTAAACATCTCGGGGTATTTCTCTCGCATGCTATCTTCAGTCTCCCACGTAGCTTCCTCGACTCCATGTCTCGACCACTGAATCTTTAATAAGGGAATCGCCTTGTTCCTCAGCTGTTTAATTCTTCTCTCAAGTATCTGCACAGGCCGTTCTTCATACGAATGGCCATCGGCTATTTCGACCTCGTCGAATTGAATAATGTAGCTTGGGTCAGCAACATACTTCCTCAACTGAGATACATGGAATACGTTGTGAATCCGGCTCAAAGCTGGTGGTAATGCTAAACGATAGGCTAGGTCGCCTACTCGTTCCAGGATCTCAAACGGACTAATATACCTTGGGCTCAACTTGCCTCTCTTCCCGAATCGAAAAACACCTCTAGTAGGAGATACTTTGACTAGTACATGGTCACCAGCCTCAAACTCGAGTGGTCGTCGACGATTATCTACATAAGATTTCTGGCGGCTTTGGGCCGTTAATAGACGACTCTTGATCAGGGAAATCTTCTCGCGGGCTTGCAATAACATATCAGGTTCCGTACCAATAGATTCAGAAAAATCGTCCCAGAACAAAGGGGACCTACAACGACGACCATACAATGCCTCATAAGGTGCCATCATGATCGAGGCGTGCCAGCTGTTATTATATGTGAATTCTACCAACGGCAGTTGGGCTTCCCAGTCGGGCTTCCAATCGAGAGCACATGCCCTCAACATATCCTCTAGAGTTTGAATAGTCCTCTCAGACTGACCGTCGGTCTGAGGATGAAAAGCCGTACTGAAGTTCAACTGTGTACCCATAGCACGATGAACCGTCTTCCAGAAGTGCGACACGAACCGTCCGTCCCGATCTGATACAATACTCTTAGGGGTACCATGCGGTCTCACAATATCTTTGATGAATAACTGGGCCAATCTCTCAGGGCCCCAAGTATCCTTGATCTCCAAGAAGTGGGCTGATTTAGTCAATCGATCCACAATCACCCAAATTTTATTCATGCCTCGATGGCTCGTCGGCAAGCTAGTAATAAAATCCATCGATATGTCTTCATACGAGGTATATAACAACAAAACTCCATTAGTTTCGTACTTTCACATATTTGGATGCAGGTGTTATGTTTTGAATAATGGGAAGGATCAACTTAGAACCTTCGATGAGAAGTCGTATGAAGGGATATTTGTTGGATATTCCTCTGTTAGCAAAGCTTACAGTATCTTTAATAAACGGAACCTGACAATTGAGGAATCAGTTCATGTAGTGTTCGACGAACCTCACCATGATCCTACAGGAGTAGAAGATGTCACTCAGAATATCCAACAACTCACCATTGATGATCCACCAACTCCTATGGAACCTGTCTTTGACTTAGAGATCAACCCCGCAGCTGTAAGAATAGAAGTAGATGAAGCTGATGTTGTACAAGCTGAAGCTGAAACTACAGCAACTCTAGATACAATATGGGACTCAGAATTAGAACCCGACAGAAGATGGTTGAGAGATCACCCACAGGAGTTGATCATAGGAAATATTGATGCTGGTGTATCTACCCGTAGGAGAATACAGAGTACACAAGGAAATGTACTATGTGCGCAAGAAGAACTCGAGTATGAGATATCTCCATTTCCTGTATGTAAGTCTCTATCTGAACTTAGAAGACTTAACATGTGCACTATCGCTGTATTTTTAGCTCAATCCGAACCTGTTTCCACCAAAGAAGCTCTAGATAATTCTCACTGGATTACATCTATAGAAGAAGAGCTTAATGGTTTCGAAAGAAACAATGTATGGTATCTAGTACCCAGACCAACACATCAAGCAGTAATTGGAACTAAATTGGTATTTAGAAACAAGAAGGATGGAAATGAACTCATTATCAGAAACAAATCCCGTCTAGTCGCACAAGGCTACAGACAGGAAGAAGGCATAGACTACAATGAAATTTTGGCCCTGTTGCCAGACTAGAAGCCATTAGGATATTTTTAGCCTTTGCCGCCCATAAGAGCTTTATTGTTTATCAAATGGACGTCAAGAGAGCATTCCTGAATGGAGACCTTGCCGAAGAAGTCTATGTTGAACAACCACCAGGGATTGTCAACACAGAAGTCAGAAACCTTGTATACAGACTACAGAAAGCGCTGTATGGACTTAATCAAGCACCTAGGGCATGGTATGAGACCCTGTACCTGTATCTAACCGATAATGGATTCGAGAAAGGTGCTGTGGACAAGACCCTCTTTAAAATATAGAAAGGTGATGACCTCCTGATGGTTCAGATATATGTTGATATTATATTTGGTTCAACTAGCCTCGCTTTATGTCAAAGGTTCTCTCATCTCATGCAAACTAAATTTGAAATGAGTATGATAGGAGAACTTAGTTATTTCCTAGGATTGAAGGTAAAGTAGTTGCCTACAGGAATCTTCATCAACCAAGAAAAGTACAGCAAGGAGCTTCTCAACAAATTTGGGATGATTAACTCCAAATCATCGTCAACCAGCACTTCCGTGCAAATTAGTGTTGATGAAGCTGGAAAGCTGGTTGATCAATCACTCTACAGGAAGCTAATTGGCTCACTCCTGTACCTAACGTCTAGCAGGCCCGATATCCAATTTGCTGTAGGAGTGTGTGCGCGATATCAAGTAGCACATAAAGAATCACACCTCACAACAGCCAAACGAATCCTGAAGTACGTCAAAGGAACAGTCGGTGTAGGACTGTGGTATCCTAAAGAAGGCGGATTCGATTTGGTTGGCTACAACGACTCGAATGTCGGAGGCTACAAGCTAGATAGGAAGAGTACAAGCGGTACTTGTGACTTTCTTGGACCTAGATGTAATATCCGCAATTTTCGATTTTCGGTAAATTTCTTTTTCGGCCGGAGTCCATTTTGACGACTCGCTCATGACCGTTTCGTCATTTCGAGAATGATTAATTCTGCACTTTTTGTCATCCGAGTTCGTTTCGGTATCGTTTTGTTGAGTTCTGAGCTTTTTAGCGAATTTTCCGCACTTGAGTGCGATTCTTGCGAATCTCGTCCGAAACTGTTGTTTCGAGTTTCTCGTAAGTTCATTTAATGTTATTATTCATGTTGTGAGCCTTGGTTTGGTGTTTCGATCGCGTATCGTGATTTTCGGACGTTTTGGGCCATTTTTGTAATTTCCCAAAGTTTGGGGTAATTACTTCCGTTGTCGAATTCCGAGCCTTCGGGTGGTCGGAATCGTGTGTTCTCTTAGTGCTCGGATTCGTCTTTGCGAGTACTTCGTAACCATATCTTCGATTCGTACTCAGGTTCGGGTTTCGGGGTCGTTCGGGCCGTCGGAATTGGTCCCGGCCGAGTCATGGCCGGGCATGCTCGGGCGAAGCGATCTGGCCGAGTAACGACGTTAGTGCTCGGCCGTTACGTGCGTAAGGGCGATTACGCACGTAAGGCCACTGGCCGTAACGTCTGTCGGGCCGCGATTACAAGGCGATGACTTCGGTTACGTCGTAACCCTTGGCCGATTACGTCGTAACCGGCCGTGATCGGCTTTATTTAAGGCCTGCGGACGCTTTTTTCACCCATTCTCTCACTCTTTCTCTTCTCTTCCGCGGATGGAGGCGTGGGAATCTTGGAGCAATGTTGTTATACATTTAATCCATGAAGATTTGAGGCTCATATCATCAATCATCCCTCCTATAACATCCTCCGATCTACCGAATCAGCCGATTTTCTAGAAATCTATTTTTGGGGTTTTGGTGTATTTTGGTTGTTTTCGTCCGATTAATCCGATTTAACTTGGTATTATGATAGATTGATGATTATTAAGATGTATTACATCTTTTCCCTTGTTATTCCATGGTTGGATCGTATCGATTCGTTGTTTTCGCCGAGTTCTTGATCGACGCCTTGAAGGTGTCCGATAAAATGTCATAGAGGGGTTTTCGGGCGTTCTACGATTATTCTTCCTCGTATGATCGATGATTTATTGATTATATGTTGTTAGGGTCGAATTCTTGTGGAGAACTCGAGTCGGAACCCTTCCGCTCGTGCTTTTCTTCAAGCTTCTCGATCGTGGGTGTATTCTTTTCATTAGCCGTGTAATCGTAGGTGTTCGAGGTGTCCCGACCGAGCCGTGATTGTAGGAGTGTCCTATCGATTATCGAGGAAAGAATCTTGCCCATACATTACGTGTTTTGTGGATATTATGGTTGTTAATCGTCGATACGTGCTAAATAAATATTAATAAACATTTTTCAAAATAATCGGAATATTTACCATCATGCTTTTTGTAAAGGTGACCCATGTGTGTCGGGAATTAATGTTCTTAGTTGAATATGTGAGCTAGTGTCGAGTATAGAATCACCTTACTTTCTTGTGATGTCATTACGTATGATTATGTCGTTGGTAAATGTAAAGTGTAATTCTTTTGTCAAATTATGTGCTTGGAGTCACGTGTTTATGGATGAATATGTGAGTTTGTGTGATATTAGTTGTGTCGTTCGGTGCTGTTGAAATCTTGTGCTTCCTTGTGAATCGCATCATTACTTGGTCGTGAGTATATGTTGGATGAACTGCCATTCTAGTAAGGTACCTCGACTATATATACCGTGATTGACCTTCGAGGCTTGTGGTTTGCAAATCGTGATTTTGGAACGTGTTTCAGGTGTTGTTCCTTCCACCGGAGTGTCCGACGGAATGTCCGGGGTCGATACTAAGGGGTACGGCCACTAAGTGGACTTGGGTGCGTGTGTGGATGAACTTTCACCCGTGAGTGTCCGACGGGATGTCCGGGGTCGATACTAAGGGGTACGGCCGCGAAGTGGTTTCCACCCGGAGTGTCCGACGGATGTCCGGGGTCGATACTAAGGGGAAAGGCCTCTGGTTACTGGGCTGTGGTTTTCATCTTGAGGATGACGTTGATGTTTTCGTTAATTGTGATATTGTCCTAGTATCACAATGCTTTGTGCTTGGGGTCGAGAGACATTATATATCGAGTCTTGGTGCTTGGCTAGAATGGCATAGAATAATGTGTTATGTGTAATGTGTCCTTGTAAGTGAGTTGAAGTGGATGATCGGGTCGTAGACCCCGTGTTTTTCGACCGAATGGTTGGGTCGTGGACCCCGTGTTCGTTAAATGGACTTGTATTTTGAAAAATGATCTTTGGTGCTGTGACCCTAAATGGCTTTCGAGGAATTAAGTACATTTTCAATTTTTGATGTTTTCAAAACTCCTGAGATTTGGATATGTTTTCAAAATGCTTACTTGCTTCGTTTCTGCTTTCAAGACTTGAACTATTTTTTAACTAAATATATCTCGGGAAGTCTTTCGTTATATTCTCGGAATGTGTTGTGTATGGCTCGTATTTGCACTTTATACTTGCACTAGCAAAACAAAGGAGTTTTGCTAACCCCCGAGTAATCTGGGGTGGATATCTGTATTGTGTCCAGTACATGCAGTTTTCGGGAGCAAGACACGGGATCGGCACGAGGGATGATGAAAGACGAATGATACTAATCACACGAAGGCGCTTTGGGTTCGATTAGTTGAGTCCATTGTATTGTCTTTTCCATTGCCTTATTTTTCGTTGTTGCAAGTATTTTACCCTTGTGTGGGTATGAGTCCTGGATGAGTTTATGTATTTTGATTTGTAAGTCGCTGACAAAAGACCAAATCGGTCTATTGGTCCGTTATTTTGATTCGTCGGTATGTAATGTAATGTGTTGTTTTGATGTCTAGCTCAGTGGATCCTCACGAGAGGGTCTGCGGCGTGTAATATTCCCGGTTTGATCTGGGGTGTTACATTTATGGTATCGGAGCTTAGGTTGAGGAAACCTAGGCCGTCGGGTCGAGTTATGTGTTGTTGAGTCTTGTATTGTCGATTTTGTGTGATCGAGTCGTGTCGCGACGCGTCGTCTGGGATGTCGGCCGTGATTAGTATCAAGGTGCAGCCATCATCTTCGTGCGATCTGTGGATGTAAGTCTCCTACTACATGTTGTACCACGAGCTATACGAGCCTGTATGATTCTGTGTTATGTAGTAGTATTTGAAGGTGTATCGTGAGTAAGTGACATATATTTGTTAATTCCCGCTTTGTGCTAGAATGAAGAATGATATGGCCAAATGTATCCTTGTATGAACTGCTTTGCTTGCAAGAGCAACAACCTTGGAATTTTTAGTTTCAAGGCTCCCGGGAGCCACGTAAATTTTTAAAATGTTCTCCAAGGGAGGAAAAAAAAATTGATTTTTGTATGATGACCTCAAGGTCGAAAATTTTTAGACTTCAAACTACCGATATTTCATTCTCATCTCATACTATAAGTTTTCAAAACTCAAGTTTTTAACTCAAATGAGGTCTTCAAAATATACTCAAGACGTGACTCTCGTTTGTAACTTTTCGGTTTCATGAATGTTGGTCAGAAGATGCGTATTGATGATGCTCTCGTTGTCGAGCAGTGGTGCCAGTTTTATGATTAAAATAGTGACGTGAATGTTGAGTCCATCGGTATGTATGTGTTGAGATAGTCCTCTTTATTGAGAAGTAAAATTTTTATTTTTGTAGGATGATTTTCTTTTGATGGTTGCTTGTGAGATGTTATAATTATGTGAATCGATGACATTTAGACTCGTATGTTGTTGCTTATTTGTAACCTTCGAGTCTAGTATTACCTCATATATGTTTGCAATCGTGTTGGTGATTAGAGCAGTTAGCACAGGCTTAATTCGAGCCTAGCGCGCGCTAACGTGGCGTGTTTAGCGCACGTTAATCTTTGTTGTAACGCGCACTAATCAACCTGGGCAGAGGCTATGGAACCGCATTATAGCCGCCAGTCTAACTTTTGCGGCCAATCACCCGTAGTTGTATTCTACGTGGTGTCTAGTGATAACAATCAGCGTGAATGTGTGTTAAGACTTTTCGTATTGCTAGGTGATATTTGATTGTATTTGATGAATTGATAAATTATGTCTCATTGTGTGTGTTCAAAATTTCTGGAAACTTCACAAAGTTTTGACGGTTCGATTAATCGCGACTCCGTATACTTCAAAATTATTTGGAATTGGCAACCCGGCCTCGATTCTCAAATAAAACCTCGACGGAATTTGAAAGAGTTGTTTTAAAGTACAAGAAGACATTTTGTAAAAAAATACCGTCGTTGATGTTTGTGAAGTGTTGGGAGAATTTTCAAAATGATTTTTAACGTATTGTTGTATTTTCAAATAATTCGAGTAAATGATTTTCAAAAATCTTTCACACCATAAAAATATTTTATTTCAAAACCAATGCGATTTTTATTTTCAAAAATATATAGTGAAAGATGAAAAATCTCACTCGATGTAAAATTCAAACTCGGATTTGGAAATGTTAGAGTATGTAAGAATGATTTGATGATCTTGCATGGTTAACTTGTTAGTTGTTAACGGTGATGATGATACGTAGGGGCATGATGACTTCAAATGATTTCAAATGAGACGGTTTAAGTATGTTGTTTACAAGTTTTGTCGAAACAACCCGAGGTACCAAAAGTACTTTTAAAGTTTATTTTAAATACCATACAAATCCAAGGATTTTCAAACGATTTCCTTTAAAAGGATACCTCGTGGATTTTCTTTTCGAGTTGTTATTGATTACCTTATGTGTTATGTCGTGCTGGGTTGGTACTTTAGTATATTATTTTTGCGGTTGCGCCATCGTATCGAGTGAGAATCCGCTTAGTATGTCTAGGGACAGGATACGGTCGTGACCGCAGTATAGATTGTCGTGGAGATCGGATATGGGACCAAGAGGATATGGTCGGGAAGGTTGCTATTCCAAAGACTTCGTTCGTTGTTTAGGTTTCGGGACGAAACCTCTTTTAAAGGTGATATGATGTAATACCCGCATTTTTCTTTCTTTCTCTTCTCTGCTTCGGCCCAACCGTATCGACTCGACCGTGTTCGTTGATGCTTCGACCGTGTTGTTTCTCACCTTTGTCATTCGAGCGAGTTCGATATTGTCTCAAATTAATCTATATATCGTTGTGACCTTTCCAAGTTCGGAAAATTAGTCTCGCTTTTCGATCTTCCAACCTCGCGGTGGAATTCTCAGATTTGTTCGCCGATTGGCTCGCTTTGATCTGATGTACCGTTGGGTTGGTCAATCGTATTGATTTTCGTCCGTTGTGTTTTGTGATTGTTCGGATAATTGACTTGATTGTATTATCCATTTGATGACGCTTGTTACTTGTTGGTTTTGTTATATCCCTAACGGCGACGTTGTGTTGGTCGTCAGGAGCGTGTTTTCACGCCGTATATTCCTTTGCGTTGCTTGTAACGTTTCGCCGATGGGCGTAAGTTACGCGTTTCCTTGCGTATCTCGCTGAGTTTTCCTGGCGGGATATTGCTTCTCCCTACTTGTTTTAAGTTTCGGACGAAACTTCTTTTAAGGAGGGTAGAATGTAATATCCGCAATTTTCGATTTTCGATAAATTTCTTTTTCGGCCGAGTCCATTTTGACGACTCGCTCATGACCGCTTTCGTCATTTCGAGAATGATTAATTCTCGCACTTTTGTCATCCGAGTTCGCTTCTGTATCGCTTTGTTGAGTTCGAGCTTTTAGCGAATTTTCCGCACTTGAGTGCGATTCTTGCGAATCTCGTCCAAATCGTTGTTTCGAGTTTCTCGTAAGTTCATTTAATGTTATTATTCATGTTGCGAGCCTTGGTTTGGTGTTTCGATCGCGTATCGTGATTTTCTGACGCTTTGGGCCATTTTTGTAATTTCCCAAAGTTTTGGGTAATTACTCATTGTCGAATTCCGAGCCTTAGGTGGTCGGAATCGTGTGTTCTCTTAGTGCTCGGATTCGTCTTTGCGAGTACTTCGTAACCGTATCTTCGATTCGTACTCAGTTCGGTTTCGGTCGCTCGGGCCGTCGGAATTGGTCCCGGCCGAGTCATGGCCGGCATGCTCGCCAGGCCCCGCCGAGTAACGACGTTAGTGCTCGGCCGTTACGCACGTAAGGGCCGGTTACGCACGTAAGGCCCCGGCCGTAACGCACGTAGCCGGCAGCCTGGGCAGCCTGGCTGACTTTACGACGTAACCCTCGGGCCGGTTACGTACGTAACCCGGCCGGCAGTCGGCCTATTTAAGGCCTGCGGACGTTTTTTTTTCACCCATTCTCTCACTCTTTCTCTTCTCTTCCGCGGATGGAGGCGTGGGAATCTTGGAGCAATGTTGTAATACATTTAATCCATGAAGATTTGAGGCTCATATCATCAATCATCCCTCCTATAACATCCTCCGATCTACCGAATCAGGTCAGATTTTCTAGAAATCTAATTTTGGGGATTTTGGGTATTTTGGTTGTTTTCGTCCGATTAATCCGATTTAACTTGGTATTATGATAGATTGATGATTATTAAGATGTATTACATCTTTTCCCTTGTTATTCCATGGTTGGATCGTATCGATTCGTTGTTTTCGTCGAGTTCTTGATCGACGCCTTGAAGGTGTCCGATAAAATGTCATAGAGGGGTTTTCGGGCGTTCTACGATTATTCTTCCTCGTATGATCGATGATTTATTGATTATATGTTGTTAGGGTCGAATTCTTGTGGAGAACTCGAGTCGGAACCCTTCCGCTCGCTGCTTTCTTCAAGCTTCTCGATCGTGGGTGTATTCTTTTCCTTCGCCGAGGAATCGTAGGTGTTCGAGGTGTCCCGACTGAGTCGTGATTGTAGGAGTGTCCGGTATCGATTATCGAGGCAAGTATCTTGCCCATACATTACGTGTTTTGTGGATATTATGGTTGTTAATCGTCGATATGTGCTAAATAAATATTAATAACCATTTTTCAAAAGAATCGGAATATTTACCATCATGCTTTTTGTAAAGGTGACCCATGTGTGTCGGGAATTAATGTTCTTAGTTGAATATGTGAGCTAGTGTCGAGTATAGAATCACCTTACTCTCTTGTGATGTCATTACGTATGATTATGTCGTTGGTAAATGTAAAGTGTAATTCTTTTGTCAAATTATGTGCTTGGAGTCACGTGTTTATGGATGAATATGTGAGTTTGTGTGATATTAGTTGTGTCGTTCGGTGCTGTTGAAATCTTGTGCTTCCTTGTGAATCGCATCATTACTTGGTCGTGAGTATATGTTGGATGAATCGCCATTCTAGTAAGGTACCTCGACTATATATACCGTGATTGACCTTCGAGGCTTGTGGTTTGCAAATGTGATTTTGGAACGTGTGTGTGTGTTGTTCCTTCCACCCGGAGTGTCCGACGGATGTCCGGGGTCGATACTAAGGGGTACGGCCACGGAAGTGGACTTGGGTGCGTGTGTGGATGAACTTCCACCCGGAGTGTCCGACGGGATGTCCGGGGTCGATACTAAGGGGTACGGCCGCGGAAGTGGTTTCCACCCGAGTGTCCGACGGATGTCCGGGGTCGATACTAAGGGGTACGGCCACGGGTTACCAGTTGTGGTTTTCATCTTGAGGATGACGTTGATGTTTTCGTTAATTGTGATATTGTCCTAGTATCACAATGCTTTGTGCTTGGGGTCGAGAGACATTATATATCGAGTCTTGGTGCTTGGCTAGAATGGCATAGGAATAATGTGTTATGTGTAATGTGTCCTTGTAAGTGAATGAAGTGGATGATCGGGTCGTAGACCCCGTGGTTTTGTGACTGGAATGGTTGGGTCGTGGACCCCGTGTTTTGTTAAATGGACTTGTATTTTGAAAATGAACTTTGGGGTCATGTGACCCTAAATGGCTTTCGAGGAATTAAGAACATTTTCAATTTTTGATGTTTTCAAAACTCCCGAGATTTGGAAATGTTTTCAAAATGCTTACTTGCTTCGCTTCGCTTTCAAGACTTGAACTATTTTTAACTAAATATATCTCGAAGTCTTTCGTTATATTCTCGGAATGTGTTGTGTATGGCTCGTATTTGCACTTTGTACTATCACTAGCAAAAAACAGGAGTTTTGCTAACCCACGAGTAATCGGGGTGGATATCTCGTATTTTGTCCAGTACATGCAGTGTTTCGGGAGCAAGACACAGGATCGGCACGAGGGATGATGAAAGACGAATGATACTAATCACACGAAGGCCAGTTTTGGGTTCAGTTAGTCGGAGTCCATTGTATTGTCTTTTCCGCTGTCTTATTTTTCGTTGTTGCAAGTATTTTACCCTTGTGTGGGTATGAGTCTGGATGAGTTTATGTATTTTGATTTGTAAGTCAGTGACAAAAGACCAAATCGGTCTATTGGTCCGTTATTTTGATTCGTCGGTATGTAATGTAATGTGTTGTTTTGATGTCTAGCCTGGTGGATCCTCACGGAGAGGGTCTGCGGCGTGTAATATTCCCGGTTTGATCTGGGGGTGTTACACTAGACTTGTATCTCGGTTCAGTAAGAAGCAATTGGCAAACTCGCTTTCCATAGTTGACTCAGAATACTATGTTGCTGGTAGTTGCTGTATGCAAATCCTTTGGATGCAACAACAGCTGTCAAATTATGGAATTTAAGCCAAGGAAACACCGATCATGTGCGATAGCACGAGTGCAATTGCAATAACGCACAACCCTATATTGCACTCGCGTACTAAGCACATCCATATGAAGCATCACTTCATTAGGAATTATGTAGAGAACAAGGATGTTCGGCTCGAGAAAGTTCATACAGATATCTAGTTAGCCAACATCTTTACCAAGCCTCTCGGCATAACAAGATTCTGTATGCTTCGACAAGAATTGGGTTTGCTACAGCCTGACTCCCTGTAAGTTTTTAATGCTTTTACTCAACATTTGAGGGGGAACGCTATAAGACCCACGAATACAGTATCCACCGATAATTATCTGTACATTCAGACAATCTGAATAGCATTGTAGGAACAAAGAGACATATAATTATCCTATAGCTGACGTGTGCAATAATTAAGGGGCAATACATTATGACCCATGAATACAGCAGTAATCTGAAAATTGCTGTATGGAATTGAATCCCGTATGTACCTTTTAAGGGGGAATGTTGTATGTACGCGGATACAGCACATACTATGGAATTCAATTAATATAATATTCTAATATTTTATTTATTTCAAAACAGATTTGAGTCCACATGCCCTGTTTTAAATCAAACGTCTTTTACATTAAATACTTTGCACGACATATGGGCTATTTTATCTCAAACGCCGCGATTTTTCAAATTATTTCATAATTTCGCACCGCCGTTTCGGGCAATAAGGGAAGTCGATATGTCAGAAGTTGGACCCGCTATTATTTCAAAATTGGATGGATAAGATGTACTAGTTACGCTCGATTCATCCTGTACGTTCATTTAAAACGACGGTTCCCATCCCTTAAATCTGACCGTTCACTGTCTGGAAACCCTAAATCTTCCTACCGCCCAACAATAAAAGGACTATTTTTGCCCCTGTTTGACTCTTTACACTTACTACAAATTAAATGAGTCTTTGAGCAAACAACCTACATTTCTCACTACAATCTTACTGCGATTTTCTTTGAATCTCGCTTTCTTTTCTTCAAGAAACTACTATGGCATCCTCACAGACTTCCTCTCCATCTCTCAAAAAGACTGCCACCATCATTGATGGAAGGATCTTTGCCAGATCTATGGTTGTTGAGTGTGTTCACGCTGAAGGAGACGATCTCGAATCCATAGAGATCATCGTTTCGAGGATTCATCAACTAGGCCTCTATCGCCTTAGAAGTCACAATCCTGAGCGCTATGATGCGCAAATGGTTGAGGAATTTTACCTTAATGCCTCTGTTCGTTTCTTCTCTCTTGCACAGGGAGGAAATGTCACTGACATTTCTGCCACCGTCCGTGGAGTGGAGATCCGCGTGGACCAAGAGTTGCTGCAAAACCTGTATAGGCTACCTGCTGATGGCCTATCTATAGAGGAGCTCGAGACTTTTGGGTCTCAAGAAGATCTCACCAAATACTGGGGATTATTCACTAGTTCATCATCGGACGAGAATGTCCATGCTTCATGCCACAAGAAATGCTTTTGCCTTCTATTTGTTTACTTACACGATTTCTGTTGTCATGTGATTGAAAACAGAACAGGTGCTTTCGAGATGTGCACCAACCTGAGATTCCGAATGATGGTCGCCATCATGTCCTGCGAGAAGGTCAAGTGGTGCCAGATTGTTCTCAGAAGGTTGCAGGAAGAAGTCTCTAAACCTGCCTCTCAGAAAAATTCCTTTGGTCTGATTCTTAATAATATTCTGACCAAGTGCGGTGTTCCGCAAGCAAAGGAAGCAAAGAAAGAAAATTCACGAAAATATATTGGAGGAACCAGGCCCTTCGTCTTCAACAAAGCACATCTGATTGCGACGAGGCCATTTGTTCGAACTCTGCCCCTTTCCACTTATCCAAGGGATGTAACCTCGAAGTCCAGAAGCGAGGAGTCCTCGAGGAAAAGAAAGAGATCTCAGATGAGAAGCCGAAAAGGAAGCTAAGGAGGCTTACAAAAGTTAAGACTACAGAGATTACAACAATCTCAGTAGATGCTCCTTAGACGGCCCAACCCACTGAAACAATCCCCCAGGGCGCAACCCCTGCGGACGAAATAACTGCTACTGTCCAGACAGTAGATCCCGACCCATTGGCGGCAACGATGGATGCATAGTTATTTGCCAACTTGAAAGACTCTGGCGAGTCGGCTGACCCTTTGGAGCCAGTAGCCACATCTCCTGAACGGGAACTCACACCCGTAAGGGATCCTTCTCCTCTCAGGGTACCAACCCCTGTACGGGATCCCTCTCTAATATAGGATCCCACACCTATAGTGGAACTCTTGCCTACAGCGGACCCATGCGCTGTACGCAGCCCCTCTCAAGACTCCATCATTACCAAAACTTTGTTATTTGTGCAAATTGAATAGGCATATGACCGTTTTGTTCAATGGAAAGCATACAGGCTTGCTCCGTACAAAACTTTGTACAATTGGAGCGAATGGATAGAAGAAGAAAGTTTTGTTCTGGAGGTGACAGACTCTCAAAGTATTGAAGTCCTGATCCAATGGGACAACCTTTGCTGCAAGGAGCTGATTTCGAGCCATATAATGGACAAAGTTGATGCTCGAAAGAAAGGGAAATCTCTGTCCAAAGAAATAATTCCTATCAGTCTAAAATCTGACCACGACTCAGACGACAACGAAGACGCCTTCCAGGATGGTCCAAGGATGAGCCGTGAAGAAGCGAGAGAACAGGAATCCTCAAGGACACAACATCAACAAGGATAAGGGACACCAAGTCACCATCAGTCCCCTTCCAAACAGCAAGAAATTGTTCAAGATAACGAGGAATCAGTCCCTCCTGTCGTGGAAGAACAAACAGTTTCACAACAGGCAACCGAGCTTGTCGCCGACGACCAAACCCACGCCATCCCGCAAGAGTAATCAGTCCCTCTACCGGAGCAGGCGGAAGCTGAGAGACAACAGGAGGAATCAATCCCTCCTGTACCCATGTCTACAAAAACCATTTCGGAATAGGAAGAAACAGTTACCCCTATCGCCGATCAGTCTGAACAGCCGCAAGCTGAGACAGCTCCTGCCGCCCCTTCACCTTCACCCATTGAAGTGGAATCCGATGACGGTTTCTTACCTGAGGATGAAACACAACGACAACGATCTCATGTGGTTGTCAGACAGCTAAATGGAGCTGAAGATTTTGCCAAGCCCGACAGAAAGGAATGAGTAACTGAATGCTCTTGGCCTCCAAACAGTTTCCTGGCATGGATGTCAATGGGTCGGGTAGGGTACGGGTATGTCTTCTCCATATCCTACCCTATTTGATTCGAATCGGGTTCGTGTATTGCCCATCGGGTAATCGGGTACCCAATGGGTATTTGGGTACCCGGATACCCTATATTTAATAATATAAATATTTTTTAATATATATCATATATACATATAAATGTAATTAATAAATTTAATTTAGTATTATAAAGATTTAAAATATAATATTTAGTAATATACTTATATAATTCAAACGGGTACGCGGGTCGAGTAATCGGGTCGGGTAATCTAGTAATATACTATAACCATACCCTACCCGTACCCGATCATAAACTTTCGGGTTCGGCCGATACCCGAACCGATTTCGGGTTTATCCGACGGGTAGAATCGGGTACGGATAAAGTTGACATCCCTATTTCCTGCAGGACGCTGTGAATGCCCTGCACACTGTTGAGAAAGAAATAAATTGGTTGCACGAGATAGCTATCGACGAAATTACTGGTGTCAAGCGCGAAGTATCCAAAGTGGAAGAAGCCTTCTGCATTTTGCCCACTGTCTTGAAGCAAGCTCTGCACCAACTCCAACAGTGACAGGAACAGATCCTGAAGGAAGAACAGGCCAAGATTCTCATCTCGGAAGCCAAGACTGCAATGGCACTACAAGAAACAGGATCACACATTCGAGGCCATGATCAGAAGATTGATGATATGTCGATGGTGCTTTGATCATTGGCGGAAAGATTCACAAGTTTGGAGACAAAACAGGACAACGCTATGAAAATCTTGGAGCGCTTAGATGAAAAAGTCTCATACCTTGATGAAGCCAAAAGGGGGAAGAGGCTAGAGAATTTGCAAGGAGATTGAGACTGGAACATGAAAAGGAGTTTGAAGCTGCAATAGAAGACAACATTACTGTTGCAATTACCCGATTGTCATCTCCTGCTCATACTGTTAGGATACATGGTACTCGTCCTAAATTCCACGATCCAAAATTGCCTTGGAAAAACCTCGTGCAGAAGCCATCTGTGATAACGCTCCCGGCTAATCGAGAACCAACAGTCGATGAGATAAATAATTGGAGGAAAAATGAACTGTTAAGATACTTTATAGTTCTTATCAGGGAATCCCCCATATTCAACAATTGTAAGACACTGCAGAAAGCTGCCGAGGAATTTAAAAAGAGGTTGGATGAAGAAAGCTCCCCCTATAACTCCAGTTAAAATCTAAACACAGGAAAGGAGATGTGGTTACCCACCCGGAAGATTGGATCCTTGTGTTCGACAAACCAGTTGAAGGAAGAACGATCTATTTAAATCGAAATAAGGATGCCTTGCAAAACTTGTGGAAAGGAACCAAGAATGATCCAAGCAGACCTTGGAGACATGCTGACTATAGGAGTTAGCTTGTAGGATCCTTCTTGTATTTTATTTTTGAAACAATAAAAATTTTGTATCTTCATTTTTGCCCAAACTTGTAATCTTCGCTCTTCATCAATAAAATATATTTTTGTCTTGAAAGATTACAACTCATAATCTACTGTGTTACTGTGTGATTACAAAATTATATTTGTTTGCTGAAATTAAACAAGTATGAAAACTTGTTAAGTATATATGCTGCAAGAACTTGTCTGCGAACAGTTCATAGGTTAAGTTGTATTCAACTAGACTACACTGTAAGATTGTGCCTGTGCGGAAATCATAAGCTTAAGTTGTAAAACACTTTGCTGTTTAGATACTGCCTTTTTAGAACTTGCCGGCGAGCAGTTCACATTGCTTTAATTTGCTGAAGGCCATAACATTCGACAGAAGATCAAGAAGACAGCCTCTCAACTAAAGGTGTTTAAAGAGGTTTTGGCATCAAGGTTTTGGCATCATCAAGAGGATTTAAGAAGATTTGTCAGTTATCAAAAAGGGGGAAATTGTTGGGATAAATAATCCCGTATCGAGTTTTGATATAGTTCCAACATACAGTAAGCCGCTATCCGAAAGACAAACGGAATTATTGGAATAAACAATCCTGTATCGAAGTCTTCTCAAAATGCCAACATATAACAAAAGTATAAAGTTCCATCATACAGCTAGAAGCTCATCAGTCGGTATGATACCAAGTATGGAAGCTGTTCTGAAATAATCATACAACATCTCTCCATACAGCAGCACTAAGATAGCTTACAACATTATGTTGGATACAGCATACAGGCTGTAAGTGTTGAGTACTTCAACAGTTATCCAACAAGACTGAAGACCGTTGAAACAGAATCTGCCTTATTCGCTAAAAGTCAAGTCCCGTTTGGAAAGAAGTATTTAAATACTGAAAGGATAAAGTACTTACTAGCCGACACAAATCTTAAATCAAAGAGCAAAACCGGATCGTGTTTTATTCAAAACAATCAACACGTTGAAATGGACTTTTGGCTCAACGGATCTATTTCCAATGGATCTATTCAGAGGCTATATATACCCCAGAGTTTGAAGATCGATTCACGCTAACACATACAAGCTTACAAACAATACATGAACGATCTATCGACTGAATATTCAATATCATCAGATCAAGCTTACAAGTGCAAAGTATATTTCTTCAAGTATCATTCATATCTGAAAAGAAGATATATACTCAGTCAATCAAGAACAGCCATCATCAGCTCAAGATATTCATAGTCAAACTGCTGTTCTTACTTGGTTACTTTACTTTTTACCTTCGAGTAAAAACCTAGTTCTGTGTGAACTAAAGAAGTTATTCCGACCTGTGTGGGACAAATAAGACGAAGCTTAAGAACTGTATGTGAAGAAGCAAGTCAAGAATTAGCTTTGACCAATCTGTGTGAACGGTTGAAAGCTACAGTCTTTGTATCAATCTGTGTGAACGATACGAGGATAGGTTTGATTATAGACACGTAGTTGTGTACGCAGTGTTTATAATAAAACGTTTCACTCCTGTGTGGAGGACTAGTGGACGTAGAGGGATTTACCTCGAACCACTTTAATTACTGTGTTAATTACCTTCCGCATTTACTGCTTTCATTATTGTGATTTGTTTAAGTATACTTCAAAACCCTGTACGCACCAAGCAAACAGGAGATTATCCCGGTCGCTGTACTTATAGCAACTTACTGTTTCAAGACTTCCTCTACGCACTCTAATCTGAAATCGTACAGCTTGTTGCTAAAATCTTTCCAAACTGTATTCTGTATACTAAGTGGCCAACAATATATATAAATATAAAAAAAGTCAAAGCCAAATAATAAAAATAATCAAAACACACCACAATAATCAAATCTAACCACACCAAAATACCAAACACACCAAAATAATCAAAACATACCACACACTTCACACCAATTATTTAATCACACGATTCAAAACAAAATAAACACAACTGTTCAAAAATACCCCCAAACTTAAAAATAAAACTATCCCCAGTTTTTAGAAGTGAAAAACAAGTGAGAAAAGCAGAAAACTCCCTGAACTTTTAGCTTTGTGATCCTCCCATTGTGTTGTCAGGGATGTTTAGAAAACGAAAAAGCTTTTCGAAGCACTTCTCCATTTTTATTTGTTGCTCGATTATTTCGTTATGGCTTCTCACTATTTCTGCTTGGGACGTCTATAATCCCCGAACCCTTTTAAGCAAATATGTCACAAAAGGCGTCAAGTCACCCGTGGTATCATCCTCGGGCTCAAAGTCCTCCTCATAGCTACTCTCCGCTTCTGGTTCCACACGTGCCCGCTTTCTCCTCAACTGAGTACTGCAAAAAATACTACTTCGGACGTTGAGTCGATCCTCGTACGTCAATATATCCCCCCCCCCCCCCCCCGCCGAAATTTTCACCCTTTGGCTTCTGCAAATACCGGTGATAAGGCAGGGGTACGGCATCTTTTGCCTAATAGGAACCGTGCTGGCATAGTGACAAATAGTATTATAGATGTGAGTGCCCAAATCTATTTTCACCCCTCGGCGGATAGCAAATATTCCTCTCAGATGGCTGATGGAAATAGTAGTCAGAGTCGAAGTCAGGTAAATACTCCCGGCAGCCCACATCCATAAGAACCAAGCATCATCAATGAGGTCCGATTGGTTGTATCGGGATTTGATGATCCCGATACTGTCATGAAGCTCGCTCACTAGTGCCCATCATAACACCCTATCATCAGGCACATCCTCATTCGATAAAATGGAAATGTCTACCGCATTAGTGCAATCAACCCCCAAGTAATTGTTGATCATATCTAGTGAAAAATTAATCACTTTTCTCTTCACCGTCGTTTGATGATATGTCGGCGACCCCACCTGCCCAATTGATTTGTTGAAAGTTCTGTAAAAGTTGAGGGTTAAGGTGGGGTTACCATTTGGAAGATCGGATACGAATTTTTCCCACCCGTTGTCTATGCATTTTTGAATGAAAGGTGACATGGTAGTGTCACTGTATGGATCCCTAATGAAATCATCAAGTTTGAATAGCCGCTCCTTTATGCACCGTGTGTTTTGAACTCTTTGCGGTGGTGCCGGTTCTTGAGACGAAGAACCAACCTTTTCTTTTCCCTTTGCGGATTTCTTAGGTGCCATCCCTGAAATTAAAGAAAAATAATTTCCTTTTAATCACACGACTATAATCATCAAGTAAAACCATCAAGAACATCAAAAATTTCAAAGATTTTCGTTGTGGTATTTCGTCGGACACCTTGAGTTCATAGTTTTTTTTAACAAGTTTTTCAATCACAATCAAACTCAAATCGACCAATTCATCACAAATCATTGAAAAAACTATATATAACCACTCTAATATGAACAATACTAACTAATATACATGATCCAAACAAAGAATATTACGGAATAAGAAATCTAAAAACAATTATGAACTAAGAAATTAAAACAATAAAAATCGTAATTAAAAGAAGGATTAAAGTAAAACCTGAAGATTAGGTGTGAGGGGAATGAATTGTAATGATGAATTTAATTTTTTTAGTAGGGTTCGAGAAGGGGGAAAAAATTGCCTCTGCCTGTGTTTCCCGCCGGGTTTGAGAATCTGATTCTCAAACCCCGTGCTTTTTTTTAATATAGCAGGCGAGTTACGGCCGTAACATACCGATGTTATGCCCGTATGGTGCTTTCGGATTTTGACAAATTTTTTGAGTTACGGTCGTAACATACCAGAGTTACGATCGTAAGAAACTTTCGTAAAAATCACACTAAAACAACTTACGGCCGTATAAATAAGAAGTTACGGCCGTAACTATGCTTCGGAAAAGTACATTTTGACAATAGATGGGATACGACCGTATTATGTTGCTTATGGCCTTAAGGTTTTTTATTTTTGTTTTTTTAGAAATTTATATTTAATATGTGTGAAAATAATGCAAGAAAGACTCCCTGGATTTTTTTAAATGATATGATCCTTGCTCCGGTTGTTGAGTCTTTCTGTGTCACCCCCAAACTTATTTTGCGAAAATAAAAGAAATTGGGTTGCCTCCCAATAAGCGCTTTGTTTAACGTCCTTTGCTTGACTTTTCGTCTGATCAATTTGGCATTTCCAGCGCTATGATTGACTTTGCTGTCGAGAATTCTCCTCCAATTTATGGCTTTAACCGTTGGCCATTTACTTTAAAACTCCCGTTCACTGTATTGTAAATCTCCACATCTCCATGAGAAAACACCTCTTTGATTGTGTATGGGCCCTTCCACCGTGATCGCAGCTTACCCGGAAATAGACGCAGTCTTACATTAAAAAGGAGAACTTGGTCTCCTGCTTTAAAATCTATTCTCAGAATTCGGTTGTCATGCCATCTTTTTGTCTTCTCTTTGTAGATTTTGGCATTTTGATATGAGTCGAGTCGGATTTCATCCAACTCATTTAGTTGCAGCAACCTTTTCTTCCCAGCCAACTGTTCGTCAAAGTTTAATTTTTTAAGAGCCCAGAAGGCTCGATGTTCAAGTTCTACTGGCAAGTGACAGGCTTTTACAAAAATCAAACAAAATGGACACATGCCAATTGGTGTCTTATAAGCTGTTCTGTAAGACTAGAGCGCATCATCTAGCTTTTTCGACCAATCTTTCCGAGATGAGTCGACTGTCATCTCTAGTATGCATTTCAGTTCACGATTAGAGACCTCGACTTGTCCACTGGTTTGTGGGTGATAAGAGGTAGCAACACGGTGTTTTACTCCAAATTTGGTCAGTAGAGCCTTAACTTGGTGATTGCGGAAATGAGATCCGCCATCGCTGATAATAACTCTCGGAGTTCCGAAGCGAGTGAATATATTTTTCTTTAGAAAATTTACCACGACTCTAGCTTCGTTTGTTGGTAATGCAACAGCCTCCACCCATTTAGATACGTAGTCCACAGCTACAAGGATGTATTCATTTGAGAGCGATGATGGAAAGGGTCCCATGAAATCAATTCCCCAAACATCGAAGATTTCAACTTCTAAGATGAAATTTATTGGAATTTCATTTCTTTTTGACATGTTTCCATGTCTTTGGCACCGGTCACACATAGATACAAGTATATGTGCATCTTTGAACAGAGTGGGCCAATAGAATCCTGCTTCAAGAATTTTTGCTGCTGTTTTTGAAGCACAAAAATGTCCTCCATAGTGAGAGGAATGACATCGTTCCAATATCTTCTCCATTTCTTCCTATGGTATGCATCTTTGGATGATTTGATCAGGTCCTCGTCTGAACAATAGAGGATCTTCCTAGTAATAGTATTTCAACACGGAGAAGAAATTTTTCTTTTGATGGTGGGAAAAATTTGGGTAAATTATTCCACTTGCAAGGAAATTGACGATGTCTGCATACCATGGTGCATTTTGTTTTTCCTGCACATTAGAGATTTGGAACAATTGTTCATCCGGAAATACTTCATTTATTTCCTTCTCTTGAGCATTTGTTTGGTCTAGTCGTGAGAGATGAACCACCACTTGGTTCTCTGTTCCCTTTTTGTCTCGGATTTCTATGTTGAACTCCTACATAAGTAGGACCCATCGGATTAGCCTTGACTTAGCATCTTGCTTTGTCATCAAATATTTCAAATCTGAATGATTAGTGTAGACGATGACTTTTGATCCCAATAAGTAGGATCGAAATTTATCAAATGTATAAACCACCGCTAGCATCTCTTTTTCAGTTGTTGTGTAGTTCAGCTTTGCATCATTCATAGTCCGGCTAGCGTAATGGATCACTTGCATCATTTTGTCCTTCTTCTAGCCTAGCACGGCCCCCACAGCATAATCACTTGCATCGCACATCAGAATGAATGGAATAGTCCAATCTAGAGAAATGATGATTGGAGCTGATGTAAGCTTATCCTTCAAAGTTGTAAAGGCAACGTGGCATTCATTTGTGAAAAGGAATGTTGTACATTTCTCAAGCAAAGAACAGAGAGGTTTTTCTATTTTTGAGAAATCTTTTATGAACCTCCGATAGAATCCTACATGCCCGAGAAAACTCCTTACTCCCTTCACCGAAATTGGTGGAGGAAGTTTTGCAATCACTTGGATCTTTGCCTTATCTACTTCAATTCCATTTTGTGAGATTCTATGGCCAAGTACGATTCCTTCCTGGACCATGAAGTGACATTTCTCCCAATTGAGAACTAGATTTGTGTCTTCGCATTTTTCCAAGACCATGCCTAAGTGATTTAGGCATTTATCAAATGTATCTCCGAAAACTGAGAAATCGTCCATGAAAACCTCAATGGATTTTTCAACCATGTCTGAGAAGATTGACATCATGCATCTCTGAAATGTGGCAGGAGCATTGCACAATCCGAATGGGATTCTTCTATAAGCAAATGTTCCATAAGGTCATGTGAATGTTGTTTTCTCTTGGTCTTCTGGGGCTATGACGATTTGGTTATACCTTGAATACCCATCAAGAAAACAGTAGTAAGAATGTCCCGCCAATCTATCGAGCATTTGATTAATAAATGGGAGTGGAAAATGATCTTTTCTGGTCGTATTGTTAAGCTTCCTGTAATCAATGCACATTCTCTATCAGGTTATGGGTCGTGTCGGTATAAGTTTATTATGCTCGTTCTCTATGATTTTGATTCCACTCTTTTTGCACGCTCACCCATGGACTATCTGAAATTGGACAAATGATTCCTGCATCAAGTAATTTAAGAATTTCTGCCTTCACAACTTCTTTCATGTTTGGATTCAAACGTCGTTGATGCTCAATTGAAGGTTTGCAGTCATATTCTATCAGAATTTTGTGTGTGCGTATAGAGGGGCTTATTCCTCTAATGTCCACAATAGTCCATCCAATCGCTCTTTTGTGATTCTTTAATACCCTCAGTAATTTCCCTGCTTCAAGTTCGGTTAATATGTTAGATATGATGACCAGAAGTATAGAGGAAATGCCCAAGTAAGCATATCTCAAATGTGTGGGTAGAGTTTTGAGATCAAGTATTAGAGTTTCTTGTAAAGAAGGGAGGGGTTTAGCGGAGCTTGTCCTCAACTCTTCAAAATGTGAATGTCTTCTTAAGGGTGGTAGTGCTTCTAGATAGTTAACTGTTTCGGCCAAGTGATATTCTTCTTCCATGCTGGTTAGAGAATTTGCTATACATGTCTCAAGAGGATCTTTAGATAGAATCTTCTCCAAAGACTTGTTTACCATGGCTTCAATTGCTTCAATTCTTAGACAATAATCATCTGTGTAGGGATGATTTAGAGTTTTTAGGACATCGAAGATGACATGTCCGTCTTCCACTCTGAGAATTAGATTTCCTTCATAGATGTCAATAAGAGCACATACGATTGCAAGAAATGGTTGTCCCAAAATAATGGGAATATCCTGATCTTCTTCCATGTCAATGATGATAAAATCCGCTGGAAATATGAATTTATCAACCTTGACTAACACATCTTCTATTATCCCATGTGGATATTTGATTGACCGATCAGCTAATTGTAGTGAAACTGTTGTTGCTTTTGCTTCTCCCAAGTTTAGTTTGTTGAAAATTGACAGGGGCATCAAATTTGTACTTAACCCTAGATCATAAAGAGCTTTGCTAAAATTCACTTCACCAATTGTACACGGGATTGTAAAAGTTCCCGGATCATTTAGCTTGGGTGGCAACTTCTTTTGTAGTTTTGCGCTACATTCCTCTGTTAGCATGACAGTTTCATATTCTTCAAGCCTTCGTTTGTTGGAAAGAATATCTTTCATAAATTTGGCATAGCTTGGCATTTGTGCTAGAGCATCGGCAAAAGGTATGTTGATGTGTAGCTTTTTGAAAATTTCAAAGGATTTACCGAATTGAGCATCGAGCTTGTGATTCTTCAACCGTTGAGAAAATGGGATAGGAGGAACATAAAATTCTGCAGCAAATGGACCTTTTTGAGATGAAGGTTCTGATTCAGATTCTTTTTCTGTTTCTTGATTTTGTTTTTTTTTTGTTTTTCCAAATGATTTTCCACAAAAATTTCGGGAAACTGCACTCCACTTCTTGTTGTGATAGCCTGGACATTATCCCTTGGATTTACTTCGGTATTGCTAGGTAACATGCCGTGGGATCTTTCTGAAAGTATTTTGGCCATTTGGCCAACTTGTATCTCCAGATTTTTAATTGAAGCATCATTGCTTTGTTGATACTTCAATTGTTGTTCGGCGAGCTTCGTGATTGCTTCTTCCCACCCGGGATTCTTTTCTTGATGCGTTGGATTCAACACATTGTTGTTGTTTGCATAAAAAACATTTGGATGATTTTTGTACCTTGGATTGTATGTTGGCCCGTAAGGATTGTATGCTTGCCTTTGGAAATTCTGAGCATAGGCCACTTGTTATGGTGGTGGGAATGACTGCTCCTGTTGCACTAAGGGACACATAGTGCTGTTGTGAGTTGCTCCACAAGTTTCACATGAAAGAGCTAAAACTTGTGAAATTTGCACCGTCTTCACAGATTGAGGAGTTGAAAAAGACATGTCCTCGACTTTCTTTGATAAAGCTTCAATTTTTGCCAACATAAGTGAATAAGAATCCACTTCAAAAACACCATTTGGTTTCTTTTGGATATTTCTGTCTGTCCATCTTGCACTTTGTTCACTTATAACCTCAAAAATATTATAAGCCTCTCTCATAGTTTTGTTGCCAAGTGAGCCATTTGATGATGAATCGACATTAGCTCGGCATGTAGGTAAGAGTCCAGAATAGAAGTAATTGACTTGTGCTCCCGAATTGAAACCATGGTTAGGACATTTTCATAGCATATCTTTGTATCTCTCCCATGCTTCTTGAAATGACTCCGAATCTTGTTGACGAAATGCTGAGATTTCGTATTTGAGTTTCGCCACTTTTATTGGTGGAAAGTATTTAGTGGTGAATTTTTGAACAAATTCGGGACAATTTGTTATGCTTTGTGGTGGCAAAGTATCTAGCCACTCTCTTGCTCTGTCCTTCAAAGTGTGCACGAAAAGTCTCATTTTTATCGCCTTGTCATTTACATTTGGATATTTTAAATTTTCACAAATCTCCACAAAACGGTTAATATGGAGATATGGATTCTCGTCGGTTCTTCCATAGAATGAGTTGTTGTTGGAGAAGAGATTGATGACATCCGGGCGAATTTGAAAATTGTCCACTCCAAATGGTGGATAGATCACACTTGCTTGCACGCTCAAAGATGGGGGGGTTCATGAATTCCCCAAAGATTATGTTGTCTTCATCTATTTCCGGCGCAATATGATGATTTTGATGTTGAATGTTTTGAGCATTGGGTATCCCCCCTACCGGAGGAATTCTTTCGTTATCATTTCCTTGGAGGAGACGTGGGTTTGGTTCGTCCACCATTGATGGTGAAGAAATAATGCTTGTTTTTTGTTCTCTTCGCCTTCTTCTAAATGTGGCTTCAATCTCAGGATCTAGTGAAACTAAATAGCGATTGTACGTCCATCGCATAGACAATAGAATCTAAAACAAAGAAAAAGTTGTATTTATAACAATAGTTAATAATGTAATATTTCAAAATAACTCTTATACTTCCCCGGCAACGGCGCCTAAAACTTGACACGTCTTTTGTGTAACTATCGCAAGTGCACGATATCGTATCAAGTAGTAAGTGCACTTTTTGAGTCCGGTTTATCGATCCCACGAGGAAGTTAGTTTATATATTGAATTATACACTTTATCTATTTGTTATAGAGATTTAGATGAGTGAAACACACAATTTAAGAGTTTGGTTTGACAATTGCAAGGAAAATGCAATAATAGTTCTAATATTTAAGGAAATGAAAGATTGCACTAATAATAGATTAATAAAAGGGTGAAATGAAATAGTTGGGATTACAAACTTAGTTCATCATTAGTTATAGGAGATTTATAGTAGATCATAAGATGAATTTACTTATTATGTTGTGTAGATTCGATTTTCCTTAAAAAGACGGTTCCTCTTTCGAATGTCAAAATGCCCCTTATATATTGAATCAATCCACTATATTTCTATGTTGATTGGCTTCAATACATAGCATTAGGTTTTATGAAAATAACTCAAAGAATCATATAAGGTCTAGAGGTATCTTTCTATCCCCTAGAACAATTTAGAGTTAAGATCATTTGATCTAATCAACATATTTTCTTTCGAAACATATGAAGACCATAAATATCATCATTTATTGGCCAAATAAATAAAGATTGGTAAAACAATGAAAATCACACACAATAATAAGTAATCCATAATAGATCTTTATACAAACTTAAATAACATGACAAACCTTATTTTTAATCCCAACTAAGGATAACTTAGCCAATGAAGGGTTTATTCAACATATTACAAGCTTTAGTGGTCATTATTAGTTGAAAAAGGGAAAGAATTGATATTAACTCCCTTAGTAGATAAAGGAGAAAGAAACAATAAACTCCCTCAAAAACATAAGCTAAACCACTATTACATACACTCTCAAGAACACAAGTGTGTTCTTCACACAAAGAAAAATATTACAAAGTAGGAAAAATATAAGATGAAAGATGATAAATGATGGATCTAAGGGGTCTATTTATACACCTAAAGTCATCTAATAGCTCCAAAACTCCAGTATTATTACATTAGATCGGATCAAGTCTAGCCATCCCCTCAATAATAGACCAAAAGTATAAAAGATTTAAAAATGCATACATCTGGCAAGAGTTACGGCCGCAATTTTCAGTTGTTACGGCCATAACATAGAGGACTTACGGCCGTAAGCTTTGGTGTTACGGCCGTAACATGACTTCGGCTTTCTACACATTAGTTTCTGTATGAGTTACGGCCGTAAGTTTATTTGTACGCCCGTATGGATTTGCAGACTTCATTTTCAGCCCAGAATTTCTTAGACTTTTGCGTTTCACCCTAAATCTTCTTTGGATGATAACTTTTGATATATAACTCTGATTTTGAATCCGAAAAGACTGCCGAACTCGTCTTGTAAAGATCTACAACATGAATACATAAAAACTCAATAAAGAGAATATTTTATAAACATGTTATTTCTTGAGTTAATCAGTAAATCAATCCGATTAAGGCTAAATTTACATCTTCATCCTATAAAAATAAAATTATTAAAAAACTAATTAATTTAAAGCAAAAACGAGTAGACTACCTCATAATTATGGGTGAAATATATCAATACCAATCACGGATAAGTGTGTAAAACTAACACTTATCAACCTTTTCCTTTCTTCGGACATGCTGAGGCCTAGTGTCCTTCCTCACGGCAGAAGTAGCATCGATTCTGTCCAAGCATACAGGTACCTTTATGTCCTTTGCCACAAGTAGCACATGTAGGTTTATCGGACTGGGGTTTCGCCCCTGAAAATCCAGTCTTAGTATTCTTCTTACTACCACTTGCTTGATCGTGCCACTTGTGCTTGTTATTAGCTGCGACTGGTGGTGCTCTTGCCTTTTCCACATCCAAACTGACAGATATGTCCTTGGCCGTGGCAACCGCTTCATTGTAGGTCAAACGCCCGTGACCAGCCAAGTGATGACGAATCTGGTCACGCAGTCCGTCTCGAAACTTCTGAGACTTCATGTCATCCGTCTCGACCATGTGAGGAGCAAAACGGCACATGTGGTTGAACTTGCGCTCATAGTCGGTGACCGACATTCCTCCTTGGGTTAAATCAAGGAATTCCTTTTGCATCTTGGTTTTTTACACTCTCGGGTAGTACTTTTCCATAACTGTTTCCTTGGATTGGTCCCAAGTAAACGCATCCTTCTCGTCTTGGGTTTTGAGTCTCCACACTCCAATCCACCATGTCCTAGCGTCCTCCTTGAGCTGGAACACGGCACATGACACCTTCTGAGCATCAGTGCATGCCATGTAGTCGAAGATGCTTTCTAGGTTCAACAACTACTCTTCTATTACTGCTGGTCCCTCGCGACCAAGAAAGACGGGCGGCTTGAAATGATTGAACCGCTTGATGACTTGAGCTTGAGCTTGCTCAGGATTGTTAGGCGGTAAAATGATCGCGCCTTGAAGCAATGTGGCCAATCCAGCCAAATGCTGATCTTGGGTGGGTTGAGCGTTGCAGTTTCCATGGTTAGACATGAGTCTTCCAACGAGTTGTAAAACCCATTAGTCGACACAGTGCGAGAAATAAAGAATAAGAAGATACCGGTAATACGCATATAATAGTCACAACGCATAAAAATATAAATATAATAGAATAACTGACATTCATTATATATATATATATAATATGATTCAAAAAAAAAGAAACTAGAAACATCCACCGGAAATCTCAACATAATAGCTATATAATAAAATAAACTAAGCCTACGAATATTCCTCATCGTCACTGCAAATAATTTCTATAACAGGAATAGGGGGTGGCGGCTCAATCTACGAAATAACGTCTTCATTGGACTCAACGTCTGCCATGAAGACATCCTTCATATTCTCTGCGAGGTCTTCCTTTGAGCTCTCATCAGGAATTTCCTCTGGATCTTCCTCGGGATCCTCTTTGGGATCTTCTTCGGAGTCTTCTTCAGGATCCTCCTCAGGGGCTTCTTCGGGATCCTCTTCTGGGTCTTCTTCGGGATCCTCTTCTGGGTCTTCTTCATCCGTAGAGTCGGAACTCCAATTTGCAGCTGGTATCACATCTCGAGCGTACATGTCCAATAAACGTCTGGGTATAAACTGGAAATCATCAATAGTCTCCCGACCTTCTGGTGTTCTCTTTATGGACTCTTGCCGAAGCCGAAAAATACATTAACTCCAATCATCGGGTAGCTTTAGCATTAGTTGGTTCAGCTGTTGCGTGACAGAGCCTTATTTCCCAGACTGCAAACACTTGTTCAGCCTGTTGATGACATAGTGCAGTGCATTTTCGGGTAAACTCGGATCATCCCACCAATCCTTGAGTGCCAGAAGACGTAGGTCAAACATTGCAGGAATCCTTTTACGTGGTGTCATCCTAGGTTTGGCCATTCAAACAGTTCGTACTTACATATACAACCATGTAAATAAAATAAAATGATATATGCATGAATAATGATTGAAATTCGGTACCTTGGACGGAGTGATGAAGTGGCGAAGTTGAGAGCATATGATACTTTTATATTTTAGTGAGTCTACAGAAAGGTAAAACCCTCTGTGATACCACTATGTAACGCCCCGACTTTCATGGATAATTATAGGGGAAATTAAGTAAAAAGGGTAAATTTTGACGGAAAATGAATTCTTTGGAGAATATTAAAATTCTCGCCTACAAAGTCGAGTTGCTACGCTAACTAAAATAAATACCTATTAATTAAGGCAATAACACGTCATAGATAAGAGATAATAATTGCGGCGGAAGAAAAATTTATAAATTATTATTTTTTATCAAGAGTTTCCCCAAATAATCTTTCAAAAACATGAGACGTAAGGAAAACATCATTTTAATAAATATCATCATATGCCCTCTCGGCTCGCTCCTTCGTCCATCCGGCTTGGTTTAACCTGCAAGATCTATATAGGTGGGGGTGAGCTTCCTTCAGCTCGTGGAAATCACACATATCACAGTAATATACAATCTTATGGAAAGAATTTAAATGATTATTCTATCAGTAATATTTTCCTCAACATGAATATATACACACAATACCACATATAACATGAATCGAGCATACATGTGAATATTGAGGTTGTGCAGGTGTCCCCACACAACATATATCTTAAGATAGCCTCTTTACACGTATACAGGTGAGCCTGATTTACAACATGTATCCTCAATTTTAAACATAAATAGAATATCACATAGCAATCCAATTAAATCAATTAAAGTGATAGTGAAAATTCCCACCTGAATAAATGATGCTGCTTGAACTTGAATGTGAAGATGCTTGACTCACAGTCCTAAGCCCGTAAATCCTTGTTAATGTCAACATATAATAATAATTTAATCATTATAAAATATTATGATATAATGGCTGAAAATAAAAATATTTGCATAAAATTGAACTAATTATTAATATTAATTTTAGAGTTAACATTATTAAGGGCTGAGTCAAAATAGGGCTGAATTGAATATTATAAGTTATCTGGGGTCAAATCAGAATAATTAAGAGGTGTATGGGGTTAAATTCGAAGTATCCAGGAAGCCTGGGGCCCAAATGAATAACCCTACAAAATCGCGGGTATAAAAACCCTTTCTGCACTGAGGTCGGCCGACAGACAATTCTCACCTCTTTCTTCTCATCTCTCTCTCTCTCTCTCTCTCTCTCTCTCTTCAATATGCCTCACCCTCTCTCTAGAAGTTGTAGAGAAAATCACACTCTCACATAGTAACACACATATATGTATATAGCCCTCCGGTTTCGCACAACTCCGGCCAACTGTAGGGATGAGGCGAAGTGATCGCGGCGGTTTCCCGTTGGAGCGAAGGCGGTCCGAGTAAGTACTGGACTCACAGCGAGCCGACCGAGGAAATTCTGATTCGCATCTCCGGTGGTGCGGTGGTTTCCGGCTCGGCGAAGCGACGACGGCTGGTTCTGGATTTCAGGTAAGTTCAATTCTATTGTAGTTTCGACGGGCTCGAAGAATTTGGAAGGGGCTGAAGGGTTCATGCTCGATTGTAGTAGGTTCGTGCCGATGGGTGAATTGTGTTCCGATTCGGGTTTGGGAAATTTTTTTTGTTGGGTTCTTAAGTTCAATCTAAGACTGGAAAAATAGTCTTAATGCAGTTGAATTCAAATCGGGTTTATGCTTGAATTGAAGTTCTTCTGAGAATTAAGGTGATTGATTTGATGAACTAGGTTAGGTTTGGGTTTACAGTGTTTTGATTGTTGATTTTTGGTTCTAGTGCTTAAGATAAAAACGTACAGAATAACAATCGGCTATAATTTGCAGAATGAGAAGGAAACTGGATCTTAAATTCTTACCTTTGTTGGAGTGAAGAAACATTGCGAAGGTGAAGTACAGATCCAAGAGTTGCAAGTGCGACGAGCGGTAGAAAAGTTGCTGGAGAATTAAGCGGAAAGAAGAACTAGACGATCGATCCGAATTTGATATATTGATACGAGAGAAGGGAGTTACTGGAGCAATCATCCGTGAAGAAGAACTCTATATTTTATTTGTGTGTTTGTTCTGCCATGAATGTGTATTTGGTGGAAAGTGAATTATTGTGATGAGAATTGTATTTATAAATATAGGTTTTAAAGTGTTTTGATTGAACTAGAATTGTGTTAGGATAAACATCGAGGAGTTTTGATGAAGTGAAGAACTGTTGAGGGGGAACGATCTACTGAAAAAAAGAGTTCTTAATTATGGTTAATTAAGTTTAATCATAGTTTGTTAAATTATAACACAAGGTTAAATAAAATTGATATAATAATAATGGTATAATAATAAGTATAAAAGTAGTAATTCGGTAATAATGATAATAATATCGCAAAATGACAATGAAAATAATAACAATATTAGTACTAATAAAATAGTAATAATATTATTAATAATAATGATGATAATATTAATAATAGTAGTGTTAGTATTATGCTTGAATAAATAATAACACTATTATAATAATGACTACCGACAAAATCACTCGGGCTAGAACTTGTGATATGTCGAATTAAATATTCATGATCCTCTAAATGAGATTAAATGAAATGGCTTGTACATAAAGTGGAAATAATTGTACAAGAATTACTCACTCGGTAATATAATGAGACTAAATGAAATGAAATGCATTATTAATATTATTATAAACAATAATATTATTTTATAAAAATAGCGGATATTACATTGACCGAGGGAGTCCTGGGGCATTTGATTAAAGTTAGGAGAAATGGAAGTACAAATACTGCCCTACATCACTTGATTGCCCGTCAGTTGGAGGGTGATCAAATCCCCCAGACGAGTCGTGGTTCCAGGTTTGCGGGAGGACCAGTCGTTTTACGGCCCGTGATTTTGCCATGATCACTGGACTGCACTTTGAAAACTCTACCTTCCATCCATAGGACAACCATCTCCTTCGGTCTAATGGTACTTTCCACAGAATACTCCATGGCAAAAATATTAAGGTTAGTGTTATGGGAAAGAAGTTCAATGCTCGAGATCTTGGTTGAGACATAAGAGATTATATGAAGGTTGCCAATTTGCTGATATACTACTATTTTATCCTGTGCCGTGACGACATGATGGTCGAGACATGGGTCTGGGCATTAGTTGAGGATTTCGAACTGTGGGATATGTTTCCTTGGAGTTCTTATGGCTTTGGGGTTTTGTCTTACCACATAGACAATGTGGCCATGAAGGAGGGACATGAACATAAGGACAATCACTTCTATGGTCCCGTTTGGGCTTTAAAGATATGGTCATACGAGATAATTCCTTCATTGGGAGAATTGTGTGGAATTCGAGATAAATTTGTCTAAGTTCTCCGGTGTTTGACGTGGACTATGAGGAAGATGTTCTGTGATTTCAATCATTTCTTCGACAAAAAGGTACGTAAATTTATAAAAGTATTTTCTTGTGACTTAACTCATTTCTTCAACGTTATGTGATTTTACTCTAATGATATGCTATATATGACTTTTGTTTGCATCACAAAGTACTTCCCTCTTTACCACATCTGGAGGAGGATGAGAATTAGTACTACTACCTGAGTTTTGAGAATGGCTCACCATACGATGTTAAGTTCATAAAGCCTATACGAATAGTTGTGAAGAACAATGAGGATGAGCATGCGCCGAAGAATTTATGAATAGGTTGAAGAAGGCTGCTGGGAAAATAATTACACATGAGTCGGCACATAAAGTGCGAAAGCCACCCCCGACAGAGTACCCCACCAGTAGATGGTATAGAGATATCTGATTGGGAGAGGCAGTCAGATTGGGTGTGTTGTATCCACGGACTTCCTTGTCAAGACCACACCCAGTACACGAGCATGGATGAGTACTTCGATTCTCGTTTTAAGGCGATCTTGTACGATGAGTCTGAGACAAGATTTATTGCTCGATTTTCTCATCGGGTCCTTTCTAATATCGTGTATTTCTTTGATCTACGCATAGGCGTTCTAGGAGCCTGCTTCACTACTCTGTTGGGATCCATGACAGGTTTCGCGATTGGCCTCGTCATTCTGTATCGATTAGCAGCGCCCAGTGGAGGATTCCTGACCCTCCACGTCACTCAGTCTCTGGTGCAGCCCACAATCACCATTCTCAGAGTCAGCCTAGTCACTATTCTCAGATTCAGCACAGTCATCATTCTCAGATTCAACATTATTTTGAACGGATTGAGCAACCTCTTTAGCCGACTTTGCGGTTTTCAGGATTGTGATAATCAGTACCAGCTATTTGATGAGCCGTTTCAGCAGTATGGTATGATGTTCGATGTGTTTCAGGACAAGCATCATTATAATACGATGTTTCCCATCCAGAGTAGTAGTTCTCAGCAGCAGCCTGTATTTCAGATCGAGTAAGTCAGTTATTTAGTTTGAGCATCCGATTGTACGGGGTCTCTGATCGTTATAGTTGTGAGAGGGATGATGAGGGTGATGAAGTTGGTGAGAATGCCGGGCTGCAGCAGTTGGGTGAGCATAGTCTTCCACTGTGATTGAGTCGACCCTCTACTGCTCTTCGAGAGCCTTTTGTGGTGGTGCCTAATAGTAAGGCTCTGAAGAAGTTGTACATATAGTTCAGGGAGCAGCCACGTGATTATATCGTGCGGTGTTTGGGGCATGTTCTCACCCAGGCATTATTTGACCGCATAGAGTCATGCCGTGATGACTTTGATGCCGAGGTGATAGATTTTTATATGCTTACCACTCGAGCGAGGCTTCGTAGGGGAGTTTGCAGTGTTGGTGTCAGTAGAGTTGGCACTGTACTTGTCGGCTCCCAATTTTACATAAGTTCTATGAATTACTCATATGTATATCATTGGTGTGATGTGGAAGTTCTTTTTTTTATTTTGTGGTTTGGCTTTTTGTAGTTAATTATGCCAACGAGATTGCAAAAATTCATCCGGATGATCCACTCAGTATCAAGGTGACAAGGAAGCCGGTTTACAAGGGTTGGAAAATGCTTAAATCCATCGGGGACTTCATGACAGGTCTTGATACACCAAATGCAGTTCGATGGTCAAATTGCGACGAAGTAAGTTTGAAATTGATATTTATAAATGATTCGCTATGTTTGATGTGATGATCTTATATATTTACATATTTGGTTTCAAGAGATCTTTGCCATTTGTTGCCTCGACCATAGCTACTGGGTGACTATCAAGATTAACATCATAACATGGACCGTGGACTTATACGATTCCTTGTCACATCAACACCATGATGGTTGATACCGATTCAACCAACTGCGACCAATTAATCGTCTGATGCATTGTGTGCTAGCTCAATCTGGGTACTGGCTGAACAACCAATCGAAAAAAGTATGACACGAAGATGAGTTTCAAAATTATGCCACAAGAACGACAGTTCATGCAAACCGAAAATCACACTTCTGGCCCCTTCGCTTGCATGTACTTGGATCGACTCATCTCTGCAAACCCAGCAGGGAGGCACCAAATCAAGGAAATGACTGAGAAATATATTAAGAAAGATCGATATGGTTTAGCTGCTAAGATCTTTATGTTGCCGTTGTACGTAGTGTAGGATAATGTATTTTTGATACTGATGAGTATTTATTTTAATTTTAATTCATATATATTTTGGCAATATTGATGTGTTGTGTTGGTAAATCTGGAAAAAAACTGGTTAATGATGCAATTGGTAAATCGAGACCAACTCTATGCTGCACACGATGGATGCACATGATAGTGACCATCGTGTGTTACCATCGTGTCCTACCCACGGTCACGGGCCACTGCTGTCGTGTGCCCACGATGGTCATCCCCATCTTGTGCACGACCGTGTGCCCCATCATGTGCACATGATCTTTTGGTTTATTTGCCAATTTGATTTAATGTGTTATCTATATGGATGTTTTGTGTTTCTAAAATTGTTTGTTCAAACATTAATTACTACATAACGTCTTATGCAAACTCGTATTTGTTATTTCGTGTAATTCATTATCATATGAGCTATTTCATACAGAGGATAAACTTACATGTACGAACTTATACATTGAGAATATATATACTGCACATGATATGCAATAGATTATGTTAATTTAGTCTATAACTTTATAAATAAGTATATTGTTAACAGATACTCATTAATATATAAGTAACAACACGTAAATTGGCGAGTTATTTTAGAAATTAGTGAAAAATATTGATGTTCTTGCGCACACGATGGCTAGTCCCATCGTGGGTGCGATCGCGTGCCCCATCGTATGCACATGTACTTTTTTTTGCCAATCTGATTTAATGTGTTATATATATATATGGATGTTTTGTGATTCTAAAATTGCTTGTTCAAACATTAATTACTACATAACATCTTACGAAAACTCGTATTTGTTATTTCGTGTAATTCATTAGTATATGAGCTATTTCATAGAGATGACGAACTTATATGTACGAACTTATACATTGAGAACATAGAGACTACACATGAAATGCAATATATTATATTAATTCAGTCTATAACTTTATAAATAAGTATATTGTTAATAAATACTTGTTAATATGTAAGTAACAACACGTAAACGGGCGAGTTATTCTAGAAATTAGTGAAAAATGTTGATGTTCTTGTGCACACGAAGGCTAGTCCCATCATGGGCACGATCGTTTGCCCCATTGTGTGCACATGAACTGATGTGAATCAAGAAGCAGTCAGTCAGAAGAAGAACTATACATTCCTGTGGGACCAATAACAAGATCACGAGCAAATGCGATAAAGAACTCATTAACAATGCTCGTGCAAAATCATTTCAATCAGACCGGTGACCATAAATATAATAACATATTTATTTGTGTTATTGAAGCCGTCACATGTTAGATCAAGAGTGTTGATGTCATCATTCCAAGCAATAAGCCTAACTGAAGCAGCTTTCGTATTTCACATGTATCTCCTACATACAGTGTCCAATTAAGCTCATATTTATACCATCGGAAAGCTGAGAGAAAGTCCTAAATTTTTATGTTCATCATGACATCAAAATCAGATATTTCAGTTGTGAAAATGTGATACAATTGAAAGCAGGCGTTGGAAATTTCAGATACAATACACCTTCGTATTTTTGTCACAACTTTCGCGTTCGATGTCCGATTGAGACAATTCTGGTGGATTTGGAAAGCTAAGAGGCAGTACTACAATTATCTACAAGACATCAAGACCAAAATCCGATGTTTAGGATATGTTATGCTACTAAAATGACAACAGCATATTTTTCTTTAACTTTGATTTCTTATTTTCAAAACATAAGTCTTGGTCCTTGATTTTTGTCCCCTAAAAATGTATTGACTCCTTAACTTATGGGTTGATTAGTCATTGATCAGATTTTAGAAGTTTTGAATGTTGAATTTATAATTTCTTAGTCTTTATTTTATATTTTTATATTGTAATAGTTGTAGGAATTTTGGCTATAAATAGCCCTCATTTTTATTTGTAAGGAGACCTTGAAATTTATCAAAATTGTGAGTGTTTGTGTTAACAAACTTTCTTCTTATTTTGTTAAGTGTGTCTCCAAAATATAAATCGTGATTTCAATTCACTTATCGAGGCGTTAGAAACCTCGTGGCGTGTTTGAATCGCACCTTCCAGTTTGCTACGGCGCGTCACGTAGAGGGCTTGAAGTAAAACAATCATTTGCTTAATATTGGAACGATCTTGGGAACTAAAATCATACTAGCGATAGCGGTTACCACGGCACGTCGTGCGGGGGTCGCATCAGTTGGCTTCAGAGCTCGATTTTTTCCATTACTAAGTGGTATCTATTTTCCTTCATTTTCATAATCTTCTTATCTTACCATCCTATCATTTCTTTCTATCTTCTAAACCTTCCGTCTTCTTAATATATATAAAAAAAATCACGATGATCGGTTCTACCATCACAGTGATCACAAATATATATATATATATATATATATATATATAATATTTGATATAAATCATCAAGTGTAAGCCAAGGGAATTATAATCCTTAGCATTTTGAATATAAAAAAAAAGTATACAAAAAAAAGGTATACAAAAAAAAGTTATAAAAAAAAAGTATACAAAAAAAGGTATACAAAAAAAAAGTTATAAAAAAAGTATACAAAAAAAATATTAAAAAAAAAGTATACAAAAAAAAGTATACAAAAAAAAATAAGAGTATACAAAAAAAAATACTTATATATAAATATACCTATTTATCACGATGGTCGGTTCTACCACCATAGTGAATATATATACATATACATATCTATCACGAAGGTCTGTTCTACCACCACAGTGAATATATATATATACACATATACATATCTATCACGAAGGTCGGTTCTACCACCACAGTGAAATATAAAATAAATATAAAGCTGAAGTGTGTAACACCCCCAATCCACTCAGGGATATTACACGCCGTAGACCCTCTCCTCGAGGATCTACCAGGCTGGTAACAACGTTTAATATCTCGACAATGCCTTCAAGGCTACAATGACTCAGTAGACCGATTTGGTCTTTCCACAAATACATACAACTCAAATACAACTCATGCCCACGCAGGGGACAAAATACAACTACACCCGTACAACGGGAACAATACAAAGAATGAAAATAAAGTACAACCGAACCAACACACGATGTACGGTTCCTCAAGTGATTAGTATCGATCATCTTTCATCATCCTTCGTGCCGACTCGTGTTATGCTCCAAAACCCGAATGCAAAACAGACATCCACCCCCGAATACTCGGGGTTAGCAAAACTCCACTGTTTTGCTAGTGCAAGAACAAAGTGCAAATACGAGCCATACAATTCACATTCCACGAATAACAATAACCGAGGATCCTCAAAGATCCAAACGAAACGAAAAGTACTTCCCGAGGCAAGGGTTTGAGAAAACATTTCAAAATCGAAATATCATAAATCAATGGAAGTAATTTATAAAATGATTTAGAATGCCATCGAGAGTTTTAATAGAAAACAATTTAGGATTATCAAATCCTACTTTTCGAAAACCAAAAGACAAAAGGGGTCACCGCCCCAAAGGTTTACCTTCTGAAAAATGACATTAACCAAACCATTGGGATTTTAGCCCCAAATCCGTAAAACGACTTTTATAAAACCATTGGGATTTTAGCCCCAAATCTCATCAACTCACAGTACACAAGAACGTCAACAAGGTTCGTCTCCCAACACCAAAATCCACAAATAAAGGATTTAAAACAAACAACAAAATACTCTTGTGCCATCCTAGCCAAGTAGGCCAAACGAACAACTTACCTCTTACACACTTAGTCAATGCATGCAATCATGAAAACCGTTCGAAAGCACTCATTTCCGGAAATGCCAATATCAAAATCACATTTGAAAAATGCACCACAATTAACCGTCGATCCACGTCTCTGTGGACCCCTACCGAGACCCCGTCGGATCTAACCCGTAGTGGTTAAAAGCAAGCTCGTCGATCCACATCTCTGTGGACCCCTACCGAGACCCCGTCGGATCTAACCCGTAGTGAGCATACACACACACACGTTACTCATGCAATACTAATATGCTAAGAATGTAAGTTCATTAAGAATACTCACTAGAGATGGCCATTAACTCGACACCATTATCAAACTCTTCAAAACACAATAACAAGATTAAATACGGAATACACGATTCCATAAATTTAAACAATAGGAGTATCATCATCAAATCCTTCAACATTCAAAATAATCAAATCATAATAAATTCCCAAAACACACCGTTCACAAAACACACGCGTTTTGAAAGAGAGCCTTTAACGAGGCCAAACCGAAATCCTTTGAAAATTCATTTCAAATAACCAAACAAACACATCAAGACGACCACCGATCATCATATCCATAAAACGAGAAAAGTATGGGCAAGGTACTTGCCTCGAATAAGAACAACGCGGAGAATCGACCGAAGTAGGTTGGCCCGAACCGACTACGAACCCGCCGACTCCACCGAACGCCAACTCACGTTCATAAACTACGAAGGACAAATAATAACAATGAAATGAATTCCATAACACGACTCAAAGCCGTTGAATTCAAAGAACGAATGACGAAAGTTCACGGATTTCCCCAAAACGCCAAGAACACGATTCGCTCCACAAACCCGAAAACGGAATTCCAAGTTGAAATATGGATATAAAATCCATAGAATACGTTTAACAACATCATTTAACCATAATCGATCCATCGAAAACGGATGAAAAACGAGATCGGGGACAAATCCCCCAAAAAGTCAATTCGAAGGAAATCAAGAAATATACTTCGATTCGACGAAGAACAATGGATTAAATGATGTTAAACACAAGAATACTATCAAGATTAATCATACCCATCATGAATTAGTCAACAACACGGAACGAATCGGACGAAAATGCAAAAATCCCCAAATTCACGAAATTAGGGTTCTAAGAAAGATTACCTTGATTCGCTGAATCAAAGGTTGATAACGGACGATCGATTGATGTTATGAACTCAAGGACTTCATGGATTTGTTGTTAAACAACATGGCTTCGTCGCCCATGGATCGCCACTCACGGATGGAGAAGGAAGGAAATGAAAAACGAAGTGAAATGTGATCGCCACCATATTTATATCAAGCCACTTAGCGTCGCTAGCCTTCCCGGACTAGCGTGCGCTTATCGCCAGATCGGCCGAGTACCTCGGCCAGTGGCCCACACGACCCGGCATCACCGACCAACCCCGCCGGCCGAACTGCCGACCCAACTCCCGCTAGCGTGCGCTACGGCCGGATGCTCGCGCGCTTAGCCGACCTGCCCAGAGCCACCGGATCAATCGCCCGGCCAGTAACGACGCTAGCCGGCCGACAGCTGCGGCGCTTACGCCGCCGACTAGCGCTACGATCGGCGTAGCGCGGCGCTACCCGCCGATCCCGACCGAGTCCAACCTCGAAACCCCATCGCTGTGCCCGAGCAGACGCTTAAAGCCACCGGCAGCGCAGGCGCTACACTGCGGTTAGCGCGCAGCCTCTTCCGGCCAGAAGGCGTGCGCTTACGCCGGTTCTCGCGCACCTGTCGCCGGTGCCCGCAATCGTCCGGCCAATCCCGCCACCGTCCCGGCCATCCGCCACCGCTGTGGCTCGGCGACCCGATTTCCAAAACGTACGGAACGAACACGACGAAAAGTTCGCGGACAACATAAACGACTCGAAATGAAAGCGTAATACCATAATTAGTCATACGCGACCAAGAAACGGGTCGAGACAACAATTACAGATACGGATACCCGTAACTTTCAAGAAATTACAAAATGGCCCAAAACGCCCGGAAAGCACGATTCGTGATCGAATAACCAAACCGAAGTTCACAACACGTCTAACAAAGTTAAAAGGACTTGCGGGAAACTCGAAACAACAGTTTCGGACGAGATTCGCAAGAATCGAACTCAAGTGCGGAAAAGTCGCTAAAAAGCACAGAACTCAACGAAACGACACCGAAACGAACTCGGATGTCAAAAAGTGTAGAATTAATCATTCTCAGAATGACGAAACGGTCATGAGCGAGTCGTCAAAACGGACTCCGACCGAAAAAAGAAATTTACCGAAAATCGAAAATTGCGGATATTACATTCTACCCTCCTTAAAAGAAGTTTCGTCCCGAAACTTAAAACAAGTAGGGAGAAGAAATATTCCGCCAGGAAAACTCAACAAGACACACAAGAATGCGTGACTAACGCCCAACGGCGAAATGTCACAAACAACGCAAAGGAATATACGGCGTGAAAACACGCTCCACGGCGACCAACACAACGTCGCCGTTAGGGATATAATAAAACCAACAAGTGACAAGAGTCATCAAACGGATAGTATATTCAAGTCAATTATCCGACAATCACAAAACACAACGAACGAAAACCAATATGATTGACCAACCCAACGGTACATCAATCAAAATGCGAGTCAACCGCTGAACAAACACGGAATCCCATCGCCTAAGGGCTGGAAGATCGAAAACGAAACTAATTTCCCGAACTGAAGGGAATTACGAAGGAGCCTGAATGTTCGCCAATCGCGGAACGAGGTCAATAAAAACCGAACAATCAAACGATCAAACCACAACGATCGAGACAACAAAAATCGAAGAATCATGTTCGAATCACAAAGAACAATAAAGTTCAAACAACAACTCCCAGGATGATCTGGTGAGAACTACAAGACATGCATTGCCGAAGATCCACAGGAAAGGGGATAGCGATTGGAAAGTCACAACGACAAACGAGTTATTCCAAAACAATACCACACTCGTTCGATAAACAAAAACAAGGGGCAGGACAAGCTCAGAAATGTCAACGAACATAAATGAGTCGACAGAGTCGAAAACATAAGAGTTCCAAATCCGATCCACTTCGAATAAAAGAACTAATAGAACCAGATGATGTCACTCCCGAACAAGGTTCACAAGAATCGAATCAACCCGAAAAAGTAACATCGATAACTGCATCGACCCACAACAAGATCACACTGCTCGTGACGATGAAATCGAAATACGTAACAAGTTCATAAAGTGCCAACGAACATGAGCGAATCGATAGACTGGAGAAAGAGAAAATACGAAGTCAAAATAGTACGGGCATTACCCCGACCTCGTCCACGAAATTCACAAAACGGAGCAAGGTAACAAGACATTAAACAATCGACGCATAACGGAACCATCACCGATGCACACGGTCATACCAAACCAAGCTCGAACAGCTCGCACATGCGCGACAACGCAGAATCACTACGAGGCGATAATATTCAACACCAACATCCCGCCTCTCACAAATGACACAACAGATGTGTGGAAAACGACTCAACGCTCACACCGCCAATTCGGTCATACTGGAGAAAGTATCAAAATGACAATGCGAACATCACACATACATACCCAAATTTCTCAAACGGAATGGATAGGTTTTAAAAACGAAAACCTCATTTTGAAAATAATTTAGAAGAACACCGATTGATCTTGAGTATCATCTTTCAAAAAAAAAAGTACAAACGTGAAACATTGTTATCGAGACATTGGAGAACTATTTCGCATTTGATAAAAAAATGAGGACACTTTCTCTTAGTGAAAACTTTCAAAATATTCGACCCTCGGGTCTAAATAAAAGTGTTGAAAATATCTCAAAACATTTTGGTCCTCGAGGTAGAAAAATTTTGAAATATATTGTGGCATCTAGGATGTACCACAAGAAAATAACTCATTTGAAAAGTATGTCTCGATATTTGTTTTCCAAGATACTCAAGGTTTTCAAAAATCCAATAGGCCAGAATGCCCAAAACTCACACATATCGACGTTCACTAAAACAACTCCTAGCACACGCATCAAAACGTTTAAAATCAAGACAATACATGTCTTTAAACGGAAATAAACGATAAAATGCCACATTCGTAACAAAACCACCGATAAAATACCCTCCCGCAGACCGCTAGTGAACAAGTCGAACGCGTATAAGCACAAAGCTTCCACAATAGAACTTGTAAACGTGCAAATCGATTCGAAAATCATCAACAACGGACAAAAACAACAATAAAAAGACATCACAACGATTTACACTCCTCGTATAAATCAAATACGAGAGTCGACTAAATACATATCGTGAAATCAAAATTCACATAAGGATTCCATCACTTAACAAATAATCATAAAAATAGCTCGTGTCACACGAGGCACAACACAAAGAAGGGAGACTTACTTCCACAGGTCGCACGAAGATGATGATCGCCCCACGATACTAATCACGACCAACAAACTCAAACGACGCGTCATGACACGACTCGGCCGATAAAATCCGACGAAACAAGACTCAAACAACACGACTTGACCCGACACCTAGGTTTCCTCAACCTAAGCTCGATACCATTTATGTAACACCCCAATCCACTCGTGGATATTACACGCCGTAGACCCTCTCCTCGAGGATCTACCAGGCTGGTAACAACGTTTAACATCTCGACAATGCCTTCAAGGCTACAATGACTCAGTAGACCGATTTGGTCTTTCTACAAATACATACAACTCAAATACAACTCATGCCCACGCAGAGGACAAAATACAACTACACCCGTACAACGGGAACAATACAAAGAAATGAAAATAAAGTACAACTGAACCAACACACGATGTACGGTTCCTCATGTGATTAGTATCGATCATCTTTCATCATCCTTCGTGTCGACCCTGTGTTATGCTCCAAAACCTGAATGCAAAAACAGACATCCACCCCCCGAATACTCGGGGGTTAGCAAAACTCCACTGTTTTGCTAGTGCAAGAACAAAGTGCAAATACGAGCCATACAATTCACATTCCACGAATAACAATAACCGAGGATCCTCAAAGATCCAAACGAAACGAAAAGTACTTCCCGAGGCAAGGGTTTGAGAAAACATTTCAAAATCGAAATATCATAAATCAATGGAAATAATTTATAAAATGATTTAGAATGCCATCGAGAGTTTTAATAGAAAACAATTTAGGATTATCAAATCCTACTTTTCAAAAACCAAAAGACAAAAGGGGTCACCGCCCCAAAGGTTTACCTTCTGAAAAATGACATTAACCAAACCATTGGGATTTTAGCCCCAAATCCGTAAAACGACTTTTATAAAACCATTGGGATTTTAGCCCCAAATCTCATCAACTCACAGTACACAAGAACGTCAACAAGGTTCGTCTCCCAACACCAAAATCCACAAATAAAGGATTTAAAACAAACAACAAAATACTCTTGTGCCATCCTAGCCAAGTAGGCCAAACGAACAACTTACCTCTTACACACTTAGTCAATGCATGCAATCATGAAAACCGTTCGAAAGCACTCATTTCCGGAAATGCCAATATCAAAATCACATTTGAAAAATGCACCACAATTAACCGTCGATCCACGTCTCTGTGGACCCCTACCGAGACCCCGTCGGATCTAACCCGTAGTGGTTAAAAGCAAGCTCGTCGATCCACGTCTCTGTGGACCCCTACCGAGACCCCGTCGGATCTAACCCGTAGTGAGCATACACACACACGTTACTCATGCAATACTAATATGCTAAGAATGTAAGTTCATTAAGAATACTCACTAGAGATGGCCATTAACTCGACACCATTATCAAACTCTTCAAAACACAATAACAAGATTAAATACGGAATACACGATTCCATAACTTTAAACAATAGGAGTATCATCATCAAATCCTTCAACGTTCAAAATAATCAAATCATAATAAATTCCCAAAACACACCGTTCACAAAACACACGCGTTTTGAAAGAGAGCCTTTAACGAGGCTAAACCGAAATCCTTTGAAAATTCATTTCAAATAACCAAACAAACACATCAAGACGACCACCGATCATCATATCCATAAAACGAGAAAAGTATGGGCAAGGTACTTGCCTCGAATAAGAACAACGCGGAGAATCGACCGAAGTAGGTTGGCCCGAACCGACTACGAACCCGCCGACTCCACCGAACGCCAACTCACGTTCATAAACTACGAAGGACAAATAATAACAATGAAATGAATTCCATAACACGACTCAAAGCCGTTGAATTCAAAGAACGAATGACGAAAGTTCACTGATTTCCCCAAAACGGCCAAGAACACGATTCGCTCCACAAACCCGAAAACGGAATTCCAAGTTGAAATATGGATATACAATCCATAGAATATGTTTAACAACATCATTTAACCATAATCGATCCATCAAAACGGATGAAAACGAGATCGGGACAAATCCCCAAAAAGTCAATTCAAGGAAATCAAGAAATATACTTCGATTCGACGAATAAAAATGGATTAAATGATGTTAAACACAAGAATACTATCAAGATTAATCATACCCATCATGAATTAGTCAACAACACGGAACGAATCGGATTTAAAATGCAAAAATCCCCAAATTCACGAAATTAGGGTTCTAAGGAAGATTACCTTGATTCGCCGAATCAAAGGTTGATAACGATTTATCGATTGATGTTATGAACTCAAGGACTTCATGGATTTGTTGTTAAACAACATGGCTTCGTCGCCCATGGATCGCCACTCGCGGATGGAGAAGGAAGGAAATGAAAACGGTGAAATGTGATCGCCAACCATATTTATATCGCTACCTAGCGTGCGCTAGCCTTCCGGACTAGCGTGCGCTTATCGGCCAGACGCCGAGTACCTCGGCCAGGCCCACACGACCCGGCATCACCGACCAACCCCGCCGGCCGAACCTATCGACCTAACTCCCGCTAGCGTGCGCTACGGCCGGATGCGCGCTAGCCGACCCGCCCAAGAGCCATCCGGATCGAATCGCCTGCCAGTAACGACGCTAGCCGGCCGACAGCTGCGGCGCTTATGCGCCGCCGACTAGCGCGCTACGCCGGCGTAGCGTGCGCTACCCGCCGATCCCGACCGAGTCCGTAACCTCGAAACCCCATCGCCTGTGCCCGAGCAACAGACGCTAGCCACCCGGCACAGGCGCTTACACTCCGCGGTTAGCGCGCGCAGCCTCTTCCGGCCAGAAGGCGCTTACGCCGGTTCTCGCCGCACCTGGCCCGGCCGGTGCCCGCAATCGTCCGGCCAATCCCGCCACCGTCCGGCCAGTCCCGCCACCGCCAGGGCTCGACGACCCGATTTCCGAAAACGTACGGAACGAACATGACGAAAAGTTCGCGGACAACATAAACGACTCGAAATGAAAGCGTAATACCATAATTAGTCATACGCGACCAAGAAACGGGTCGAGACAACAATTACAGATACGGATACCCGTAACTTTCAAGAAATTACAAAATGGCCCAAAACGCCCGGAAATCACGATACGTGATCGAATAACCAAACCGAAGTTCACAACACGTCTAACAAAGTTAAACGGACTTGCGGGAAACTCGAAACAACAGTTTCGGACGAGATTCGCAAGAATCGAACTCAAGTGCGGAAAAGTCGCTAAAAAGCACAGAACTCAACGAAACGACACCGAAACGAACTCGGATGTCAAAAAGTATAGAATTAATCATTCTCAGAATGACGAAATGGTCATGAGCGAGTCGTCAAAACGGACTCCGACCGAAAAAAGAAATTTACCGAAAATCGAAAATTGCGGATATTACAAAGTGCGGATTACCGCCCCTATAAAATTAAATACTTGTCACAATACTAGTCTATATAATCACCTTGTGAGTTGTGGGACATTTATATAAAGCCGAGTGATAAAAGACAAGAACCGTGCAAAAAAAAACTAAAAGAGTGATACACGAGCGTTGAGTGACAGAGCGATATACGTGAGGATCTTGTGAGGATTAATTTGTGCGTGTGTAAAAAAAAGAGAAAAATAAGGAAAAAAAGGCAAAAAAAAAAGGCAAAAAAAAAAAAAGAAAGGCAAAAAAAAGAAGCAAAAAAAAAAAGTCAAAATCCGATATTGAGAAAAATGAAGGAAACGAAGCCCTTGAGGACATACAAGAAATGCTCACTCAATTAATTAGAAGACAAGATCGACAAGAAGAAGTGATCAAAATTTTACAAAAAAATAAAGAGGACGAGCATCACCGTCGAAGATGGAATCCGAGTCCCATCTAATATAGAGAGTATGAGGATGAAACATTCTCCGGGGATGAAACTTACCAAAATCGAGGAGGAAGTGGTCGAGGAGGTCGGAGAGAACAAGGTAGACGGTATGACAAGGAAGGACGAAATGAGGAAGACTGAGCCTTCGAAGGGCGGAGCGATCCCGACACATACCTTGACTGGGAGAGGAAGTTGGAAACTATATTTGACTGCCACAACTATGCTGTACTAAGAAAATGAGGTTAGCAATAACCGAATTTTCCGAATATGCCAGCATTTGATGGGACCAACTTGTGATGGATAGAAGGAGGAATGGAGAGAGGCCAATTAATAGTTGGGAGGAATTAAAGATTGTAATGCGTAGAAGATTTATTCCTAATTATTATCATAAGGAACTATTTTATCGCATTCAATCCTTAAAACAAGGTCCAAGGAGCATCGAAGATTTTCAAAAGGAAATGGAGATGTTAATGATCCGTGGCGATGTGAGGGAGTCGAGGGAGGCCACAATGGCGAGATTTCTACATGGCATGAGGGCGGAGATCTCTAAAGAAGCTGATAAACAACATTATGTTGAGTTCGAGGACATGGTATATGCAGCGATCAAAATTGAGAGGAACTTGCGAAGGGGAGGCAACAATACTTACTCCACGGGGTACACAACTCTTTGGAAGCCTCAAACAGGAAATCGAGACGTATCCAAGGGTAGTTTTGATAAAAGCACCATGAAGGGGAAGTTTGAGGTGGGGAGTGCTAGTCGAACAAAACCCGAAATCAAATCTACATCCGTAGAAAATACAAACACGAGAAACAGGGACATCGATGCCACGGGCGAGGACACATTGCATCACAATGCACTAATAAACGAGCAATGATACTTAGGGAGGACGGAGAATATGAAACAGATGATGAAGATGAGGAAGAAGGGAAAGAAGCAAGTGATGAAGGGGAGCTAGAATTCGCACCCGCACTTGTCATTAGGAGGGTGTTGAATGTGAAGGCAAATGAGGAAGATAGCAACGATAACGAACAACGAGAAAATCTTTTTCACACTAGATGTTTTGTGAAAAATAAAAATTGTAGTGTGATAAATGATAACGGAAGTTGCACCAATGTGGCTAGTGCGATGCTAGTCGAGGGGTTAGAATTACCAACAAGGCGACATCCTAAGCCTTATAGACTTCATTGGCTAAACGATTGCGGAGAGGTTCGGGTGAATAAACAGGTACTCATAACCATCACAATTGGAAAATACCATGATGATATCCTATGTGACGTTGTACCAATGCACGCTTGCCATATTTTGTTGGGGAGACCATGGCATTACGATCGAGATGCCCAACTTAGCGGGAAGACGAATCGTTACTCATTTGAGAAAGATAGGAGGAAAATCACATTAGTTCCCATGACGAAAATACAAGTCCATGGAGATCAAATTCGACTCCAAAAAGAAGTTGAAGAAAAAGAAAAAGAAAAGGAAAAAGAAAAAGAAAACCAAAAAGAAAAAGAAAAAGGAAAAGAAAAAGAGAAAGAAAAAGAAAAACAAAGAGAAAAAGAAATAGAAAAGAAAGAAAAAGAAAAAAATGAAAATTCAAAAAAATGATTATTTATAAGTGCAAAGGAAGTCGTTAAAGAAGTTGAGGAGGGGTAACCCGCATACTTACTTCTTACCAAACGAATTTTCACTCTTGACGATGATAAAAATCGGAATGTTCTGAGCACTATAAAAATTCTATTGCAGGACTTCAATGATATTTTTCCGGATGAGCTACCACCCGTTTTGCCACCAAAAAGAGGGATCGAGCACCAAATCGACTTTGTTCCAGGAGCCGTCATTCCAAACCGACCGGCATACCGAAATTATCCTCAAGAAACTAAGGAGATTCAGCGGCAAGTCGAGGAGTTATTAAGTATTGGGTATATCCGAGAAAGTTCGAGTCCTTGTGCCGTTCCAATAATTGTCGTACCAAAGAAAGACGGGACTTGGAGAATGTGCACCGACTGTAGAGCGGTGAACAATATCACGGTAAAGTATCGACATCCAATTCCAAGGTTAGATGATATGTTAGATGAATTACATGGTTCGCGTGTGTTTAGCAAAATTGATTTAATGAAAGGTTATCACCAAATTCGCATGAAAGAAGGGGATGAATGGAAAATGGCCTTTAAACCTAAATACGAATTATATGAATGGATGGTAATACCTTCTGGTCTTACAAATGCACCGAGCACTTTTATGCGGCTAATGAATCATGTTTTGTGTGCTTATATTGGAAAATTTGTTGTCGTATACTTTGATGATATTCTCATTTATAGCAAGAGTACAGAAGAACACGTTGAACATTTAAGATTGGTTTTAATTACCTTGAGAAATGAACAATTATATGCTAGTCTTAAGAAATGTACTTTTTGCCTGAGTGAGGTTACATTCCTTGGGTATATTGTTAGCATTAACAGCATAAAAGTTGATGAAGAGAAGATAAGGGCCATATGAGAATGGCCTAGACCGACTAATGCAACTGAGGTAAGAAGCTTTCGCGGTTTATCAAGTTTTTATCGATGCTTTGTTAAAGATTTTAGCACGATTGCAGCCCCGGTAAATAAACTTGTAAAGAAACATACTACATTTCATTGGGATGATGATCAAGAAAATGCCTTTAACACATTAAAGGATAAATTATGCACCACACCTGTTTTAGCATTACCAGATTTTTCTAACACTTTTGAAGTTGAGTGTGATGCTTCAGGAGTAGGAATTGGAGCGGTATTAATGCAGGGAAAGAGTCCGATTGCTTACTTTAGCGAGAAACTTGGAGGAGCCATGTTGAACTATCCTACATATGATAAAGAATTGTATGCTTTGGTTAGAGCTTTACATACGTGGCAACACTACTTATGGCCTAAGGAGTTCGTGATTCACATGGATCATGAATCATTGAAGCATCTCAAGGGACAAAATAAGTTGAGTAAAAGACATGCCAAATGGTTAGAGGAGATCGAATCATTTCCTTACATCACCAAGTATAAACAAGGTAAGGAGAACGTCGTTGCCGATGCATTGTCGAGAATATTCGAGGACGAATCCTTTTGAGGATGGGGGGAATGATGTGAATCAAGAAGCAGTCAGTCAGTCAGAAGAAGAACTATAAATTCCTGTGGGACCAATAACGAGATCACGAGCAAATGCGGTAAAGAATTCATTAATAATGCTCGTGCAAAATACTTCAATCAGACCAATGACCATAAATATAATAACATCTTTATTTGTGTTATTAAAGGCGTCACATATTAGATCAAGAGTGTTGATGTCATCATTCCAAGCAATAAGCCTAACTGAAGCAGCTTTCGTAATTCAGATGTATCTCCTACATACAGTGTCCAATTAAGCTCATATTTATACCGTCGAAAATCTAAGATAAAGTCCTAAATTTTTATGTTCATCATGACATCAAAATCAGATATCTTCAGTGGTGAAAATGTGATAAAATTGAAAGCAGGCGTTGGAAATTTCAGATACGATACACCTTTGTATTTTTGTCACAACTTTCGCGTCCGATGTCCGATTGAGACGATTCTGGTGGATTTTGAAATATAAGAGGCAGTACTACAATCATCTAGAAGACATAAAGACCAAAATCCTATGTTTAGGATCTGGTATGCCACTAAAACGACAACAATATATTTTTCTTTAACTTTGATTTCTTATTTTCAAAACATAAGTCTTGGTCCTTGATTTTTGTCTCATAAAAATGTATTGACTCCTTAACTTATGGGTTGATTAGTCATTGATCAGATTTTAGGAGTTTTGAATGTTGAATTTATAATTTCTTAGTCTTTATTTTATATTTTTATATTGTAATAGTTGTAGGAATTTTGGCTATAAATAGCCCTCATTTTCATTTATAAGGAGACCTTGAAATTTATCAAAATTGTGAGTGTTTGTGTTAAGAAACTTTCTTCTTATTTTGTTGAGTGTGTCTCCAAAATATAATTCGTGATTTCAATTCACTTATCGAGGCATTAGAAACCTCATGGCGTGTTTGAATCGCACCTTCCGGTTTGCTACGGCGCGTCACGTAGAGGGCTTGAAGTAAAACAATCATTTGCTTAATATTGGAACGATCTTGGGAACTAAAATCATATTAGCGATAGCGGTTACCACGGCACGTCGTGTGGGGGTCGCATCATGAACTTTTGGTTTTTTTGCCAATTTGATTTAATGTGTTATCTATATAGATGTTTTGTGATTCTAAAATTGCCTGTTCAAACATTAATTACTAAATAACATCTTATACAAACTCGTATTTGTTATTTCGTGTAATTTATTTGTATGAGCTATTTCATACTGATGATGAACTTATATGTACGAACTAGTACATCATGTTATTTCGAGGGCACGATCGTGTGCCTCATAGTGTGCAGACGTGGATACAGTAACATGGTGACACCGTGGACATAGTGACACGTAGTTGCCATTATGGCACAAGATCGCGCCCATCGTGGGTCACCATCGTGTGACTACAGAGGGCAGCATCAAATTTCAGAAAAAATTATGTTTTTTCAATCCACGACACAACTTATAATCAGAGGAAAGCATGTGATTCTTTCTAGATAGTCACAAATATCAAAATACATAAGCAATTTTAAGTTTCGTGGTAGGGACATACCCTTATGTCATGGTCATCATTACAAAAAATGCTACATGTCTTCTTCTGCTGGCGCCTTTGCCTCGTTTGTTTTCCATCCATTTGTTGAGTTTCTTCTGGAGGGATGTTCAAATCCATACCACCTATGAGAATGAATGCTTTACAACATTTTCTATTGTGGTCGGTTCCCTTACACCTACCGCACACCTAAGGTCGTCTACCTGTGGCCAAATTTTCAACAGTGTACCGTGCATGACTCATCCTTGGTCGGCCGACTTGTCGTACCTCCTATGGAGGTAAGAAAACGATGGATGAGATCTCCGGTCGGACATTTCACACATCGGGATGTGGGATATGATTAATATGCTCCTTATAATAAGCATTACCAGTGCCCCTATTATAATAAGCAATTATGTCACACACATAGACAAAAACATTGTATGATGTGCACATTAGAGAAAAATAATTGCCTTATATCGGCAACAACATGACGACATGGAATTTGATCCAAATCAAACTCATAGACAGCAGTAAGCAATTACCAGTGTGCCTATTGCAATAAGCAATTACCAGTGCGTAACGACTAACGAAATCATACACAGACAAACCATTACCAGTGCGCCTATTACAATAAGCAATTATGTCACACACATAGACAAAAACATTGAATGATGTGCACATTAGAGCAAAATAATTACCTTATATTAGCAACAACATGACGACATAGAATTTGATCCAAATCAAACTCTCGACAACATTATGTCCAGATATGAAGGTCGACCTCATAAGAAACTTTGTTTTCTTCGACATTATAAACATGTGGGGTGGTAGCTCGAACCAGTAAGAGTCTGACTGGATTGCATAGAGTTAGAGAGATTTTAAAAAGTGTGCACTGTCAACTCATGGTCTCTTGATGCAGTTTCTCCCTGCTTCTCATCGAACTAATTCTCTAAAATTAGGCGAAATATCTCAAGTAAAGAGCAAACAGGTAAATTCCTCACCCACAACATACGATTATTAAAGCATTCAACAACATTGGTGTAATATCCACAATTTTGATTTCCGTTAATTTTTTTCGGTGGGGGTCCATTTCGACGACTCTCTTATAACCGTTTCATCATTCTGAGAATGATTAATTCTGCACTTTTTGTCATCCCAGTTCGTTTCAGTGTTGTTTTGTTGAATTCCACATTCTTAAGCGGCTTTTCCGCACTTGAGTTCGATTCTTGCGAATCTCGTCCGAAACTGTTGTTTCAAGTTTCTCCGAAGTTCATTTAATGTTATTATTCATGTTACAAGCTTTGGTTTGGTGTTTCGATCGTGTATCGTGTATTTCAGACGTTTAGGGCCGTTTTCGTAATTTCCCAAAGTTTGGGGTAATTACTTCCATTATCGAATTTAGAGCCCTCGAGTGGTCAGAATCGTGTGTTCTCTTAGTGCTTAGATTCGTATTTGCGAGTACTTCGTAACCATATCATCGGATTATATTCAGGTCTGGGTTTCGGGATTTTCCCGACCGTCGGATCGACCGAGTCCTGGCTGGCAAGACCTGATCGAGTAACGGCCGTAATGGTCCGGCAGTTACGGCCGTAAGGCCTGCTACGTACGTAAGCCTTGTCCGGTCACGTACGTAGCGCTGCCGGTAGTGTTGGGCAGAAGACTCGGCCATGGCTGGTTACGGCCGTAAGCCATGGCCGATTACGTACGTAATGCGGCCGGCAGCGGCCTATATAAGGCCCGGCAGACGGGTTTTCTCCCATTTTCTCACTTCGTTTTATTCTCTTCCACGGCCGGGGACTTGTTGGGCGTGGAGGCATGTTGTCATACAATAAATCCATGAAGTCTTTGAGTTCATATCATCGATTATCCATCCTATAACATCCTTTGATCGAGCAAATCAGGTCAGATTTTCTAGAAACCCTAGTTTGGGTAAATTGGGGGTTTTGTTCGTTTTCGTCCGATTTAACCATAATAACTTAGAATTGTGATGGATTGCTGATTATTTAGGTGTATTCTATCATTTCCCTTGTTATTCCATGGTTGGGTTGTGTTGATTCGTCGTTTTGGTCGAGTTCTTAGTCGACGCCTTGAAGGTGTCCGACAAAAGGTCTTAGAAGGGGGATTGGGCATTGTGCGATTATTATCCATCGTACGATTGTTGATTTATCGTTGGTATGACTTAGGGACGAAATTCTTGTGAAGAACTCGAGTCGGTACCTTTCCGTTCGTTGCCTTCTTTGGGGTCCGAGCTTCCCGGTCGAACCGTATTCTTCGGAGTGTTCAGTAGCGGTTATTAAGGCAAGTATTTTACCATACGAATTGTGTCTTGTGAATAGGGACGTCGTGTTATGGTTATGATGAATTGATTTATCTTAGCGAATATGCTTCGTATGAATTGATTATTATGAACGATTGATGGTAACGATAATACCTTCACTTAGTTAACATCGTGGAATTGTGTTGGATCTGCAAATCATCTAAGTTTGTGCTGGGCGTGGTTGGTCATTGTTGAGTTGTTGTGATGATTATGATATTTGTGTTGTTTTGGTTTACATATTTGATTATACATTTCGGTGCGATGTGGAATGGCTTGACATTTGATGATTATGAGTTGTGTCGTGTCGATGTGTGTGTGTGTTCCAGGTAGGGTCTGACGAGGCCTCTGGAGTTCGGTACATGATGTGTACGAACAAGGTGTGTGATCCAGGTAGGGTCTGACGAGGCCGATGGAGTTCGGTACATGATGTGTACGAACAAGGTGTGTGATCCAGGTAGGGTCTGACGAGGCCTCTGGAGTTCGGTACATGATGTGTACGAATGATGTTTGTGGCCGGGTAGGGTCCGTCGAGACCTCTGGAGTTCGTTACATGATGTGTACGAACAGTGCGTGTGGTCCGGGTAAGGTCCGTCGAGACCTCCGGAGTTCAGTACATGATGTGTACGAACAATGATCGTATAACAATGATGGTTTGGATAACATTTTAAATATGGGTATCAGACTCATAATGATATCTTATCTAGTGTGTTTTAAAATGAGAATCAGGCTGAGGCCCTAAAGACTACGAAAAGGTTTTGTAAATTGACACTCGAGGTCCAAAAGAATTTCTACTTCAAAAATCCCCGAGATGATGAGTTCCTTTTCAAATATCTCTCGCTTGAGTTCGAAATTCTAAAACTTCTCGGGAACATTCGATAATTGATTTCCGTATTAAATTCGTAGTTGCTATTTACTTGTTGCATTTCGTATCGTATTATACTTGTACTAGTAAAACAGTGGAGTTTTACTAACCCCCGAGTAATCGGGGGGTGGATGTCTGTTTTGCGTCCAGGTACATGCGAGTTCGAGGCGATCACAGGATTGGCACAAGAGGATGACGAGCTGCGATACTAATCAAGAGTTGAGAGTTGTTTTGATTCTTGTAGTGTTGTCAGAGTTGATTTCAGTCTTCCGCTGTATTGTGTTCGACCCCAGTATGGGTAATGTTGTTTTAGTCAGTTCTGTTGATGGAGTTGTGTGACCTCATCGGTCTGTGTATTCATGTGTAAGTGACCTTAACGGTCTGTATTATTATATTGTTTGACCCTGGCCGGGCAAGCATATGGTTGTTTATGGATGTTTAGCCTGGTAGATCCTTGTAGAAAGGGTCTACGACGTGTAATATTCCCATACGGTTTTAGGGGTGTTACATTTATGGTATCGGAGCTTAGGTTGCGGAAACCTAGGCTGTCGGGTCAAGTCGAGTCGTGATTTGTCGAGTATTGTGAGGTTTTGTCATTCGAGATGTCGGGTGACAAGTTGAGTTGTGCATAGTCACAACGTGTCGGATATGTTGTTGGATCAGATTAGTATCGTGGGCGACCGTCATCTCCGTGCGTCCTGTGGACGTAAGACTCCTCTTTTATGCGAAGTACCCGTGTATCATAATTTTATCTTAGTGAGTTAATTGTGGTGCATAATTTTATTTACACGGTGTTGTGTAATATAGTTGTATATAATACTTGTGACATATAGTATATGTATAAAAACTGGGCGTATTGTTGTTTTACCTTTGAACCACCGTGTGGGGTGGTATGGTGTGAAAAATTGAGAACCTTGATTGGTTTCGAATAAGGTATCGACGATTGAGTTCGTGAAATACTCCGAGGAATGGTTTTGTTGAAACTTGATGCTGTGAGATGTATTCAATTGGATTGGCGATCCTGTTTGCCATTTGGGCATGTAATTTTTAGTTTGATTGATTTTTTTAGATTTTTATGTTTATGCCGCTACGGGTAGGTTTTAGAATGTTTTTCCTGGAGGACTTTACGGGTTTGAACATTTTTGTGGAAATCGTTTGCTATTGTCTAAATAATTTTGATGGTGCGGTTAAAACCACAGTTTATATGGATTTTAAAATCGATTAAATTTTGACAAATTGGTCGTGTATTTTAAATTACACCATCAGACGGTATCTGGAAAATATGTTTTGAAGTACTTCGGACATTGTAAAATACTACCGTTGTTTTTGGTTATGAACGAAAGGATTTTGGAAATTTTTTATTTTGCAAAATGATTTTTTTGGTTTTTCGGAATTTTAAACTTCATATGTTCACCTGTTGGGGCTAAGTGGTTGCGTTAAGTTTGTGCTGTTTTTGTGCTCCCGGAGAATGTTTCAGTGTTTTCTAAATGTTGGGATACGTTGTTAGGTATCGTTCCCTAACTCTCGGAGCCCTGTTGGGGGCTGCTGTGACAACTCTGCAGTCCTGCAGCTAGTTGTTATGGCCGTAAGATGTTTTCCATTACGGCCGTAAGCTCAGAGTTGTTACGGCCGTAAGCTGCATGTTGTTACGGCCGTAAACTTTTGACTGACCCAGTAGTAATATGTTGTTACGGTTACATCCGTGCCTTTTTACTGATTATTTAATCTCTGTTGATATATTCGTGATGGTTGGCGTGGTAACATGTTGTTACCCTGTATATCGCTAGTAATGGTAATTATATATATATAAGATCGAGTAGGTTGGTGTTTCAAAGTGTTATTTTGCAAGTGATCTCGAATCAAAACAGTTCTAATAATGAAATACATGGTTTTGATTAAACGACCGAGGTAACAAAAGTATTTTCAAAAATTTCATTTCATCAAATCTTTCAAACTTGTGAATTTTAAAATTTTATCATTTGAACAATACCCCGGAAACATTTTATTTTTGTTGCTAGTGCTTGATCCCTACGATACGTATGTGGTTTTGACCGTGTTTGATCTGGTAAAATCCAAACATCTCTGTTGATATGCCTGTGTGAATTACTTTTGATTTAAGTCCTAACATTACGGTGTTAGTTCGTGCACTTGTATGATGACTTGGGGTTGATGTTATATCGTGCTGCTATTTATTGTCCTACGTTGGCGTTGTGATGTTTGTTTGGTTGTGTTATTATGATTAGTCATCCGTTCAGTATGCCGAGAGGCCGAGGATGTGGTCGTAGTCGTGGTCATGATCAGGAGTGTGACAGGGTGACTCGCTCGTTGTCGAGTGCCAATCAGCTCACTACGGACGGTCATGATGACCAATCACGTGATCAACACGTGATGAACAGCAATCATCCAGAGGTAATGATGACATTGGCGCCGCCACCATCCTTCGTCAGATGGTTGACCAACTGGCGCAAGTTCGTTATTTTGGTATGCGTATGAAACCTCAGGTTCGGCAGAGTATGGCTCCTTTCATGTGTACAACCTTGAAGGACTATCAGGATCGAGCCTTGGCATTTGAGATGGTTATAATGTCTATCGAGTCTGTATCGGTAGCGAAGAAGCAGAAGATCTCCGATGACGCATCGGGAAGTGAGGGAATTGGGATTACACACCTCAACCCTCATATCAGTCGAGTATGGGACCTTCTCGGTTAGCTACAGAATCCAAAAGACCCAAGCCGGTGTCTTTGAGTTCTGGTAATGCTCCTAGGTGTTTCAACTGTAACGTTCTAGGCGATGATCGCGCGCATTGTAAGAAACCGCCAGTGATTTGTTATAATTGTGGACACGAGGGGCATCGAGTTCAGTACTGCGAGATTGTTGCCGAGATGATAAGGGACCGGAGCTCCTTTCCTACTTTCGGAGGACCCAGTGATGTCCAGTGATAGTGTTTTTGGTACTCGTTGCGCGGATTGTTTCTCGTGTAGAGATGTATTTTGTGACGTTTTTACGTTTGGAACTTGTTAAATGATATTTTATTTTGAATAAGTTCCCGTACAGTTGTTGAACCTACGGAGGCGTGTTAATGGACCGCGGGGTCATGATTATGGTATTTTATTATGTGTCATTATGTTTTGTTTCGTATCACTGTGATGACCTTAGTTTAAGTTTCGGGACGAAACTTATTTTTTTTAGTAGGATAGAATATAATATCCGGTATTCTCATTTTCCGTTATCTTGAATTGTTTATGTTTTGTCGTTGGACATTTTCTTGTTGATGAGAATCAGAGTGATTTCTATCGTGATACTCTATTTGTTTCTATCGCATAGCCGTTTTAGTCAGTGCGACTTGTTGTCACGTGCGTTTCTTTGATTAAATGTGTGTATGTTATGTGTCGCTAATTGCTCGTTATTGTTTTGAGTCATAGTCGGTGGCATTGTGTTGGCCGCCGTGGGGCGTGTTTTTACACCGCGTTTCTTGTAAAGTTTCGACAATGGGCGAAAGTTATGCGTTTCTTGTGTATCTCGTTGAGTTTTCCTGTCGGGATATTGCTTCTCCCTACTTGTTTTAATTTTCGGGATGAAACTTCTTTTAAGGAGGGTAGTATGTAATATCCGCAATTTCGATTTCCGTTAATTTTCTTTTTTTCGGCGGGGGTCCGTTTCGACGACTCACTTTTGACCGTTTCGTCATTATGAGAATGATTAATTCTGCACTTTTTGTCATTCGAGTTCGTTTCGGTGTCGTTTTGTTGAATTCTGCGTTCTTAAGCGGCTTTTCCGCACTTGAGTTCGATTCTTGCGAATCTCATCCGAAACAGTTGTTTCGAGTTTCTCGTACGTTCATTTAATGTTATTATTTATGTTGCAAGCTTTGGTTTGGTGTTTCGATCGTGTGTCGTGTATTTCGGACGTTTTGGGCCGTTTTCGTAATTTCCCAAAGTTTGGGGTAATTACTTTCGTTGTCGAATTTCGAGCCCTCGAGTGGTCGGAATCGTGTGTTATCTTAGTGCTTAGAATCGTCTTTGCGAGTACTTCGTAACCGTATCTTCAGATTATATTCAGGTCTGGGTTTCAGGAGTTTCCGGACCGTCGGATCGACCGAGTCCTGGCTGGCAAGACCTGGCCGAGTAACGGTCGTAATGGTCCGGCAGTTACGTCCGTAAGGCCTGCTACGTACGTAAGCCTTGTCCGGTCATGTACGTAGCTCTGCCGGCAGTGTTGGGCAGAAGACTCGGCCATGTCCGGTTACGGCCGTAAGCCATGACCGATTACGTACGTAATGCGGCCGGCAGCGGCCTATATAAGGCCCAGCAGACGGGTTTTCTCCCATTTTATCACTTCGTTTTCTTCTCTTCCCTGGCTGGGGACTTGTTGGGCGTGGAGGCATGTTGTCATACAATAAATCCATGAAGTCTTGGAGTTCATATCGTCGATTATCCATCCTATAACATCCTTTGATCGAGCAAATCAAGTCTGATTTCCTGGAAATCCTAGTTTGGGTAAATTGGGGGTTTTGTTCGTTTTCGTCCGATTTAACCGTAATAACTTAGAATTGTGATGTATTGCTGATTATTTAGGTGTATTCTATCATTTCCCTTGTTATTCCATGGTTGGGTTGTATTGATTCGTCGTTTTGATCGAGTTCTTAGTCGACGCCTTGAAGGTGTCCGACAAAAGGTCTTAGAGGAGGGATTGGGCGTTGTGCGATTATTATCCATCGTACGATTGTTGATTTATCGTTGGTATGACTTAGGGACGTAATTCTTGTGAAGAACTCGAGTTGGTACCTTTCCGTTCGTTGCCTTCTTTGGGGTCCGAGCTTCCCGGTCGAACCGTGTTCTTTGGAGTGTTCGGTAGTGGTTATTAAGCAAGTATTTTACCATACGAATTGTGTCCTGTGAATAGGGACGTCGTGTTATGGTTATGATGAATTGATTTATCTTACGAATATGCTTCGTATGAATTGATTAATATGAACGATTGATGGTAACAATAATACCTTCACTTAGTTAACATCGTGGAATTGTGTTGGATGTGCAAATCATCTAAGTTTGTGCCGGGTGTGGTTGGTCATTGTTGAGTTGTTGTGATGATTATGATATTTGTGTTGTTTTGGTTTACATACTTGATTATACATTTCGGTGTAATGTGGAATGGCTTGACATTTGATGATTATGAGTTGTGTCGTGTCGATGTGTGTGTGTCTTTTCCAGGTAGGGTCTGACGAGGCCTCTGGAGTTCGGTATATGATGTGTACGAACAAGGTGTGTGATCCAGGTAGGGTCTGACGAGGCCTCTGGAGTTCGGTACATGATGTGTTCGAACGATGTTTGTGGCCGGGTAGGGTCCGTCGAGTCCTACGGAGTTCGGTACATGATGTGTACGAACAGTGCGTGTGGTCCGGGTAAGGTCCGTCGAGACCTCCGGAGTTCGGTACATGATATGTACGAACAATGATTGTATAACAGTGATTGTTTGGATAACATTTTAAATATGGGTCTCGGACTCATAATGATATCTTATCTAGTGTGTTTTAAAATGAGAATCGGGCTGAGGCCCTAACGACTACGAAAAGGTTTTGTAAATTGGGACTCGAGGTCCAAAAGAATTTCTACTTCAAAAATCCCCGAGATGATGAGTTCCTTTTCAAATATCTCTCGCTTGAGTTCGAAATTCTAAAACTTCTCGGGAACATTCGATAATTGATTTCCGTATTAAATTCATAGTTGCTACTTACTTGTTGCATTTCGTATCGTATTATACTTGCACTAGTAAAACAGTGGAGTTTTTCTAACCCCCGAGTAATCGGGGGTGGATGTCTGTTTTGCGTCCAGGTACATGCAGGTTCAGGGGAGCAGTCACAGGATTGGCACAAGAGGATGCCGAGTTGCGATACTAATCAAGAGTTGAGAGTTGTTTTGATTCTTGTAGTGTTGTCAGAGTTGATTTCAGTCTTCCGCTGTATTGTGTTCGACCCGAATGTGGGTAATGTTGTTTTAGTCAGTTCTGTTGATGGAGTTGTGTGACCTCATCAGTCTGTGTATTCATGTGTAAGTGACCTTAACGGTCTGTATTATTATATTGTTTGACCCTGGCCGAGCAAGCATATGGTTGTTTATGGATGTTTAGCGTGGTAGATCCTTGTGGAAAGGGTCTACGGCGTGTAATATTCCCATACGGTTTTGGGGGTGTTACATTTATGTTACATCCGAGCCTTTTTACTGATTATTTAATCTCTGTTGATATATTCGTGATGGTTGGCGTGGTAACATGTTGTTACCCTGTATATCGCTAGTAATGGTATATATATATATATATATATATATAAGATCGAGTAGGTTGGTGTTTCAAAGTGTCATTTTGCAAGTGATCTCGAATCAAAACAGTTCTGATAATGAAATACATGGTTTTGATTAAACGACCGAGGTAACAAAAGTATTTTCAAAAATTTCATTTCATCAAATCTTCCAAACTTATGAATTTTAAAATTTTATCATTTGAACAATACCCTGGAAACATTTTATTTTTGTTGCTAGTGCTTGATCCCTACGATACGTGTGTGGTTTTGACCGTGTTTGATCTGGTAAAATCCAAACATCTCTGTTGATGTGCCTGTGTGAATTACTTTTGATTTAAGTCCTAACATTACGGTGTTAGTTCGTGCACTTGTGTGATGACTTGGGGTTGATGTTATATCGTGCTGCTATTTATTGTCCTACGTTGGCGTTGTGATGTTTGTTTGGTTGTGTTATTCTGATTAGTCATCCGTTCAGTATGCCGAGAGGCCGAGGATGTGGTCGTAGTCGTGGTCATGATCAGGAGTGTGACAGGGTGACTCGCTCGTTGTCGAGTGCCAATCAGCTCACTACGGACGGTCATGATGACCAATCACGTGATCAACACGTGATGAACAGCAATCATCCATAGGTAATGATGACATTGGCGCCGCCACCATCCTTCGTCAGATGGTTGACCAACTGGCGCAAGTTCGTTATTTCAGTATGCGTATGAAACCTCAGGTTCGGCAGAGTATGGCTCCTTTCATGTGTACAACCTTGAAGGACTATCAGGATCGAGCCTTGACATTTGAGATGGTTATAATGTCTATCGAGTCTGTATCGGTAGCGAAGAAGCATAAGATCTCCGATGACGCATCGGGAAGTGAGGGAATTAGGATTCCACACCTCAACCCTCGTATCTTCGAGTATAGGACCTTCTCGGTCAGCTAGAGAATCCAAAAGACCCAAGCCGGTGTCTTTGAGTTCTGGTAATGCTCCTAGGTATTTTAATTGTAACGTTCTAGGACATGAACGCGCGCATTGTGAGAGACCGCCATTGATTTGTTATAATTGTGGACACGAGGGGCATCGAGTTCAATACTGCGAGATTGTTGCCGAGATGATAAGGGACCGGAGTTCCATTCCTACTTCCGGAGGACCCAGTGATGTCCAGTGATAGTGTTTTTGGTACTCGTTGCACGGATTGTTTCTCGTGTAGAGATGTATTTTGTGACGTTTTACGTTTGGAACTTATTAAATGATATTTTGTTTTGAATAAGTTCCCGTATAGTTGTTGAACCTACGGAGGCGTGTCAGTAGACCGCGGGGTCATGATTATGGTATTTTATTATGTGTCATTATGTTTTGTTTCGTATCACTGTGATGACCTTAGTTTAAGTTTTGGGATGAAACTTATTTTTTTTAGTAGGATAAAATATAATATCCGGTATTCTCATTTTTCGTTATCTTGAATTGTTTGTGTTTTGTCGTCAGACATTTTCTTGTTGATAAGAATCAGAGTGATTTCTATCGTGATACTCTATTTGTTTCTATCACATAGCCATTTTAGTCGGGTGCGACTTGTTGTCGCGTGCATTTCTTTGATTAAATGTGTGTATGTGATGTGCCGTTAATTGCTCGTTATTGTTTTGAGTCATAGTCGGTGGCGTTGTGTTGGCCGCCGTGGGGCGTGTTTTCACACCGTATATTCCTTTGCGTTGCTTGTAACGTTTCGCCAATGGGCGAAAGTTACGCATTTCTTGTGTATCTCGTTGAGTTTTCTTGTTGGGATATTGCTTCTCCCTACTTGTTTTAAGTTTCGGGACGAAACTTCTTTTAAGGAGGGTTGTATGTAATATACGCAATTTCGATTTCCGTTAATTTTCTTGTTTTCGGCGGGGGTCCGTTTCGACGACTAGTTTATGACTGTTTCGTCATTCTGAGAATGATTAATTCTGCACTTTTTGTCATCCGAGTTCGTTTCGGTATCGTTTTGCTGAATTCCGCGTTCTTAAGCGGCTTTTCCGCACTTGAGTTCGATTCTTGCGAGTCTCGTCCGAAACTATTGTTTCAAGTTTCTCGTAAGTTCATTTAATGTTATTATTCATGTTTCAAGCTTTGGTTTGGTGTTTCGATCGTGTATCGTGTATTTCGGACGTTTTGGGCCATTTTCGTAATTTCCCAAAGTTTGGGGTAATTACTTCCGTTGTTGAATTTCGAGCCCTCGAGTGGTCGGAATCGTGTCTTCTCCTAGTGATTAGATTTGTATTTGCGAGTACTTCGTAACCATATCTTCGGATTATATTTAGGTCTGGGTTTTGAGATTTTCCGGACCGTCGGATCGACCGAGTCCTGGCTGGCAAGACCTGGCCGAGTAACGGCCGTAATGGTCCGGCAGTTACGGCCGTAAGGCCTGCTACGTACGTAAGCCTTGTTCGGTCACGTACGTAGCGCTGCCGGCAGTGTTGGGCAGAAGACTCGGCCATGGCCGGTTACGGCCGTAAGCCATGGCCGATTACGTACGTAATGTGGCCGGCAGCGGCCTATATAAGGCCCAGCAGACGGGTTTTCTCCCATTTTCTCACTTCGTTTTCTTCTCTTTCGTGGCTGGGGACTTGTTGGGCGTGGAGGCATGTTGTCATACAATAAATCCATGAAGTCTTGGAGTTTATATCATCAATTATCCATCCTATAACATCCTTTGATCGAGCGAATCAGGTCAGATTTCCTGGAAATCCTAGTTTGGGTAAATTGGGGGTTTTGTTCGTTTTCGTCCGATTTAACCGTAATAATGGATTGCTGATTATTTAGGTGTATTCTATCATTTCCCTTGTTATTACATGGTTGGGTTGTATTGATTCGTCGTTTTGGTCGAGTTCTTAGTCGACGCCTTGAAGGTGTCCGACAAAAGGTCTTAGAGGGGGGATTGGGCATTGTGCGACCATCGTACGATTGTTGATTTATCGTTGGTATGACTTAGGGACGAAATTCTTGTGAAGAACTCGAGTTGGTACCTTTCCGTTCATTGCCTTCTTTGGGGTCCGAGCTTCCCGATCGAACTGTGTTCTTCGGAGTAGACGTGTTGCCGGGCCGGAACCGCCGGTTTCGGGCCTCGAACCGGCAGTCCTCGGTCCCCAAAACAAGGGACCGAGCCCGGCCCGTAAACTAGCCCGGACGCCCGTGCCGGGCTAGAAACCCGCCGGTCCAGAGCCGGGCTAAAACCGACGGTCCCGGGCCGGACCGCCCAGTTTTTTTTTTTTTTAACTTTTATTATTATTTTTTTATTTTATTCTTGTATATTTATTGTAATATCCGGTATTTTTCTTTCCCTTGTATTTTCATTTTTGGTATATTTCTCGGTCATAGTGACCCTCGTGTATCTTTCAGTATGTCCTTCCTGTCAACTGTTGAACTGTATTCTCGTTATTGTTCATTGTTTCAACTTTCCTCATATGAGTTCGACTTTGTTAGATCACCATTAATTTTTGGTGACTCCAAAAATTCTAAATCTTTGCAATATTATAGAACATCGAGTTAGCTTTCCAATGGTTCAAACGGTGAGTCAATGAGTCGGACGAGAGAGTTATGGTCGTTTGAGTTTTGGCCGATCACCGGCCGAACTCGACCGTGTCGTCCGACACGGCCGTGCGTACTCGTCCGGAAATGCCGAAAGTTTCGTCTCAGACCCGACCGTGTCGTCCGACACGGCCGTCTTGCCGAACTCTTAGGATAAGCTGTAACCGATCGCCGACACGCCCGACCGTGTTCGAGGACACGGTCGAGTCGTGCCGAGTCGCCGTCGGACGGGTCACTATCGGAAGGCCCTCCGCGCCGCGACCGTGTCAAGCGAGGACACGGTCGAGTCCCTGTCGGCGGTATGCGACGACACGGCCGTGCCGATCGGCACGGGCCGTGTCGGCGAGCGATCAACCCCTATAAAAGGCCCTGCAGACGTTTTTCTTGCCATTTTTCACCTTCTTCTTCTCCTCTTCCGCAGTTGGGCGTGTTCTAAGCTTGAAGCCATGTTGTTTAACAACATATCCATGGAGTTCTTGAGGTTATATCATCAATAATCCGTCCGATATCATCCCTTGATCTAGCGAATCAAGGTTAGATCTTTAGAACCCTACTTTTGGTAAAATTGGGGGTTTTCGTGTTTTGTCCGATTCGTTCCGTTTTGTTGATTAATTCATGATGAATATGATTAATCTTGTTGGTATTCTTAGTTTCCCTACGGATTCATGGTATATTTCGTGATTTTTACGGAATCGAGAGGGTTTGGTTGTGGTCCGCCCTCGTTGTTGTTTATATACGAATATACATGAATCGTAGGCGGGTTTTCGGGTGTATTCCAATTCCGTATTCATTTAGAAATGGTTGTGATTGTATTCTTCGAATCGTTAGGTTCGGTTTCATTGGTTCCTAGCGTTCATCGGTGACTTTCCTTTCCGTTCGTTGCGTCGTCAATAATTCAAGGCAAGTAATTCTTGGAAACCTTTATGCTTAACGTGAAATGGTAATGTATATTGTGTGTGCTTTACTCACCTCGGGAGGGTCCGACGGGGCCTCAAGGGAATCTATGGCTTCATCCTGGATTCATGAGTTTGATTCGCTAGCCAGCTCGGGAGGGTCCTTAGAGGCCTCGAGTGGGATTCGTGGCTTCGTCCCGGTCCTAGGTGACGTGTGGTGCTTGGTTTGTTTTATGAATGTGGCCAGCTCGGGAGGGTCCTTAGAGGCCTCGAGTGGGATTTGTGGCTTCGTCCTGGTCCTAGGCAAATGTGATTGACTGTTTATTTTCGGAAAAGACACGTCTTGTTTTGGTTTTCGAAATGATATTGGTGCATGTACTATGAAATGTGTAAGCGATTGGTTTGCCTTGATTACTTGTACTAGCGTAATTGCTAACCCCTCTGGGGACCCGTTTTGGGGAAATTCTTGTTATGGATTTCAGGTTATGATTATCCGGACGAGCGGGCACACAGACGATGCGAGGATGTTGGCGAGTCGTTGACATGTGCATTTGGGTCTTTCTATTTCTTTCGTCCACTTGATTTGGTTGTTTTCTATATTTATAAAGCGATAGGTACTCGCGAGTACTTAGGCTTTTCAAATTCAAACTCCGTGTTGTACTACTTTTAAATTGTTACATTGTTGGTTGACGATCATTTCGCCGGTTGCTCCGGGCGTAACTTTTTATGTCTTATAATTAAATGTGTGTCCCCGCTAACCGGGATGGTTAGTCGAGTGGAGTTTTCTTGTTTGTAGCCTGGTGGGTCCCATGTGGGGGTCCACGGCGCTGTAATATACTCTGAATATCTCGGGGTGTTACAGAAATGGTATCGGAGATCTAGGTTTATGGATACCTAGGCTTGTTGGTTATTTGGGTCTAGTCGTATTTGTTTTGCACATTGTCACACCGCTGCCAGCATCCCAATACTTCCAGTGCTCGTAAGTTTTCTTTTTCGGCTCTTTTGTTTCTTGCATTGTATTTCCACTTTTGAATCGTAGTTGCTTTTGCTCCCTTACTCATCATTGATATACTTCTGTTATCTCTCAACTTCAGTATGGATGCCGGAGGAAACCGTGGTCATGGTCGTGGTCGTGGACGCGGCCGAGGACGTGGGGAAGCCGGTGGGGCGGCCACGTCGCATTCTTCGGGAGCCGGCAGTACCGGTGACCGTCACAGTCATGCTTCTTCTCAGGAGCGCGCCGATCTTGGTATTGCGGCTGTTATGCAGCAAATGGTTAATCAGATGGCGGCTATAGCTCAGGTGGTCCAAAACCCCGATCAGGCCCATGCTAATCGGGGCGGAACGGATCGTTGGCTTCAGGATGTCATCAAGATGCATCCTCCCCAGTTTTCGGGAGCTTCGGACCCGATCGGCTGGGAAGGGTGGATCAAGGAGATATCCAAAGTATTCACTGCTACCAACTGCCCCGAGGACCGTAAGGTCCCTATTGCTCAATACTTTCTCACGGGAGATGCTACAGATTGGTGGGAGGCCGTTGGTCCCAAAGATCATGTTGCTTCGTGGGCCGAGTTTCAGGAGTTGATGGAGACCGAGTATTGTCCATGGCCGGTCAGACAGGCTCGAGTGCATGCTTTCTTTGATGCTCAACCACGGGATATCCCCGTATCCCAAGCTATTGCCGATTTTAACAAGGAGTTGGGTTATGTGAAGACCCAAGTTGTTGAAGAGAGCTACAAGATTTTCCATTTTTCCAGGAGAATGAAACTGTCCATTCGGGACTATATGTCTGGGCTCGTCTGTACTACCTTGAAGGATTATCAGAGTCGAGCTCTTGCTTATGATATGTAGGTGACCGCTAGCGATTTGGCTCGCGAGAGCAAGAAGCAGAAGTCGGTAGGAAATTTTTCTGGTCCCAAGAGTGGAGGCCAGCAGAAATCTCAGGCTGCAAATATTTCTACGGGCGGTTCGGCTCGTTTTTCTGGGAGCTTTAGTGCCGCGAACCGTCGTCAGGACCCCGGATGCTTTAAGCGTGGCAAGCCGTGCCACGTGAACCGGGATTGTCTTCGTCCACCTTTGACTTGTCATACTTGTGGTTAGTCGGGCCACAAAGCTTCTTTTGCGAAGCTCAGACGATTCGCGGTGCCGTTCTTCTCACCCAAAGACCTATGGAGCCGAGCGTGAACCGGGGCTCATTTGCTCCGCCTCCCCACCGAGTGCCGACCGAGGTAGGGGTCGGGTCAGCCCGCTAGGAGGAGCATCCGGTGTCGGCTCGCCCGGCCACGTATCTACGAGATGAGGAGGACCGATGATCCAAAGACTCGTGGCGGCAGTACCGTTCATATCCATTCCCATCTGTCGGTGTACTTTTTGATTCGGGTGCTACGCATTCATTCATTTCTCTAGAGTGTGTACGCCGTTTGAGTCTCATTGCTTGTCACCTTGCGAGCCTTTCATCGTTAAACTTCCTAGCGGTGATAGAATTGTCGGTGATCGAGAAGTCCGGACTGCTGTGATTATTTGTGAGAGGGCTTGGCTCTCTAATCTTATTGTTGTGAGTATCGAGGGCGAGGATTTAATTCTCGGGAATGATTGGCTCGAACGGCATGGTGCAATCATGAACTACCGCACGAGAATCATCACTATGTTAGCCGAGGACGGCACCGAACACTATTTCGCAGGGCGAAAGAGAAACCAGAAGTTTGTTATTAACGCCTTGAAGGCGATGAAACTCCTGCGAAAAGGGTGTACTGGTTATTGGTGCTACGCCGTGAAGGCAGAGAATGGTGGAGTTGAGCTTTCATCGATTCCAGTCGTTAGTGAGTTTCCTGATGTATTTCCTGACGAGTCGCCGGGATTGCCACCGGATCGCGAGGTTGAGTTTGCTATAGAGTTAGAGCCGGGTGCGGCTCCGATTTCGAAGGCGCCGTATCGCATGGCACCTTCAGAGATGTCAGAGTTGAAGAAACAGTTGAGTGAACTTCTTGAGTCGGGGTATGTTCGACCGAGCGCCTCGCCTTGGGGCGCACCGGTCTTGTTTGTGCGTAAGAAGGATGGTTCACTACGTTTGTGTATCGACTATCGTGGCGAACAAGGTGACCATCAAGAACAAGTATCCTTTGCCGAGGATTGACGACTTGTTCGACCGATTGCGAGGAGCGGCGGTATTCTCAAAGATTGATTTGAGATCGGGGTACTATCGGCTCGGGTGAGGAGTCCGACGTGCCGAAAACGGCTTTTCGGACGAGATACGGACATTATGAGTTTGTAGTTATGCCTTTCGGGTTAACTAACGCGCCGGCGGTGTTCATGCAGTTGATGAACAAAGTCTTTATCGAGTATTTGGATAAGTGTGTCGTCGTCTTCATTGATGATATTCTTATTTATTCGAGGAACGAGGAAGAGCATGCCCATCATTTGCGGGTAGTGTTAGACATTTTGAGGACCGAGCAACTCTATGCGAAGTTCTTGAAATGTGAGTTCTGGCTAAAGGAAGTGATGTTTTTGGGTCACGTGATTTCAGCCGAGGGAGTTCGAGTGGATCCGCAGAAAATTAAGGCAGTGTTGGATTGGGCATCACCCACAAATGTGAAGGAGGTCCGTAGTTTCTTGGGTTTGGCTGGCTACTACCGTAGGTTCGTCGAGGGTTTCTCAAAACTAGCTCGACCACTTACACAGTTGCTCCAGAAATCCGAGAAGTTCGTCTGGACCGATGAGAGGCAGTCGAGTTTTGAGGAACTGAAGAAGCGTTTGACTTGACTCGGTTCTGGCGTTGCCATGTGGCAACGAGGGATTCGCCGTGTATAGCGATGCTTCGGGTCAGGGTCTTGGGTGCGTATTGATGCAGCACGGCAAGACCATTGCCTATGCGTCGAGACAGTTGAGGCCGTATGAGCTTAACTACCCTACTCACGATTTGGAGTTAGCGGCGGTTGTCTTTGCACTCAAGATTTGGCGTCACTATCTTTTCGGCTCTGCATGTCAGATTTTTACCGATCATAAAAGTCTGAAATACATATTTACTCAGCGAGAGTTGAATATGAGACAGAGGAGGTGGTTAGAGTTGATTAAGGATTATGACCTCGAAATCCTTTATCATCCGGGTAAGGCGAATGTCGTGGCCGACGCCTTGAGTCGGAAACCGATTGCATTGCGAACGCTTGAGGTCCTTACGCCTCAGTCTGAGCTTCGGCGGGCTTTGATCGGGTTAGATGTTGAGGTTTTGCTGCCTGGATCTGTCGGGCAACTTTGTGCCTTAGAAATTTCGTCGTCTTTGATCGATGAAATTAAACTGAAGCAATTAGAGGATCCGATGATTACTCAAATCCGAGAGAACGTTCTTAAAGGAAAGTCTCCTGGGTTTGTGATTCACGAGGATGGTGTTTTGAGATTCCAGAGTCGGCTTTGTGTGCCGAACGATCCAGGGTTGCGACAGGGTATTTTGCGTGAGGCCCATTCCACACCCTATTCCGTTCATCCTGGCTCGAGTAAGATGTACAAGGACCTGAGGAGGAACTTCTGGTGGAATTATATGAAGGAGGAAATCGCACAGTTTGTGGCGAGATGTTTGACTTGCCAGCAGGTCAAAATCGAGCATCAATGACCGGCTGGGTTATTGCAGTCACTTCCCGTTCCGGAATGGAAATGGGAAGATATATAGATGGATTTTATTACGAGTTTGCCGAGATCGAGATCAGGCATGAATATGGTTTGGGTGATTGTTGATCGTCTGACCAAGTCGGCACATTTTCTGGGCATCAAGGACACTTGGGGCCCGGAGAAGTTGGCCCGTATATTTATCGCACAGATTGTGAGGCTTCACGGTACTCCGAAGTCTATCGTTTCGGATCGTGATGGCCGTTTCGTATCGCACTTTTGGCAGGCGGTGCATAAGGCGTTGGGTACCCGTTTGCATTTGAGTACCTCTTTCCATCCTCGTCGGATGGACGGTCGACGCACTATCCAGGGCGTTCGAGGATATGTTGCGTGCGTGCGCTCTCGATTGGAGCAGCGACAGGGAGGAGCATTTGCCATTGATCGAATTCACGTACAATAATAGTTGGCACACGTCGATTCGAATGGCACCGTACGAGGCACTTTATGGGCGGCGATGTCGGTCACCGATTTGTTGGAATGAGGCGTCCGATTTAGTCGGGACCGAGCCGGATGTCGTTTTAGAGACGAGGCGGAATATAGAATTAATTCGAGAACGGATGTTGACGGCCCAGAGTCGACAGAAGTCATATGCCGATGTTCGTCGTAGACCTTTAGAATTCGAGGTGGGAGACCACGTTTTGCTGAAGGTGTCGCCAACGAGAGGAGTTTTCCGTTTCGGGAAGAAGGGGAAGTTGAGTCCGAGATTTATTGGACCCTTCGAGATTCTCGAGCGAGTCGGTGGGTTAGCATACCGTTTGGCGTTACCCCCGGCCTTGAGTCATGTTCATAGCGTTTTTCATGTTTCCCAGCTGAGGAAATATGTTCCGGATCCTAGTCACGTCATCGATTATGGCGGGATTGATATTGCTGAAGATATTACTTTCGAGGAGCGTCCTTTGAAGATTTTGGAGCATCGTGAGAAATGACTGAGGCATAAGACCATCCCTTTGGTCAAAGTGCAGTGGTCGAGACACGGTGTCGAGGAGGCAACTTGGGAAACCGATGATAGCATGCGTGCTAGGTACCCTGAGTTGTTTGTTTCTTAAGTTTCGGGACGAAACTTATTTTTAGAGGGGTAGAATGTAATATCCGGTATTTTTCTTTCCCTTGTATTTTCATTTTTGGTATATTTCTCGGTCATAGTGACCCTCGTGTATCTTTCAGTATGTCCTTCCTGTCAACTGTTGAACTGTATTCTCGTTATTGTTCATTGTTTCAACTTTCCTCATATGAGTTCGACTTTGTTAGATCTGTAATATCCGCAATTTTCGATTTTCGGTAAATTTCTTTTTTCGGCCAGAGTCCGTTTTGACGGCTCGCTCATGACCACTTCGTCATTTTGAGAATGATTAATTCTACACTTTTTGTCATCCGAGTTCGTTTCGGTGTTGTTTTGTTGAGTTCTGTGCTTTTTAGCGACTTTTCCGCACTTGAGTTCGATTCTTGCGAATCTCGTCCGAAACTGCTGTTTCGAGTTTCCCACAAGTCCGTTTAACTTTGTTAGACGTGTTGTGAACTTCGAGTTGTGTATCGTTATTGTTCATTGTTTCAACTTTCCTCATATGAGTTCGACTTTGTTAGATCACCATTAATTTTTGGTGACTCCAAAAATTCTAAATCTTTGCAATATTATAGAGAATCGAGTTAGCTTTTCAATGGTTCAAACGGTGAGTCAATCGGAGTCCGGACGAGAGAGTTATGGTCGTTTCAGTTTTTGGCCGATCACTGCCGACCGAACTCGGCCGTGTCGTCCGACACGGCCCGTGCCGTACTCGTCCGGAAATGCCGAAAGTTTCGTCTCAGACCCGACCGTTTCGTCCGACACGGCCGTGCCGAACTCTTCCGGATAAGCGAGCCATCGCCGACACGCCCGACCGTGTTCCGAGGACACGGTCGAGTCGTCTTGAGTCGGCTCGGACGGTCACTATCGAAAGGCCCTCCGCGCGCGACCGTGTCAAGCGGGACACGGTCGAGTCCTGTCGGCCAGGTATGCGACACGACCGTGCCGATCGGCACGGGCCGTGTCGGCGAAGCGATCAACCCCTATAAAAGGCCCCTGAGACGTTTTCTTGCCATTTTCACCTTCTTCTTCTCCTCTTCCGCACTGGCGTGTTCTAAGCTTGAAGCCATGTTGTTTAACAACATATCCATGGAGTTCTTGAGGTTATATCATCAATAATCCGTCCGATATCATCCCTTGATCCAGCGAATCAAGGTTAGATCTTTAGAACCCTACTTTTGGTAAAAATTGGGGGTTTTCGTGTTTTGTCCGATTCGTTCCGTTTTGTTGATTAATTCATGATGAATATGATTAATCTTGTTGGTATTCTTAGTTTCCCTACGGATTCATGGTATATTTCGTGATTTTTACGGAATCGAGAGGGTTTGGTTGTGGTCCGCCCTCGTTGTTGTTTATATACTAATATACATGAATCGTAGGCGGGTTTTCGGGTGTATTCCAATTCCGTATTCATTTAGAAATGGTTGTGATTGTATTCTTCGAATCGTTAGGTTCGGTTTCATTGGTTCCTAGCGTTCGTCGGTGACTTTCCTTTCCGTTCGTTGCGTCGTCAATAATTCAAGGCAAGTAATTCTTGGAAACCTTTATGCTTAACGTGAAATGGTAATGTATATTGTGTGTGCTTTACTCACCTCGGGAGGGTCCGACGGGGCCTCGAGGGAATCTATGGCTTCGTCCTGGATTCATGAGTTTGATTCGCTTCTTGACTCGGGAGGGTCCTTAGAGGCCTCGAGTGGGATTCGTGGCTTCGTCCGGTCTAGGTGACGTGTGGTGCTTGATTTGTTTTATGAATGTGGCTCGGGAGGGTCCTTAGAGGCCTCGAGTGGGATTCGTGGCTTCGTCCGGTCTAGGCAAATTAATTGTATTTGTTTGTTTAAAAGACACGTCTTGTTTTGGTTTTCGAAATGATATTGGTGCATGTACTATGAAATGTGTAAGCGATTGGTTTGCCTTGATTACTTGTACTAGCGTAATTGCTAACCCCTCTGGGGACCCGTTGTCGGGGAAATTCTTGTTATGGATTTCAGGTTATGTTCAATGCCAGAGACGGCGGGCTGGGATGGTACGAGGATGTCGGCCAAGGTTGTTGACATGTGCAATTGAGTCTTGTTATTTCCTACTGTCTCTTTTGATGTGGATGTTTTCCAAATTGTAAACTTATAGATTGTACTCGCGAGTACTTAGGCTTTTCCTTTCGGATTGTGTTTGGATTTCGTTGGAGTACTGTATTTGTCGGTTGATGTTTATTATGCCGGTTGTACCGTACGTGTTGTTTTATGTTCTTGTTGTTAACAATTGTTTCCTTGCTAACCGAGACGGTTAGTCGAGAGGTGTTTTCTTGTGTTAGCCTGGTGGATCCCATGTAGGGGTCCACGGCGCTGTAATACACCTCGAATATCTTGGGGGTGTTACAGAAAATGGTATCAGAGCTCTAGGTTTATGGATACCTAGGCTTGTTGGTTATTTGGGTCTAGTTGTGTTTTGTTTTGCACATTGTCACACCGCTGTCGGCATCTCAGTACATCCAGTGCTCGTAAGTTTTCCTTACTCAATTCTCTTGTTTTCTCGTATTGAAATTCCACTTCTTGAACTGTGATTGCCTCTCTCGTACTTATCGTCGAGTTGTTTCTCGATCCATCCGGTTGTGTACTTTTGATTCTAGTATTACGCGATCCTTTGTCTCTTTGGAGTATGTGCGCCGTTAAGGCTTGACCGTTTGTCGTTTTGCGAGCTTTCCATCGCTAAACTTCCTAGCGTTGGTGGGATCGTTGGTGATCGAAAGATCCGAGTTTTGCTCCGTGGTATATTGTGAGAGGGCTTGACCCTCTAGTCTTTTGTTGGATGATGGAATCTACGTTTGGTAATTGCGATATACTTAATGTATGTTGAGCTGAATGTACCGATGAGTTGGACACCGAAGGGTGCAGTATGATGTAGAAGTTTTGAACATTGATATGTTCCGGTATAGGTATTGATGGCAGAGTTTGTTGAGAAACTCACATAGCTGGTTTCGACATACGTCCAAATCGGTGATCTTTGGTTACGCTGTTAAACTTGAAGAGATAGTTTGACATATGCTTGGAATTAGTATTTCCGAGTTGCGCTTTTAGTAGTGATTTTTGAATGTCGTATATGAGTGTGTCCGGGAATTGTTGGTACTTGGCTAATTATTGTTATTTACAACCAATGTGTTTCTATTAATAATAATACATGCGGCGTGCACGCTCGAAAATCTCTGAGACTTGATCGTATTGTGGGTTTTTGAAAAGTGACATGAATTTGGGCGAGCCAGCCTTGTATTTTCAAATAAAACCTTGTGTCGTATTTAAAGGTCGTGTATAAAAGTGTTTTAGGACATTTTATAAAATGCTACCGTTGTTAAGCCCTTGTCGTGTTTGAAAGGGTCTTGAAAACGATTTTTAACTTATCGGTTTTATTTTCGAATAACTAGAGTATACGATTTTAAAATCAGATTAGCACAGGAAACCTAGGCTGTCGAGTCAAGTTGTGTTTGTTGAGTTTTGTCTCGTCGGATTTTGTCTGACTTAGTCGCATCGCGACGCGTCGTTTGAGATCATTGGTCGTGATTAGTATCGAGGGGCGGTCGTCACTTATGTGCGACCTATGGTTGTAAAACTCCCTTCTTTATGTTGTGCCTCGTGTGACGCGAGTTATTTGTATGATTTGTTGCTAAATGATGGAATCCTTCTGTGGATTTTGATTTCACGATATGTGTTTATTAGACTCTCGTATTTGGTTTATACGAGGAGTGTCGTCAGTGCTGATGTATTTTCGTACCGTATTTTATCCGTTGCGTGAGTTCTTTCAAACGACTTTCGGTATTTTGCAAACTGAGTTTTATTTCGTAAAACCGATTCCTTGAATCAAGTTTTCGCATTTTGGCCTTGAATATTTCATGATGGTTTGACAAATGATTTTGTGAGTTTTGGAAAATATTACCGTCATTGGTCTTTTTAGCATTTTCGAAATGACGTGGGAAATTGTGCTTAGCCTGGTAAACCCGTGTGAGAAAGGTTTACGGCATGTAATTTTTTTTTTTTCTGATATGTTCTGTTGTTGTCTCTGTTGGTCATTAGCGCACGCTATGCTTTGCGGCTAGCGCGCGCAAGAGTGCGTTGGTAGCACGCTAAGGGGAGGATAGCGCACGCTACCCGGTAGTTCGAGCGATCCAGAGCTACCGAACTGGTCGAAGTTCTCGTTAGCGCACGCTAACACTTGGGGTTAGCGCACGCTAACGGTGTATTTTTGGTGCAGGTTTTGTTTGGTGCCGTGATAGCGCACGCTAACCTTAATGATTAGCGCACGCTAATTGTGTCGATATAAATCTTGGACACCCGATCTAGAAGTTGCATTTTTCTTCATTTCTTCTTCTTCCTCCATGAGTTTGAGACGTAGCGACTCGGTTTCGCATCTGGGCTGATTTTTCTTCCATCCAAAGGTGTTTTGGAGTATCATAGATGATTTTTAACATCATCTAATCCATTGTTCTTCGCCTAATCTGGGTATTTTCTTGAATCCCTAGAGTTGACTTTTTGGAGTTTTGTTCTTGATATCGTTTTCCATCCAGTTTTGATAAACCGATTGTTGTTTTAACGATGTTGTTAAACATATCCTGAGGGTTGTATATCACTGTCGTGATTTTGAGCGATTTGATGCATGTGATATGATGTGTTTAAGTAAATGTTGATACGTGCGAATTTTAGGCATTTTGGCCTATTGAACTTCTGAAAAACCTTGAGTATCTTAGAAAATAAACCTCGAGACGTACTTTTAAAATGAATTATTTTCTCACAGTGTTCTCAAGATGCCTACTAGTGCCACGCTATGTTTCAAAATTATTCTAGTTTGAGGATCAAAATATTTTGAAATATTTTTAATGATTTAGAAATGCATTCGCTTAGACCCAAAGGTCGAATATAGCTGAAAAGTTTTAATTTAACGAAAGGTGTCTTCATTTTTTTCAAACGCAAGATGATTTTTTTTTAAGTCTCGATGACGATGTTTGTACTACTTTTTGATATATGATACTCAAGATCAACTGGTGCTTACAAGTTATTTTCAAAAGATGGTTTTCGTTTTCAAAACCTATCATTCCTATTTGTGGTCCGGGAATATATGTGTGATGTTCGTGCTCTCGTTAGGGTGTTAACCCCCGAGTTGTTGTTGAATTGGTGGTGTGAGCGTTGAGTCGTTCGCCACACAGTTGTCGTGATAGCCTCTGCGAGGGGTGTGATATTGGTATTGGATGTTGTCGCCTCGTAACGGTTTATGCGTTATTGCATATATGCGAGCTGTTAGAGATCGGGTTGGTATGATTGTGTGCATCGGTGATTGTTCCGCGTTGTGTCGATTGCTTGTTATATTGTTACCTTGGTTCCGTTGTTGTGAGTTTCGGGAGCGAGGTCAAAGGTAATACCCGTACTATTTTGACTTCTATATCTTCTCTTTCTCCAGTCTATCGATTCGCTCGTGTTCATTGATACCTTCTGAACTTGTTCTGTACCTTGGATTCATCGTTCGAACGAGCTTTAATCCGATTTTGAGTCGATCTACTTATCGCTGTGACTTTTCCGAATTCGGTTCGATTCTTGTGAACCTTGTTCGGAAGTAACATCTTTTGGTTCTAATAGTTCTTTTATTCGAAGTGGATCGGATTCTGAACTTCTGTATTTTCGGCTCTATCGACTCGTGTATGCTCGTTAACATTTCTAAACTTTCCCTATCCCTTGTTTTTGTTGATCGAATGAGGGTGGTATTGTTTCGGAATAACTCATCTGTCATTGTGGCTTTTCAATCGCTATTCCCTTTCTTGTGGATCTTATGGGAATGCACATCTTGCTGCTCTCACCAGGTCATTCTGGGAGTTGTTGTTTGAATTTTATTATCCTACGTGTTTCGGACAAGATTGTTCGATTTTTGTTGTCTCAATCGTTTGTTTGTTCGGTTTTTGTTCTCGTTTCGTGATTGTGGAGCGTTCAGGCTCCTTCGTAATTCCCTTAAGTTCGGGAAATTAGTCTCGTTGTTGATCTTCCAACCCTTGGGCGGTGGAATTCTGTATTTGTTCAGCGTTGACTCGCGTTTGGTTGATGAGCCGTTGGGTTGGTCAATCGTATTGATTTTCGTTCGTTGAGTTTTGTGATTGTTCGGATAATCGACTCGATTGTATTGTCTATTTGATTACGCTTGTCACTCGTTGATTTTTGTATGTCTCTTTGCGTTACTTGCAGCGTTTCTCCATCGGGCGCGAGTCTTTGGTTTTTGTGTATCTCGTCGAGCTTTCCTGGCAGGGGATATTGCTTCTCCCTACTTATTTTAAGTTTCGGGACGAAACTTCTTTTAAGGAGGGTAGAATGTAATATCCGCAATTTTCGATTTTCGGTAAATTTCTTTTTTCGGCCAGAGTCCGTTTTGACGGCTCGCTCATGACCACTTCGTCATTCTGAGAATGATTAATTCTACACTTTTTGTAATCCGAGTTCGTTTCGGTGTTGTTTTGTTGAGTTCTGTGCTTTTTAGCGACTTTTCCGCACTTGAGTTCGATTCTTGCGAATCTCGTCCGCTATTGTTTGAGTTTCCGCAAGTCCGTTTAACTTTGTTAGACGTGTTGTGAACTTCGAGTTGTGTATCGTTATTGTTCATTGTTTCAACTTTCCTCATATGAGTTCGACTTTGTTAGATCACCATTAATTTTTGGTGACTCCAAAAATTCTAAATCTTTGCAATATTATACAGAATCGAGTTAGCTTTCCAATGGTTCAAACGGTGAGTCAATCGGAGTCCGGACGAGAGAGTTATGGTCGTTTGATTTTGGCGATCATGCCGACCCGAACTTCGGCCGTGTCGTCCGACACGGCCGTGCCGTACTCGTCCGGAAATGCGAAAGTTTGTCTCAGACCCGACCATGTCGTCGACACGGCCGTGCCGAACTCTTAGGATAAGCGAGCCATTCGCCGACACGCCGACCGTGTTCCGTGACACGGTCGAGTCGTGCCGAGTCATTGTCGGACGGGTCACTATCGGAAGGCCCTCGCGCCGCGACCGTGTCAAGCGAGGACACGGTCGAGTCCTGTCGGCGGTATGCGACACGGCCGTGCCGATCGGCACGGGCCGTGTCGGCGAAGCGATCGGCCTATAAAAGGCCCTGCAGACGTTTTTCTTGCCATTTTTCACCTTCTTCTTCTCCTCTTCCGCAGCTGGGCGTGTTCTAAGCTTGAAGCCATGTTGTTTAACAACATATCCATGGAGTTCTTGAGGTTATATCATCAATAATCCGTCCGATATCATCCCTTGATCCAGCGAATCAAGGTTAGATCTTTAGAACCCTACTTTTGGTAAAAATTGGGGGTTTTCGTGTTTTGTCCGATTCGTTCCGTTTTGTTGATTAATTCATGATGAATATGATTAATCTTGTTGGTATTCTTAGTTTCCCTACGGATTCATGGTATATTTCGTGATTTTTACGGAATCGAGAGGGTTTGGTTGTGGTCCGCCCTCGTTGTTGTTTATATACGAATATACATGAATCGTAGGCGGGTTTTCGGGTGTATTCCAATTCCGTATTCATTTAGAAATGGTTGTGATTGTATTCTTCGAATCGTTAGGTTCGGTTTCATTGGTTCCTAGCGTTCGTCGGTGACTTTCCTTTCCGTTCGTTGCGTCGTCAATAATTCAAGGCAAGTAATTCTTGGAAACCTTTATGCTTAACGTGAAATGGTAATGTATATTGTGTGTGCTTTACTCACCTCGGGAGGGTCCGACGGGGCCTCGAGGGAATCTATGGCTTCGTCCTGGATTCATGAGTTTGATTCGCTAGCCAGCTCGGGAGGGTCCTTAGAGGCCTCGAGTGGGATTCGTGGCTTCGTCCCGGTCCTAGGTGACGTGTGGTGCTTGATTTGTTTTATGAATGTGGCCAGCTCGGGAGGGTCCTTAGAGGCCTCGAGTGGGATTTGTGGCTTCGTCCCGGTCCTAGGCAAATTAATTGTGACTGTTTGTTTCCGGAAAAGACACGTCTTGTTTTGGTTTCCGAAATGATATTGGTGCATGTACTATGAAATGTGTAAGCGATTGGTTTGCCTTGATTACTTGTACTAGCGTAATTGCTAACCCCTCTGGGGACCCGTTGTCGGGGAAATTCTTGTTATGGATTTCAGGTTATGTTCAGACGAGCTGCTACTGGATGGTACGAGGATGTCGGCCAAAGTTGTTGACATGTGCAATTGAGTCTTGTTATTTCCTACTGTCTCTTTTGATGTGGATGTTTTCCAAATGGTAAACTTATAGATTGTACTCGCGAGTACTTAGGCTTTTCCTTTCGGATTGTGTTTGGACTTCGTTGGAGTACTGTATTTGTCGGTTGATGTTTATTATGCCGGTTGTACCGGACGTGTTGTTTTATGTTCTTGTTGTTAACAATTGTTTCCTTGCTAACCGAGACGGTTAGTCGAGAGGTGTTTTCTTGTGTTAGCCTGGTGGATCCCATGTAGGGGTCCACGGCGCTGTAATACACCTCGAATATCTTGGGGGTGTTACAAGATCACCATTAATTTTTGGTGACTCCAAAAATTCTAAATCTTTGCAATATTATAGAACATCGAGTTAGCTTTCCAATGGTTCAAACGGTGAGTCAATCGGATTCCGGACGAGAGAGTTATGGTCGTTTCAGTTTTTGGCCGATCACTGCCGACCGAACTCGACCGTGTCGTCCGACACGGCCCGTGCCGTACTCGTCCGGAAATGCCGAAAGTTTCTGTCTCAGGACCCGACCGTGTCGTCCGACACGGCCCGTGCCGAACTCTTCCGGATAAGCTGAGCCGATCGCCGACACGCCCGACCGTGTTCCGTGACACGGTCGAGTCGCCGAAGTCAGCCGTCGGACGGTCACTATCGGAAGGCCCTCCGCGCCGCGACCGTGTCAAGCGAGACACGGCCGAGTCCCCTCGCCGGTATGCGACACGGCCGTGCCGATCGGCACGGCCGTGTCCGGCAGGCGATCAACCCCTATAAAAGGCCCCGCAGACGTTTTTCTTGCCATTTTCACCTTCTTCTTCTCCTCTTCCGCACCGGGCGTGTTCTAAGCTTGAAGCCATGTTGTTTAACAACATATCCATGGAGTTCTTGAGGTTATATCATCAATAATCCGTCCGATATCATCCCTTGATCCAGCGAATCAAGGTTAGATCTTTAGAACCCTACTTTTGGTAAAATTGGGGGTTTTCGTGTTTTGTCCGATTCGTTCCATTTTGTTGATTAATTCATGATGAATATGATTAATCTTGTTGGTATTCTTAGTTTCCCTACGGATTCATGGTATATTTCGTGATTTTTACGGAATCGAGAGGGTTTGGTTGTGGTCCGCCCTCGTTGTTGTTGATATACGAATATACATGAATCGTAGGCGGGTTTTCGGGTGTATTCCAATTCCGTATTCATTTAGAAATGGTTGTGATTGTATTCTTCGAATCGTTAGGTTTGGTTTCATTGGTTCCTAGCGTTCGTCGGTGACTTTCCTTTCCGTTCGTTGCGTCGTCAATAATTCAAGGCAAGTAATTCTTGGAAACCTTTATGCTTAACGTGAAATGGTAATGTATATTGTGTGTGCTTTACTCACCTCGGGAGGGTCCGACGGGGCCTCGAGGGAATCTATGGCTTTGTCCTAGATTCATGAGTTTGATTCGCTAGCCAGCTCGGGAGGGTCCTTAGAGGCCTCGAGTGGGATTCGTGGCTTCGTCCCGGTCCTAGGTGACGTGTGGTGCTTGGTTTGTTTTATGAATGTGGCCAGCTCGGGAGGGTCCTTAGAGGCCTCGAGTGGGATTTGTGGCTTCGTCCCGGTCCTAGGCAAATGTGATTGACTGTTTATTTCCGGAAAAGACACGTCTTGTTTTGGTTTTCGAAATGATATTGGTGCATGTACAATGAAATGTGTAAGCGATTGGTTTGCCTTGATTACTTGTACTAGCGTAATTGCTAACCCCTCTAGGGACCCGTTTTGGAGAAATTCTTGTTATGGATTTCAGGTTATGATTATCCGGACGAGCGGGCACCTGGACAGTACGAGGATGTTGGCCAGGGTCGTTGACATGTGCATTTGGGTCTTTCTATTTCTTTCGTCCACTTCGATTTGGTTGTTTTCTATATTTATAAATCGATAGATCAGACTCATGAGTACTTAGGCTTTTCAAATTCAAACTCCGTGTTGTACTACTTTTAAATTGTTACATTGTTGGTTGATGATCATTTCACGGTTGCTCCGGCGTAACTCTTTATGTCTTATAATTAAATGTGTGTCCCCGCTAACCGGGATGGTTAGTCGAGTGGAGTTTTCTTGTTTGTAGCCTGGTGGGTCCCATGTGGGGGTCCACGGCGCTGTAATATACTCTGAATATCTCGGGGTGTTACATTTATTACTTTTATGAATAGAAAATGATAATTCTTAATGTTTTGATTTTTTTTAAATATTTAAAAACTCATTAAATTGTTGAAAAATGAATAAGGAAAATTATAACAAATAAGTTTGCATTAAGAAAGAGGAAAATTACAAATGAATAAGGACACAATAATTTTGCAAATAAATAAGGACACAATAATTTTGCATTAAAAATGAGGAAAAGTACAACAAATAAGTTAAGCACAATTTAAGAAGTTTTACACTTGAATTCTTGAAATGAAAAAATAATAATAATAAAGGACTTGAGCTCTCTACTCCACATCCGATCGATCCGTCTCGGTGAAGGCTTCATCTTCGCTCTCATTTGCATCGTCCCATTCCGGTTCTTGAGCTCTAAGGTCGGCCCTACACCAATCATCGAGCAACATGGTAGCTTCAATGTTCGCCGGCTTCATCCTTGATCTTCTTTGATCTAGCATAAGTCCTCCGATGCTAAAGGCTTGTTCTACGGACACGGTGGATGCCGGGACGGCAAATAACTCCTTTGCAATGATGGAGAGTATTGGGTACTCCTCTCTCTTCGACCACCACTTTAACACATCGATCAACGGACCACTATCTTCAACACCAAATACAAAACGAGTTTGCAAGAACATATCTAATTCACTATTACCTTGACCCATTGGAAGTTCATTGCTTCTATTTTGCATCATTCCATGCATTTGTTGAACTAAAGGATCACTTTCATTCATCTCAAAAGGAAAATCACATGAAGGCATCATAGATGAAGGCATTGTAGAAGAAGGAAACTCACTACCATGTTTTAATCTATATTCTTGAAAAATAGATCTCAAACTCCTATCAAGATCTATCTTGATTTGTGTCACGGTGGGAAGATCAAAGAAGACCCCTTCACCATCAATTACAACATCACTCAAGTCCATTTGAGCAAAAGCATCATAATAAATACCAAGCATTTGACAAACACCATCATACTTCCATTTAGGATCTAAGCACTTAGCAAGTAAGAAAACCATAGGAATCTCCCTAAAATACTTGAGCCATATTTGAACCATAAAATAAATCACACCTTGCATGTTTGGCCTACTAAAACAACTCTTAAAAGACAAGGCAATATACATGCAATGTTCCAACACTTTAACGGAAGTACAATAATAAACACCCGATAATTGTTTAGTAGCATTATGAAAAACTTTTAACAAACGATACAAATCCATACATGAATCCCAATGACTCTCATTAAGAACTAATTGCATGTTTGAGAACTCTTTCCTAAAAAAATCGCATAAATAACTCTTATACTCTAGTGTACTATTAATCATCTCATAAGTAGAGTTCCAACGATGAGATACATCTAATTTGAAACAAGTATAAATAATACCCTTTGCACGACAATATTTTTGCCATTTTTTCCCCAATGTTTTTGATTTGTGCAAATACTTAACGGCATTTTTAATAGGAACAACGGAATCTTGAAAAATACTAAGCGCATCTTGAACACATAAATTTAAAATATGACAAATGCATCTAGAATGAAAATATTTTCCTTCAAATGATGGTGAACATTCTTCATCAAGTTCCGTAATACTAGCGGTGTTCGCCGATGCATTATCAAAACCAACGGAAAATACCTTGTTAACCAAACAATACTCATTTAAAACCGTAATAATAATTAAAGCAATATTTTGAGCCGTGTGAGGCTCTTCAAACTCCCTAAAGGCAATCAAACGTTTTTGCATAATCCATTTTGCATCAATCCAATAACAAGTAATTCCCATGTAACTATTTTTATTATAAGCATCGGTCCAAACATCGGCACAAATAGAAACTTTTTGAGACAAACGAACTAAATATTTCATTAAATCTTGTTTTTTGTCAAAGCATTGTCTCCTAATTCTCTTAAGCATTTGAGTTCTAGCTACCTTGCTAACATTAGGCCCCAAACCATCTTTATAAGAAGCTTCATATGTTATTCTATCCGCATAATTAAAAGGTTGTTTTTCCATGGCACAATATCTAGCACAAGCATCTTCATATCGATTTTTTTCAAATTTAAATAAAGCGGAAGAAGACATACCCGTCGCCGAATTTGAACTAGTAGTACCTCGAATTTGCGTTTGAGTAGTAGATATTCCATACTCGAATGGATGAAACCCCTCCATGTGCCTTTGTAGTGTTCTGTAGCCTCCCTTCTCGATCCATTTGTAGTGCTTTGTGCAATAGTTGCAATAAGCAATGAATCTCTTTCGACCATCGGATAAAGGAGGTTCTCCTTCGTTGATAGGAGCCAATTCTCTTTTAAAATGTTTAACGAAGATTTCGGACTTGAGAGGCTTAGGCTTACTTGTTGGCGGAGGAGGAGGTTGGTTTTGTTCGTCTTCTTCGTGCTCTTCGTCCTCTTCATGTTCATCATCATTTGTTGAGCCACGAAATTCGTATCCCGTGCTCTCCATTGTATGAACTATTTCTTCAAATCGGGCATCTTCTTCGGCTTGAATTCGTTCGGCGACTTGTCTAGAAATTTCCTCCGCCAAATCGGCCCTTCTAGGCCTTTGAGTTTGAGGTTGAAAATTTCCTCCTCCACTTCGTTGGCCAAGTTCAATGGCCTTGCCCTTGCCCTTGTTAGTGTTGTTCTTTGAGGTAGACATAGAGATAGTAAATAGAGAGTATAGTAGAGAGAGTAGAGATTGAATTTTTAGAGAGAATTAGAGTGTGATTATTGGTGAATTTTGAGTTAGGAAGATGTAGTATTTATAGTGGGGATGGGTAGGGAAAAGGGGGGATTAATGGGGAAGTTTGGGGTTGGGGAAGGGGGCTGCCAACGGCTCCTTGAAGGACATAGCCGTTGGCAATTGGCAGCAGTCACTCACTGGGCTGCTGCCATTTTTTTTCTGAAATAGCCGTTAGGCCCGTCGGTCCGGCCCGGCCCGCCGGGCTGATGCAAACCGATGGGCCTTTTAGGACCGGCGGGCCTGAACCGCCGGTCCGCGGTTCCAATTCCCCCGACCCTAGCCCGGCCCTAGCTTTTCGGTCCCGGTCCGGTTCGGTCCCATTGACCGGCGGTCCCGGGCTAAAACCGTTGACTTAGGGCCGGTTTAGGGCCAAAACCGGCGGGCCTGAAAGCCCAGGTACGTCTACTTCGGAGTGTTCGGTAGCGGTTACTAAGGCAAGTATTTTACCATACGAATTGTGTCTTGTGAATCGGGACGTCGTGTTATGGTTATGATGAATTGATTTATCATAGCGAATATGCTTCGTATGAATTGATTAATATGAACGATTGATGATAACGATAATACCTTCACTTAGTTAACATCGTGGAATTGTGTTGGATGTGCAAATCATCTAAGTTTGTGCCGGGCGTGGTTGGTAATTGTTGAGTTGTTGTGATGATTATGATATTTGTGTTGTTTTGGTTTACATACTTGATTATACATTTCGGTGTAATGTGGAATGTCTTGACATTTGATGATTATAAGTTGTGTCGTGTCGATGTGTGTGTGTGTTCCAGGTAGGGTCTGACGAGGCCTCTGGAGTTTGGTACATGATGTGTACTAACAAGGTGTGTGATCCAGGTAGGGTCTGACGAGGCCTCTGGAGTTCGGTACATGATGTGTACGAACGATGTTTGTGGCCGGGTAGGGTCCGTCGAGACCTCCGGAGTTCGGTACATGATGTGTACGAATAGTGCGTGTAGTCCGGGTAAGGTCCGTCGAGACCTCCGGAGTTCGGTACATGATGTGTACGAACAATGATCGTATAACAGTGATTGTTTGGATAACATTTTAAATATGGGTCTCGGACTCATAATGATATCTTATCTAGTGTGTTTTAAAATGAGAATCGAGCTGAGGCCCTAACGACTACGAAAAGATTTTGTAAATTGGGACTCGAGGTCCAATAGAATTTCTACTTCAAAAATCCCCGAGATGATGAGTTCCTTTTCAAATATCTCTCCCTTGAGTTCGAAATTCTAAACTTCTCGGGAACATTCGATAATTGATTTCCGTATTAAATTCGTAGTTGCTATTTACTTGTTGCATTTCGTATCGTATTATACTTGCACTAGTAAAACAGTGGAGTTTTACTAACCCCGAGTAATCGGGGGGTGGATGTCTATTTTGCGTCCAGGTACATGCAGGTTCAGAGGAGCCATCACAGGATTATCACAAGAGGGTGACGAGCTGCGATACTAATCAAAAGTTGATTGTTTTGATTCTTGTAGTGTTGTCAGAGTTGATTTCAATCTTCCGCTGTATTGTGTTCGACCCCAGTGTGGGTAATGTTGTTTTAGTCAGTTCTGTTGATGGAGTTGTGTGACCTCATCGGTCTGTGTATTCATGTGTAAGTGACCTTAACGGTCTGTATTATTATATTGTTTGACCCTGGCCGGGCAAGCATATGGTTGTTTATGGATGTTTAGCCTGGTAGATCCTTGTGGAAAGGGTCTACGGCGTGTAATATTCCCATACGGTTTTGGGGGTGTTACAATTGGATGTCAAGAAGTTATAGTGTAATATCCGCCATTTTCATAATGTAATATTATTATTTATAATAATGTTATAATAATGCATTTTCATTTCATTTAATCTCATTTAGAGGATCATGAATATTTATTTTGACGTATCACAAGTTCTATCCCGAGTCATTTTGTCAGTTGTATTCAAGTAGTCATTATTAAAATAATGTTATTATTTATTCAAGCATAATACTAACACTACTATTATTAATGTTATCAGCATTATTATTACTATTATTATTATTTTTACATTTACTATTATTACTATTATTATATCAATTATACTTAACCATGTATTTTAAACTTAACTAACTATGATTAAACTTAATTAACCATAATTAAGAATCCTTGTTTAAGTCGTTCTTCACCGCAATTCTTCACTTCACCAAACTCCTTGATATTTATCCTAACACAATCCTACATCAACCAAAATACTCCAATACCTATATCTTTAATGATACTAATTCTGCAGTACAGTATCCTTTACATCGACGTTCAACATCCAAGAAAAAAATACAAAATACACAATACTCTGAGTACTCTCGTTCCAGCCGCCACTAGCAATCTCTGCAAATTTCAGAGGCACCTTTCTACTGCAAGGGTCGACCATCATCACCATTCAATTTCCACTCCTACTAAAGGTAAACCTTTAAATCCTCTTTTCTTTTTGTTCTACGACTACAAATACGGTCTAAGGTCAGAATTTCAACATCGAAAATACAAATCAATTTCGAATCTCAACCGTACGAACCAAATCCCACTGTCCCAAATCTAAAACATTTTCCCAACCTATCCTAATTCCGATTAGGGTTTTATGAACCGAACCTCATCAGGACAGAACTCAGAACACAATGGGATTACAGCAACACAAGAAACCCGAAACCAGGCCGATCCCGAAACTGAACATTCGAAACCAAATCGAACTCAGATACGACTTAGATTTTCATCTGAGTTCGTCTGACTCAGAATCCGAAATCCGAACCCAGCCCGTGTGCCATCAACTTCTTCTCGGCCGCACAATCAAGAACTTTTCCTCGTCGAAACCGGACTTTCACCGAGTTATCCGCCATAAATTGCCGCCTACTGCAACCATCAACACCGTCTTTTCAGCTGGATGAACCACACCAACCGCCGGAGCCCCAAAATCAGGCCTATCGAACCACGAACCAGATCCGCAACCCTCAATTAGACTCAAATCAGTCGAGTCCAGAACCACCGCTGCCTTACCCTTCATATGTCGTTCCAGTTTGCAACTAGTGCGTGCATTTTTGTCTGCGCGGTGTGTGTATGTGTGGGAGAATATGTGGGTCGATTGGTTTTCTTGGGTATAAATGGTGAGAACGGGAACAGAGATAAGATGTTTACAGTGTGAAGTTGAGAGAGAGTTTTGAGAGATCGAATTTTAGAGCGATAGAGAGAGAGTCTCCCGAGGAGAGAGAGAGTTCATGTGTGACAGGGGAGAAATGAATGAGATGTCGGTCGAACGATGTATAGGGTTTTATTACCCTTTAGTTTTAGGGTTATGCAATTTAACCCCAGATTTCTAGTTACTTCTAATTTTACCCAGTCAGTTTTCAATTGTTTTTCAATCGACCCCAACAACTCTTAATATTCACTTCCAGTCCGATTTTGACCAAACCATAATAAATGTTGACTCTTCAGTTAATATTAAAAATTAGTTTCAATTATATGCATCATATTTTAGTTCTAGTCATTATATCATAACATTTTATAATGATTATAAGTATTATTATATGTAGATATTAACAAGGAATTACGGGCTTAGGACTGTGAGTCAAGCATCTTCATATTCAAGTTCAAGCAGCATCATTTTATTTAGGTGGGAATTTTCACTATCACTTTAATTGCTTTATTTGAACTGCTATGTGATATTCTATTTATGTTTAAAATTGATGATACATGTTGTAAATCACGCTCACATGTGCACGTGTAAAGAGGCTATCTTAAGATATATGTTATGTGGGGACACCTGCACAATCTCAATATTCACATGCGTGCTCGATTCATGTTATATGTGATATTGTGTGTATGTATTCATGTTGAGTAAAATATTATTGATATAATAATCATTTAATTGCTTTCCATGAGATTGTATATTAATTTGATACGTGTGATTTTCACGAGCTGAAGGAAGCTCACCCCACCTATATTGATCCCGCGGGTTAAACCGAGCCAGATGGACGAAGGAGCGAGCCGAGAGGGCATATGATGATATTTATTAAAACAATGTTTTTTATTTATGTCTCATGTTTTTGAAATATTATTTGGGGAAATTCTTGATTAGAAATAATAATTTATAAATTTTTCTATCGCCACAATTATTACCTCTTATTTATGTCATGTCATTGCCTTAATTAATAGGCATTTATTTTAGTCAGTGTAGCGACTCGACTTTGTATGCGAGAATTTTAATATTCTCAAAGGAATTTATTTTTTGTCAAAATTTACATTTTTATTAATTTCCCCTATAATTATCTCTAGAAAGTCGAGGAGTTACATAGTGGTATCATAGAGGGTTTTACCTTTCTGTAGACTTGCTAAAGTATAAAAGTATCATATGCTCTGAGCTTCGCCACTTCGTCACTCCGTCCAAGGTACCGAATTGAATTCAAAACTATCATTATTCACGCATATATCATTTCATTTTATTTACATGTTGTATATGTATGTATGAACTATTAGAATGGCCAAACCGAGGATGACACCACGTAAGAGGAATCCTGCTATGTTTGACTCAAGTCCTCTGGCACGCAAGGATTGATGGGATGATCTGAGTTTACTGAAAAATGCACCCACTATGTCATCAACAGGCTGAGCAAGTGGTTGCAGTCTAGGAGACAAGGTTCTGTCATGCAACAGCTGAACCACCTAATGCTAAAGCTACCCGATGATTGGAGTTACTGCATTTTCCAGCTTTTGCAAGAGGCCATCAAGAGAACACCAGAAGAGCGGGAGACCATTGATGATTTCTAGTTCATAGCTGGTCGTTTATTGGATATGTACGCTTGAGATGTGATACCAGCTGCAAATTGGAGTTCCGACTCTACGGATGAAGAAGACCCAGAAGAGGATACGGAAGAAGACCCTGAGGAGGATCCTGAAGAAGACCCCGAAGAAGATCCCGAAAAGGATCCCGAGGAAGATCCAGAGGAAGTTCCTGATGAGAGCTCAAAGGAAGACCTCGCAGAGAATATGAAGGATGTTTTGATGGCAGACATTGAGTCTGATGATGACTTTACTTCTTGGATTGATCCATGACCCCCTGTTTCTGTTATAGAAATTATTAGCAGTGATGATGAGGAGTAGCCGTAGGCTTAGTTCATTTTATCATATAACTATTATGTTGATATTTTCGGTAGATGTTTCCAGTTTCATTTCTTTAAAATATATTATATATAATGAGTATCAGTTATTCTATTGCCTTTATATTTTTTGTGCGTTGTGACTATTATATGTGTACTACTGGTATCTTCTTATTCTTTATTTCTCACACTACGGCAACTAATGGGTTTTACAACTCGTTGGCAGACTCATGGCTAACCTGGAAACCACAACGCACAACCCACCTATGATCAGATTTTGGTTGGATTGGCCATGTTGCTTCAAGGCGCGACTATTTTACCACGTAACAATCCTGAGCAAGTTCAAACTCAAGTCATCAAGCGGTTCAATAAGTTCAAGCCGCCTGTCTTTCTTGGTCGTGAAAGACCAGCAGCAATAGAAGAGTGGTTGTTGAACCTAGACAGCATCTTCGATTACATGGCATGCATCAACGCTCAGAAGGTGTTATGTGCCGTGTTTCAGCTCAATGAGGATGCTAGGACATGGTGGATTGGAGTGTGGAGGCTCAAAACCCAAGACGGGAAGGTTGCGTTTACTTGGGACCAGTTCAAGGAAACATTTATGGATAAGTACTACCCGAGGGTGTACAAAACCAAGATGCAAAATGAATTCCTTGATCTGACCCAAGGAGGAATGTCGGTCACCGACTACGAACGCAAGTTCAACCACATGTGCTGTTTTGATCTTCACATGATCGAGACAGATGACATGAAGTCTCAAAAGTTCCGAGATGGACTGCAGGACCAGATTCGTCACCACTTGGCTGGTCATGGGCGTCTGACCTATAATGAAGCAGTTGCCAGGGCCGAGGACGTATTTGCCAGTTTAGATGTGGAAAAGGCAAGAGCACCACCGGTCGCAGCAAATAACAAGCGCAAGTGGCACGATCAAGGGAGTGGTAGTAAGAAGTATGCTAAGACTGGATTTTCAGGGGCGAAACCCCAGTCCGATAAAGCCATATGTGCTACTTGTGGCAGAGGACATAAAGGTACTCGTATGCTTGTATAAAATTGATGCTACTTCTACCATGAGGAAGGACACATGGCCTCAGCATGTCCGAAGAAAGGAAAAGGTCCAGGCAAATGTGTGGAAGGTCAAGGCTCAGAAGGCAAAGCTCGAGTGTATATCATGGCCGAGGTCGAGGAAGAGATTAAACCCAAAACCATGTCAGGTATGTTGTCAGTTGCTAATATTCCTACTTTGGTGTTGTTTGATACGGGTGCATCTCATTCATTCATCTCTAAGAAGCTTTGCACTATGATTGGATGTATAAGTAGTAAAGCTCCTAAATTTCTATTAGTTAGCATGCCTGCAGGGGAAGTAGTGCGTGTAGACTCTATAGCTAACAATATGAAGATAGAGATTAACGAACATAGCTTCTTAGCTGACTTGCACATAGTTGAACTCAGTGATTTTGATGTTAGTTTGGGAATGGATTGGTTGTATAAACATAGAGCTGTAGTAGAATGCTCTGAAAGAAGGGTAATTTTATGTCCGTCTGTTGATATCAGGACCATATTCGAGGGAGTAAGACACTGTAGTACCTCAACGGTGATTTCAGCCATGAAAGCTGTGAAGATATTGAAGAAGCGCAGTTGCCAAGGATTCTTGGTGAATGTGATGTGGAAAAAAACTTCAGAGAAGACGGTAGATGATGTTTCTATCATTAAGGAGTATCCAGATGTTTTTCCCGAAGACTTATCGGGAGTTCCGTCGAGTCTTCAAGTTGAGTTCTCGATCGATTTAGTGCAGGAGTGGTACCAATATCGAAGGCCCCTTATAGAATGGCACCGAATGAGTTACAAAAGCTCAAAATGCAACTTCAGGAACTGCTTGACTCGGGATTTATCCAGCTAGGTGTATTGCCATGGGGTGCGTCAGTACTCTCTGTGAAGAAAAAGGATGAAAGTTTGAGGGTGTGCATAGACTATCATGAGCTTAATCGACTTACGGTAAAGAATAAATATCCACTTCCTAGAATAGAGGACGTATTTGATCAACTTGGAGGATCAGGAGTGTTCTCGAAAATAGATTTGAGATCTGGATATCACCAACTGAGGATTAAGAATGACGATGTCCCAAAGACAAAATTTCGAACTCGATACAGACACCATGAGTTTATAGTGATGTCGTTTGGTTTGACTAATGCACCAGCAGTATTCATGGATCTCATGAACCGTGTATTTCAAGCTTATTTGGGTAAGTTTGTCATTGTGTTTATAGATGACATACTTGTGTATTCAAAGAGCAAGGTTGAACATGAGCAGCATCTTAGAACAGTATTGGGAATACTGCGCAGTGAGAAGTTGTATGCAAATTCAACAAGTATGAATACTAGCTTAACCGAGTTGCATTTTGGGACATATGATCACTTCTAGAGGAATCGAAGTTGACCCCGTTAAGGGAGAGGCAATCAATGATTGGAAGGTACCGAGTAATGCAAATAAAGTTCGTAGCTTCTTGGGTCTAGCTGGTTATTATTGAAGATTTATCAAGGGATTTTCGAAGGTAGCTTCACCAATGACTCGATTGACGAGGAAAGGAGAAGCTTTCTTGTGGAATGAGAAGTGCAAAAAGAGTTTCCAAGAACTTAAGCGAAGGTTGACTGCAGCACCAGTTTTGACCATCCCCGATCTGACTAGGGAGTTCGTCATCTACAATGATGCATCCAAGCAAGGCTTGGGATGTGTATTGATGCAGAAGGGCAAGGTAGTTGCCTATGCTTCGAGGCAACTAAAATCGCATGAGCTGAACTACCCTACTCATGATTCGAAATTAGCAGCGGTAGTTCATGCCTTGAAGATTTGGAGACATTACCTGTATGAAGGTAAGTGTGAAACTTATACATACCACAAAAGTCTGAAATATATTTTCATACAAAAAGAATTGAATATGAGGCAGCACAGATGGCTAGAGTTGGTCAAAGACTATGATTGTACAATCCATTACCACCCTGGTAAAGCAAACGTAGTTGCCGATGCACTGAGCCTTTAAGGCGGGAGGAGACCTAGCATGTATGTTGACCAAAGAAGAAAGCTTGGTCAAGGAATTTGCAAGGATGAGCCTTGAAATAGCTACACCATCGAAGTTCGTTGAGTCGTTAATTGCTATTTTGGTAGTACAACCAACCTTGAGGAAGCAGATCAAAGAAGGTCAAAGACAAGATGACTTTTTGTCCAAAATGAAAGAACGTACTCTTTCAGGTGAGGATAAGGGATCCAGTGTGTCCTATGATGGCACAATGTATTATGAAGGGAGGATTTGTGTGCCCAATGTCATTAAGCTGAAAGAAGCAATATTGAAACAGGCACATAATACTCCATATACAGCACATCCCAGAAGTACTAAGATGTATCAAGAACTTAAGGGGACATTTTGGTGGGGAGGTTTGAAGAGAGATGTGGCAGATTTTGTCAAAAAGTGTATAGTTTGTAAACAAGTGAAGGCAGAACACCAACACCCATTTGGACTACTTAAATTGCTTCATATTCCTAAATGGAAATGGGAACATATTACGATGGACTTTATGGTAGGTTTGCCTCGAACGGAAAGAGGGAACCGCGCTATTTGGGTTGTTGTGTACCGACTCACAAAGTCAGCTCATTTCATCCCAGTTAAGATGAATTTATGAATGGATAAATATGCTCAACTTTACATCGGTGAGATTATTAAGTTGCATGGAGTGCCAGTCTCTATAGTATCCGTCAGGGATACTCGTTTCACATCGCATTTTTTGGGAAAGTTTGCAAGAAGCTTTGGGAACGCAGTTGAATTTTAGTACGGTCTATCATCCTCAGACTGATGGTTAGTCTGAGTGGACCATTCAGATTCTTGAGGATATGTTGCGAGCATGTGTGTTAGACATGAGCAATAATTGGGAACGACTGTTGCATTTGGTAGAATTTGCTTATAACAACAGTTATCACTCGACGATCGATATGGCGCCGTATGAAGTCTTATACGGTAGGAAGTGTCGTGTTGCGATTTTTCGTTAACGCAAGTGCACGTTATCATTGACAAGTAATAAAGTGATGAGTGAGTATCGTTCCCACGAGGACTGAGTCACTAACTACTGATTTTTATGTATTCTAGTTTTATTTGAACAATTGAACTTTGGGTTGCAATTAATTACTAAAAGAATTAACAAAGGGCTAAACAGTATAAACGATCTATCAAAGAAGGAAAATCAAATGATGAATAATTCTAGGATTATGGATCCACCTCAGTTTATCCGAATTTACTCTCGATTATCTGAAATTAAGGATTTTCCCAATTTATTGAAGGCGAAGATTGCTAAAATACTCTACTGCCTCTCCCGAGGTCAATAGATTTTTCTAAAGGCGAATAACGCACTCTATCCCTAGGTGAATTAATTCGTCAATAGGCAAAAAGCATAAAATCTCCAAAAGGCCACGTAGTTCCTATGAGTATATTCCTATCTCACAAGATAAAACGGTCCTTACCAATAGTTCCTCACCAACTCTCCTCTCCCGATTCGAGTAAGGTAATTAAAACAATCCAATTATTGGCCAGACAATTGAAAGCATTAAAATCAATTGGGAAAACTCAATAGAAAAGGGAATTATATAGATAATCTAAAGCAAATCTGTCAAAACTTAGGTTTCATCAAAATCCTAGAACAAGGGTTTTAGCCTGACATGCTAAATAATGAAAATACAAAATTAATAAATAAAAGCATGAAAATCAAACGCAGATGAAGAGCTTGGATTCCTCCGTTCTTCTGGCTTCCGCCCTATGCCCTTGATGTCTTCTGCTTCTCTCTTCCGCGATAGTCTTCCGTGATCCTAGCTTTCCCAAGCCTCCCCGATGATTAATTAGGGTCTTAAACCCTTATTTATAGCTCCCAACAGCTTCCAAATCGCGTCCGTGTGAGTAGGTCGAGAACTGGCTTCAAAACGGCCCAAACCCGCGCGGAGCACACCAAAACCGCCCTATGTGCCACGGCTCACTTAATCTGTGCCGCGGCACATGGCATCCAGATTAAAACCTGGGCGCTGTGACTTTCTTCTGGGCCGCGGCTAACCTGGTCTGTGGTCCTCTTCGTGTGCCGCGGCCCACTTGCCTTGTGCCGCGGCCCACGGCCAAAATTCGCCGTTTTCGCCCATTTTGCCTCATTTTAGCTTCCGGACTCCAATCTCCTGTCAAACATGCGAGAATAAGACATTAAAAGCTCATTTATGCAATTTTACTCGCCAAAATAATACAAAATAATGATAAATAAGCATATAAAAATACGCCTAACAAATACCCCCAAACTTGAGCCTTTGCTTGTCCTCAAGCAAAAAGAATTAATTTCAACCAAAAAAATATCGTGAATAATCGTGCAACTCAAAGTGCTCAACCTAATCAAACTCTGAATAATACGAGTATCATAATAGCGAGCTACACTCAGAACACTGATTCCACAAAGTAACCAAGTTCAGTCCTAATCACTCGTTCATGAAGAAAATCCAGCTCAAAGATTAACAAACGTGAATCTAATCGACCGTCAATATGAAAGGTTAAAATAAACAAGCTAATTCGCCCCGTTCCACAGTCTAATGGCAAAATTTTCACGAGTTTCATCAAAAATAACCCTCGGACAGTATTCCCTTATATATATGCTCAAGAAATTGATTCGAGTTGACCACTAGGTTTGGATCTCGGGATGTTTCATCAGGATAATCCTAGGGTGGAACTTCCATTCTCATGTATTGGGAAGCCGTTTGACGTAAAAGTCACTCATGGGGCACATGGATGCTTCTAGTTACTAAGTTCCCCTCCACAACGGAGAAACAACTCGATTAGCTATTCCGCATGTCCGAATCAAGGTCGCTGTTTTACGCGAGAGTAAACAACGGGTCACGTGAATACCCCCGGTTACTAGGCTTCCCGTCTTCGGTACATGCGAAATCTCTAAACCACTAGTCTAATCAGGGTCGTCGTTTTACGCGAGAGTAAACAACGGGTCACGTGAATACCCCCGGTTACCAGACTTCCCATCATAGAACAAATATTATCTCGACTTTTGGGGAAAAACTGTCCGACTCTAAACTCAAAGCAAGTGCCAACACGACTTATGTTACTGGACGACTAGCTAACCGAAAAATGAAACCAAACGTATCAACGGCAATTTGAAAACACGTATGTCTCCTCTCTTATCTGCTAAGAATTCTACAAAAATGAAAAAATTTCGGACCTAAAAGAAGACTTAGCAGAAACAGAAATCACTGACTACAACTCGACTAAAACTCGACTGTTTCTTCAGAGAGAAAAACAGTGTCGTAACATCAGTATTACACAAATAGAAGCACGAAAAATTCACGAATAAGAGTAAAATCATGACAAGCAAGGCTATCGACAAAAAGATAACTAAACTTAACAAAAAGTGCAAACGAAATAAGTACAGCAGTAAATGTAGCAACAGAAATAGACCCCCCCCCCCCAAACTTAGGACGTACATTGACCTCAATGGACAAAATATAATATGCAATAAAAGTGAAAGGTCAAGTACTCCCCTTCAGTCCTCTCACGAGCTGGTGCTGGCGTCATCCGGCGAGCTTGCACGCTTCTCGACTACAACATGCGGAGCGTGAATAAATGAGCTTGCATCATCAAAGAGGAAGTTAAGTACGAGCTCTCAAGTTTAACATGATGTAATGGTTGGGGACAATGTAATTTGATAAAATGATTCGTTGCATATAATTTGAAAATGCTTGGCTTACCACTTTTTCATTGCTGCAATTTATCAAACACTTGGTATGCACAAGTTAAAATGAAGAACAAGAATTTTAATGGTTAACTCCAAATCCCAAAAATAATAACACAGATAATAGCCATGAAAAACGACAACTAACATCATCAATTCGTTCATAATCACCAATCCCATCACAATCAAATACCATAATCACCATATTCCAACTCTATTTTTGAGAAAAACATTGAAGAACAACTAGCAACATAAAACTTCAATTCACTTTTCAAATCATGTATCAATTATGCTTGAGAGATCGAGATTTACCTGAAGAATTTGAGAAGAAGACTAAGAGAGGGGTATCGACCGACCTCATTGTGCGAAGGAAGGAAGGAAGGAAGGGACCTTGTGCTGGCCGATCGAATGTATGAAGTATACCTGGGCATTCTCATATTGCGACGGGGGCCGCGGCACAACATAAGTGAGCCGCGGCCCAGAGTACAGTCGGCCTGGGACTTTTTTGTAATACAGCCGGGTGCCGCGGCTCAGTTTAGGCGTGCCGCGGCTCAGTTTAGGCGTGCCGCGGCTCATCGTGTTAGTATGTGTTATGGGAAAATGCCTCACGATATGCCGCAAGTGCACGGTGTCAACAAGTAATAAAGTGATAAGTAAAGTATCGTTCCCTCGAGGACTGATTTCACTAAGTACCAAAATATAGTCAACTCACAATTTTATTTGTAGAACAATTATATGGAATTTATATCTAAACTAATTGCAGAAAAATAGATAATAATAGTAATAAGGGTGTAGGATTATGATTTTCACCTCAAACAATCAGGAATGAATTTTATTCAATTCAATTCACTTTTATTCAATTGATTGTAAGCCAGGAATTCCTAAATTATTCTAAAGCCTTTCCCAAGGTCGATAGAAAATACTACGAATTATTAACTCGATATATCCATATTCGAATTAAATAATTAATAGCTAAAACAGTTCAAGAATTCCCACAAATAGGCTTCACAATTCCCATCAGTATATCCCTATCTCACGAAAATCATGATTATTCTCACAAGAACTATGCCTAAATTTCATTTCCCGAATTCATAAAGACATTCAAAACAATTCAACTGTTGGCGAGACAATTAAAAAGCATTAAGGACAATGAGAAAAATCCAACTCAATACGAATAACGAGTAAATTGAAATAATAATAAATAAATCAAACCGTCATGTAATCGGCTACAATCACAACCCTACTCGAATAGATCTAGAAACTAAGATGCGAAAAAATTAAGAAAAACCGTAAGGGATCCGTGGTCTTATCGTCGCCCACAACTCTCTTCGTTTCTGCTCTCCCCGGAGTCTTGTGTTCTGCTTGATTTCTTCCCCGCCGATCCCCCTGGTTCTAATAATTGATGTGCCTTTTATAGCTTTTCTTTTTCAATCCCCCTCCCCTTCAGTAGGTGTCTCACGAAAAAGAAATCAAATCATTCCTCCTCAAAGTGCTCCTCTCGGCACACCCAAAACAAAAGCCCAATGATCTGCGGCCCAACACAAAGAATTCTGCACACTTATTTTCCTCCCAGTGGTGTCTTTTTTTTTTCTCCTGTGCCGCGGCTCACTTGGTGTGCGCCGCGGCACACAGTACAGTGTGCACAGCGTTTGCTGGTTGTCTTCGTGTGCCGCGGTTCACTTGGTGTGTGCCGCGGCTCATGACCAAAAACTGCTATTTTCGCCCGTTTTTCATCGTTTTGGCTTCCGGACTCCGATTTCCTGCAAGACATATAAGAATAATGCATTAAAAGCTCATTTATGCTGATTTAGGCTCAAGATGGATATAAAATAATGACATAAAAGCGCATAAAAATACACCTAACAAATACCCCAAACTTGAGCCTTTGCTTGTCCTCAAGCAAAAATTATCAAATTTAGACAAAATGTATCGTGACTAATCATGCAAGTCCATAGTGCTCAACTTAATCAATACTACCCTGAAAATCTCGAAGAATAGTACAAGTATCGTAATAGCGAGTCACATCCAGGACACTGATTCCACTAAGTAACCAATTTCACTCATAATCAATCGTTCATGAAGAAAATCAAGCTCAAAGATTAACAAGCGTGAATTTAACCGACCGTCAATATGAAGGGTTAGATTAAACAAGCCAATTCGCCCAGTCCCAGAGTCTAGTGGCAAAATTCAAGAGTTTCATTATCAAAATTACTCCTAGGACAGCATTCCCTTATGTATGATCAATAATTTGATTCGAGTTAACCACTAGGTTTCGGCTCTCGGGATATTACATCGTGATGATCCTAGGGTGGATTTCCATTCTCATGTATCGGGGAACCGTTTGACGTAAAAGACACTCATGGGGCACATGGATGCTTCTAGTTACTCAGCCCCCCTCTACAGCGGAGAAAAAACTCGAATAGCAATTCCCGCATGTCAAGGTTGCTGTTTTACGCGAGAGTAAACAACGGGTCACGTGAATACCCCCGGTTACTAGGCTTCCCATCATCAATAATGCGATATTTCTAAATTATTAATCTATTCAGGGTCGTCGTTTTACGCGAGAGTAAACAACGGGTCACGTGAATACCCCCGGTTACTAGATTTCCCATCATAGAACAACTAATATCTAGACTTTTTGGAAAAACTGTCCGACTCTAAACTCAATCCAAGTGCCAACAAGACTCATATTACTGGACGACTAGCTACGCGAAAAGTTTAACCAAACGTATAAACGGTGATTTGAAAACACGTATGTTTCCTTTCTTATCTGCTAAAATTTCTACAAAAACGATAAAATTTCGGACCTAATTGAATACTCAACAGAAGCAGATATCGCTGACTGCAACTCGACCAAAAGTCAACCGTTTTTTCCCCGAGAAATCAGTATCGTAACATCAGTTTTACACACGGAAGCACAAAAATTCACGAAAAATTCATGCTTGCAAAAACCATCAACAGCATGCAAAGACAATAAAGCAATGATGAAATCGCAATATATAACCAAGAAAATCAATTCCACTACACATAAAATCATCAACAATAAAGCTCATGTGAAAATAAAAGAGATAAGGAAAAGGGAAACTTATTCCAAATGTCTTCTTAAACGCCAGCACATGTCTGAGTCGATACTTCGGTCAATCCATACTTCGAATAATGCTCAACATCACGAGGGACCCCCAAACTTAGTCTCTAGTCTTGAAATAACAATAGACATTAAATCAAGAAAGACTAGAATATGAAGAATAATAACTCATTGGGGTTAAAAAGTTATATTAGAAAAATGAGGGCCAACAAGAATACACGAATCCAAATGAAATACAAAACAAAGGAAAATAATTAATAACGAAAAATCAAATAAAAACAACTAACTAGAAAGCAAGTAAAAATGATGGGTTGCCTCCCATCCAGCGCTCTATTTTACGTCTTGAGCACGACGTGGCAAAAAAAAAAATCTAACGTGGCTTCTTTCTAGGGAGATTGCCAAATGCCCCCTTATTGCAATCAATAAGCCTCTTATTCCATAAGGGAGGCTTTGGTTCATGCCCGATTGTCAAGAATAATGGATAAGAATAATTATGAGGACAACCAAAAAATGATGGAAGAACATAATAATGATAAGGCATGAAAAAATAAGCAGAGTTCGAATGGGTAAATAATAAAGACTTATCATGAACAACCTCATTAGAACTCGAAGAATCAGCCTCAACAAAATCAGAAGTAATGGGGTCAATCTCTCCCATTATGGATTTAGGAAAGATTATGTGCGGCACCGTTAATAAAATTTTAGGCACATAAGTGTTCACCTTATTAGTCGAAGTTTTATGACAATTTAATGGAATTTCTTTGAAAACATCATCAATGGTAACTTCTTCTACAGGCTCATCACACTTTATGTAATTATCAGGTGTTGGGGGATCGACCCTAAAACTCAACATGTCATTCTTCTCAACCTCCCCCTCAACTTCACTACTAAATATATGAGCTGGAAAATAACCGTAGTGAACCTCAAGACCACGACGTGCACATTCTAGCTCAAAAAGGGTACTATCAGGATTTTTAAGAGTGTCTACACATTATTCAAGCATGGTCTTTTGTTTCGGGGGAGGGGGCTGAGTGACCCTATTTGGCAAATTATCAAGAACATCGAAATTTATGAAATGCCAAGGGCCACAATACTCAAAGGAAAACATAATGAAGAAATAAAAATATAGAGACTAAAAAAAGAAAAACTTCAAATTAAAATTAGATTCGCTTGGTATTGATATTAGCGAAAAATCAGTCCCCGGCTACGGCGCCAAAAACTTGTTGTGGGAAAATCCCTCACGATATGCCGCAAGTGCACGGTGTCAACAAGTAATAAAGTGATAAGTAAAGTATCGTTCCCTCGAGGACTGATTTCACTAAGTACCAAAATATAGTCAACTCACAGTTTTATTTGAAGAACAATTATATGAAATTTATATCTAAACTAATTGCAGAAAAATAGATAATAATAGTAATAAGGGTGTAGGATTATGATTTTCACCTAAAACAATCAGGAATGAATTTTATTCAATTCAATTCACTTTTATTCAATTGATTGTAAGCCAGGAATTCCTAAATTATTCTAAAGCCTTTCCCAAGGTCGATAGAAAATACTACGAATTATTAACTCGATATATCCCTATTCGAATTAGATAATTAATAGCTAAAACAGTTCAAGAATTTCCACAAATAGGCTTCATAATTCCCATGAGTATATCCCTATCTCACGAAAATTATGATTATTCTCACAAGAACTATGCCTACATTTCATCTCCCGAATTCATAAAGACATTCAAAACAATTCAACTGTTGGCCAGACAATTAAAAAGCATTAAGGACAATGAGAAAAATCCAACTCAATACGAATAACGAGTAAATTAAAATAATAATAAATAAATCAAACTGTCATGTAATCGGCTACAATCACAACCCTACTCGAATAGATCTAGAAACTAAGATGCGGAAAAATTAAGAAAAACCGTAAGGGATCCGTGGTCTTATCGTCGCCCACAACTCTCTTCGTTTCTGCTCTCCCCGGAGTCTTGTGTTCTGCTTGATTTCTTCCCCGCCGATCCCCCTGGTTCTAATAATTGATGTGCCTTTTATAGCTTTTCTTTTTCAATCCCCCTCCCCTTCAGTAGGTGTCTCACGAAAAAAAATCAAATAATTCCTCCTCAAAGTGCTCCTCTCGGCACACCCAAAACAAAAGCCCAATGATCTGCGGCCCAACACAAAGAATTTTGCACACTTAGTTTCCTCCCAGTGGCGTCTTTTTTTTTCTCCTGTTCCGCGGCTCACTTGGTGTGTGCCGCGGCACACAGTACAGTGTGCACAGCGTTTGCTGGTTGTCTTCGTGTGCCGCGGTTCACTTGGTGTGTGCCGCGGCTCATGACCAAAAACTGCTATTTTCGCCCGTTTTTCATCGTTTTGGCTTCCGGACTCCGATTTCCTGCAAGACATATAAGAATAATGCATTAAAAGCTCATTTATGCTGATTTAGGCTCAAGATGGATATAAAATAATGACATAAAAGCGCATAAAAATACACCTAACAGTGTGTCGCGGCTCATTTGGTCCGTGCCGCGGCACAGAGTACAGTCTCCTGGGCATTTATTGAACCTTTGGTGTGCCGCGGCTCAGTAAGATCGTGCCGCGGCACATAGTACATTTTGTTTGGCCTTGTTCCATCAACTGGTGCGTGCCGCGACTCACTATTATTGTGTCGCGGCCCATCACTGATTTCCTCCCATGGGGTGATTCCTGCATAGAATTTTTAAACGAAAACATCAAGACGAGAGGGATAGACGGATCAAAGAAAAATGACGACAAATAAAGACTCTAAAAATGCAAGAAAACACTAAAAATAAAAATTCTACAACTAATACTCGGGTTGCCTCCCGAGAAGCATTAAGTTTATAATCTTCAGTCGGACTTTTCTCGCATTCCTCCGGCGGTGGATAAGACGACACTCGTTTTCTGCGTGTCTATTGGATTTCCCAAGTATGCCTTCAACCGTTGTCCATTAACTTTGAATTTTCGGTCATCTTTTTGTACTTCTACCGCACCATGTGGGAACACTTGAACTACGGTGAACGGTCCCGACCATCGTGAACGCAATTTCCCGGGAAATAACTTTAAGCGAGAATTAAATAGCAACACCTCTTGTCCCGGGACAAACTCTCTCTGCGTGATGTGCTTATCATGCCAAATCTAGGTCCGCTCCTTATAAAGTTTCGCATTTTCGTATGTGTCGTGGCGAATTTCTTCCAACTCGTTCAGCTACAAACAATGCTTTTCACTAGCAGATTTCAGATCAAAGTTTAGTTTCTTTATCGCCCAGTAAGCACGATGTTCCATCTCTACGGGTAAATGGCAACCTTTCCCATAAACCAATCTGTAGGGCGACATCCCGATAGGTGTTTTATACGCAGTACGGTACGCCCAAAGTGCATCATCGAGTTTAAACGACCAATCTTTTCGAGACGAGCTGACCATTTTTTCTAGGATCCACTTAAGCTCTCGATTTGATATCTCGACTTGACCGCTCGTCTGAGGATGGTATGCTGTAGCAACACGATGAGTAACTCCGTATTTTCTCAAAACCGCATCAAGAAATTTGTTGTCGAAGTGTGATCCACCATCACTGAATATAGCACGTGGAGTCCCAAAACGTGTGAAGATATATTGTTTTATAAACTTGATTACGACATTGGACCCATTCGTAGGTAGTGCCACCGCTTCAACCCATTTTGAGACATAGTCTACGGCTACCAAAATATAGAGATTCTTATTTGATGGAGGAAATGGACCCATGAAGTCGATCCCCCATACATAGAACAATTCAACTTCAAGTATGGTGTTCAGCGGCATTTCGTGTTGTCTTGAGATGTTTCCCGTCCGTTGACACCGATCACACGCGGACACAAAGGAGTGAGCATCCTTGAATAATGACGGCCAATAAAACCCCGATTGTAAGACCTTCACCTCTGTTCTATTTCCACTAAAATGTGCACCGTAGGGTGATGCATGGCAATGGTTTAGCACACTGTGGATTTCCTCATCCGGAATACATCTACGAATGATTTGATCGGGGCATCTCTTGAATAGAAAAGGATCGTCCCACAAATAATACTTAGCGTCTGAGATTAGCTTCTTCTTTTGATGGCGTGAGAGGTCGTTTGGAATTGTTTTACTTGCCAAGTAGTTCACTAGATCAGCATACCAAGGCGCGTGTTTTGAACCCAACTTGTAGAGCTGCTCGTCGGGGAAGGTTTCCATGATTTGTGGCTGACTTTCTCCCTTGTCAAGGGGACTCTCTAATCGTGAAAGGTGATCGGCTATAACATTTTCAGTCCCTTTCTTGTCCCGAATCTCCAAGTTGAATTCTTGAAGCAGAAGCACCCACCTAATCAACCTTGGTTTAGCATCCTTCTTCTCCAAAAGGTATTTTATTGCTGAATGGTCGGTCCACACTATCACTTCGTTCCCAGTAGATACGCCCGGAATTTATCAAATGCAAAGATCACCGCCAACAATTCCTTCTCCGTTGTGGCATAATTTCTCTGGGCGTCGTCGAGTGTTCGGATCGCATAGTATACGACATGGAACACCTTCCCTCGTCTCTGCCCCAAAACAGCCCCAATGGCAAAGTCGCTTGCATCACACATTAACTCGAACGGAAGGTCCCAGTCTGGAGCAACTATCACCGGTGCCGTGCTTAGAGCTTTCTTCAATAAATCGAAACTTTCTTTACACAACTTGTTAAAAGTAAATGGAACATCCTTCATGAGTAGATTGCACAACCGCTTCGTGATCTTCGAAAAATCCTTAATAAATCGGCGATAGAAACCGGCATGTCCCAAAAAACTTCTAATCCCTTTGAACGAAGTAGGCGGAGGCATCTTCTCAATTGTTTCGATTTTCGCCCGGTCGAGTTCAATTCCATGTGAGGATATTTAATGGCCAAGTACTATGCCCTCCTGCACCATAAAATGACACTTCTCCCAGTTCAAGACCAAATTTGTCTCTTCGCATCTTTTCAAGACTTTCTGCAAATTTTTCAAACAAATGTCAAACGAATCTCCAAAAATAGAAAAATCATCCATAAAAATCTCAATACACTGCTCTACCATATCAGAAAAAATAGCCATCATACACCGTTGAAAAGTAGCCGGCGCATTACATAATCCAAAAGGCATGCGCCTATAAGCGAAAATGCCGTAAGGACATGTAAACGTCATTTTCTCTTGGTCTTCGGGAGCTATATAAATCTGATTATACCCCGAATAACCATCGAGAAAGCAATAGAAATCGTGTCCGGCTAATCTATCTAACATCTGATCAATAAAAGGTAAGGGGAAATGATCTTTTCTAGTGGCCTTATTTAATTTCCTATAATCTATGCACATACGCCACCCCGTGACAATCTTAATGGGAACTAATTCATTATTATCATTTTGAACAACCCTTATCCCACCCTTCTTCGACACAACTTGGACCGGACTTACCCACTTGCTATCAGAAATCGGAAAGATCATACCTGCGTCGAGGAGTTTTAAAACCTCGACTTTTACCACCTCCTTCATGTTTGGATTCAAACGGCGTTGATGCTCCACTGATGGTTTGTAGTCTTCCTCCATCAAAATCTTGTGCATGAAAATTGACGGGCTGATCCCCTTAATATCCGCAATAGACCATCCAAGAGCAGATTTATACTCCCTCAAAACTCTCAATAATTTCGCCTCTTGATCCCCCGCTAAAGTGGCCGAAAGAATAACTGGAAGGGAGTCGTCGGGCCCCAAAAATGCATATTTTAAATGAGGCGGCAGCTTCTTGAGTTCCAACTTTAGAGGTTTTTCGATTTATGGGACTGGTCAAGTTGGTGAACTTCCGAGCTCCTCAAATGGTTGACGAATGAAAATTGGCGGGGAAGCATCCATGTGGCGTACGTAGACTGCATGCTCTACATTTAGTTCGGAAACAGCCCCAATCAAAATGGACTCCAATGGATCGGGTGGATATTTCTCTCGAAAGGCTCTACTCACGCACGAGTCAATGACGTCAACTTGGAAACAATTTTCAGCATCACTCGGATATTTTACGGATCGAAAGATATTGAACGTTACTTGCTCCACTTGAACACGTAAAGTCAGCTTCCCTTTTTCCACATCGATCAAAGTTCGGCCGGTTGCCAAAAATGGTCTTCCCAAGACAATTGGGATATCTTGATCTTCCTCCATGTCGAGCACAATAAAATCGGCTGGAAAGATAAATTTGTCAACCTTTACTAACACGTCCTCTATTACTCCCCTCGGATATTTGATGGATCTATCGGCCAATTGTAAGGAGACCGTCGTCGGCTTGGCTTCCCCAATATCCAGCTTTTTAAAAATAGAAAGGGGCATAAGGTTTATGCTGGCTCCGAGATCGCATAGGGCTCTTTCAAAAGACGAATTTCCAATGATGCAAGGGATGGTAGAACTTCCCGGATCTCTCAATTTAGGTGGGAGCTTCTTTTGTAAAATAGCACTGCACTCCTCCGTCAATGCGACCGTCTCATACTCCTCGAGCTTTCTTTTGTTTGACAAGACTTCCTTCATGAATTTTACATAACTCGGCATTTGTTCCAATGCGTCGGCAAATGGAATGTTTATGTGCAATTTATTGAAGACGTCGAGGAACTTTGAAAATTGCTTGTCTAGTTTTTGCTTTTGGAAACGCTGTGGGAATGGAATTTGAGGAGTGGGGTGAGTAGTCGGTACTTCCTTTGGTTTGGGCGCCTCGTCCTTTTCTGTCTCACTTTGCTCGATCTTGTCCTTGTTATTGATATGCTGCTCTTTCAACTCCTTTCCACTTCGTAGTTCGATTGCCTGCACGTCTTCTTTGGAGTTCATTTCGGTAGCGCTAGACAATGCAACTTGAGACCGAGAGGACAATATATTAGCAATCTGCCCCATTTGTGTTTCTAAGTTTCGGATGGAGGTAGAATGATTTTGGAGGGTAGTCTCGGTACGGGTCATGAATTGGCTCGTGTTAGCCGCCAATTGAGCAAGAGCATCTTCCAAGGATACCTTTGGTGATTGAGGGGGCTGCTGTGTGGGTTGCGCAAATTGAGCTTGTGGAGGTTTTAAAGTTTGCCCGTTCTTCCATGAAAAATTTTGGTGATTTCGCCAACCATGATTATAAGTGCTGGGGTAAGGATTATTTTGTCGATTTCCGTTTCCCACGAATTGAGCTTGCTCCATCGGATGTTGCTCGAAAGGGTTTCCGACTTGGAATTCTATGCTAGGATGAGATCCATTACACCAATTGCACGATTCAATGGCAACGGGGGAAGGACCATGCGAAAAGGCTTGAAGTTGTTGCGTCAAAGCGGCGACTTGGGCTGACAATGTAGAGATTGGATCATTATTTGAAATCTCCATAACTCGCTTCGGATTAACTCTTTCGGATGGCCATTGATAAGCATTAGCGGCCATAGCTTCCAACAAAGAGTGTTCCTCGGCCATCGTTTTTCCCATTAAAGCTCCTCCAGCGGCTGCATCCACGAGAGTGCGTGTAGAGGCACTCAAACCATTGTAGAACGTCTGAATTTGGAGCCAGTCCGGAAGGCCGTGATGTGGGCATCTCCTTAGCAAATATTTGTATCGCTCCCACGCCTCGTGAAGCGACTCCATATCATATTGACCAAAGGTGGTAATTTCGTTCCGTAATCTCGCCGTCTTTGAAGGTGGGAAGAATTTAGCAAGGAAGGCTTGCGCTAATTCTGCCCATGTCGTGATCGAGCCCGGCGCTAAAGAATTCAACCAAAATTTCGCTGTCCCTCAAAGAGAAAGGGAAAAGCCGTAATCGGATAGCATCATCGGTGACACCATTGTTCTTGAACGTGTCACAAATCTCGAGAAACGACGCAATGTGTGCGTTGGGGTCATCATTCGGCAATCCACAGAACTGGCTCGCTTGTACCATCTGAATAATAGCAGGCTTGATTTTGAAGTTGTTTGCCTGGATGGTGGGACGCCGAATCCCCGAAAAGTTTGCGTTAATTTGCGGCATAGCATAATCTCGAAGTGCTAATGCCGGTTGAACTTGCTGAACAGGATTATCACCTCCGCGATTTTCGATATTTTCGGCCATGGTCATTGTTGTCTGTAACTCTCGTTTCTCCTTCTTTTTCTTACTTCTCCGAAGAGTGCGCTCGAGTTCGGTATTCAAAGGTAGTAGGCCTTTGTTACCGAATTTTCTCATGCACTACCCGAAAGATCCTGAAAGGACAAACAAATAAAATAAAATATAATACAAGAAAATAAATAAAACAAAATGTTCAAACTAAGACTAGAAATACTGAAATCGATATTAGTAAAAATTCAATCCCCGACAACGGCGCCAAAAACTTGTTGCGATTTTTCGTTAACGCAAGTGCACGTTATCGTTGACAAGTAATAAAGTGATGAGTGAGTATCGTTCCCACGAGGACTGAGTCACTAACTACCGATTTTTATGTATTCTAGTTTTATTTGAACAATCGAACTTTGGGTTGCAATTAATTACTAAAAGAATTAACAAAGGGCTAAACAGTATAAACGATCGATCAAAGAAGGAAAATCAAATGATGAATAATTCTAGGATTATGAATCCACCTCAGTTTATCCGAATTTACTCTCGATTATCTGAAATTAAGGATTTTTCCAATTTATTGAAGGCGAAGATTGCTAAAATACTCTAATGCCTCTCCCGAGGTCAATAGATTTTTCTAAAGGCGAATAACGCACTCTATCCCTAGGTGAATTAATTCGTCAATAGCCAAAAAGCATAAAATCTCCAAAAGGCCACGTAGTTCCTATGAGTATATTCCTATCTCACAAGATAAAACAGTCCTCACCAATAGTTCCTCACCAACTCTCCTCTCCCGATTCGAGTAAGGTAATTAAAACAATCCAATTATTGGCCAGACAATTGAAAGCATTAAAATTAATTGGGAAAACTCAATAGAAAAGGGAATTATATAGATAATCTAAAGCAAATCCGTCAAAACTTAGGTTTCATCAAAATCCTAGAACAAGGGTTTTAGCCTGACATGCTAAATAATGAAAATACAGAATTAATAAATAAAAGCATGAAAATCAAACGCATATGAAGAGCTCGGATTCCTCCGTTCTTCTGGCTTTCGCCCTCTGCCCTTGATGTCTTCTGCTTCTCTGTTCCGCGATAGTCTTCCGTGATCCTAGCTTTTCCAAGCCTCCCCGATGATTAATTAGGGTCTTAAACCCTTATTTATAGCTCCCAACAGCCTCCAAATCGGGTCCGTGTGAGTAGGTCGAGAACTGGCTTCAAAACGGCCCAAACCCGCGTGGAGCACACCAAAACCGCCCTGTGTGCCGCGGCTCACTTAATCTGTGCCGCGGCACATGGCATCAGTTAAAACACAGGCTGTGATTTTCTTACCGCGGCTCACAGTACATGCCGCGGCACAGTCTGATTACTGGTGCTCGCTGGTCCTCTTCGTGTGCCGCGGCCCACTTGCCTTTTGCCGCGGCCCACGGCCAAAATTCGCCGTTTTGGCCCGTTTTGCCTCGTTTTAGCTTCCGGACTCCAATCTCTTGTCAAACATGCGAGAATAAGACATTAAAAGCTCATTTATGCAATTTTACTCGCCAAAATAATACAAAATAATGATAAATAAGCATATAAAAATACGCCTAACATGTCGATCACCACTGTATTGGGACGAAGTAGGTGAAAGGAAAATCTTGGGTCCCGAGATGATTGTATAAACAGTAGGTGTGGTGGATAAGATTCATGAGAGGATCAAGATAGCATAGGATCGTCAGAAATCTTATGCCGACAAGCACAGGAAAGATCTCGAATTCTGTGTTGGCGACAAGGTATTCTTGAAGGTATATCCTACTAAGGGAATTGTTCGTTTTGGTCCAAGGAGAAAGTTGAGGCTGAGATATATTGGACCGGTCGAAATTCTTGAACGAATTGGAGAGTTAGTTTACCGCTTGGCTTTACCCCCAGAACTTTCGGCCGTGCACAACGTTTTTCATGTATCGTTGTTGAGGAAGTATGTGCACGATCCCAGACACGTCATCAACTATACCGCCATGGAGGTGAACAAAGATATTACTTACGAAGAATAACCAGAAGTTATTCTCGACCGATCAGTCCGGCAGTTGAGGAACAAAGAGAAGGTGTTTGTCAAAATCCCATGGCGTAACCACACTAAAGATGAAGCCACTTGAGAGCGCGAAGAATAACTTCAAGCTCGTTATCCGAATTTCTTCAATCGAGGTATATCATTTATTTTCGAGGACGAAATTTTTTCTTAGAGGGGTAGGATGTAATATCTGCCATTTTCATAATATAATATTATTATTTATAATAATGTTATAATAATGCATTTTCATTTTATTTATTCTCATTTATAGGATCATGAATATTTATTTCGACGTATCACAAGTTCTAGCCCGCGTCATTTTGTCAATTATATTCAAGTAGTCATTATTATAATAGTGTTATTTTTTATTCAAGCATAATACTGACACTACTATTATTAATGTTGTCATTATTATTATTAATAATATTATTATTACTATTATTATTAGTACTAATATTATTATTATTATTATTTTTACATTTACTATTATTACAATTATTATTATGTCAATTATACTTAACCATGTGTGTTAAACTTAACTAATTATGATTAAACACCATAAATAAGAATCCTTGTTTCAGTCGTTCTTCACCACAATTCTTCACTTCACCAAACTCTTTGATGTTTATCCTAACACAATCCTACATCAACCAAAATACTCAAAAACCTATATCTATAATTATATTAATTCTGCAGTACAGGATCCTTTACATCGACGTCCATCATCCAAGAAAAAAATACAAAATACAAAATACTGCCAGTACTCTCGTTCCAGCCGCCACTAGAAATCTCTGCAAATTTCAGAGGCACCCTTCTACTGCAAGGGTCGACCATCATCACCATTCAATTTCCACTCCCAGTAAAGGTAAACCTTTAAATCCTCTTTTCTTTTTGTTCTGCAACTACAGATACGTTCTAAGATCAGAATTTCAACATCGAAAATACAAATCAATTTCGAATCTCAACCGTACACACCAAATCTCACTGTCCCAAATCTAAAACATTTACCCAACATCTATCCTAATTACGTTTAGGGTTTTATGAACTGAACCCCATCAAAACAGCACTCAGAATGCAACGAATTTGCAGCAACACAAGAAACTCGAAACCGGACTGAGCCCGAAACTGAACATTCGAAACCAAATCGAACTCAGATCCGACTTACCTTTTCATCTGAGTTCGTCTAACTCAGAATCCCAAATCCGAAACCAGCCCATGCGCCATCACCTTCTTCTCGATCGCACAATCCAAACCTTTTCCTGATGGAAATCGAACTTTCACCGAGTTATCCACCATAAACCGCCGCCCACTACAACCACAAACACCGCCTTTTCGGTTGGACGAACCACACCAACCACCGGAGCCCCAAAATCGGGCCTATAGAACCATGAACCAGTCCTGCAACCCTCAATTAGACTCGAATCAGTCGAGTCCAGAACCACTGCCGCCTTACCCTTCATCTGTCGTTCCAGTTTGCAACTAGTGTGTGCGTTTTTGTTTGCGCAGTGTGTGTCCGTGTGGGAGAATATGTGGGTCGATTGGTTTTCTTGGGTATAAATTGTGATAACGGGAACAGAGATAAGATGTTTACAGTGAGAAGTTGAGAGACAGTTTTGAGAGATCGAATTTTAGAGAGAGAGAGAGAGAGAGTCTACTGAGGAGAGAGAGAGTTCACGAGTGAAAAACGGGGGAGAAATGAATGGGGCAGGGATCCCCTACAGTGCACAGCACCATGCTGTGCACTCCCTGCTCTCTGATCACACACACCCGCACGGGTGTGTGTGTGTATCTTGCATCAAATGAGCAATGATACGCGGCGTAGTGCTTCTTGTGCAGAGATCCCACCCCAAATGAATGAGATGTCGGCCGAACGATGTATAAGGTTTTTATACCCTCTAGTTTTATGGTTATGAAATTTAACCCCAGATTTCTAGTTACTTCGATTTTTACCCCAGTCTGGTTTCAATTGTTTTTCAATTGACCCCAACAACTCTTAATATTTACTTTCAGTCCTACTTTGACCAAACCATTATAAATGTTGACTCTTCAACTAATATTAATAATCAGTTTCAATTATATGCATCATATTTTAGTTCTAGTCATTATATCATAATATTTTATAATGATTATTATTATTATATGTAGATATTAACAAGAAATTACGGGCATTGGACTGTGAGTCGAGCATCTTCATATTCAAGTTCAAGCAACATCATTTTATTCAGGTGGGAATTTTCACTATCACATTTAATTGCTTTATTTGGACTGTTATGTGATATTCTATTTATGTTTAAAATTGATGATACATGTTGTAAATCAGGCTCACCTGTGCACGTGTAAAGAGTCTATATTAAGATATATGTTCTGTGGGACACCTGCACAACCTCAATATTGACATGCGTACTCGATTCATGTTATATGTGATATTGTGTGTATGTATTCATGTTGAGGAAAACATTATTGATGAATAATCATTTAATAGCTTTCCATGAGATTGTATATTAATGTGATACGTGTGCTTTCAACGAGCTGAAGGAAGCGCTCACCCCCACCTATATTGATCCCGCAGGTTAAACCGAGCAGAATGGACGAAGGAGCGAGTCGAGAGGGCATATGATGATATTTATTAAAATTGTGCTTTTTTATTTATGTCTCATATTTTTGAAATATTATTGGGGAAACTCTTGATTAAAAATAATAATTTTTCTTCCGCCGCAATTATTACCTCTTATTTATGTCAAGTCATTGCCTTAATTAATAGGCATTTATTTTAGTCAGTGTAGCGACTCGACTTTGTAGGCGGGAATTTTAATATTCTCAAAGGAATTTATTTTTCGTCAAAATTCACATTTTATTAATTTACTCTATAATTATCCCTAGAAAGTCGGGGCGTTACATATAGCGTCGTACCGAACACTTCGACCTAGCCCACCTCTCTGGCCTAATTTCAGAAAGGCGTCTGTGAGCCTCATTAGGACTTTCAATATGTAGATCGAAAAGTGGTTTTCAAAAACTTCTTCATGATGCGTATAGGCAGTTCTAAAGAGTCCTATAGCATGAGAACCGTAGGAGGTTAGATTTTTTGCAAGATGGTGATAGCACAACCCATGGAATGCATTTGGATAGAAGACTCAAACAGCATTCTGAATGCTGATTCAACAAATACAGATAAGACAAGAGCCTATGATACGACTCATCAAACCCGTCGTATGTATTCTATATCACTATATTCCTCATCCGGAGAGCAAAACTGTATAGCATGTCGATGCCGTGCTCCCTACGCATCTCTGCAATCATCTCCCTTGGCCTCAAAGTGACCCCTCACCGGTCAATCTTTTAGCAAAATAATGGGCCACAACCTCAGAAGTGACCGACCGTGCGGCAGCACTGTTCAAGTTAAGATGACAGCTGTGATACAAGGTCAACTTAGTAATTCTCCAAATGGTTGCACCCTCAATAGCACACAACCTAAACTGACAATTGTTTCTCCCACTCTTACAGAGAAACACTATACATTTATCGACGGAACATTCAGTGATACACTATAACATGTTTTCTAAATGATACATTCCTACAGGTATCCTCAACTCTGTTTTGGACCGAAAAGTGGACCCCACCTCTAGCTGACTGGTGATAGGTGGAGGCTGCTCGACCAACCCAAAGTTGTGGCACTACCAGGGTCGGGAAATGGAATAATCCAATTACGCATTAAATGTTGATTCTCATGCTCGCTCACAAATGTAATATCCGCATTTTTTCTTTCCCTTGTATTTTTTTTATTATTTTCGGTGTATTTCTCGATTGTAGCGACCCTCGTGTATCTTTCAGTGTAACTCTTCCGTCATCTATTGATCTGATTCTCGTAATTGTTGTGCGGAACCGCCGTTTCGGGGTTGCCGTGGATTCATTCTATGCTATGATGCGTTGTGAGGTGTTAGATCGATGTTTCGTCCGTATTACGGTGTTGTAGACCGTTTATATTCCGTATCTAGCGCACGCTAATTTTTCCGCATAGCGCACGCTAGAAGTCCCCTTGTAGCGCACGCTACGTTTACTTCGTAGCGCACGCTAACGATTTAGCCACAGGAGTGGCGGTTCGGCTCGACCCTGCAGACTATCGGATTAGCGCACGCTATCTTGTCTAGCGCACGCTAATGTCGGGAGACAGCGCACGTTAAGTTGTTCGATGGCGTGCGCTAGTGTGACTATCGATCTTGGGCGGTTTACTGCGAACTCAATCGAGATGCTAGTTAGCGCACGCTACGCTTGTATGGTAGCGCACGCTAACAGGTCGTGAGTTTTGGGCATTTGGCTCTTGGACTCGGGTGATGTTCGGGTAGCGCACGCTATTGGTCGATAAGCGCGCGCTCCGAGAGGTCATTAGCGCACGCTACATTTCGAGTAGCGTACGCTAACGGCTAAATTACACAGCTCTTGGATGGGGACGCTAACAGTAAGGTTTGGAATCTTATCCGTTAGCGCACGCTAACCTTGAGGTTTTAGCATGCGCTAACACTCCTGGCTATATAAACCGGGGAGTTGGCCGAGATAAACACAAAATCTCATTTCTTCCTCTCTCCGCGGCGAAGGCGATTCCGAGGCGTTCTCTTGGCGATTTCTTCCTCCAATCATCTCATCCATCATCCTTCTTGAGTTCTTGGAGTATTATATCAACATCAACACGAATCTTTCGTCCTAATCCACGGTAAATCTCTTAGAACCCTACTTTTGGATAATTTGGGGGTTTTGGGTTTTCCTTCCGATTCGTTCCGTTTTGTTGGTGGATTCATGATGAATATGATTAATCTTGTTGATATAATTAGTTTTCCTACGGATTCATGGTATATTTTCATGGTTTTGCGAAATCGAGAGGGTTTGGTTGTGGTCCGCCCTCGTTGTTATTTTTATATGAATATACATGAATCGTAGGCGGGTTTTCGGGTGTATTCCATTTCCTTAATCGTTTAGGAGTGGTTGTGATTGTGTTATTCGAATCGTTAGGTTCATTCGTCGGTTCCTCACGGTCGTGCTTGATTCTTCCGTTCCGTTCGTGTCACCGTCTATTAATCGAGGCAAGTATCCTTATGAACTTACAATCTTAACGTAGTAGTATTGCATGAGACTTGTGTGTGTGTGTATGCTCACTACGGGTTAGATCCGACGGGGTCTCGGTAGGGGTCCACGGAGGGGTGGATCCGCGAGCTTGCTTTTAACCACTACGGGTTAGATCCGCGGGGTCTCGGTAGGGGTTCACGGAGGGTGGATCCATGGTTAATTGTGGTGCATTTTACAAATGTGATTTGATATTGGCATTTAGGAAATGAGTGTTTTGGAACTATGTTTTCTCGATTGCATGTATATACTATATGTGTAAGATGTAAGTTGTTCATCTGGTTACTTGTACTAGCGTAATTGCTAACCCCTCTGGGACCCGTTTTGGGGAAATTCGTTTTATGAATTTCAGTCGGGTTCTTCGAGACGAGCGGGCACTGGACCAATACACGGATGATGGCCGTGCGTGATGATTGTGCACGAGTGACGTTTTAGTGTCTTTTACCTTTTCATCTTCTGTGGTTTTGAACTAATAGTTGTACTCGAGTACTTAAGGGTTCTTGTTCGTTCGGATTGTATTGTTGCTTATTATGTTGTGTTGGATGATGATGTTATATTGGCCGGTTGAACGGGTGGATTATTCTGTTTGCATCTTTATGACATGGTATTGTTACATCGTTTATGTGAGTCGATGAGTATGATGCTATTCACTGGTGGGTCCCATATAGGGATTCACGACTGTAATATACCTCGAATATCTTGAGGTGTTACGAGAAAATGGTATCGAGCTCTAGGTTTATGGATACCTAGGCTTGTCGGTTTATTGGGTCTTGTGGTGTTTTGTTTTGCACATCATCGTCACGCTGCCATGATTAGATTACTACCGGTGTCCGTAAGTTTTCCTTCCTCTGTTCATTAATTCCTTGTATCGTACCCTTGATTCTCGACTTGTAATTGTTCTTTTCTTGTCGATCCTCGTATGGCTTTTGCTACTTATTTAACTCCGGTATGGATCTTTGGAAGAGGTCGTGGTCGCGGTCGTGGTCGTGGGCCGCCCGGGGACGTGGGGCGGCCGGTGGGGCGGCCACGTCCACGATCTTCGAGGCCGGCGATCTGGCGGCCGTCATAGCCATGCTTCTTCTCGGGAGCGTGCGATCTCGGTATTGCGGCCGTTATGCAACAAATGGTGAACCAAATGGCGGCAATAGCTCGGGCGGTTGAGCCGGATCGAGCCCACGCTAATCGGGCGGAGCGGACCGTTGGCTCAAGATGTCATCAAGATGCATCCTCCTCGGTTTCGGGAGCTTGGACCCGATTGGGCAGGAAGGGTGGATCAAGGAGATATCTAAGGTCTTCGTTGCCACTAAGCGTCACGAGGAACGTAGAGTCCTATTGCCCAATACTTTCTCACGGGGGGCCTACGGACTGGTGGGAGGCCGTTGGGCCCAAAGATCATCTTTGCTTCGTGGTGAGTTTCGAGAATTGATGGAGATCGAATATTGCCGTGGCCGTCGAGACGAGCTCGGGTACATGCTTTTATGACGCTCAACCGGGATATTCCGTATCTCGGGCTATTCTTGATTTTAACAAGGAGTTGGGTTATGTGAAGACCCAAGTTGTCGAGAGAGCGACAAAATTTTCCATTTCTCAGGCGAATGAAGTCGTCGATTCGGGACTATATGTCGGGGCTCGTATGCACTACCTTGAAAGAGTACCGAGCGGGGCCCTTGCTTACGATATATGCAGTGGCGGCGAGTGAGGCGGCCGTGAGTAAGAAGCGAAGTCCAAGAATTTTCGGGCCACAAAGGTGGGGGCAGCGAAATTTCATCTGCTAACTTTTCCGTGGTGGTGGCCCGGCTCGATCTCTGGGTTTCCAGCGAGCTGCGGTGCCCCTTCTCGAGAGGTGAAGTGTTTTAACTGTGGCCGGCCTGGCCACATCGGTCGTAATTGCCGAGTCCTTTGTTGATATGTAATCAGTGTGGCCAACCGGGCCACAAGGCGCTTCTGTGCGAGAGGAGAGAATTGTGGGTGCCGGACTTCCATTCCAGCGCTAGGGAACCAAGTGTGAATCGGGGATCATTTGCTCCTCAATCTCCGCCGAGTGCTAGTCGGGGAGAGGTCGGGTCGACCCTCTAAGGGGAGCTTCCGGTGTCGCTCGGCCCACCGCGTGTCTATGATAAGCGGAAAGCAGATGATCCGGCCGGCTCTGTGGCGGCAGTACCGTTTATATTCTTTCTCATCTGTCGGTGTGCTTTTCGATTCCGGTGCTACGCATTCGTTCATATCTTTGGATTGTGTCGCCGTTTGAGTCTCGATTGTTTGATGCCTTGTGAACCCTTCATCGTTAAGCTTCCTAGCGGTGATAGGATCGTTGGTGATCGGGAGGTTCGAGACTGCTCAGACTTATTTGTGAGAGGACTTGGCCCTCTAACCTTATTGTTGTGGATATTGAGGGTGAGGATTTGATTCTCGGGGATGATTGGCTCGAGCGGCATGGCGCAATCATGAACTACCGCACGAGGATCATCACCATGTTAGCCGAGGATGGCACCGAGCACTCCTTCGCGGGGCGAAGGAGGGGAAATTAGAAATTCATCATTAATGCCTTGAAGGCGATGAGTCTCCTGCGAAAGGGGTGTACTGGTTATTGGTGCTATGCCTTGAAGGCGGAGGATGGTGGAGTCGAGCTTTCGTCGATTCCAGTCGTTAATGAGTTTCTGATGTATTTCTGACGAGTTCTGGGATTGCCACCGGATCGTGAGGTTGAGTTTGCTATAGAGTTAGAGCCGGCGCTCCGATTTCAAGGCGCCGTATCGCATGGCACCTTCGAGAGATGGCGAGTTGAAGAAGCGGTTGAGTGAGCTTCTTGAGTCGGGGTATGTTCGACCGAGTGCCTCGCCTTGGGGCGCAGGTCTGTTTGTGCGGAAGAAGGATGGTTCACTACGTTTGTGTATCGACTATCGCGAACTAAACAAATTGACCATCAATAACAAGTATCCTTTGCCGAGAATTGATGACTTGTTCGATCGATTGCGAGGAGGCTGCGGTATTCTCGAAAATTGATTTGAAATCGGGTACTATCGGCTCCGGGTGAGAGAGTCCGATGTGCAGCTTGACCTTTCGGACGAGGTACGACATTATGAGTTCGTAGTCATGCCTTTCGGGTTAACTAATGCGCCGGCGGTGTTCATGCAGTTGATGAACAAAGTTTTTATCGAGTATTTGGATAAGTGCGTCGTCGTCTTTATTGACGATATTCTTATTTATTCGAGGAATGAGGAAGAGCATGCCCATCATTTGCGGGTAGTATTAGACATTTTGAAGACCGAGCAACTCTATGCAAAGTTCTCGAAATGTGAGTTCTGGCTGAAGGAAGTGATGTTTTTAGGTCACGTGATTTCAGCCGAGGGGGTTCGTGTGGATCCGCAGAAGATGAGGCAGTGTTGGATTGGGCACCGCCCAAGAATGTGAAGGAGCTCCGTAGTTTCTTGGGTTTAGCTGGCTACTACCGTAGGTTCGTCGAGGGTTTCTCGAAACAGGCTCGTCCACTTACGCAGTTGCTCCAGAAGTCCGAGAAGTTAAATGCGGAATGACGAGAGCGATCGAGTTTTGAGGAATCAAGAAGCGTTTGACTTCAGCATTTTGGCGTTGCCATGTGGCAACGAGGGTTTTGCCGTTTATAGTGATGCTTCGAGTCAGGGTCTTGGGTGCGTATTGATGCAGCACGGCAAGACCATTGCTTATGCATCGAGGCAGTTGAGGCCGTACGAGCTTAACTACCCTACTCATGATTTGGAGTTAGCGGCAGTCGTTTTTGCGCTAAAGATTTGGCGTCACTATCTTTTCGGCTCTGCATGTCAGATTTTTACCGATCATAAAAGTAATAAATAAATATTTACACAGCGAGAGTTGAATATGAGGCAGAGGAGGTGGCTAGAGTTGATTAAGGATTATGACCTCGAAATCCTTTATCATCCGGGCAAGGCGAACGTCGTGGCCGACGCCTTGAGTCGGAAGCCGGTTGCGTTGCGAATGCTTGAGATCCTTACGTCTCAGTCTGAGCTTCGGCGGGCTTTGATCGAGTTAGATGTTGAAGTTTTGTTGCCTGGAGCCATCGGGCAACTTCGTGCTTTAGAGATTTCGTCGTCTCTGATCGATGAAATTAAGTCAAGCAATCGGGGATCCGATGATTACTCAAATCCGAGAGAACGTTCTTAAGGGAAAGTCTCCTGGGTTTGTGATTCACGAGGATGGTATTTTGAGATTTAGTCGGCTTTGTGTGCGAGCGACTCGAGTTGAGGCAGAGTATCTTACGGGAGGCCCATGCTACACCTTATTCCGTTCATCTGGTTCGAGTAAGATGTACAAGGACACGAGAAGAAATTTACGGTGGAATGATATGAAGGATGAGGTCGCACGGTTTGTAGCGAGATGTTTGACTTGTCGAGTCAAGATCGAGCATCGGCCATTTGGGTTATTGCGATCACTTCCCGTTAGGAATGGAAATGGGAAGATATATCGATGGATTTCGTTACGAGTTTGCCGAGATCGAGGTCGGGCATGAATATGGTATGGGTGATTGTTGATCGCGACCAAGTCGGCACATTTTACGGGCATCAAGGATACTTGGGGCCGGAGAAGTTAGCTCGTGTGTTTATCGCGCGGTGTGAGACTTCACGGTACTCAAGTCTATTGTTTCGGATCGTGACGGTCGTTTGTATCGCACTTCCGGGCGGTGCATAAGGCATTGGGTACCGTTTACATTTGAGTACCTCTTTTCATCCCGATCGGATGGACGGTCGGACGCACTATCCGGACATTCGAGGATTTGTTGCGTGCTTGTGCTCTCGATTGGAGTAGAGGCGGGAGGAGCATTTGCCATTGATCGAATTCACGTACAACAACGGTTGGCACGCGTCGGTCGGATGGCACCGTATGAGGCACTTTATGGGCGCGATGTCGATCACCTATTTGTTGGAATGAGGCGTCCGATTTGGTGGGACCGAGCCGGATGTCGTTTTAGAGACGAGGCGGAAGATAGAAGTAATTCGGGAACGGATGTTGGCGCCCAGTCGGCCAGTCGTATGCCGGCGTCCGTCGTCGACCTTTGGAATTCGAGGTGGGAGACCACGTTTTGCTAAAGGTGTCGCCGACGAAGGGAGTTTTTCGTTTCGGGAAGAAAGGGAAGTTGAGTCGAGATTTATCGGCCCCTTTGAGATCCTCGAGCGAGTAGGTGGGTTGGCATACCGTTTGGCGTTACCTCGGCCTTGAGTCATGTTCATAGCGTTTTCGTGTTTCCCAGTTGAGGAAATATGTCCCGGATCCTAGTCACATCATCGACTATGGTGAGATTGATGTCGCCGAGGATGTTACTTTTGAAGAGCGCCCTTTGAAGATTTTGGAGCATCGTGAGAAACGATTGAGGCATAAGACCATACCTTTGGTCAAGGTGCAGTGGTCGAGACACGGTTTCGAGGAGGCAACTTGGGAAACCGAGGATAGCATGCGTGCTAGGTACCCCGAGTTGTTTGTTTCTTAAGTTTCGGGACGAAACTTATTTTTAGAGGGGTAGAATGTAATATCCGCATTTTTTCTTTCCCTTGTATTTTTTTTATTTTCGGTGTATTTCTCGATTGTAGCGACCCTCGTGTATCTTTCAGTGTAACTCTTCCGTCATCTATTGATCTGATTCTCGTAATTGTTGTGCGGAACCGCCGTTTCGGGGTTGCTGTGGATTCATTCTATGCTATGATGCGTTGTGAGGTGTTCCGTCTGATGTTTCGTCCGTATTCTGGTGTTGTAGACCGTTTATATTCCGTATCTAGCGCACGCTAATTTTTCCGCATAGCGCACGCTAGAAGTCCCCTTGTAGCGCACGCTACGTTTACTTCGTAGCGCACGCTAACGATTTAGCCCTGGGAGTGGCAGTTCAGCTCCCAGCCCTCTAGACTATCGGATTAGCGCACGCTATCTTGTCTAGCGCACGCTAATGTCAGGAGACCAGCGCACGTTAAGTTGTTCAGTAGCGCGCGCTAATGTGACTGTCCAGTACTGGGCAGTTTACTACTGAACTCAATCAGATGCTAGTTCTACGCTTGTATGGTAGCGCACGCTAACGGGTCAGGTGAGTTTTGGGCATTTGGCTACTGGACTCGGCTGATGTTCAGGTAGCGCACGCTATTGGTCGATAGCGCGCGCTACCGAGAGGTCATTAGCGCACGCTACGTTTCGAGTAGCGTACGCTAACGGCTAAATTACCTGGCTACTGGACTGGGACGCTAACGGTAAGGTTTGGAATCTTATTCCGTTAGCGCACGCTAACCTTGAGGTTTTAGCATGCGCTAACACTCCCTGGCTATATAAACCAGGGAGTTGACCGAGATAAACACAAAATCTCATTTCTTCCTCTCTCCGCGGCGAAGGCGATTCCGAGGCGTTCTCTTGGCGATTTCTTCCTCTAATCATCTCATCCATCATCCTTCTTGAGTTCTTGGAGTATTATATCAACATCAACACGAATCTTTCGTCCTAATCCACGGTAAATCTCTTAGAACCCTACTTTTGGATAATTTGGGGGTTTTGGGTTTTCCTTCCGATTCGTTCCGTTTTGTTGGTGGATTCATGATGAATATGATTAATCTTGTTGATATAATTAGTTTTCCTACGGATTCATGGTATATTTTCATGGTTTTGCGAAATCGAGAGGGTTTGGTTGTGGTCCGCCCTCGTTGTTATTTTTGTATGAATATACATGAATCGTAGGCGGGTTTTCGGGTGTATTCCATTTCCTTAATCGTTTAGGAGTGGTTGTGATTGTGTTATTCGAATCGTTAGGTTAATTCGTCGGTTCCTCACGGTCGTGCTTGATTCTTCCGTTCCGTTCGTGTCACCGTCTATTAATCGACGCAAGTATCCTTATGAACTTACAATCTTAACGTAGTAGTATTGCATGAGACTTGTGTGTGTGTGTATGCTCACTACGGGTTAGATCCGACGGGGTCTCGGTAGGGGTCCACGGAGGGGTGGATCCGCGAGCTTGCTTTTAACCACTACGGGTTAGATCCGACGGGGTCTCGGTAGGGGTTCACGGAGGGGTGGATCCATGGTTAATTGTGGTGCATTTTTACAAATGTGATTTGATATTGGCATTTCCGGAAATGAGTGTTTTGGAACTATGTTTTCTCGATTGCATGTATATACTATATGTGTAAGATGTAAGTTGTTCATCTGGTTACTTGTACTAGCGTAATTGCTAACCCCTCTGGGGACCCGTTTTGGGGAAATTCGTTTTATGAATTTCAGGTCAGGTTCTTCGAGACGAGCGGGCACTGGACCAATACACGGATGATGGCCGTGCGTGATGATTGTGCACGAGTGACGTTTTAGTGTCTTTTACCTTTTCATCTTCTGTGGTTTTTGAACTAATAGTTGTACTCGAGTACTTAAGGGTTCTTGTTCGTTCGGATTGTATTGTTGCTTATTATGTTGTGTTGGATGATGATGTTATATTGACCGGTTGAACCGGGTGGATTATTCTGTTTTGCATCTTTATGACATGGTATTGTTCTGTCGTTTATGTGAGTCGATGAGTATGATGCTATTCAGCCTGGTGGGTCCCATATAGGGATTCACGGCGCTGTAATATACCTCGAATATCTTGAGGGTGTTACAGAAAACTGATGGTCGGATGAGAAGTTTCGACGACTCATAATCATATCCATTTGGGCAGGTTGGCGAACCCAAGCAAGAAACTCCACAGACAGTGACTCAAGCAAGTCTTTACAACAATCTTCATCTTCGGATGTATGCATCTCCTCACCTTCCTCCTCTTCCTCCTCTTCCTCGTATTGATAATCTTTAGAAAGCATGTCATAATTTATATTGTCGGGCTCCACTCTCGAGCTGATACATCCCACATTAACCTAGGGGGTGGAGGAGCTTCCATTCTCAACATACACCCCTGGATCCTCTTCGTATTCTACTAGCAATCGAGTATCTCGGTATCGCCCTGTAATAGGACTTTTACTTTGTTGTCCTTGGCAATGTGTGTCAAGTACCATAATTTGTAATCGGACCTATTTGGACCACCCAAACCCTCTCTGATAACCCCCACGAGGTTTTCACGACTAACTTGGCTCGCGTCGATGTAGACAAAACAGGAGTCCCTGACTACATATGTCAATCGCTCCCAATGACGACCGTGATATATCAAATTACGCTGCCACGACATCTGATTACAAAAGATGAATAACTTATCAGAAAACTGATCGAACAATATTCTAGCATGGCTCTGCCTTGGACACGACCGATGCACACGATCAGATGCTACCATGTGCAGCGATCGTGTGCAAGTTTCCTGGCCATGAAATGGCCTTGAACACGATGGCTGCACATGATTGTAGACGATCGTGTGCAATGACCGTGGACACGTTCGTTATGCACACGATGTCAAGACCATTGGACACGACCATTGCACATGGTGACTTGCCATCGTGTGCAGCCATCTTGTCCGGAAGAACATGTCGGAAAAAAAATTCCGGCAATAAAATATTGATGCATACCTTCTTTATGAACCCAGAAGCACGTCAAATGAAGTCCTATTTGAACGTCAACTTTTCTTTATCGAATAATTGTGTGTTTTTTATAAGGATTTTGAGAGACCCATTGTAAAAATGGTTGTTTGCTTTGATGTATAAGTTGTAGTTAAATTTTGGTTGTTGGACATTAATATCGGTAGAGGAGATGAAGAAAATGAAAAAGAAAAAAGAAAAGGAAAATAGTTTAAAATAAAATGCAAAAAGAAAGAAAGTCAACATTACAACTTTTGGGAGGACATTTTAGTCTTTTTAAGCAAAATGGTACCATTAACTTATACTCTTATGAATGGAGATATAAAACTTGTCAATTTTATGATTTGGTAATAAAAAGTTGATGCTCACTTTAAATATTGTAAACTTGTATATGATAGATATATATCTTTTTAAATACATGATTTTAATAATATAATGTAGTTAAGAAGTGAATACTTTACTAAACACATTAGTCCTCTCGTAAATGTATGGATTTTAATGTTGTAAATTGGAATGCACATATTTAGTTCACTCCTGTTATTGTTGTTAAAAAAAGATGATAAGAGTGCTTATAAAGAATGTGGCAAAGATAACTAAGACATATATAAGAAATAAAGATACAAAAGATGAAAGGAGATCTAAATCATTTAAACTTATAAGGTTCTTTCAATGTAAAAATGAATACAGGGCAGATCCAGAATTTGATAATGGGTAGGCTTAATAAATAAACATTTCAGCAAATTTTTTTGGACGAAATATTTCGGTGAAATAAAACAAAAAGAACAGATTTTGATTTAGCATGACCGAACCTACATCATTTCCCGTATGGGGCGATAAATATTAGATGGAAATAAATAAATTTATTTCCTATTTTGTATTTTGCCTATGACAAAACAACTGCATTGAATGTGGGTCGTTTTGCATAGAGGCACGTTGATGAAATTTGAGAAATAGTTTATTTCCACATTGAAAAATAGATCTCATGATATATTTGTAAAATATTTAAAAATAGCGGGTACTAAATTACTACTTATATCCCTGCCAAAGTGCTATATCTTGGGTAAAATTAATGTATTTTAAGAGAATGATTAGATTTGATAGATGTGTAAATTTTGTAAATATTGATGGTGAATGTGTGGTGTAGATTAAAAGATAATAGATATTGATGGTGACTATGTTGTGGAAATTAAAAAGTAAAACGTGATTGTTTGATATGATTTAAGGTATTTAGGCTCTGTTCTTTTGGACCAAGATGAATCGAATCAATCAGGCCCAATCAATTGACCCAATCGAATCGAATGGATCGAATCCCAATCGAATGGATTCGAATCGAATCGAATCGAACTAAAATATATATTAAGTGTAAATAATAATAATAATGCTAAATAATAATAATAGTAATCAACAACAACAACGATAATAGTAATATTATTAGTAATAATAACAATAATAATAATTAAGATTAATAATAATAATAATAATAAGAAGAAGAAGAAGCTGTGAATCGAATGGACTGAATCGAATCGAATCGAATCAGGCCCAATGGACTCAGGCCCAATCGAATCGAATTTAAATCGAATCGAATCGAATCAACTAAACTGAAAAATAAGTCCAAAAGAACAGGGTCTTAGTAAAATATTATACTTCTAAAAGGATTCTTTTTTTAACCAAATATCGTACCTTGGGCAGAGCAGAGAGAGTACTCTTTCTAAAGATCGCAACATTTTTTATGAAACTGGTATCGAGGACAAAAACCATAATTGACTTTGATGATTATGTCATAAATTTCTATTAACACCTTTAGTTTTCCAAATAAATCAAGTTCACTAATTTCATTTTAACTAAGATAAATCTAGTAACTAAAATAAATTAAATAGTTTTAATTTAAGTTTTTCAAATATTTGTATCTAATAAAAATATATTTTAATAAAAAGTTTTTTGAGGTTTTTTTTTCTAACTAGGCCCATATATGGCGAAAAAATAATTTTTTTAAGAAATGCAGTTGTGCTAGTATTGAGATTCGATCATATGCTCCTCGAGAGAAATAAAAGAACTTTATCCGCTAGACTAACTCATCACTCATTTATATAAATAGACATAGAAATATATAAAAACTCCGAGTTTGCACTGGACTAGAGCCCAATCCAGCCTTAGACACTACCAATGTTCACACTTTAGCCGGCAATAAAAAGTCGTCGGATAAAGCTGATAAACATCGACTAAAGTGGCCGGCCGGCGGCAAAAAAATGATCAGCAGCTGTGGGTCGGCTAAAGTTTAGCCGATGGCAAGAGCCAATGGTCGTCGGCTATATTTTGGATTTTAGCTGACGGCTATTCCGTTGTCGGCTAAACTTTACCAATTTTAGCCGACGGCTATGTTGTTGCCGGCTAAACTTTACCAGTTTTAGGTGACGATTATTAAACTTTCGGCTAAACTCTATCGAACATAGCCGACAATTAGGCGACAGTTTGTGCATATGTCGTCGGCTAAAGTCCATTTAAGTTTTTTTTCCGAGTTTTGAGATTCCCAAAACATGTTCTTTTTAACTTGTATATTCCAAATGCATAGTACAATAAAAAACAACCATAACCACAAACAACATACATTAATGTACGAAAAATAAAATTTATGAACCAACATTACAAAACCCACACCATATATCAACAAATCACGTAGCAACATCAACAAAGTTACTATAAATACCACATCAATGAACATGAGTCTAAATAAATAAATAAATACTTAGCATTAATATATTTACATACCAAAAGTACTACTACAAACACAACTAAAATTCATCTCCATCAATCAAATTCTTAAAGATAGAAGAATAATTACTACCGTCTTGCATGTCGTCGTCCCCAGGCAGTGAAAAGGAGGGGGTTGTTTGTAAATTAAAGAACGAAGGTGGTGGTGGTGCCTGAAGTCCCGATTGGGCCACAGTTTGACTCAATGACATCATATACTGCATTATGGCCAGCTGCTGAGATAGCAAGTCTTTTTTAGCCTTCTTTGATCCTCGTGGAATTTTTGGAACTGCTCTTGAGACTTTCTTTGTTCCTCAGCTCGGATGTCCCTCTCGATCCTCAGTTGCTCCTCTAGATAGGCCTTTTGAGTGTCTCCCTATTGATTGAATCAAAACCCTGAAGTATCCTGCAACAATTTGTTGCCTTGAGCTCCTATCATAGGCGTTTGGTGATGAATCCCTTTAGGAGGGTAAATGGTTGCCCACACCGTTGCCTTAATATAGGGATCGCCCTGATCGATATCTCTAATGGCAAAATCGAGGTAGGTCTTGTCTAAATCTGGATGCTCCTCCCTCGCCATCTCTGTCAATGTCCTCTCAGACTCCTCAATCACTCTCTTCTAATTAAGTTATGAGGATGATTCGGATATTATCGTATCATGTTTGCATTTAGTGTAATTATTGTAATGTTGAGATATACTAGAATTGAATTAATTGTATTTGTCGTTCGCACTATGTTTGATTGTTAGATGTCATATAAAGAATTTCATTTTTTGACTATCTCCTTATGCTCAACGTACGCTACCGTTGTAGCTTACGTACGTTATGTGTACTGTTACGTACGTAATATATCAGGGATTGCATACATCATAGAGGGTATCAGATTGAATCTAGACTTTCAGCGTGTAGGTCCATGCATGACCAGGATTTTTGGCTTGATTGAGACAGCCAAGTCAACGGGCATTACGTACATAATGGTGATGTTATAGCGTACATAATGTAGGTGAGATGACATATGTCATTTTTGGCAACGTACGTAAGGGTGTGTGTGTTGAGGCAGTAGTTTCTGGAGGATCGTTACGTACGTAACACTCTTGTGTTAGCGTCCGTAGATGGTTCTAACGTACGTTAACCTTTGCTGGTAGCGTACGTTATGACAAATGCAAATTATAAAGGCATGTCTTGTCTTTCATTTATGCACAAACCAAACTCAAATATCCTCTCTACAAATCATTCTTCTGCCTTCCTAAGTCGATTTTTATCCCCTTCCATCTTGTATTGGAGCTTCATAACTTGGGTTGGAACCTAGAAGATTGAAGATTGAAGTGTTTTCTTGATGTCCGTGGAGTTTGTTCTTCATTTTCAAGAGGTTGGTTGTCTAAACTTATAACAATTAGTAAAGACCATGATGGTGTTATTGTTAACTAGTTCTTGAATTATTGGATTGTTGAAAGATAACACAACTATTGTTGATTATCTCGATAATATGATAAATAACCTGATGAATCGATGAAAGTATGATTGTTTAGAACATCAAGATCGGTATATAATGTTCTTAAGAGGATTATGACAATATAAGATGATATTAACATAAGGAGATGATTAATTGGAGTTATTTTTGATAAATTCTTATTCAATATAATAACAATAGTATTAAAAAACATCTTAAGTATAATAACTTGATCAAAGAAATGATTTGGGGGTATTAAAGTTCATGAATTAGGAATTTAATGTCTATTGGGATAGTTGAACCATTCGGTTGACTTGCGGGTGTTGTTTCCTATGAAATTCGATACCGGTGTTGTGTGAATATGTTGTTGAATGAGTTGAATTTTCATTCAAGGTTGATGGTTCAAGTGAGTGTTGTTAGTCGAGGGCACCATCCATTCGTTCGTTCGAAGAAGGATTATTTTCGCCCCGACTTGAGGCAAGTTATCTTGCTTGGTTATAATGATGATTGTATTCTTGTGAATGTTATACATTTCCTGTATATGTAATGCTTATGAGTTTGTGATTCATAATGTGGTATTTTAGTTGACCGTGTTTGTCATTCCTCAGACGGATTTTATTCCCAAGTTTACTATATTTGATTTCATTGGTCTCGTTGATCGTTGTTGTCATTTCAGTGAGTTTTTCGACTCTTGGCTGGATGTGTGATTCATTGAGTTTCGTTGTCATGTTGTATTGTGGCATACCTGGAGTCAAATCTGCGTGCCGATTGGATATGTGTAGGATTTTAGCCAGGCACATATGGTCATACGTTAATGTTTCCATATTGGATTGTGCACGCGAGGCGTAGTTTGTGAGACTAATTAGGTACATTATCCCACTTATATTCTAGATTCCATATATGGGGTGGACATGTGCAAGGATACATTTCTGGATCGAGCGTACTATGATGTCCGTCTTGAGCCATATTGATTGGTCGTTCATATTCCATGTATGATTGGGTATGTCTGACGATTTGTGACTGCTTGTTCATACGCCCAAGTGGTATGTTCAATAGTAGGGTTGTTTCCTTGTGATCCAGTATATGTGAATTGTATAATGTCTTAAAAATTATTATCATATATATCTGACCCTGTGGTTTTGGGCGAAACACTTGTGTTGTGTTTTAGGTCAAGGGAAGTCCAAGGCACGGGAAAAGCACGGTGCTAGCGAAGAGTTTGAAGGATACTAGTTCGGGGGCCCCAAGTCGGTTGTTGTTTGGCATATCACTTTTCCGTTTTATATAAACTCTTGTTGGTTGTATTATTATTTTGAGTATATTCCATCTTCATATGGTTTATACTGGTATTGGATCCTGTGTAATGTGAGGTTATTAGTCGTACGGTGTGTAAACTCCTAATCGGGGTAATGATTATTATCTTGTGGTTCGGTACCACAAATTATAATATGATTCATTTATGTTTTGGTATCATCTGGTGGGTCCTAGTGTGGGGTCCACGGCACTGTAATAGCCGCCATATTTGGGGTATTACAGAAGATGGTATCAGAGAGTCGTTTCTCCTTAAGAGTCGTTGTGGATTGAACTAGTATCAAGAAACCTTCGCGTCATGTGTGACCTGTTCAAGCGCCTAACCATACGAGCCAAATACGGTATGTTACTAATGTTCCATGATTTAATTACTGGCAAGATGTTAATGGCGGAATTGATCTTTTTGTTGATCTTGATATTCCGAGAGATTTGTGGCGGAATTTATCTTATTAATATTTCGAGGAAAATTTTCGATTAATTATGTGATTGAATTTGTCTCGACTTGGTGTCGATATGATATTTTGTGTAGAACTCGTGGTGTCGATAATTCATAATGAGCCATTTTCTTGAACATGTAGTTTCATTGTTGCTATTAACTTAGCGTGAATTTGTGATTGGCCGTAAAGGCGGTCATGAACTGTGCTTATGATTATTGTTTGATTCTTTCAGTATGGATATAAATTTTAGAGGCCATGGTAGAGGGGGTCGAGGCCGCAGAGGGGGCCGAATCCCGAGGCCATGAGCCAATACACGTTCGAATGTGGAGCAAAGCTCAGTAGGTAGTGATTCGCCTATTGGGAACCAGTCACAGCACACCGAACGGCAGGAGGGTGCGCACGTCGACCCTTACGTTATTATGCAGGGCATGATGACCCATATGGGAAAAGTGATGGAAACTATGCATAGAGCTGCTACTACTGGCCAACAGCAAGGACCTCAATCACCGCCTCCGGTGCACGGTAGAATTGTAAGTCAGATTATTAGTGACATCTCTCGTCAGCGACATCCGATTTTTGAAGGCTCCTCTGAGCCTGCTAATATTGTTCACTTGATCGAACACTTCGAGAAGTTGTTCGAGATGGTTGAATGTCCGAAATAGAATCGAGTCTCTGTGGCGGCTTACTACCTTAGTAAGAGCGCCCATACATGGTGGCTTTCGGTGAGACTGGCTGATGGCGTGTATGATTAGGAGGAATTCAAGAACCTCATGTTGGATCTTTATTATCCATCTCCACTCCGTGAGGCCAAGCTATCAGAATTGCTGAACCCAGTCCTGTTATGATGATGTGTTATCGATTGCCGAGAAATTCCAGGCACTTCTTCCATTTCGCCTCATCGATTATTCGAACGGAAGCTGATAAGACCAAGAATTTTCTTAAGAGGCTAAAACCCCGGATGAGAATGTAGTTACTTAATCATCACTGCACGACTCTACGGTATTTCGTCGAGAGTGCTCTTGAGTATGTACTTACTGCAACTGAGATTTCCAAGAAGCAGTCGCGGTCCACTAATAAGAGATCAGTGAACCAGACCTAGGCTGATAGCAATCGGGGAACGTCCAAGAAGCCCTAATCCATACCAACTTTTTCTGAGTGGCCACTTGTGGCGTCAAAACTGACAGGTTCGTATTCCCGAACGGCCAATTCATATATTGTGTGCTTTAGATGTGGAGATGAGGGGGCACATCAACTCTAGATGTCCGAAGCCAGTTGTTGCATGCCATACTTGTGGGATTACTGGGCATCATGCTCGTTTTTACAGAGGTAGACTGGGACATACTCCAGTAGCCTCTCATGCTCCACTTCTGTCTTCAGTTCAGGACCGGGCACCTCCGTCGCCTACCACCAGACTACAGGGGCAAACAGAGGAACGAGCTTTGGAAGTCAAGATGGTACATCTTGTACCGGAGCTGCAAAACCCAAAATCTGCAAAATGAAGAAGGCCGATGATCCCGAAGACAGCATGATCGCAGGTACACTTGAGATCCACTCTCATCTTGTATGTGTTCTTTTTGATACTGGTGCTTCGCACTCCTTTATATTTGCTTCTTATTTGAGTCATTTGCAATTAGATCTTGTTATCGATTATGAGCCTTATGTGATTGGTCTACCCGATGGTAGAAGAATTGTTGGGAATCGTGAAGCTCAGAACTGTCCGATTCGTATGAACAACAGCGAGTGGTTGTCAGACTTGATTGTGGTCGATTTACCTAAATATTATGTGATCTTGGGTATCAATTGGATGGATTGCCATGATTCCATACTTAGTGTCCGTAAGCGGATGGTGACCACCACTTCTGATGATGGTTTTGAGTGCATTTTTCAGAGTGATAATCCCAGCTGTTCCGAAAGAATCATCAGCGCAATGAAAGCAGTGAAACTGCTTAGTCAGGGTTGTGTTGGTTATTGGTTCTACATGACCAAGACAATGGATCAACCAAACGAATTGGCCGATATTCCAGTGGTCCAAGACTACCCAGATGTTTCTCCAGATGAGTTGCCAGGCTTACCGCCACATCGTGAAGTAGAGTTTACCATTGAGTTAGAGCCAGATACATCCCCACTTTCAAAAGCACTGTATTGCATGGCTCCGACCGAGATGCATGAATTGAAGCTTCAGCTTGAGGGTTTAACCGAGAAAGGTTATATTGAACCTAGTGCGTCCCCTTGGGGAGCACCACTGTTATTTGTGCGAAAGAAGGATGGATTCCTGCATTTATGTATTGACTATCGTGAGTTGAATAGGGTAACAATCAAGAACAAATGTTCGTTGCCTCGTATTGATGATTTGTTGGTTCAACTCCAAGGCGCCGTTGTGTTTCCCAAGATCGACTAAAGATCCGGTTATCATCATTTGAGGATTCGAGAGTCTGCTATTTTGAAGATAGCTTTTTGTACTTGCTATGGGCATTATGAGTTCGTGGTGATGCCGTTTGGACTGACTAACGCACCGGCAGTATTCATGGAATTAATGAATAGAGTTTTCATTGATTATCTAGATCGTTTTCTGGTCGTTTTCATAGATGATATTTTGATTTACTCCCGTGAACATGAAGAGCACAAGTATCATCTCTGCAAGGTTCTCAGTGTGCTGAGGTGAGAACAACTCTATTGTTAGGCGTATTTTTATACGCTTATTTATCATTATTTTGTAGTGTTTTGATGAGTGAAATCGTCTAAATGAGCTTTTAATGCCTTAATTTTGTATGATTGACAGGAAATTGAAGTCCGGAAGCTAAAACGAGGCAAAACGGGCGAAAACGGCAAAATTGGACTCTGAGCCGCGGCACAAGGAAGCTGAGCCGCGGCACAGGAAGACACCAGCCGAAGGGCAGAGTAACTGTACTGCATGCGCAGCCTGACCAGTGAGACGCGGCACAGAAGAATTAATTAACGCCCAGACATTCAGCTGAAGGCGATGTGCCGCGGCACAGGTTTAGTGAGCCGCGGCACACTTAGCGGGTTTTGTAGGTCTGCGCGGATTTTGGGCCGTTTCGAAGCCAGTTTTCGACCGACTAATACGGACGCGATTTGTGGATGTGTTGAGCTATAAATAGGGTTTAAGACCCTAATTAAATCATCTTGGAATCATTGGATCTTTAACCTTGGAGAGCTTAAGCTTGGAGAGGGCAGAAGAAGAGGAAAGCAGAAGAATTCAAGGGCAGAAGGCGGGAGCTGAAGAACGGAGGAATCCGAGCTTCATCTGCGTTTGAATTTTATGCTTTCGTTTATTTATTCTGTATTTTCAGTTTTTAGTATGTCAGGCTAAAGCCCTAATCTAGGGTTTTGATGAAACCTTTGTTTTGACGAATTGATTGAGATTATCCAATTTATTACCTTTTTATTGAGTTTTCCCAATTATGTTTAATGCATGCAATTATCTGGCCAATAGTTGTATTGATTTAATCATTCACTTCGAATCGGGAGAGGAGATTTGGTGAGGAACTATTGGTGAGGACCGTTTTATTCTGTGAGATAGGAATATACTCATAGGAACTACGCGGCCTTTAGGAGATTTCATGCTTTTTGCCTATCGACGAAATAATTCACCTAGGGATAGAGTGCGTTAGTCGCCGTTAGATAAGTCTAGTGACCTCGGGAGAGGCGGTAGAATATATTAGCAATCTCCGCCTTCAATAAATTGGGAAAATTATTTATTACGGATAATCGAGAATAAATTCGGATAAACTAAGGTGGATTCAGAACCCTAGACTTATTCATCATTTGATTTCTTTTATCCAAGATATTGTTTTCTACTGCTTAGTCTTTTAGTAATTCTTTTAGTTATTAATCGCAAAACCCAAATTCGATTGTTCAGATAAAATTGGAATACGAAAAAATCGGTAGTTAGAAATTCAATCCTCGTGGGAACGATACTCTACTTATCACTTTATTACTTGTAAACGATGACGTGCACTTGCGTGTAGGAAATATCGCAACAAGTTTTTGGCGCCGTTGTCGGGGACTGAAATTTTCTAATATCGATTTAAGTATTTCCAGTCTTAATTTGAACGTTTTATTTTTATTTTTGTGTATTTAATTTCGTTTACTTGTTTTTCCTTTCAGGACCTTTCGTGTAGTGCATGAGAAAACTCGGTAACGAAGGCCTACTACCTTTGGATACCGAGCTCGAGCGCACGCTAAGAAGGAACAAAAAGGAGAAAAGAGAGTTGCAGACGATGGTCAACATGGCCGAGAATATCGAAATCCAAGGAGGAGACAACCAAGTGCGGCAAGTTCAACCGGAACTAGCTCTTCGAGATTATGCCATGCCGCAGGTCAACGCTAATTTTTCGGGAATTCGGCGTCCCACTATCCAAGCTAATAATTTTGAGATCAAGCCTGCAATTATTCAGATGGTGCAGGCGAGCCCATTCTGTGGACTGCCGAAGGACGACCCGAATGCCCATATTGCTTCCTTCCTTGAGATATGCGACACGTTCAAGACTAATGGTGTCACCGACGATGCCATCCGATTGAGGCTTTTCCCTTTCTCTTTGAGGGATAAAGCAAAGTTTTGGTTAAATTCCTTACCGCCGGGGTCGATTACAACATGGGAGAGGTTAGCGCAAGCCTTCCTTGCCAAATTTTTCCCACCAGCTAAGACGGCAAGGTTTAGAAACGAAATAACCACTTTTGCCCAGTACGATATGGAATCGCTCCACGAGGCGTGGGAGCGATATAAAGAATTGCTACGAAGATGCCCTCATCACGGCATTCCTGATTGGCTTCAGCTTCATACGTTCTATAATGGTTTGAGTGCTTCTACACGCACTCTTGTGGATGCGGCCTCCGGTGGGACCTTCATGGGAAAATCTATGGCCGAGGCACACGTGCTTTTGGAAGATATGGCCGAAAACGCATACCAATGGCCATCGGAAAGATTGACACCGAGGAGAGTCATGGAAGTTTCAAGCAATTATCCGATTTCCACCTTGTCAGCTCAAGTCGCCGCTTTGACACAACAGCTCCAGGCATTTTCGCACGCACCAGCCCCCGTTACCATAGAGACATGCAATTGGTGTAACGGATCACACCCGAGCGCAGAATGTCAAGTTGGAAATCCGTTCGAGCAACATCAGATGGAGCAAGCTCAATTCGTGGCCAATGGAAATCGACAAAGCAATTTTTACCCCAGCACTTATAATCAAGGATGGAGGAATCAACAAAATTTTCCATGGAGAAATGGGCAAGCTATGAAGCCTCCACAACCTCACTTCGTGCAACCCCCACAGCAGCCCCCTCAATCACCAAAGGTATCTTTGGAAGATGCTCTTGCTCAATTGGCGGCTAACACAAGCCAATTCATGACCCGCACCGAGACGACCCTCCAAAATCATTCGACCTCCATCCGAAATCTAGAAACACAAATGGGGCAGATTGCTAATTTATTATCCTCTCGGTCTCAAAGTGCCTCGCCCAGCGCAGCCGAAGTGAAATCTAAGGAAAATGTGCAAGCGATCGAATTACGAAGCGGAAAAGAGTTAAAAGGGCAGCCTAGTTTTGACAAAGAGCAGCAGATCGAGCAAAACGAGAAGGAAAAGGAAGAGGCGCCCAAGCCCAAGGAAGTATCGACCACTCAGCCCACTCCTCAAATTCCATTCCCACAGCGTTTCCAAAAGCAAAAACTGGACAAGCAGTTTTCAAAATTCCTAGATGTCTTCAAGAAATTGCACATAAACATTCCGTTCGCCGACGCATTGGAACAGATGCCGAGTTACGTCAAGTTCATGAAAGAGATCTTGTCCAATAAACGAAAGCTCGAGGAATATGAGACGGTCGCTTTAACGGAAGAGTGCAGCGCTATTTTACAAAAGAAACTCCCACCTAAATTGAGAGATCCGGGAAGTTTCACCATCCCTTGCATCATCGGAAATTCGTCTTTTGAAAGAGCCCTATGCGATCTCGGGGCCAGTATAAATCTTATGCCCCTTTCGATTTTTAAAAAGCTGGAGATTGGGGAAGCCAAGCCGACGACAGTCTCTCTACAATTGGCCGATAGATCCATCAAATATCCGAGGGGTGTGATAGAGGACGTTTTAGTCAAAGTGGATAAGTTCATCTTTCCTACGATTTCATCGTACTTGATATGGAAGAAGACCAAGATATCCCAATTATTTTGGGAAGACCATTTTTGGCAACAGGCCGAACGTTGATTGATGTGGAAAAGGGAAAGCTGACTTTGTGTGTTCAAGAGGAGCAAGTAACCTTCAATATTTTTCGATCCGTAAAATATCCAAGTGACGCCGAAAATTGTTTCCAAGTCGACGTCATTGACTCGTGCGTGAGTAGAACTTTTCGAGAAAATTATCCACCCGATCCATTGGAATCCGTTTTGATTGGGGCTGTTTCCGAACCAAATGGAGAGCATGCAGCCTACGTATGACACATGGATGCTTCCCCGCCAATTTTTATTCGTAAACCATTCGAGGAGCTAGGAAGTTCACTAACTCGACTGACCCCTTCGATTGAAAAACCTCCAAAGTTGGAACTCAAAAAGCTGCCACCTCATTTGAAATATGCATTCCTGGGGCCCGACAACTCCCTTCCAGTTATTCTTTCGGCCACTTTAGCAGGAGATCAAGAGGCAAAATTATTAAGAGTTTTGAGGGAGTACAAATCTGCTCTTGGATGGTCTATTGCGGATATTAAGGGGATCAGCCCATCGATTTGCATGCACAAGATTTTGATGGAGGAAGACTACAAACCATCCGTGGAGCATCAACGCCGGCTAAATCCTAACATGAAGGAGGTGGTAAAAGTCGAGGTTTTAAAACTCCTCGACGCAGGTATGATCTTTCCAATTTCTGATAGTAAGTGGGTAAGTCCGGTTCAAGTTGTGTCGAAAAAGGGTGGGATAACAGTTGTTCAAAACGATAATAATGAGTTAATTCCCACCAGGATTGTTACGGGGTGGCGTATGTGCATCGATTATAGGAAATTAAATAAGGCCTCTAGAAAAGATCATTTCCCCGTGCCTTTTATTGATCAGATGTTAGATAGATTAGCCGGACACGATTTCTATTGCTTTCTCGATGGTTATTCGGGGTATAATCAGATTTACATAGCCCCCGAAGATCAAGAGAAAACGACGTTTACATGTCCTTACGGCATTTTCGCTTATAGGCGCATGCCTTTTGGATTGTGTAATGCGCCGGCTACTTTTCAACGGTGTATGATGGCTATTTTTTCTGACATGGTAGAGCAGTGTATTGAGATTTTTATGGATGATTTTTCTGTTTTTGGAGATTCATTTGACATTTGTTTGGAAAATTTGCAGAAAGTCTTGCGAAGATGCGAAGAGACCAATTTAGTCTTGAATTGGGAGAAGTGTCATTTTATGGTGCAGGAGGGCATTGTGCTTGGCCATCGAATATCCTCACATGGAATTGAAGTCGATCGAGCGAAAATCGAGACAATTGAGAAGACGCCTCCACCCACTTCGGTCAAGGGGATTAGGAGTTTTTTGGGACATGCCGGGTTCTATCGCCGATTTATTAAGGATTTTTCAAAGATCACGAAGCCGCTGTGCAATTTTCTCATGAAAGATGTCCCATTTACTTTCGACGAGTCTTGTAAAGAAAGTTTCGAGTTGCTGAAGAAAGCTCTAAGCACGGCACCGGTGATAGTCGCTCCGGATTGGGACCTTCCGTTCGAACTAATGTGCGATGCTAGCGACTTTGCCATTGGGGCTGTTTTGGGGCAGAGACGAGGGAAGGTGTTTCATGTCATATACTATGCGAGCCGAACGCTCGATGACGCCCAAAGAAATTATGCCACAACGGAGAAGGAATTGTTGGCGGTGATCTTTGCATTTGATAAATTTCGGGCTTATCTACTAGGAACGAAAGTGATAGTGTGGACCGATCATTCGGCAATAAAATACCTTTTGGAGAAGAAGGATGCCAAACCAAGGTTGATTCGGTGGGTGCTACTCCTTCAAGAATTCAACTTGGAGATTCGGGACAAGAAAGGGACAGAAAATGTTATAGCCGATCACCTTTCACGGTTAGAGAGTTCCCTCGAGAAGGAAGAAAGTCAGCCACAAATTATAGAAACCTTCCCCGACGAGCAGCTCTACAAGTTGGATTCAACACATGCACCTTGGTATGCTGATCTAGTGAACTACTTAGCAAGTAAAACAATTCCGAACGACCTCTGACGTCATCAAAAGAAGAAGCTAATCTCGGACGCTAAGTACTATTTGTGGGATGATCCTTTTCTCTTCAAGCGATGCCCCGATCAAATTATCCGTAGATGCATTCCTGATGAGGAAATCCACAGTGTGCTGAATCATTGCCATGCATCACCCTACGGTGGACATTTTAGTGGAAATAGAACAGCAGCGAAGGTCTTACAGTCGGGATTTTATTGGCCGTCCTTATTCAAATATGCTCACTCCTTTGTGTCTACATGTGATCGGTGTCAACGGACAGGAAACATCTCAAGACGACACAAAATGCCGCTGAACACCATACTTGAAGTCGAATTATTTGATGTATGGGGGATCGACTTCATGGGTCCATTTCCCCCATCAAACAAGAATCTCTACATTTTGGTGGCCGTGGATTATGTCTCAAAATGGGTTGAAGCGGTGGCACTACCTACGAATGGGTCCAATGTCGTAATCAAGTTTATTAAACAACATATCTTCTCACGCTTTGGGACTCCACGTGCTATTATAAGTGATGGTGGGTCACACTTCGACAACAAATTTCTTGATGCGGTTTTGAGAAAATACGGAGTCACTCATCGTGTTGCCACAGCATACCATCCACAAACGAGTGGTCAAGTCGAGATATCAAATCGAGAGCTGAAGTGGATTCTAGAAATGACGGTCAGCTCGTCTCGAAAAGATTGGGCATTTAAACTCGATGATGCACTTTGGGCGTACCGGACTGCATATAAAACACCTATCGGAATGTCGCCCTACAGATTGGTCTATGGAAAAGGTTGCCATCTACCCGTAGAGATGGAACACCGTGCTTACTGGGCGATAAAGAAACTAAACTTTGATCTAAAATCCGCTGGGGAAAAGCGTTGTTTGCAGCTGAACGAGTTGGAAGAAATTCGCCACAACTCATACGAAAATGCAAAACTTTATAAGGAGCGGACAAAAATTTGGCATGATAAGCACATCACGCAGAGAGAATTTGTCCCGGGTCAAGAGGTGTTGCTATTCAACTCACGCTTAAAGTTATTTCCCGGGAAATTGCATTCACGATGGTCGGGACCGTTCACCGTAGTTCAAGTGTTTCCACATGGTGCAGTAGAAGTTCAAAGAGATGGCCGAAAATTCAAAGTTAATGGACAACGGTTGAAGGCATACTTGGGAAATTCAATCGACACGCAGAAAACGAGCGTCACCTTATCCACCGCCGGATGAATGCGAGAAAAGTCCGGCTAAAGACTATAAACTTAGCGCTCCTCGGGAGGCAACCCGAGTATTAGTTGTAGATTCGTTGTTGTTTTCTTGCATTTTTAGAGTCTCTCTTTGTCCTCTTTCTTCTTTAATCCATCCTTCCCTCTCGTCTTGATGTTTTCGTGTAAAAATTCATGCGTGAATCGGAAAGGGGAGGAATTCAATGATGGGCCGCGCAGATCCCAGTGAGCCGCAGACACACCAAATGATGAAAATGGCCGATCAAACTGTACCCTGTGCCGCGGCATGATCTTACTGAGCCGCGGCACACCAGGTCGCTGAGCCGCGGCACACGAAAACTGAGCCGCGGCACACTAAATGGTCAAGAAATGCCCAGGCAGCCTGTACTTTGTGCCGCGGCACACTAAACCTGAGCCGCGGCTCACTAACACACTGAGCCGCGGCACCCGGAAACTGAGCCACGACACCCGACGACATTACAAAACGTCCCAGTCCTACTGTACTTTGGGCCGCGGCTCACTTATATTGTGCCGCGGCCCCCGTCGCAAAATAAGAGCAGCCAGGTAGGGCTCATTCAATCGTTCGGCATGCACAAGGTATCTCCTACCTTCCCCTCCCTTCCTTCCTTCCTTAACACAATGAGGTCAAGTAATACCATTCTATTGTCTCCTTCTCAAATTCTCCAGGTAATTGTTGATTTCTAAATCATAAGTGATTCTTGATGTGAAAAGATTTGAAGTTCTATATTGCTAGTTGTTCTTTACTTTTGTTTCTAAAATGGAGTAATATGGGGAATTTGATATTGTGATGGAATTGATGTTTTTGAACGAACTGTTGATGATAGTTGTTGTGATTCAGGGTTATAATCTGTGTTATTATTTTTGGGATTTGGAATTAACCATCAAAATTCTTGTTCTTCATTTTAACTTGTGCACACAAGGTGTTTGATAAATTGCAGCAATGAAAAATTGGTAAGCTAGGCATTTTCAAACTTATATGCAATGAATCATGTTGTCCAATTACATTATCCCCAACCCCTACATCATGTTCAACTTGAGAGCTCGTACTTAACTTTCTTTTTGATGATGCAAGCTCGTTTATTCACATTCCGCATGATGTAGTCAAGAAGCATGCAAGCTCACCGGACGATGCCGGCACCAGCTCCTGAGCAGACTGGAGGGGAGTACTTGACCTTTTTAATTTTATTGTATATCATTTTTGTCCATTGAGGTCAATGTACGTCCTAAGTTTGGGGGGGGTTTACTTTCAGTTGCTACATTCATTGCTGTATTTTATTTTCTTGCTGTACATTATTTCGTTGCACTTTTCATTTCTTTGCGTAAAATTTTTTTTTAGATAGACTTGCTTGTCGTAGTTTTTCTTTATTCGTGAATTTTCGTGCTTCTATTTGTGTGATACTGATGTTACGACACTGTCTTTCTCTCTGAAGAAGCGGGCGAGTTCTAGTCGAGTTGTAGTCAGTTATTTCTGTTCTGCTTAGTATTCAATTAGGTCCGAAATTTTTCGTGATTGTAGAGGTCTTGGCAGATAAGAGACGATACATACTTGTTTTTAAATCCCCATCAATACGTTTGGCTACATTTTCCGGATAGTGAGTCGTACTGTTTCTGTAGTGGTGTTGGCACTTAGATCGAGTTTTGAGTCGGTCAGGTTTTTCTCTAAAGTCGAGATAATGTGTTCTATGATGGGAAGTCTAGTAACCGGGGGCATTCGCGTGACCCGTTGTTTACTCTCGCGTAAAACGATGACCCTGATTAGACTAGTGATTTAGTTATTTCACATGTGCCAATGATAGGGAGCCTAGTAACCGGGGGTATTCGCGTGACCCGCTGTTTACTCTCGCGTAAAACGGCAACCTTGATTCGGACATGCGGAAATTATGTATTCGAGTTGTTTCTCCGCTGTAGACGGGAACTTAGTAACTAGAAGCATCCATGTGCCCCATGAGTGTCTTTTACGTCAAACGGTTTTCCAATACATGAGAATGGAGTTTCCACCCTAGGATTATCCCGATGAAACATCCCGAGATCCTAACCTAGTGGTCAACTTGAATCAAATTCTTGAGCATATATATATATAAGGGAATACTGTCCGAGGTTTAATTTTTATGAAACTCATAAAAATTGTGCCTTTAGACTGTGGAACGGGACGAACTAGCTTGGTTGTGTTAGCCTTTCATATTGACGGTCGATTTGACTCACGTTTTGTTAATCTTTGAGCTGAATTTTCTTCATGAACGAGTGATTAGGACTGAATTTGATTACTTTGCGGAATCATTATTCTGAGTGCAGCTCGCTTTTATGACACTCGTATTATTTAGAGAGAATTACAGGATAGTATTGATTAGGTTGAACACTATGAGTTGCACGATGATTCGCGACATTCTTTTATTGAATTTAATTCTTTTTTTGCTTGAGGACAAGCAAAGGCTTAAGTTTGGGGGTATTTGTTAGGCGTATTTTTATACGCTTATTTAACATTATTTTGTAGTGTTTTGATGAGTGAAATCGTCTAAATGAGCTTTTAATGCCTTAATTTTGTATGATTGACAGGAAATTGAAGTCCGGAAGCTAAAATGAGGCAAAACGGGCGAAAACGGCAAAATCGACTCGAGCCGCGGACAAGGAAGCCGAGCCGCAGACAGAAGACACCACCAAGGGCGAGTAACTGTACTGTGTCGCGGCACGACCAGTGAGCCGCGCACGTAAGAATTATTTAACGCCTGCATTCAACTGAAGGCGATGTGCCGCGGCACAGTTTAGTGAGCCGCGGCACACTTAGCGGGTTTTGTAGGTCTCACGGATTTTGGGCCGTTCAAGCCGCCACCGACTAATACGGACGCGATTTGTGGATGTGTTGAGCTATAAATAGGGTTTAAGACCCTAATTAAATCATCTTGGAATCATTGGATCTTTAACCTTGGAGAGATTAAGCTTGGAGAGGGCAGAAGAAGAAGAAAGTAGAAGAATTCAAGGGCAGAAGGCGGGAGCTGAAGAACGGAGGAATCCGAGCTTCATCTGCGTTTGAATTTTATGCTTTCGTTTATTTATTCTGTATTTTCAGTTTTTAGTATGTCAGGCTAAAGCCCTAATCTAGGGTTTTGATGAAACCTTTGTTTTGACGAATTGATTGAGATTATCCAATTTATTACCTTTTTATTGAGTTTTCCCAATTATGTTTAATGCTTGCAATTATCTGGCCAATAGTTGTATTGATTTAATCATTCACTTCGAATCGGGAGAGGAGATTTGGTGAGGAACTATTGGTGAGGACCGTTTTATTCTGTGAGATAAGAATATACTCATAGGAACTACGTGGCCTTTAGGAGATTTCATGCTTTTTGCCTATCGACGAAATAATTCACCTAGGGATAGAGTGCGTTAGTCGCCGTTAGATAAGTCTAGTGACCTCGGGAGAGGCGGTAGAATATATTAGCAATCTCCGCCTTCAATAAATTGGGAAAATTATTTATTACGGTTAATCGAGAATAAATTCGGATAAACTAAGGTGGATTCAGAACCCTAGACTTATTCATCATTTGATTTCTTTTATCCAAGATATTGTTTTCTACTGCTCAGTCTTTTAGTAATTCTTTTAGTTATTAATCGCAAAACCCAAATTCGATTGTTCAGATAAAATTGGAATACGAAAAAATCGGTAGTTAGAAATTCAATCCTCGTGGGAACGATACTCTACTTATCACTTTATTACTTGTAAACGATGACGTGCACTTCCGTTGCCCGGAAAATTTTCCAAATGCGAATTCTAGATGTATGAGGTCACTTTTCTTCGGCATGTGATATCAGTTGATGGGGTTAGTGTGGACCCACAGAAGAATGTGAAGGAAGTTAGTACTTTTCTTGGTCTAGCAGGCTATTAGGGACGGTTTATGGAAGGATTTAAGATTGCTCAACCACTGAAAATTCTGTTGAGGAAAGATATGAAGTATACATGGTCAGAGGCATGTCAACAGAGCTTTGACAAACTCAAGAGTCGATTAATTTCATCACCAGTCTTGGACCTACCCCAAGGGACTGAAGGATTCGTGGTATATAGTGACGTGTCAAGACAGGGCCTTAGATGTGTGTTGATGCAGAATGAAAAAGTGATTGCCTATGCATCAAGGCAATTGCGACACTATGAGGTCAACTACCCGACCCATGACTTGGAGCTAGCATCCGTGGTGTTTGCTTTGAAAATTTGGCGCCACTACTGGTATGGAGTCACTTGTCAGATTTTTACTGATCACAAGTGTCTGAAATATATTTTTACTCAGAAGGAGTTGAACATGAGACAGAGTAGGTGGCTAGAACTGATTAAATATTATGACATTGAGGTCCTATACCATCTGGGGAAGGCAAATGTGGTTGTCGATGCCCTGGGTCGTAAGAAAGTGCAGGAGAAAATGCTTGCCTGCTTGACAGTTCAAAGAGAATTACAATTAGAACTTGCGAGGCCAGGGATTGAAGTCTGGTTACAGCATCTTTAGGGACAACTTTGCACACTTGAGATTTCCTCGTCCCTTGACGATATAATCAGATCAAAGTAGGTTATGGACCCGTTCTCATCTCAGATCTGGAATGAAGTAACTCAGGAGAAAGCCCCTGGATTTGTGATCCACGAGGATGGACTGATACATTTCAAGAATCGAGTATGTACCGGCAGATGAAGAGTTGAGAAACTCTATTCTAAGAGAGGCTCATGCTACCCAATACTCCATTCACCTGGGGTCTATCAAGATGTATAAAGATTTGAAGCAATGTTATTGGTGGGATAATATGAAACGAGAAGTTGCAGAATTCATTTCGAGATGTTTGACCTGTCAGCAGGTTAAGATTGAGCATCAGCGACCAGCAGGTATGCTGAAACCACTCCCAATCTCTGAATGGAAATGGGTGGACATATCGATGGCTTTTATCACTAACTTGCTGATGAGTCGCCGAGGTATGAATACAATTTGGGTGATTGTGGATTGTCTGACCAAAGCAACCCATTTCTTAGAGATTAAAGACATATGGGGTCCCGAGAGGTTGTCCCAGCTGTTCATTAAAGAGATCGTAAGGTAACATGGTTCTCCCAAGACTATTGTATGAGATCATGACAAATAGTTCGTGTCATATTTCTGGAAAGCAGTTCATCGTGCGATGGGTACGCAGTTGAACTTCAGTAAGACATTTCATCCTCATACCGATGGATAGTCTGAGAGGACTATCCAAACTCTGGAGGATATGTTGAGGGCGTGTGCTCTCAATTGGAAGGACGATTGGGAAGCCCAACTACCTTTGGTGGGGTTCACCTACAATAATAGTTGGCATGCCTCGATTAAGATGGCACCTTATGAGGCATTGTATGGCCGCCATTGTAGGTCCCCTTTGTGTTGGTATGACTTGTCCGAACCTTTGGGTATGGAACCTGATATATTGTTAGCAGCTCGTGAGAAGATCACTCTGATTAGGAGTCGTTTGTTAATGGCTCAAAGCCGACAGAAATCTTATGCATATAACCGTCGATGACCGCTTGAGTTCAAGGTTGGTGACCATGTGCTAGTGAAAGTGTCTTCTACTCGAGGTGTTTTTTGTCTTGGTAAGAGAGGCAAGCTGACCCGGGGTATATTGGACCGTTCGAGATTTTGGAACGTGTAGGCAATCTGGCCTATCGTATGGTGTTGCCACCGGCTTTAAGTCGGATTCACAACGTGTTTCATGTTTCCCAGTTGAGGAAGTATGTTCTTGATCTGAGCCATATACTTCAGTTCAAAGAGATTGAGATAGATGATGATCATTCGTACGAGGAACATCCCATGCAAATACTCGAGAGGAGGATCAACCGGTTGATGAACAAGACGATTCCCCTACTGAAGATTCAGTAGTCACGACACGAAATCGAGGAGGCTATGTGGGAAACCGAGTTTATCATGCGGGAGAGATATCCCGAGTTGTTTACCCCTTAGTCTCGAGGACGAAACTCTTTTTTCATCTTTACTGTTGTATTACTCGGATGATTCGGGTATCGTCATATCATGTTTGCATTTAGTGTAATGATTATAATGTTGAGATATACTTGAATTAAATTAATTATATTTGTCGTTCGCACTATCTTTGATTGTTAGATGTTGTATGTAAAATTGCATTTTTTGACTATGTCCTTGATGCTCAACGTACGCTACCGTTGTAGCTTAGTGTACGTTATATGTGTACTATTACGTACGTAAAGTATCAGGGATTGCGTACGTTATAGAGGGTATCAGATTGAATCTAGACTTTCAGCGTGTAGGTCCATGCATGACCAGGATTTTTGGCTTGATTGAGACAGCCAAGTCAACGGGCATTACATACGTAATGGTGATGTTATAGCGAACTTAATGTAGGTTAGCTTACGTACGTCAGTTTTGGAAACGTATGTAAGGGTGTGTGTGTTGAGGCAGTAGTTTCTGTAGGATCGTTACGTACGTAACACTCGTGTGTTAGCGTACATAGATGGTTCCAATGTACGTTAACCTTTGCTGGTAGCGTACGTTATGACAAATGCATATTATAAAGGCATGTCTTGTCTTTCATTTATGCTCGAACCAAACTCGAGTATCCTCTCTATAAATCATTCCTATGCCTTTCTAAGTCGATTTTTATATCTTGTCTTGGAGCTTCATAACTTGGGTGGGAACCTAGAACATTGAAGATTGAAGTGTGTTCTTGAAGTCTTTTGAGTATGTTCTTCATTTTCAAGTGGTTGATTGTCTAAACTTATGTTAATTCCGTATTAATGTTGATGCTAGTGATGATTATTTCATATGATGTTAGATTAATCAAGTATAACATGTTGATTATTAAGATTATGAACAATTAGTAAAGACCATGATGGTGTTATTGTTAACTACTTCTTGAATTGTTGGATTGTTGAAAGATAACACAACTATTGTTGATTATCTCAATAATATGATAAAGAACATGATGAATTGATGAATGTATGATTGTTTAGAACATCATCATCGAATGTAGATAATGTTCTTAAGAGGAATATGATGATATAATATGATATTGACATAAGGAGATGATTAATTGGAGTTGTTCTTGATAAATTCTTATTCAGTGTAATAACAAGAGTATTAAAGAACATCTTAAGTATAATAATTCCATCATAGAAATGATTTGAGGGTATTAAAGTTCATGAATTAGGACTTTAATGTCTATTGGGATAGTTGAACCATTCAGTTGATTTGCGGGTGTCGTTTCCTATGAAATTCGATACTGGTGTTGTGTGAATATGTTGTTGAATGAGTTGTATTTTCATTCAAGGTTACTGGTTCAAGTGAGTATTGTTAGTCGAGGGCACCATCCGTTCCTTTGTTCGAAGAAGGATTATTTTCGTCCCCAACTTGAGGCAAGTTATCTTGCTTGGTTATAATGATGATTGAATTGTTGTGAACGTTATACATTTCGTGTATATGTAATGCTTTATGAATATGTGATTCATAATGTGGTATTGTAGTTGATTGCGTTTATCATTTCATTGAGGGATTGTATTCCCAAGTTCACTACCTTTGATTTCATTGGTCTCATTGATCATTGTTGTCATTACGGTGAGTTTCTCGACTCTTGGTTGGATGTGTGATTCATTGAGTTTCGTTGTCATGTTTTATCGTGATATATCTGGAGTCATATCTGCGTGCCGATTGGATATGTGTATGATTTTTATCCAGACACGTATGGTCATACCTTAATATTTTCATATTGAACTGTGCACACGAGACATAGTTCTTGAGGCTAATTAGGTACATTGTCCCACGTATATTTTAGATTCCGTATACGGGGTGGACATGTGCACGGACATATTTTCGGATCGGGTGTACTGTGATTCGATCGTGAGCCAAATTGATTGGTCGTTAATCCATATATGATTGGGTGTGTCTGACGGTTTGCGACTGGTTGTTCATACGCTCGAGGGGTATGTTCAATAGTAGGGTTGTTTCCTTGAGATCCAGTATATGTGAATTATATAATGTCTTGAGAATTATTATCTTGTATATATGACCCTGTGGTTTTGGGGAAAATACTTGTGTTGTGCTTTAGGTCGAGGAAAGGCCAAGGCACGGGAATAGCATGGTGACGGCAAAGGGTTTGAAAGATACTAGTTCTGGGGACCCAACTCGTTTGTTGTTCGGTTATGCTTAAAAACCGTGTAATATCACTTTTCCATTTTATATAAACTCTTGTTGGTTATTATTTTGAGTATATTCTATCTTCATGTAGTTTATACTAGTATTGGCTCCTGTGTATTGTGAGGTTATTAGTCGTACGATGTGTAAACTCCTAATCGGGGTAATGATTATTATCTTGTGGTTCGGTAATAAAAATTATGATATAATTAATTTATGTTTTGATATCACCTGGTGGGTCCAAGTGTGGGGTCCACGGCACTGTAATATCCGTCCTATTTGGGGTGTTATATCAGAAGCCAAAATGGGTCATCGATACTTTTTATCTACTACTATCTTGCGACGGCCATTTTGCCAACGTATGAGTCAAGTGTTAGGCCCTTCCATGGGCCACGAGTCTTGTTCTTTCTTTTCAGTTCGGCTTCAGTACGACCCTCCTATTTCTCTTCTGTAAGATCCGTGTACAACTTCATCTTAGATTTCCGACATGTCCGCCAAATCATCTTCTTGGACCAAGCTATATGGTCGGTGGACTCCTTTCTCATTGACTCCCAGAATCACTGGTACCATAGAGGGCATAAATAGAGTCGAAGATGGATCGGAAGGCACCTCGAATGTCGTGCTCAATGTAGCTCCATATCTCCCAGATGTAGGAGTAGGGGAGGAGATGTAGAGGAATACGAGGTTGAGTCGTCTCGACAGTAGTGGGAGTCATCCCCGGTGTGGGGGTCTGATAAGATAAGCGCCTCGCCAGTATATGTGCATCATCTCTCGCATACAAGTCTCCATCCCTAACTTCAGCTCACTTTTCTGTACTATCTCACGTATGCGAGAGTTACTTTGATTCACATACCTATCCTCGGGATCCGCACGATTGGAAGCTACGATACTCTCCTCCGACTTCAGAGTCCTCGATATTTTCTTACCACATCCCTTTAGTTTCTTAATCTTATCCATGTACAGATTCACAAAGTATCACATAAACTAAACTCACACACACCAATATACACACTAGATATCAACACACGTATACTAAACATGCACACTAATTAAACATGCACACTAAATACCAATACTTTCACAAACCAATTCATAAACCAAACACACACACCAAATTACATAAACCAATTCATACACTAAACACACATTAATTCATAAATCAATTGATAACCATTCATAAATTAAACACACATATATTATTATTTAACAATTCAACCAAACAACAATATGCAACATTAATAATACACATCTTCAAATGCACAATAACTAAAACAAATATCATATAAACCAAAAGCATAATTAATTTATTAATATAACATAATTCATCATACTTCCATCATAGTCATTAACATATAAATTTATTAAATAAACAAAAAATTATCGGCGGTGGCGGTAGTGGCAGCGGCGGGTTGCGGGGCGGTGGCTGTGCTGAGTTCCTGGCGGTGGCTGGCGGTCCGAGGCGGGGTGCAGTGGTAGTGCTGGGTGAGACAGGGTGTTGATGGTGGTGGTTGCGGTCCAGTGCGGCTGGCGGCGGCTCGGAGGTTAGAGGTTTCGAGGGGGGAAGACGGGATAGATAAGAAATAGGGTAGATGAGAAATAGTGGACTCATCCTTTTTTACATAAGGCCACTTTGGTAGACGATCATCACGGTGTCGTCACATAAACCTGTAATTCGTCGTCAGCTAAAGCCCAACAAGGTTCGTCGGCTAAATTAGACACGCCTGTGTTGGACTTGGCATGGCCATGTCGGCGGACAGGGGTTTTCTGCGTGTTTTAGGTCAAGTTCGACCCAGCCGTGTCGTCGGCTATGCCCAAGACTTTAGATGATGGTACCCGTCGGCTATACCCAAAAAGAAAGAAAAAACATATCTTAGTGGATGCCAAGTTTCGAACCCGGGCTATTTGTATAGGTAATGTGGCTGTTTACCACTTAGTCATGTTTGTCACATACATTGGAAGACAATTTTAATATTTACACAGTTATTGATAAAATATTTTTATATTTAATTAAAAAATTTATATAATGATTATATATTTGTCAATATAAGACATTAATTATATTAAATATTACAAAAAATGTACATATATTTATATTTAAATTGTAAAATGGATGAAAAATCATCAAAATTTTAATTAATTGTAATTTTTTTAATAAAAAAAATGCCAAAGATGAAAAATATCACTTTTCTGACTCGTTCGAACTGCAAACAACAACTAATCTATTTTGACTTATTTTTGCATGTTTTTTTAAGAAAAACTAAACAAATATTAAACTTGGAATATTTTCTGAATTTCTAAATAAAACAAATATTTATGGAACTTTTACAAATGATATGTCCTTCTAAGGCCCGTAGTCTGAATCACCACTTGAGTCTGTCTCGGTGTTGGAGTTGATAACTGACAACATATGTCGAACTCTTTATCATCATCTTCATCAGAGTGTACAAGTAATTCATATGTACCAACATCTACGAACCCACGTTCTTCAGTAGTATTATGGAGGATGGTGGTGTTGGAAATAAAACGCAGTGAAAATGAAGTTTATAGAATTATTTAGGCATGCTAATTAATTAACTACTAAGATTAATAAGCAATTTTAAATATTATTTATTATTTATTAAATAATATTGTTGGTGAATTCAATATCATAATCTAGATCAAAAGATCATAGGATATTCACCTCTTGAAGCGTAGTGATTGTTACTTTGATTTCTTCCTCAAAATCTTCTAGAGTATGATCCCGCCTTAATCCGGACGTTGTGTGGGGATCGAGCTACCGAATCTTGCTTGACTATGGAGATGGACCGGCCGAACCTTATTGTTCTTGGGAGTCACTCGATTTTTCTTTGTTTTCTAGTATAATATAAACACTCCTAGAAAATTAATGTGTTATCTAAATTGTAAAATCAAAGACACAAGTCAAGATCTACAATTTAATGTAAGATGAAAAAATCAAACTCTCCATCATGTATTAGATATCACGGCTGAATCCCCTCCCAATATGTCCTATTTATAGGCTTTGGACTACTCTAAGAATCTAAAGGAGGATCAACTTTCCATATTAAGTCGTTCCTAATATGGTTGAGTTTACTAATATCAATTCAATCCACTAAAGAATTAATATTGCACTTCCAACCCAGATACCAATTTATGAAATTGGGCCCCTTATTTAAATATATTATTTTCCGCGTTTAAGATATCGAATGTCCATTAATTAATTTAAGCTACTGATATTTTTAATTAATTAATTTCTTATCAAGAGTAGTACCATTCGAACCTTATTATTATATCAGAGTTAAATCCACTTGCAAGGTTTAATATAATAATCATTATCGAGCTCCTCAAGGGGACATCATCAACTTGCACGAGTCACGACATGATTTCTAGTTATAACAATAATTGTCATATACAGAATATTATTGCCCAAGATACGAATCATATTGATGTAACACCCCAATACTCATAAGGGTCATTATATGTCATAGAACCTTTCACTTGGTCTATCAGGCTAACCAATACATACAACCACGCACACTATATAGACACATGATATATAATTATGTAAGTTGGGCCGTGGCCTTGGCCAAAACATTTTGATTTGAACACAGTAAGACATAATCTAATGTAAATCCATTGCCCACGCATGGGACTTCAACAAATAACTTACGAATAGAAAACAATCTCTTTAAGTGACTCCAACAGACTACAATAGCATACTAAAATAAACGCCCAAGACTAGAGCCTAATAACAGCATGCTTGACCATCCTTTGCGTGCGCTTCCCTTGCTGGCTTCTCGGATCGTCCAATACCTGAAATACATAAAACACATTTCCCCCATTTAAGGGGTTAGCATTAGAATGGCTACTACAAGTACATAATTGCTCTACATTATATAAAAGTATAATCCAACATCACTTTCTCATTTTGAAACATTTGTAAAACAATATTCCGAAATTTCAACTTCCATCGAAAACATCATTATTAAGAAAAACATATCAATCAAATATCATCATCACGGCAAACCATACTTGGTAACCCGCAGGCGTGCCCATTAACATCGATCCCAGAGGTCCCGTCGAACCATACCTAGGTGGGAAATCACTTCCGCAGCCGTGCCCATTAGCATCGTCTCCCAGAGGTCCCATCGAATTCACATAATACGTAACATAATGTAATACATGTACTTGCCTTGGTTATTATGACATGAAGAGATTGTGAACGGGAAGGGCTTTGGTCCGAACCCACTCCAAAGTTTCGTCCCTATCACACAATGATACTTAATCAACTACAATACTACTGGAACATAATAAATCACACTAAGTTCTACTATTTGGAACGATTCATCGGACACTACGAGGGTATAACCGATCATAATCGACTAACAGGGGAAATCACGAAATTCAATACACAAACATCAAGGAAATCGAGGGTTTACAATCACACAATCATAATCAAACACAAATCTAGGCTAAAACGGACTACAAAGATGAAATCCCGACAAAACCCCAAAATCCCCAAAAACTAGGGTTCTAGAAAATTCACCTCGATTTGAATGGTGGAAGATGTTGAAATGTTGTTAAATCCATACAAGGAGTTTGAAGATGTTGATATATGATGATATCTGGCCGGAATCTACATTCACACACGCTCAGGATGGCCAAAGTCGCCGGCGGGAAGAAGAGAAGGTGAACAATGATGAAAGTTGGCTGTTGTACTAATTTATATACTGGGGATGATTAGCACGCGCTAAGATAAGTTTAGCGTGTACTAACGGGCAAAAATATAGTCCAGTAGTTTCTGCCTGGTCCCGTTAGCATATGTTAATATGTGTGTTAGCGTGCGCTAACTGCTTGAGTCCATAATTTCCTGAACTTTCTGTCTAGCTCCAGAATGTTGTGACCAATCTCGTTAGCGTACGCAATGGGTACATTAACGTGCGCTAATCGACTCATTCCAGAACCCAGAAACCTTATGCCCAGCCTCATTAGCACGCGCTACAGACGTGTTTAGCATGCGCTACAAAGGCCACATTAGCGTGCGTTAGCTGCATAATTAGCGTGTGCTAACTGATTCGTTTCAGCAATGCAATTATTGAGCTCGATCAGTTTCGGACACGTTTCGAAAGATGAAAAACTCAATGGTTATAAGTAAACGACAAAGCGCTTGTGAATAATACCAACACACGAGCTCAATCGCTAAGAAAACATTATAATTCCAACCATCCGATAGAGCGGAAAAATAATTACAAAATACCGTGCTCAAAACTATGGAAAAAATTACAAAACGGCCTAAACTCCCGAAAAATCACGATTCAAGGGTGGACAACTATCCCCGAACCCATAACATGTCTAAATATATTAAATGTACTCGTAGAAACAAGAAAAGGTCACTTTCGAACAAGATTTACGAGAATCGAGCCTAAATGTGGAAAGGTTACACTAATATGCAGAAATACAGAATAAAATAGTTTTAGAATACCCAAACAATTACAAGCGAGTCGTCCAAAATATAAATACATAAAAAATAGAAATTACTAAAAATAGAAATTGCGGATATTACATTCTCACCCTCTAAAAAGAAGTTTCGTCCCTAAACTTACAAAGTGAATAACTTGGGTATCTCGACTTCATATTATCTTTCGTATCCTATGTAGCCTCCTATGATCCATGTCTCGACCATTGCACCTTGACCAAAGGAATGGTCTTGTGCCTAAGTTATGTTACTCGATGTTCCAAAATATGAATTAGTTTCTACTCAAATGTGATGTCGGTGCCCAGCTCAATTTCTCCAAAATCAATAATGTGACTAGAATCCGGTACGCATTTCCTTAGCTGGGAGACATGAAATACATTATGCACGTGACTCAAGGATGAAGGCAAACCCAAACGATATGCAAGAGCTCCGACTCACTCTAAAATATCGAAAGGTCCAATGTATCTTGAGTTTACCCTTCCGACCGAAGCAGTAAACTCCCCGTGTCGGCGATATCTTCAGCAACACATGGTCCCCAACCTCAAACTCTAACAGGCGGCTACATGTGTTGGCATAAGACTTCTGTCGACACTGAACAGTCAATAGTCTATCACGAATCAAGGCAATCTTCTTTCTCGTCTCAACTAGTAAATCTGGTTCGATACTAATTAGTTCAGATGCATCATCCCAACAAAGTGGCGATCTGCAGCTTCTCCTATACAAAGCCTCAAATGGTGCCATCTTAATCGAGGCATGCCAACTATTGTTGTATGTAAACTCGGTCAGCGATATGTGCGACTCCCAATAATCTTTCCAGTCTAGAGCACAGGCTCTCAACATATTCTCAAGTGTCTGAATCGTGCGCTCTGACTGCCCGTCTGTCTGCAGATAGTATGATGTACTGAGTCTCAATTCGGTCCCCAAAGCTCGATGGACGGCCTGCCAGAAATGTGATACGAATCGACCATATCGATTAGAAATAATACTCTTAGGAGTCCCATGCAACCTCACTGTTTATGCAATGAACACCCGGGCTAGTTTCTCCGCCCCCAAGTATCCTTAATACCCATAAAATGAGCAGATTTGGTTAGTCGTTCAACAATGACCAAAATCACGCTGATAATAAAATCCATGGAAATATCCTCCCACTTCCACTCTGGAATAGAAAGTGGTCGTAATAACCTCGCGGGTCGCTGATGCTCGATCTTAACCTGCTGACAGGTCAAACACTTTAATACAAACTCACTAACATCCTTCGTCAAGTTACCCCACCAAAAGTTACTCCTTACGTCCTTGTACATTTTACTTATACCAGAATGTATGGAATAAGGTGTAGTATGAGCTTCTCTCAAAGTTTTTTGTCTCAACTCAATATCGCATGGTACACAAAATCTTCCCCCAAATCCCAAAACTCCGTCATCTTGAATTATAAATCCGGGGACTTTCCCCCTCTTCACATCATCCCTCAATTGAACTAAAAACGGGTCCTCAAACTGCTTCGCCTTGATCTTATCGATCAAAGATGAAGTTATATCTAACGCACATAACTGACCCTGAATTCTCTGAAGCCAAACCTCGATGTTTTGACCAATTAAGTCTTGTCGGATCCTGCCTTGAGGCGTAAGTACCTCTAAAATTTGAAGTGACATCGGCTTACGACTCAACACATCTGGTACTATATTCGCCTTGCCCGGATGGTAAAGAATCAAGATCATAATCATTGATTAATTCTAATCATAATTTATGGGTTTAGGATAATCCCAATTGGACTAGGAAAAAGGATTTGGGCCACAAGAATAAAGATAAAGTGATCCAAAATAATTAGGCTAAATTAAATAATAATATTAATATTACTACTACTAATAATAAATAATAGGAATAATAATAATAACAGTAATAATAATAATAAATAATATTATTATTTATCTTGTAAAATCTTTTGGTAACATTTAATATCGCTTAAAATTTGACTCGGGCCTGGAAATGACGAGATTAAACGATGAATTTAAAATGAGAAATGAAACGACATGAATCACATGACTTGACATGAATTATAATGACATAAATGAATTTGCATAATCATGAAATAAAATGAATTAAACGATAAATTATTCGGGCATTAATTTAATAAAATTGAACATGTTTTCTATAATTCATAATAAATGTATATGCGAAATCGGCGCGTTACATCCTATCTTCCGGACAAGCCACGACATCAGCCTCTGCGGCGTCCCCTAGCTGGTCTACCACGACCTCTCAACATACTGAAAACTAAGAAATGAAATGAGATAAGATCAGCACAGTTCACAATTTACATCGTCGATACCCCAACTCACGATTCAGATTCACACTGAAAAATAATATAGGAGCATGATGGTTAGAGGAGACTTACAGCCACGGGTCATACGGTGAGATGGTAGCACGATCATGTTAGGCTCACCAAATGAATCTTACAACTCAACTGACAGACCCAAATTGACCGACAGCCTAGGTATTCACAACCTAATCTCTGATACCATAAATGTAACACCCCAATACTCATAAGAGTCATTACACGCCGTAGAACCTTTCACTAGGTCTACTAGGCTAACGAATACATACAACCATGCACACCACATATGCACATGATATATAATTACGTAAGTTGGGCCATGGCCACGGCCAAAACATTTTGATTAAGTCAGAATCTAATGTAAATCCACTGCCCACGCAAGGGATTTCAACAAATAACTTACGAATGGAAAAACATCTCTTTAACTGACTCTAACAGACTACAATAGCATATTAAAATAAACACCCAAGACTCGAGCCTCATAACATCATGCTTGACCATCCTTTGCGTGCGCTTCCCGTGCTGGCTCCTTAGATCGTTCAATACCTGAAATGCATAAAATGCATTTACCTCATTTAAGGGGTTAACATTTGAATAGCTAGTGCAAATACACAATTGCACTACATTATATACAAGTATAATCCAACATCACTTTCTCATTTTGAAACATTTGTAAAAAAATATTCCAGAATATCAACTTCCATCGAAAATGTTATCACTAAGAAAAAACATATCATCACATATCATCATCACGACAAACAATACTTAGTAACCCGTGGCCGTGCCCATTAGCATCGACCCCCAGTGGTCCCGTCGAATCGTCCCCAGGTTGTAACACCCCGAGATATTCAGGATTATTATAGCGACCTAAATCCTCGATATAAGGATTTACTAGGCTAAGAATTTGAAAACAACATTATTAAATACCAACCATAAAATTTATTATTACATCACAAAGCTGATAGTACCAATCGGCCAACACCCGAAAGCAAAACTCAAAAGATAAACAAAACGACAGCGTACTCGAGTACTTATTAAAACAAAAACACAATCTGACAAATCATCCTAGCCGTAACATCATTCTGCACCGTCATCATCACGCAACTCTAGTGGTTGTTTTCCCGCCCTCCTGTATCCTGAACATACAACAAATGTCCACCCCCGAAGGGGTTAGAATAATGATGCTAGTACAAGTACGATAATTATAGAACAACAGATTATTCCACATCTCATGAAGAATAATAACAACATCATCAACGAAAACAATAACAATGAGTCTCTACCACGAGAAGACTCACCATACACAACATGATACAACATACACATGGTAATTCCGATGATCCAGCATTCACTGCATAGATCCCAAGATGATCCCGTTGGACCAAAATGAGGTGGAAAAACCTGTCCAATAATCCAGCGCACACTAGCATAGATCCCAAGATGATCCCATCGGACCAACATGAGGTGGACATACAACAACGACACATATGCATGACAACATGTATAACATCAATATATAAAACGTAATTAAAGTACTTACCTTAGAAAGATGGCAAGAATATAAATACTTCAACGACTTCAACAAACTCGAAGGCCGCCCCCTTTGATCAACCATTCGCAAAGCTCGAACCTTACACAAAAGGAAATAACAACAAACTCAACTTACGTAACAATACTATCACACGAACAATCTTAACGTTCTAATGATGATTATTGCTTGGCCAATTCCTGGTGAACTACTCCAAGGACACTAAGTCGAATGAATTTTATGCTACCTGCAAACGAAAGGTAATAGAGGGGACAACACGTTGGTGTCTATGGTTTTCCAGCACACTCAAAACGTTACAATCTACTTACAGATCTGCCCATAAATTCCTAATGCATGTATCGATTATCTAGACAAATTCATAACATGATAAGTACTCGAAGAACGTTCCCTACGTTCATCATCTCGAATTCACCTAGTCTAGGTGATAACATACAGAATTTGTTTATCATATACTAACCACGAATCATCATCTTCATCATGTAATCATCACGAAATCATCATCAAGGCAGGTTATAATCTTTGAAAATCACATCCTTATGATAGACATAATCAAGGTTCAACTATTCCCGACGAAAAATCTACGTGTAACCAATCCAATCCTCCTAAACTTGTTGTTCGATTCATAATGCTCAAACTAAGCTCAATAACCTCAGTAGCATGCTCATAATCATCGCTAAGAACATGAAATCTAGGTTGGTAAAGCATCACATACCTTAATACGGTAGGAAACGACAAAACACTTGGTAGAACTCAACACCAGATGCTTGAAAGCTAATCTCCAACGCTCCTTGTCTTCAACAATCACCTTCAGAGGTTGATATGAGGGTTTAAAGTCGTGAGAGTAACTCTCCAAGTCGTAGAAGTCGGGAATGGGACGAAGGGTAAAGTGAGAAATGAAGTGGAGGTAATGTCCTATTTATAGGAAATGACCTTTAACGTGCGCTACTTCTTCAGTTTAGCGTGCGCTAACGGGCTCACAGCCTACTGTCTCTTTCTGTCCTCAGCCTTACGTACGTTAGATAGCCCTTACATACGTTAAATACAACAGTTAGCGTACGCTAACACCCTTTTATAGCATGCGTTAATGACTTTACGAAGCTTACTGACCTCACTGTACTCGACTTAGCGTACGCTAGCATTCCTCTCATAGCGTCCGCTAAGCACCGTTGACTCAACTTTTCCAAAAGCCGTCCAGGTTCATCCCAACTTGTCCCTATCCAATATCCGTGTTCCGATCTCACCTACCACCCTTGTATTAATCATGTTGACCACACATAGCGTACGCTAAGTGTCAACCTTTAGCGTGCGCGATTTACATATTTTAGCGTACGCTACACTCACTGTTTAGTGTGCGCTAATTACATGCAAATTGTAACACCCCCAGATCCTCCTGGGAATATTACACGCCGTAAACCCTTCTCACAAGGATTTACCAGGCTAAACACAATTTTCCACGTCATTTCAAAAATGCCAAAAAGACCAATGACGGTAATAATTGTCAAATACAAAAAAAATCATTTTCCAAATACCAAATACCGTCATAATAATCTCGTTTAAATGTTCAAGGCCAAAATGCCAAAACTCGGTTTAGGGAATCGGTTTTAGGAAGTAAGAACTCAGCTTGCAAAATTCGAAAGCCATTTTAAAAGTATTTATGCAGCGGATAAGAATACCGTTTGAAATATACATTTTACAAATATAAACAATCAAATCCACGATTCCCCAACATATGCCATAGCCAGTATCATCCGGGATCCTCGTCTCTTCACGACTGCTACCATCAAAATTCTCAATACCTGAAAAACAAGTCCCACAGCGGGGTTAGCCATAATGCCCGACAAATAACCGCAAATACATAAACATAATTAATCATATGTCATGCGTCGTGAGAATGATAACCACAAACTATAACCTTACCGCTCCCGGTTAATCCAACGATTCTCGTCAAAATCTCAATATCACAACAATACCGAATAATACCTCAATAACGAATACTTCCCCATACACAATCCTCTATGTACGATTACCACAAAAACATACCTCTATTCAGATTCATGTACAATACCACAAAAACATACCTCTATTCGGATTCCCCCCGAATTTACCATAAAAACATACCTCGATTCAGATTCCTTCCAAACGCACCCCATCGACCAAGAATATCCAAATATTATCAACAACATCTATTGTATACTACAATCCTCACAAGATTCCATTTATACATTCGTCAATATGCAATACAACACAGAATACTTATGACATGTAATTGAAATTACTTATCGAAACACTATAACTGAACAAGTAACAACTTGCCTCAAATAGCCGGATCAGTAAAGCAAATCTGTCCCGAGGTTCGATTCCCACACCTTGACAAAATATTTATATCCCGATATCAATAACAGTATACTACGACATTCGATTTCCACAATCTACGGCTATCCCAATTTTATAATTTTGTTTTCTTTTTTCTCAGAAGTGACGATCCGAACTTTAACAAGTTCATTACTAAAACTTCAGAATATTATTTTAAATATGAAAATAATATTCAATATTATTCGGTTGTATTTATGATATAAGCATTATTTGATCGAATAAAAACTTCGTACTATTTAGATACGAAAAATATTCCAAAGTCATCAATTTTGAAAACTCATGATTTTTATATTGAAAAATATTAATAATCATCGTTATTAAATTTTCCATCCTTAAACACAAATATAAGGTATTCAACGAGTTCAATACAAACAAAAAATATAGAGCTGACTCGGTAATGTATTGATAAATATAGGAGTCTAAACAGTTCATAAAATTCAAAATAAAAACTGATTTGTAATAACATGTATCTCGGGTATAAATTTTATGAAACTTTATAAAAAAAACGTACTGGTTCAAAGATATACGTGTTCAAACTAGACAACTCGATCAACTTCAAACAAAATGTTGCTGGAAGTGACTGAAAATAGCAGGGCTGACTCACCATAAAACTGTTCATATTATCCAAGTATTCTGACTCAATACCTACGGTCCAAACAATATTTATACTTATATGAGTTTTCTTTAGAATCTGATCGTGATGTATTAGTAAAATAACTTACCGATTGAGAGGTAATCGAGTTCAAAGAAGACAACCCAGACTGGAATTCACAGTCTCTCTGGGGAATTTCATCAGACATCTACTGGTCGTATCCTGGACAAGGCTGCTCAGATTCGATGAGTGATTGAGCATTTTGGAGGATATAAAAATCTCCAATATTGGATATAAAACTATGCCCTTTAAGTCGTGTAAATTTTCTACAGGTATCGATAAGTGGTATATGACAGACTTAAAGGTAAGGCCGCTCTTTCCGGGATCAAAGTCCGCGAGTTGGTCAAGACAGCATCATGAATATGCATTATGACTGACGACCCGTGCCTCGCTCGCGCGGGATTCCCGGACGCCTGTCGGGCGCTGACGTACGCAGTGACGCACGGTGCCCGACAACTGGCAGTCTTTCACTAATTCGATCATAACTTCTTCGTCCGAACTCCGATTGGCTCGTCGTTTGAACCATTGGAAAGTTAACTCAAATCTATATAATAAGGTTAATTTTCAGTTTTCAAACATCCCAAAAATCCGTGGTGATTTTTCAAAGTTGATACTTGTCCACGACACCTCCGAGAAAATGTCCAATCTTGTTTCAACTAACATTTCCGATATCCCTTTCTTATTTTAAATATTCCCAGACCAGAAATGTATCTGCAATACATTCAAATAAATTTACAAGTCCCGTATTTAGTTGGTATGTATTCCTGAAATTCAGGATATTACATACTACCCCCCTTAAAAATAAGTTTTGTCCTCGAAACTTGCAATCCACTTACAAAAAACAGTTTAATCAGAAAATCTAACATCACCAAAAGTGAACAATCATTATCGAACAATTCGAACAATATACTTACAGATCTGTGAAGTTGATGATCTCCCGTTATACTAGCATATGACTCCATTTCGAAAATCTCAACACAATAAAATGCCAATACCAACAAATTGATAATTTTGGCAATTACTCACACAATTTCGAAAACAATTTATCTCCGCCAAGATCAGATTATAGTTTAGAGAACTGTCGAGTTTTGTGTTGGATTTGTGACGTTGTGTCCTCCTCACCTAGAGCGCATGATCCGCTCCTTGACACATGGCCGTATCACCGGCGTGCCACTCCACATCGAAAGCCGCTCCTTGACACGTGCCTCGCACCGGCGTACACTTTCCGATTGGAGCCGCCCATTGCACATGACTACGACACCGGCGTTCACTCCCTGCCTCGTCGCTCGGAAACACCAACAATCACCAAATTTACACAGCACTACAACAGAACTAAAAAATAACACAGTTCCAAAACATCACAGTTCGAATAACCAGAAATCCATATCACAACATCACGCTACCACCACACCGCTGGAGCCACATAACACACATGCCCGGTTTTCACAAAACCTAGGCTCTGATACCATAGTTGTAACACCCACAGATCCTCCTGGGAATATTACACGCCGTAAACCCTTCTCACAAGGATTTAACAGGCTAAACACTGTAACAGCCCAAAAACAGTGGCTATTACAGTGCCGTGGACCCCTACTGGGACCCACCAGGCGATATCACAATATACAATTAAAATCTGACAACGTGGCACCGTACCACAATATTTATCAAAACCCCGGTGTGGAGTATGAGTTATTCATGTTTTTAAATACAAACAAACATACACAGGATCCAAACTCGGTACAGACCATATGACGATGGGCAGTACCTAACAAGTTTTAGTACATTCATCCGACACAAAATAAAATGGAAGTCACAATTAAAACATAACCGAACAACCAAAAGACTCGGGGGCCCCGAAATAGCATACATCAGAATCCTCCGTCGCCATTGTGCTCCTCCTGTGCCTTGCCCTTTCCTCGCCCTGAAATACAAGTATTTCGCCCCAATCCACAGGGTCAGCTATACATGATAATAATTCTCATGACATTATACAATTCATATATACTGATCTCAAAGAAATCCACCGACTACTGAATATACCCCGAAGGCGTATAAACAATCAGTCCCAACTGTCGAACATAACCAAATATACGAACGACCATATACTATGGCTCAAGACGGACGTCACAGTACGCCCGATCCGAAAATGTGTCCGTGCACATGTCCACCCCGTATACGGAATCCAGAATATACGTGGGACGATGTACCTAATTAGCCTCACGAACTACGTCTCGTGTGCACGATCTAAATGCGGAAAACCTCCACGCATGATCATCAAGTGCCCGGCTAAAAATCCTACACATAACCAATCGGCACGCAGATATGACGCCAGAGATGTCACGATACAACATGACAACGAAACTCAACGAATTACACTTTTACCAAGGAATCGAACAATTCACCGAAGTGTCAACAAGCTCAACAATATCAAGGGTCCAAAAGTAACGAACTTGGGAATACAATCCCATGATGAAAACGGGACATCATTAAGAACAACCTCAAGTCACAAGACACAAGTTTATAGGTGTTTCACATACATGAAATGCATAACAATCATAAGAATCCACACATCATTACAACCAAGCAAGATAACTTGCCTCAATTCCATAGATGAATAATCCTTCTCGAATGGTCAAACGAACGGTATCCTCGTCTAACAATACTCACGTGAACAAGCAACCTTGAATGAAATATAATTCATTCAACAACACATTTGTACGATAATGGTATTATCGCATAAACAATATTCGTAAATTTACTTGAATAAATCGATTATCCTATTGATCATTTTAATGTTCTTATTACAAATCATCGTATGATTATCGTGTTTAATACATATTCTAACCTTAATGTCAAATTCTTGATGTCTAGTTTATTATCAATGCAATATCGTGGAAATATCTTTTCACGATGTAAGTTGTGTTTAATTACGTTCTTCATTATTTTACCAACGATTTCATTCAAAACTTGATTACTATATGAAACATAAGTTTAAGTTTTTAGTGAATTAAGAACATCATCTTAATTTACGTCTCTTAACACGCACGGATTAATGAAATAGAATTCGGCTACTCATCTACCGCATTTGTATCATCATACTCAACACAATTCTCTTAAGAACATTATTAACCTATTAGTGTAGTGATTAACACCCTTTAACGAAATCGATAAATTCGAACGTACGAAGATTACAACTCCCTTATATCAACATTCATTGTTTTACTTTGAAGAATTTATTAAAAGCCTAGTTATAGCATTGGATACTTGAGATTTTTGAAGTAACTTCATCCATCTAACAAAGATCATCTACAAAGGGTTAACATCATCTTTCCAACAATTTTATTACAAAGGTTTTAGAGGCCAAAAATCATGGTTCCATACTACCTTCAAGAATCAATAGAATGTTCAAGACAAATTTAACATTTCTCACTTTTAATCATTATGGATATCATCACTAACATGTTCCTAGTGTTGAGACTAAAATCAACTTCCGATTATCATGCTATACTTCAGGTTTTAAGTATATCATTATCAATACAATCACATTATGAAGTTATTTACATCAAGAAGTAACACTAATACCTTCAAAGTTAATCTTCACTTAGTTTGAGCATGATTCAATTAACTTATCATGTTTACACTAGTTTAAACTAACATTATGTGGAGTATTTATCTACTATCATCATCATAAGCATGGAATTGATATGAGTTAAAGAAAGACCAACCTTAAAATGAAGAACAATACCAACACTTCAAGGGATACACTTCAATCTCTAGCTTCTCCAAGTCACCAATCAAGTGTTGAGGCTCCAACACAAGTTAGAAAGGCTTAGAAACGAAGTTGGAAGGGAAAGGAAGCGTTCCTCAGTTGGGGATATTGAAAAAGGTCGAGTAGGAAGTGAATGGCAAGTCATACATTTATAATCTGAACTTGACATTACGTACGTTAACGAACGTGGTTAACGTACGTTATAGCCTTTACGTACGTAATCTTATGATCATTACGTACGTAACCAATTACATCAAATCTCCCTGTCTCAAAACACGCAGTTCGTTACGTACGTAACCAGGCAGCTATTACGTACGTAATAGCCGTTGACTTGGCTGTCGCGATCGACTCCCGACCACCTACCCCTGCTCGGCCCCACCCGCCGAAAGGCGGACTGCTGGAGGATCTTCCGCATTACGTACGTTAACGAATCTATGTTACGTACGTAAGGCGGCCTACATAGCGTACGTTAAGAATACATGTTAACGTACGTTAAGTACTATAACAAGTATAAATGGAATTCTCGCAATATCACCCAACAACTAATATAATATAAATGACCATGAATCCAGTCTTAACATAATTCGTCGGTACTTATTACAACATCACAGATACGGTGCGAAAATACTTAACTTAAATCATGAAATACAATATTAAAGGCGAGGGTATTACATACTCCCCCCCTTAAAAGGAGTTTCGTCCCCGAAACTAAGAGGTAAACAATTCGGGGTATTTCTCTCGCATGCTATCTTCAGTCTCCCACGTAGCTTCCTCGACTCCATGTCTTGACCACTGAATTTTTAATAAGGAAATCGTCTTGTTCCTCAGCTGTTTAATTCTTCTCTCGAGTATCTGCACAGGTTGTTCTTCATACGAATGGTCGTCGGCTATTTCGACCTCGTCGAATTGAATAACGTGACTTGGATCAGCAACATACTTCCTTAACTGAGATACATGGAATACGTTGTGAATCCGACTCAAAGCTGGCGGTAATGCTAAACGATAGGCTAGATCGCCTACTCGTTCCACGATCTCAAACGGACCAATATACCTTGGGCTCAATTTGCCTCTCTTCCCGAATCGGAAAACACCTCTGGTAGGAGATACTTTGACCAGTACATGGTCACCAACTTCAAACCCGAGTGGTCGTCGACGATTATCTGCATATGATTTCTGGCGGCTTTGGGCCGTTAATAGACGGCTCTTGATCAGGGAAATCTTCTCGCGGGCTGCCAATAACATATCAGGTTCCGTACCAATTGTAACACCCCCAAGTTATTCAGGGTATATTACAGCGCCGTGAGCCCCGCCGTGGGACCCACAAGGCTAAACATACGCGGAACTATAAACTTGACCGATAAGGTCTACATACAAAAGAAAGGAAGACGATACAAATGGTATTCAAAACCATAACCAGCGAAAACATATACATCACTGCACAAATCAATACCTCGGCAACACAGGCCGGAACATCAAGGAAACTGAAATATAATACTCGAGTATTTAAAAATCCATTCCAGTACAACAACACTGAATGGAGGAATCCAAGAAAATAACCGGAGACAAAACACAGTATCACACTTGCCCATCATCTTCATGCCGACCAGGTACCCGCCTGTCCGCTCTCCTGGAACCTGAAATACATGAAACGTATTTCCCCCCATAAAGGGGTTAGCCGTCGAATAGCTAGTGCAAGTATAACAATATGAAACATAATACTTCTCGACAATAAAGTAAAAGTAATCCGTCAATTCATCAATATCCGTCAATTTATCAATTTAAGACTAGTATTCCAGAATAACTAAATCTCATAGCATCACATCAAGACGTATATGAATACCGTGGAACCGCACCAGAGGCTACGGAACCCTTAGGGGACCTGTCGGCCCGCCCCAAAGTGGTTCATTCATATCATCCGTCATCAATACATATATGAATACCGTGGAACCGCACCAGAGGCTACGGAACCCTCAGAGGACCCGTCGGTCCGTCCCGGAGTGGTTAATTCATATTATCCATGGAATCGCACCAGAGGCTACGAAACCCTCAGAGGACCCGTCGGTCCGTCCCGGAGTGGATATAAATAAGCATGCCATTAATATTTCATACTTTCAAAGTCGAGAACGCACATTCATAAATATATACTTGCCTTAATAAACGTTACCGAAGATCCCGAAGAACACGGTTCGACCGGGAAGCTTGAACCACGAAGAAGACAACGAACGGAAGGGTTTCGACTCGAGTTCTTCACAAGAATTCGACCCTAACAACATAAATTCAATAAATCATCGATCATACGAGGAAGAATAATCGTAGAACGCCCGAAAACCCCTCTATGACATTTTACCGGACACCTTCAAGGCGTCGGTCAAGAACTCGACCAAAACAACGAATCGATACGATCCAACCATGGGATAACAAGGGAAATGATACAATACATCTAAATAATCATCAATCCATCACAATCCTAAGTTAAATCGGATTAAACGGACGAAATCGAACAAAATACCCAAAATCCCCAAAATTAGATTTCTAGAAAATCTGACCTGATTCGCTCGATCAAAGGATGTTATAGGATGGATGATTGATGATATGAACTCCAAGACTTCATGGATTTATTGACCAACAACATCTCTCCATGATAGGAACAACCCCAGCCGTGGAAGAGAAGTAGAAGAAGGAGAAAAATGGTGAAAAAATCGACTGCTGGGCCTTAAATAGGCTGACAGACTCGACCGTGTCCGCCTGACACGGTCGTGGCGCGCAGCTGACCGGCAGGGACTCGACTGTGTCCTGCTAGACACGGTCGCGGTGCGGAGGGGCCTTCCGATAGTGACCCGTCCGACAGCGACTCGGAATGACTCGACCGTGTCCTGGAACACGGTCGGGCGTGTCAGGCACGGCTCGCTTATCCTAAGAGTTCGACTTGTCGTGCGGATTTGACACGGTCGGGTCCTGAGACAGAAACTTCGGCATTTCCGGACGAGTACGGCACGGGCCGTGTCGGACGACACGACCGAGTTCGGTCGGCAGTGATCGGCCATCAACTAAAAAAAATGAGCGGGGAAGCTAAAACGACCATAACTCTCTCGTCCGGACTCTGATTGACTCACCGTTTGAACCATTGGAAAGCTAACTCGATGATCTATAATATTGCAAAGATTCAGAATTTTTGGAGTTTCCAAGAATTTATGGTGATTTAACAAAGTCGAACTCATACGTGGAAAAGTCGCTAAAGAACACGGAATTCAACAGAACGATACCGAAACGAACTCGGATGACAAAAAGTGTAGAATTAATCATTCTCAGGATGACGAAACGGTCCCAAGCAAGTCGTCAAAATAGACTTCCGCCAAAAAAATAGAAAATTTCCGGGGATCAAAATTACGGGTATTACATTCTACCCTCCTTAAAAGAAGTTTCGTCCCGAAACTTAAAACAGGTAGGGAGAAGAAATATTTCGCCAGGAAAAACTCAACGAGATGCACAAGAACCGAAACTTATGCCCAAACGGCGAATCATCAATATAGAACACCACAATACATTACCCGAAGGCAAACGAAACCAATGCCGAAAAAGATACGAATTCACAATGCCCGAAGGCTCCAACGGGAATACCGATACATCACAATGGCCTGAAAGCCGAACAGCCCAAAGCTGTAAATCATCACAATACATATCTCAAAGGAGCAAACCTGACTGTCGTACATACCCCTCGGCGTATGAACAACCAGTCGCAAATCGTCGGACATATCCAATACAACATGGACTACGAACGATCAATCAATAAAGCTCAAGAGGGACATCACAGTACGCCCGATCCGGAAATGTGTCCGTGCACATGTCCACCCCGTATACGGAATCCAGAATATACGTGTGACAATGTACCTAATTAGCCTCAAGAACTACGTCTCGTGTGCACGGTCCAATGCGGAAATATCCACGCATGACCATCGAGTGCCTGGCTAAAAATCCTACACATAACCAATCGGCACGCAGACATGATTCCGGATATGCCACGATACAACATGACAACGAAACTCAAGGGATAAAACATCCAATATGGATCATACAACTCACCAAGTGAACGATGACACACGAATAATGAAAGATCGACACGACCAACGATATTCAAAACAACCATCCTGGGATCAGAATTTCCCTAAGGACCGATTAACACGAGCAACGATCACAACACAACAGTTCGGGAAAATCCTCAACCTTCAAAGATCACAAAATTACCGAGTTCACAAGAAAATAGTGTGCTGCCTTGAATCGGTCAACACGACAATAATAATTTAACGGATGGGAACTATCGTTGATAATCCCAATTCAATACTTCGATTACCGTAGGATGGCTAATCGATAACAATTATACAACGGATGGAAATTATCTTTGATAACGGATGGGAATTATCTTCGATAATCCCAATTCAATACCTCGATTACCTTAGAACGGTCAATCGATAATCAATGATACGATAGAATAGATGTCCCGGTGTCTTAAACCGACCACCAAAACGGAGATGACAAAGGATATATCAAACGTCCACAATCGGTTAACGCAATCATCATGGCAACAGTTCCAATTCGACGACAAAGATTCAACGATGTCTCAGAACGACATTAATCGCGAACAATAATAATCGATACATCGATACCGCGAACCGGCTATCGATAGCAACTTAACCAACAAGTATCGCAATGCCTCGAACCGGCCTTTTACAAACAACAGTAACATTTGGCATAATTTGTCGACGGGTGTCGTATCAAACAATCCCCTGTTATCAATAGAATCATAAGGAGGCCAAGTCTTGAAATGATACACACATTCGTACACATACACGATAACATTAGTCTCATGATTAGTACGAGTATAAAACTTGCCTCGATATCAATACAATGAACTGTTACCAATTCAGTTGATTTCGTCTTACGAGTTCCTCAGTCCCGACCAAGTTAATCTACGAATCCTTCAACCTTAACCGTAACACAACAGTCATAATCTATGATCAAACATCATATCTTATTGTAAAACGAAGGATTAATAATCAACAGGTTCGATGACGACCAATATCAACACCACCAAACCACGAACTCAATCGTTTTACTATATCTCGACTAATCACAGTCTGAACAATCCAACTCAGACACTTACAAATCCTGTCCACAATACGAGTCGAAATATGATGATCATATCAGCAACCAATTCGGACCAATAATAAGGGTCTGAATGTTCCAAACTCAATTCTTAAATACGAATTGACGAGGTTCCCTTCTCGTAAATCCATCGTTAAAATTTACTTATGACCGTCATCAATTCGAATCATCCGACTGGTTCAAAACAATAGATAATCATATTAAAAAGGTTATCAAACAATCCAATCATTCGATTAGAATATTTGCTCCATACGTATGGGCTTCCAAATTCAGAGATGAATAATAGTCTCATCAAGCTCATCATCACATTCGTATTCCTATACGAATATTATTTCCAACACATAGTTTAGCTCTAGATATGAATATTCCATATTCATTTTTAAAACATCAACACTTCTTAAAAATTTTCATCATCTCGTATAATTCAAGAGTTCTTCAAGAACATGAAATATCCGAAATCACGTTCAAAATAACATATCCGAGGTATATATCTCCATGTTATCATTTCCTTCATCATGTCATTCATACAACCTCAAGAATCACAACAAAACCCTTATCGTAATATGAAGAAGATCTCAATAATCATATCAACATTCGAAATCTCTTATTATATTCCAATAAATCTCGTATAGCATTATCACATGATACCAAGATTGTAATACCCCAGATCCTCCTGGGAATATTACACGCCGTAAACCCTTCTCACAAGGATTTACCAGGTTAAGCACAATTTTCCACGTCATTTCCAAAAATGCCAAAAAGACCGATGACGGTAATATTTTTCAAATACTAAAAAAATCATTTTCCAAATACCGTCAAAACGATCAAGGCTAAAATGCCAAAAATTCAGTTTAGGGAATCTGTTTCACAAAATAAAATTCAGTTGGCAAAATACCAAAAGCCATTTTAAAATACTCACGCAGCGGATAAAAATACAGTCCAATTTGTGCAATTACATTGAAATAAGACGAACATCGAAATACACGATTCCCAACATACTCCCTCCCAAGTAGTAATCCTTAAAAAAAACGAACCACTATCAAAGGGATACGAGGATTACCTTGTATGGACGAACCACGAAGAAAGAATAATTGAACTCCACTCCAAGAATCATCAAATCATCATAGTCATCATATGGCCTCAAGAACATCAAGAACTCTATGATTCCATAATCATAATCAATATATTCAAAGCATATCATTATCTTCCTTCAACATAAACCTCATAGAATATGGATAACACAAGAAATCACTTCAAGAATCAACAATAGTTCCATAACCAAGCTCTAAATCCATGATTCCAAGCTCACAATCATGTTAAAAGTGTTTAGAACACTCTTAAAAGTGAAGAGGGACGAGTTTTGGAGAGAAATATCTCAAAGGATCATGAGAGAAATGATAGGCAACACTTCAATATATAAATTGCACTCTCATTACGTACGTAAGTGTCCTTTCTTAACGTACGTAACAACTTTAACGTACGTAATCCAAAATCCATAACGTACGTAACCAACTCACTGTCTCATTCCGTGCAGTCCATTACGTACGTAACCCATACCATACAACGTACGTAATATACCAGTTGACTTGCTACAGTACAATGGTTGTGTTGCGTACGTAACACGTCCTGTATAACGTACGTAACACGTACGTTGACTCACCTGTCAACATTCTCCGCCGAAAGTTGCCGAAACAGGGTCCCACCTGCCTCACAGGACTCGGTTCTATCCGATGCCTTCGTTACGTACGTAATACCTTAGCCTTAACGTACGTAACCATGCCAAATCTTACGTACGTAATCTCACCTTATTAACGTACGTAATAATTCCATACTTAGCCAATTTCAACAATTCCTGTCCAAAGTCATGACATACCAAATACGAGCATACATCAAAATCAATACATATACTCAATTCAATAACATTATCAAACGTTCACAACGTCCTCGAGCATAATTAACCATCCACGATATCCAATATATAAACGAAAAAAAATATATCCGAAAAATCGGGGTATTACACTCTACCCCCCTTAAAAATAAGTTTCGTCCTCGAAATTTACAATCACTCGTACAAACAACATTTCAACGGGAATTCAATTTCACCAAGAATTATCGAATAATTCGAACAACATACTTACAAGTCTGCGAAGTCGAAGATTTCCCGTGATACTAGCATGCGACTCCTAAACAAAGTCTCAACATAATATCGATACACACCATTATCGCCATTAGCAACTTAACAAAATCTCAAGGAAGAGTTCACGTCCGTGACCACGGCCACGATTCTTCCTACTTTCAGCCAACATTCTGAAAGGCACACACGTGCGTAAGTATAATCCGAATCGCACATTCTCGAAGTGACCAATTCCCAAGAATACCAAGCTATAAACGAAAAGATTAAGAAAAAAATACGAGAAGAGTGAGAGGACTTACAAGTACCGGTCGCACTGTGATGATGGCAGAGTAGTGATACTGTGGGCAAATGCCGACTCAATCGACCCAAAAGACCGACAGCCTAGGTATCCATAAACCTAAGCTCCGATACCATATTCTGTAACACCCCCAAGTTATTCAGGGTATATTACAGCACCGTGAGCCCCGCCGTGGGACCCACAAGTCTAAACATGCGCGGAACTATAAACTTGACCGATAAAGTCTACATACAAAAGAAAGGAAGACGATACAAATGGTATTCAAAACCATAACCAACGAAAACATATACATCACTGCACAAATCAATACCTCGGCAACACAGGCCGGAACATCAAGGAAACTGAAATATAATACTCGAGTATTTAAAAATCCATTCCAGTACAACAACACTGAATGGAGGAATCCAAGAAAATAACCGGAGACAAAACACAGTATCACACTTGCCCATCATCTTCATGCCGACCCGGTACCCGCCTGTCCGCTCTCCTGGAACCTGAAATACATGAAACGTATTTCCCCCATAAAGGGGTTAGCCGTCGAATAGCTAGTGCAAGTATAACAATATGAAACATAATACTTCTCGACAATAAAGTAAATGTAATCCGTCAATTCATCAATATCCGTCAATTCATCAATTTAAGACTAGTATTCCGGAATAACTAAATCTCATAGCATCACATCAAGACGTATATGAATACCGTGGAACCGCACCAGAGGCTACGGAACCCTTAGGGGACCTGTCGGCCCGCCCCAAAGTGGTTCGTTCATATCATCCGTCATCAATACATATATGAATACCGTGGAACCGCACCAGAGGCTACGGAACCCTCAGAGGACCCGTCGGTCCGTCCCGGAGTGGTTAATTCATATTATCCATGGAATCGCACTGAGGCTACGAAACCCTCGGAGGACCCGTCGGTCCGTCCCGAGTGGATATAAATAAGCATGCCATTAATATTTCATACTTTCAAAGTCGAGAACGCACATTCATAAATATATACTTGCCTTAATAAACGCATCAAGATCCCAAGAACACGGTTCGGCCAGGAAGCTTGAACCACGAAGAAGACAACGAACGGAAGGGTTTCGACTCGAGTTCTTCACAAGAATTCGACCCTAACAACATAAATTCAATAAATCATCGATCATACGAGGAAGAATAATCGTAGAACGCCCGAAAACCCCTCTATGACATTTTACCGGACACCTTCAAGGCGTCGGTCAAGAACTCGACCAAAACAACGAATCGATACGATCCAACCATGGGATAACAAGGGAAATGATACAATACATCTAAATAATCATCAATCCATCACAATCCTAAGTTAAATCGGATTAAACGGACGAAATCGAACAAAATACCCAAAATCCCCAAAATTAGATTTCTAGAAAATATGACCTGATTCGCTCGATCAAAGGATGTTATAGGATGGATGATTGATGATATGAACTCCAAGACTTCATGGATTTATTGACCAACAACATCTCTCCATGATAGGAACAACCCCAGCCGCGGAAGAGAAGTAGAAGAAGGAGAAAAATGGCGAAAAAATCGACTGCTGGGCCTTAAATAGGCTGACAGACTCGACCGTGTCCGCCTGACACGGTCGTGGCGCGCAGCTGACCGGCAGGGACTCGACCGTGTCCTGCTAGACACGGTCGCGGCGCGGAGGGGCCTTCCGATAGTGACCCGTCCGACAGCGACTCGGCATGACTCGACCGTGTCCTGGAACACGGTCGGGCGTGTCGGCAGTCGGTTCTGGCTTATCCGGAAGAGTTCGACTCGGCCGTGCCAGACGACACGGTCGGGTCCTGAGACAGAAACTTCGGCATTTCCGGACGAGTACGGCACGGGCCGTGTCGGACGACACGGCCGAGTTCGGTCGGCAGTGATCGGCCATCAACTAAAAAAAATGAGCGGGGAAGCTAAAACGACCATAACTCTCTCGTCCGGACTCCGATTGACTCACTGTTTGAACCATTGGAAAGCTAACTCGATGATCTATAATATTGCAAAGATTCAGAATTTTTGGAGTTTCCAAGAATTTATGGTGATTTAACAAAGTTGAACTCATACGTGGAAAAGTCGCTAAAGAACACGGAATTCAACAGAACGATACCGAAACGAACTCGGATGACAAAAAGTGTAGAATTAATCATTCTCAGGATGACGAAACGGTCCCAAGAAAGTCGTCAAAATAGACTTCCGCCAAAAAAATAGAAAATTTTCGGTGATCAAAATTTCGGGTATTACACCAATAGATTCGGATAATTCGTCCCAGCACAAAGGGGACCTACAACGACGACCATATAATGCCTCATAAGGTGCCATCATGATCGAGGCGTGCCAGCTGTTATTATATGTGAATTCTACCAACGGCAGTTGGGCTTCCCAGTCAGGCTTCCAATCGAGAGCACATGCCCTCAACATATCCTCTAGAGTTTGAATTGTCCTCTCAGACTGACCGTCGGTCTGAGGATGAAAAGCCGTACTGAAGTTCAACTGTGTACCCATAGCACGATGAACCGCCTTCCAGAAGTGCGACACGAACCGTCCGTCCCGATCTGATACAATACTCTTAGGGGTGCCATGCAGTCTCACAATCTCTTTGATGAATAATTGGGCCAATCTCTCAGGGCCCCAAGTATCCTTGATCTCCAAGAAGTGGGCTGATTTAGTCAATCGATCCACAACCACCCAAATCGTATTCATGCCTCGACGGCTCGTCGGCAAACTAGTAATAAAGTCCATCGATATGTCTTCCCACTTCCACTCGGGAATCGGAAGCGGTTTCATCATGCCAGCTGGTCGTTGATGCTCAATCTTGACCTGCTGACAGGTCAAACATTTCGAAACGAATTCGGCAACCTCCCGTTTCATGTTACCCCACCAATAATACGGCTTCAAATCCTTATACATTTTGTTTGATCCCGGGTGTATGGAATACGGGGTAGCATGAGCCTCCTTTAGAATAGTATTCCTCAACTCTTCGTCTGCTGGTACACATACTCGATTTTTAAAGCGTAACAGTCCATCCTCGTGAACCACAAATCCAGGGGCCTTCCCCTGATCGATTTCTCCTCGAACTCTGGAAAAGAATGGGTACGTCATCTGTTTCGTCCTGATCGTCTCATCAAGGGACGGTGAAATCTCAAGCATGCACAGTTGTCCCTGAATGCGTTGTATCCAGACCTCAATCTCTGGTCTCATGAACTCTAATTGCAACTCCCTCTGGGCGGTCAAACGAGCTAGTATCTGCTCCTGCACCGTCTTGCGGCTCAAGGCATCGGCAACCACGTTTGCCTTGCCTGGATGATAAAGGATCTCGATATCATAGTCTTTGATTAGCTCTAACCACCTCCTTTGTCTCATGTTCAACTCCTTCTGGGTAAAAATATACTTCAGGCTCTTGTGGTCCGTAAAAATCGCAGCAACTCCATACGGATAGTGGCGCCGCATTTTTAAAGCAAACACTACTGTTTGCTAACTCCAAGTCATGAGTCGGGTAGTTAACCTCATAAGGACGCAATCGTCTGGACGCATAGGCGATCACTTTCCGCCCCGCATTAACACACGCCCAAGGCCCGCCTCGATGCATCGCTATATACCGCGAATCCTTCCGTCCCTCCGGGTAGTACCAAAACAGTCTTGAAATTAATCGACCTTTGAGTTCATCAAAACTTTGTTGGTGAGCTTCCGTCCACAAGTACTTCTTATCTTTTCTCAACAGATTAGTCATTGGTTGAGCAATTTTGGAAAATCCTTCCACGAATCGTCTGTAATAGCTTTGCTAGACCCGAAAACTACGAACTTCTTTCACGTTCTTCGGGTGTAGCATGTCTCGGATAGCTTCCGTCTTCTGTGTGTCTATTCTTTGTCCCTCTGCTGATATCACATGACCCAGAAAAATAACTTCAGACATCCAGAATTCACACTTAGAAAATTTTCCATAGAGTTGTTCTCGCCTTAATGCGTCGAGAACCTGGCGGAGGTGACACTCATGCTCCTCATGATCACGAGAGTAGACCAAGATATCGTCAATAAAAATGACTACAAAACGATCCAGATAATTAATAATAACCCGATTCATCAGTTCCATGAATACTGCAGGTGCATTAGTCAGTCCAAATGGCATGACAACGAACTCATAATGCCCATAGCGAGTGCGAAAAGCTGTCTTCGGGATGTCAGACTCTCGAATCCGCAATTGGTGGTACCCAGACCTCAAGTCGATCTTGGAAAATACAGCGGCTCCTTGGAGCTGATCCAATAGATCATCGATGCGAGGTAAAGGATATTTGTTCTTAATTGTTACCCTGTTCAGCTCCCGGTAATCAATACACAAACGCAGCGATCCGTCCTTCTTCCGTACGAATAACACCGGCGCTCCCCAAGGGGATGCACTGGGTCGAACGTACCCTTTCTCAGTTAATTCTTCGAGTTGTCTTTTCAATTCCTGCATCTCAGTCGGGGCCATACGGTATGGTGCTTTCGAAAGCGGGGACGTCCCTGGCTCCAACTCAATGGTGAATTCCACCTCTCGCTGTGGGGGTATTCCTGGAAGCTCGTCTGGAAATACATCTGGATAATCTCGAACTACTGGAATATCAACCAATCTGACTGGCCGGTCAGCTGTCTTAGTCATGTAACACCAATAACCAATGCATCCCTGGTTCAGTAATCTCATAGCCTTCATAGCGCTGATGACTCTCCCAGAATGATTGGGATTATCACCCCGAAAAATACACTCGACGCCATCATCCGATGTGACGGTCACCATTCGCTTACGGACGCTAAGGACGGCATCGTGACAATCCATCCAGTCGATACCCAAAATTACATCATCTTTAGGTAAATCAACCACAATCAAGTCAGACAACCACTCACGGTTGTTCATGCTAATCGGACAGTTCTGTACTTCACGACTCCCAATAATTCTTCTACCATCGGGTAGACCAATTACATAAGGTTCACAATTGATAACACGATTCAAATGCAAACGACTCAAACAAGAACTAGACAAAAAGGAGTGTGAAGCACCAGTATCAAAAAGAACACAAACGGGCTGAGAGTGGATCTCGAGAGTACCTGCAATCATGCTGGCTTCGGGATCATCGGCTTTCTTCATCTCGTAGACTCTGGGTTTTGCAACCCCGGAAGCAGGTGTACCAACTTGATTTCCACGGCCATCCCTTTGTTCGCCCCGGTAGTCTGGTAAGAAGCGGATGGAGGAGCACGTTCCTGAACAGAAGACTGTACTGGAGCAAGAGATGCTATTGGAGCACGCCCGAGTCCACCCCGGCAATAGCGAGCACGATGACCGTTCTTCCCGCAAGTGTGACAGGCAACGGCCGGCTTCGGACACTTGGAGCTGATATGCCCCTGGTCCCCACAGTTATAACACACGATAGGTGAGCTGATTGCCCGAGAGTGCGTTCCTGCCGGTTTCGGTGCCATAGGTGGCCGCTCAGAAGGATTTGGTACAGGATGGGGTTTCTTGAATACCCCCCGATTACTGTCTCCTTGGGTCTGGTTCCTGGATCTCTTGTTGGAAAACTGGGGCTGCTTCTTAGAAATCTCTTTCGCAGTAAGGTCATACTCCAAAGCCTTCTCAATAAACTCCGGTAAAGTCGTACAGTGGTGATTGAGTAATTGCATCCTCATTCGGGGTTTAAGCCTCTTGAGAAAATATTTGATCTTATCAGCTTCCGAACGGACAACTGACGTAGCAAAAGGGAGAAGTGCTTGAAATTTTTCGGCAATCGCTAACACATCCTCATCTTCCGATGGGTCGGGATTTAGTAATTCGGACAGTTTGGCTTCACGGAGGGGTGCAGGATAGTAACGATCTAGCATAAGATTCTTGAATTCCTCCCAAGTACTCGCGCCTTCGGCAGGCCTCACAGAAAGCCACCAAGTATGGGCGCTCTTACTAAGGTAGTAGGCTGCCACAGCAACTCGATTTTCCTCTGGGCACTCCACCATCTCGAACAGTTTCTCGAAATGCTCTATCCAGTGTACAATGTCGGCAGGCTCAGATGAGCCTTCAAAAGTCGGAGGTCGCTGACGTGATATGTCGCTAATAATCCGGCTCACGATCCCGCCAGGCACCAGAGGCGGAGGCTGTTGTCCCTGCTGTTGACCAGTAGTATTCCTCTGCATAGTTTCCATCATCTGACCCATTTGGGTCATCTGGGCCATCATGCCCTGCATCACGGTGTAAGGATCGACACGTGCATTCTCTCCGGTGTGGTGTGATTGGTCCCTAGAAGGCGAATCACTGCCTGCGGAACTCTGTTCCACATTCGCGTGTCTGTTAGCTCGTGGTATCGGAATTCGGCCTCTTCCGCGGCCTCGTCCCCCTCTGCCACGGCCTCTAAGGTTCCTTTCCATACTGAAAGAATCAAGTCACAAGTACAGTTCGATTTATCAATCATAATTCATGCTAAGTTAATAGCAACAGGGAATTTACTATCCAACAAAACAGTTGTAAAGAATCACTGGCACTACAAGTGTTACACACTCAATATCATATCAACATTAAGTCGAAACAATTCCAATCACATAATTAATTTAGGTTCTCTTCAAACAGATGAATTTTGCCTCATGGTAGCAAGATGCCAAGATAAGTAAGGAGACCAATATCATGCCAGTAATCAAATTATGGTTCATGAGAACATACCGTATTCGACGGGTCAGGCGCTTGCACAGGTTACACGTGGCACGAAGTTTTCTTGATGCTATTTCGATTCTACAATGACTCAAAATAAAAACACACTCTCCGATACCATCTTCTGTAACAGCCCAAAAACAGTGGCTATTACAGTGCCGTGGACCCCTACTGGGACCCACCAGGCGATATCATAATATACGTTTAAAATCTGACAACGTGGCACCGTACCACAATATTTATCAAAACCCCGGTGTGGAGTATGAGTTATTCATGTTTTTAAATACAAACAAACATACACAGGATCCAAACTCGGTACAGACCATATGACGATGGGCAGTACCTAACAAGTTTTAGTACATTCATCCGACACAAAATAAAATGGAAGTCACAATTAAAACATAACCGAACAACCAAAAGACTCGGGGCTCCCGAAATAGCATACATCAGAATCCTCCGTCGCCATTGTGCTCCTCTTGTGCCTTGCCCTTTCCTCGCCCTGAAATACAAGTATTTCGCCCCAATCCACAGGGTCAGCTATACATGATAATAATTCTCATGACATTATACAATTCATATATACTGATCTCAAAGAAATCCACCGACTACTGAATATACCCCGAAGGCGTATAAACAATCAGTCCCAACTGTCGAACATAACCAAATATACGAACGACCATATACTATGGCTCAAGACGGACGTCACAGTACGCCCGATCCGGAAATGTGTCCGTGCACATGTCCACCCCGTATACGGAATCCAGAATATACGTGGGACGATGTACCTAATTAGCCTCACGAACTACGTCTCGTGTGCACGATCTAAATGCGGAAAACCTCCACGCATGATCATCAAGTGCCCGGCTAAAAATCCTACACATAACCAATCGGCACGCAGATATGACTCCAGAGATGTCACGATACAACATGACAACGAAACTCAACGAATTACACTTTTACCAAGGAATCGAACAATTCACCGAAGTGTCAACAAGCTCAACAATATCAAGGGTCCAAAAGTAACGAACTTGGGAATACAATCCCATGATGAAAACGGGACATCATTAAGAACAACCTCAAGTCACAAGACACAAGTTTATAGGTGTTTCACATACACGAAATGCATAACAATCATAAGAATCCACACATCATTACAACCAAGCAAGATAACTTGCCTCAATTCCGTAGATGAATAATCCTTCTCGAATGGTCAAACGAACGGTATCCTCGTCTAACAATACTCACGTGAACAAGCAACCTTGAATGAAATATAATTCATTCAACAACACATTCGTACGATAATGGTATTATCGCATAAACAATATTCGTAAATTTACTTGAATAAATCGATTATCCTATTGATCATTTTAATGTTCTTATTACAAATCATCGTATGATTATCGTGTTTAATACATATTCTAACCTTAATGTCAAATTCTTGATGTCTAGTTTATTATCAATGCAATATCGTGGAAATATCTTTTCAAATCATCGACACTTCCAATGACGATATAAGTTGTGTTTAATTACGTTCTTCATTATTTTACCAACGATTTCATTCAAAACTTGATTACTATATGAAACATAAGTTTAAGTTTTTAGTGAATTAAGAACATCATCTTAATTTACGTCTCTTAACACGCACGGATTAATGAAATGGAATTCGGCTACTCATCTACCGCATTTGTATCATCATACTCAACACAATTCTCTTAAGAACATTATTAACCTATTAATGTAGTGATTAACACCCTTTAACGAAATCGATAAATTCGAACGTATGAAGATTACAACTCCCTTCTATCAACATTCATTGTTTTACTTTGAAGAATTTATTAAAAGCCTAGTTATAACATTGTATACTTGAGATATTTGAAGTAACTTCATCCATCTAACAAAGATCATCTACAAAGGGTTAACATCATCTTTCCAACAATTTTATTACAAAGGTTTTAGAGGCCAAAAATCATGGTTCCATACTACCTTCAAGAATCAATAGAATGTTCAAGACAAATTTAACATTTCTCACTTTTAATCATTATGGATATCATCACTAACATGTTCCTAGTGTTGAGACTAAAATCAACTTCCGATTATCATGCTATACTTCAGGTTTTAAGTATATCATTATCAATACAATCACATTATGAAGTTATTTACATCAAGAAGTAACACTAATACCTTCAAAGTTAATCTTCACTTAGTTTGAGCATGATTCAATTAACTTATCATGTTTACACTAGTTTAAACTAACATTATGTGGAGTATTTATCTACTATCATCATCATAAGCATGGAATTGATATGAGTTAAAGAAAGACCAACCTTAAAATGAAGAACAATACCAACACTTCAAGGGATACACTTCAATCTCTAGCTTCTCCAAGTCACCAATCAAGTGTTGAAGCTCCAACACAAGTTAGAAAGGCTTAGAAACGAAGTTGGAAAGGAAAGGAAGCGTTCCTCAGTTGGGGATATTGAAAAAGGTCGAGTAGGAAGTGAATGGCAAGTCATACATTTATAATCTGAACTTGACATTACGTACGTTAACGAACGTGGTTAACGTACGTTATAGCCTTTACGTACGTAATCTTATGATCATTACGTACGTAACCAATTACATCAAATCTCCCTGTCTCAAAACACGCAGTTCGTTACGTACGTAACCAGACAGCTATTACGTACGTAATAGCCGTTGACTTGGCTGTCGCGATCGACTCCCGACCACCTACCCCTGCTCGGCCCCACCCCCCGAAAGGCGGACTGCTGGAGGATCTTCCGCATTACGTACATTAACGAATCTATGTTACATACGTAAGGCGGCCTACATAGCGTACATTAAGAATACATGTTAACGTACGTTAAGTACTATAACAAGTATAAATGGAATTCTTGCAATATCACCCAACAACTAATATAATATAAATGACCATGAATCCAGTCTTAACATAATTCGTCGGTACTTATTACAACATCACAGATACGGTGCGAAAATACTTAACATAAATCATGAAATACAATATTAAAGGCGAGGGTATTACAAACACAATTTTCCACGTCATTTCAAAAATGCCAAAAAGACCGATGACGGTAATATTTTTCAAATACAAAAAAAATATCATTTTCCAAATACCAAATACCGTCATAAGAATCTCGTTTATACGTTCAAGGCCAAAATGCCAAAACTCGGTTTAGGGAATCGGTTTTACGAAGTAAGAACTCAGTTTGCAAAATTCGAAAGCCATTTTAAATGTATTTATGCAACGGGTAAGAATACCGTTCGAAATATACATTTTACAAATATAAACAATCAAATCCACGATTCCCCAACATATGCCATAGCCAGTATCATCTGGGATCCTCGTATCTTCACGACTGCTACCATCAAAATCCTCAATACCTAAGAAACAAGTCCCACAGCGGGATCAGCCATAATGCCCGACAAATAACCGCAAATACATAAACATAATTAATCATATGTCATGCGTCGTGAGAATGATAACCACAAACTATAACCTTACCGCTCCCGGTTAATCCAACGATTCTCGTCAAAATCTCAATATCACAACAATACCGAATAATACCTCAATAACGAATACTTCCCCATACACAATCCTCTATGTACGATTACCACAAAAACATACCTCTATTCAGATTCATGTACAATACCACAAAAACATACCTCTATTCGGATTCCCCCCGAATTTACCATAAAAACATACCTCGATTCAGATTCCTTCCAAACGCACCTCATCGACCAAGAATATCCAACTATCATCAACAACATCTACTGTATAGCACAATCCTCACAAGATTCCATTTATACATTCGTCAATATGCAATACAACACATAATACTTATGACATGTAATTGAAATTACTTATCGAAACACTATAACTGAACAAGTAACAACTTGCCTCAAATAGCCGATTTGGTAAAGCAAATCTATCCCGAGGTTCGATTCCCACACCTTGACAAAATATTTATATCCTGATATCAATAACAGTATACTACGATATTCGATTTCCACGATCTACGGCTATCCCAATTTTATAATTTTGTTTTCCTCTTTCTCAAAAGTGACGATCCGAACTTTAACAAGTTCATTACTAAAACTCCATAATATTATTTTAAATATAAAAATAATATTCAATATTTTTCGGTTGTATTTATGATATAACTATTATTTGATCGAATAAAAACTTCGTACTATTTAGATACGAAAAATATCCCAAAGTCATCAATTTTGAAAACTCAAGATTTTCATATAGAAAAATATTAATAATCATCGTTATTAGATTTTCCATCCTTAAACACAAGTATAAGGTATTCAACCCGTTCGATACAAATGAAAAATATAGAGCTGACTCGGTAATGTATTGATAAATACAGGAGTCTAAACAGTTTATAAAAATCCAAATAAAAACTGATTTGTGATAACATGTATCTAGGGTATAAATTTCATGAAACTTTATCAAAAATCGACTTGCAGGTTTAAATATATACGTGTTCACACTAGACAACTCGATCAACTTCAAAAGAAATGTTGCTAGAAGTGACTGAAAATAGCAGGGCTGGCTCACTATAAAACTGTTCATATTATCCAAGTGTTCTGACTCAATACCTACGGTCCAAACAAGATTTATACTTACATGTATTTTATTTTGAATTTGCTCATGATGTATTAGTAAAATAACTTACTGATTGAGAGGTAATCGAGTTCAAAGAAGGCAACCCAGACTGGAATTCACAGACTCTCTGGGGAATTTCATCAAACATCTACCAGGCGTATCCTGGACAAGGCTGCTCAGATTCGCCGAGTGTTTGAGCATTTTGGAGGATATTAATCTCCAATATAGGATATAAAACTATCCCTTTAAGTCGTGTAAAGTTTCTACAGGTGTCGATAAGTGGTATGGGACAGACTTAAAGGTAAGGCCGCTCTTTCCGGGTTCAAAGTCTGATACAGCATCATGATTAGACATTATGAGTGACGACCCGTGCCTCGCTTGCGTGGGATTCCCGGAAGCCTGTCGGGCGCTGACGCACGCAGTGACGCACGGTGCCCGATAACTGGTAGTCTTCCACTAATTCGATCATAACTTCTTCGTCGGAACTCCGATTGGCTTGTCGTTTGAATCATTGGAAAGCTAACTCAAATCTATATAATAATGTTAATTTTCAGAATTTTCGAACATCCCACAAAAACGTGGTGATTTTTCAAAGTTGATACTTGTCCACGACACCTCTGAGAAAATGTCCAATCTTGTTTCTACTAACATTTCCGGTATCCCTTTCTTATTTTAAATGTTCCCAGACCAGAAATGTATCTCCAATACATTAAAGTAAATTTACAAGTCCCGTATTTAGTCGGTATGTATTCCTAAAATTCAGGATATTACCCAAATATATGCATGCATTAACATTAATGAAATCATACACTCGCCAATACCGGACTATGGAATACAGAGGATCATACTTGGATTAATAATACGACATACGAAATGTCACAAGGTTCAAATAAATATCAAATATCCTGGTATTACATACTCTCCCTCTAAAAATAAGTTTCGTCCCAAAACTTAAGATGAAAATAATTGCGGGTATCTCGACTTCGTACTATCTTCAGTCTCCCAAGTTGTTTCTTCGACTCCATGTCATGACCATTGAACTTTAACCAAGGAGATGGGTTTATTCCTCAATTGCTTGATTCGACTCTCGAGTATCTTAATTGGCTTCTACTCGAATGTGTCATCGTTAGCTACCTCGATCTCGCCGAAATCGATGACATGACTGGGATCCGGTACATAATTCCATAACTGAGATACGTGAAACACATTATGAACATGACTCAGCTATGGCGGCAAGGCTAACCTATACGCCAACTCCCCAACTCTCTCAAGAATCTCGAATGGTCCAATATATCTTGGACTCAGCTTTCCTTTCCTCCCAAAATGAAAAATTCCTTGGGTAGGAGAAACTTTGAGAAGTATGTGATCCCCAATTCTAAACTCTAACGGGCGACGGCGCATGTCTGCATAAGATTTATGCCGACTCTGGGCAGTCAACAGCCTTTCTCGAATCAAAGCTACCTTCTCTTGAGTCTGCACTATTAACTCTGGTTCCGTCCCAATTAAGTCAGACGAATCATCCCAACACAGGGGTGATATGCATCTTCTTCCGTACAATGCTTCAAAAGGTTCCATCTCAATAGAAGCATGCCGACTATTATTGTAGGTGAATTCAATCAACGATATATGAATTTACCACTCAGCGGACCAATCTAAGGCACAAGCTCTCAACATGTCTTCTACTATTTGGATAGTCCTCTCGGACTGTCCATCGGTTTGAGGATGATAAGTTATGCTAAAGTTCAGCTCGGTTCCTGTAATATCCGCATTTTTCTTCCCCTTGTATTTTTTTTCTTTTTCGGCGTATTTCCCGATAGGAGTGACCCTCGTGTATCTTTCAATGTATCTTTACTATTATCTCTGGATTTTATCCCCGTTATTGTTGTGCGGAACCGCCGTTTCGGGGTTGCCGTGGATCCATTCTGTGTTATGATGCCCGTTGAGATGTTCCGTTGGATGTTTCGTTCATCTTCCGGTGTTTTGAACCGTTCATATTTCATACCTAGCGCACGCTATTCTTTCTGCATAGCGCACGCTAGGGGTCCCTTAGTAGCGCACGCTACGTTTGTTTCGTAGCGCGCGCTAGCGAGTAGCCCTGGGAGTGGCAGTGCTGTTTTTACAGCCTTCTGGACTAGCGTATTAGCGTACGCTACGTATACTAGTGCACGCTAATGTCGAGAGGCTAGCGCACGCTGATGATGCCCGGTAGCGTGCGCTAGCGTGGGTGTCCAGTACTGGACAGTTTATTTCTGGAATCGGTCAGGTGCCAGTTAGCGCACGCTACACTCGTATGGTAGCGCACGCTAACGGGTCAGGTGAGTTTTGGGCAGTTAGCTTCTGGACTCGGCTGATGTCCAGGTAGCGCACGCTATTGGTCGATAGCGCGCGCTACCGTGTGGTTATTAGCGCACGCTACGTTTCGAGTAGCGCACGCTAACGGCCAGAAATCTGGCTACTGGACTGGACGCTAACTATTTTGGCTTGTAATTTTATCCCGTTAGCGCACGCTAACCTTGAGGATTAGCGCGCGCTAACACTCCCTGGCTATATAAACCAGGGAGTTGACCCAGATGAGCAGATTAGTTCCATTTCGTTTCTTCTCCGCGACGCAGAGCTCTTCCGGGCGATTTCCGAGCGATTCTTCCCTTCGATTATTTCAGGCATCCTCTATCTTGAGTTTTTGAAGTAGATTAACAACACCTACTTGTGTTCTTCATCATCAATCCAAGGTAAATCTCTTAGAACCCTACTTTTCGATAAATTGGGGGTTTTGGGATTTTCTTCCGATCCGTTCCGTTTTGTTGATGGATTCATGATGAATATGATTAATCTTGTTGGTATTCTTAGTTTCCATACGGATTCATGGTATATTTCGTGATTTTTACGGAATCGAGAGGGTTTGGTTGTGGTCCGCCCTCGTTGTTGTTTATATACGAATATACATGAATCGTAGGCAGGTTTTCGGGTGTATTCCAATTCCGTATTCATTTAGAAATGGTTGTGATTGTATTCTTCGAATCGTTAGGTTCGGTTTCATTGGTTCCTAGCGTTCTTCGGTGACTTTCCTTTCCGTTCTTCGCGTCGTCAATAATTCAAGGCAAGTATTTTTGGAAACCTTTATGCTTAACGTGAAATGGTAATGTATATTGTGTGTGATTGCTCACCTCGGGAGGGTCCGACGGGATCACGGAGGGAATCCAATGGTATAGCCCTGGATTCACGAGTTTGTTTCGCTATCCAGCTCGGGAGGGTCCTTAGGGATCACAGAGCGGGATCAATGGTATAGCCCTGTTCCCAAGGCGATGCGTGTGCGTGATTTGTTTTATAATATGGCCAAATCGGGAGGGTCCTTAGGGATCACGGAGCGGGATCAATGGTATAGCCCTGTTCCCACGGCAAATTGTTTGACTGTTTATTTCCGGAAAAGACATGTCTGGTTTTGGTTTTCGAAATGATATCGGTGCATGTACTATGAAATGTGTAAGTGATTGGTTTGCCTTGATTACTTGTACTAGCATAATTGCTAACCCCTTTGGGGGACCTGTTTTGGGGAAATTCTTGTTATGGATTTCAGGTTATGATCATCCGGACGAGCGAGCGCTGGGACAGTACGAGGATGCTGGCCAGGGTCGTTGACATGTGCACTTGGGTTTACTTATTTCTTTTGTCCACTTCGATTTGGTTGTTTTCTATATTTATAAACTGATAGACTGTACTCGCGAGTACTTAGGCTTTTCAATTCAAACCCCGTGTTGTATTATTTTAAATTGCCACATTGTCGATGGTTGCTCATTTCGTCGGATTGCTTCGGGTGTATTTTTCACATGATGTATTATTTGATTGTGTATCCTCGCTAACCGAGATGGTTAGTCGAGGGGTACCCGCTTGTTGTAGCCTGGTGGGTCCCATGTAGGGGTCCACGGCGCTGTAACATACTCCGAATATATTGGGGTGTTACAGAAAATGGTATCAGAGAACTAGGTTTATGGATACCTAGGCTTGTCGGTTATTTGGGTCTAGTCGTATTTGTTTTGCACATTGTCACACCGCTGCCAGCATCCCAGTACTTCCATTGCTCGTAAGTTTTCTTATTCGGCTCTTTTGTTTCTTGCATTGTATTTCCACTTTTGAATCGTAGTTGCTTTTCCTCCCTTACTCATCATCGATATAATTCTGTTATCTCTCAACCTCAGTATGGATGCCGGAGGAAACCGTGGACGTGGTCGTGGTCGGGGTCGTGGACGCGGCCGAGGACGTGGGGCAGCCGGTGGGGCGGCCACATCGCATTCTTCGGGAGCCGGCAGTACCGGTGACCGTCACAGTCATGCTTCTTCTCAGGAGCACGCCGATCTTGGTATTGCGGCTGTCATGCAGCAAATGGTTAACCAGATGGCGGCTATAGCTCAGGTGGTCCAACCCGATCGTGCCCATGCTAATCGGGCGGAGCGGATCGGCCGCTTCGTGGATGTCATCAAGATGCATCCTCCTCAGTTTTCGGGAGCTTCGAACCCGATCGGCTGGGAAGGGTGGATCAAGGAGATATCCAAAGTCTTCACTGCTACCAACTGCCCCGAGGACCGTAAGGTCCCTATTGCTCAATACTTTCTCACGGGAGATGCTACAGATTGGTGGGAGGCCGTTGGTCCCAAAGATCATGTTGCTTCGTGGGCCGAGTTTCAGGAGTTGATGGAGACCGAGTATTGTCCATGGCCGGTCAGACAGGCTCGAGTGCATGCTTTCTATGATGCTCAACCACGGGATATCCCCGTATCCCAAGCTATTGCCGATTTTAACAAGGAGTTGGGTTATGTGAAGACCCAAGTTGTCACTGAGAGCGACAAAATTTTCCATTTTTCCAGGAGGATGAAGTTGCCCATTCGGGACTATATGTCTGGGCTTGTCTGCACTACCTTGAAGGATTATCAGAGTAGGGCCCTCGCTTATGATATGTCAGTGACGGCGAGTGATTTGGCTCGTGAGAGCAAGAAGCAGAAGTCGGTCGGAAACTTTTCTGGTCCCAAGAGTGGAGGCCAGCAGAAATCTCGAGCTGCGAATATTTCTACGGGCATTTCGGCTCGTTTCTCTGGGAGCTTTCGGGGTGCCGCCGGAACCCCCGCTCGTGAGCCCACATGCTTTAACTGCGGCTTTTCGGGTCATAAGAACCGGGACTGTCCTCGTCCGCCTTTAAATTGTCATACTTGTGGTCAGTCGGGCCACAAGGCTTCTTTTTGTGATCAGCTCAGAGAGCTTTGCGGTGCCCGTTCTTCTCACCCAGCACCTATGGAGCCGAGTGTGAACCAGGGCTCATTTGCTCCACCGCCTCCACCGAGTGCCGGCCGAGGTAGGGGTCGGGGTCAGCCCGCTAGGGGTGGAGCTTCCAGTGTCGGCTCTGCCCAGCCGCGTATCTATGAGATGAGGAGGGCCGATGATCCAAAGAACTCTCGTGGCGACAGTGCACTGCTCATATTCATTTCCATCCTGTCAGTGTGCTTTTCGATTCGGGTGCTACGTATTCATTCATTTCTCTAGAGTGTGTACGCCATTTGAGTCTCGACTGTTTGTCACCTTGCGAGCCTTTCATCGTTAAACTTCCTAGCGGTGATAGAATTGTCGGTGATCGAGAGGTCCGAGACTGCTCTGTGTTTATTTGTGAGAGAGCGTGGCTCTCTAACCTTATTGTCGTTAATATTGAGGGTGAGGATTTGATTCTCGGGGATGATTGGCTCGAGCGGCATGGCGCGATCATGAACTACCGCACGAGGATCATCACCATGTTAGCCGAGGATGGCACCGAGCACTCCTTCGCGGGGCGAAGGAGGGGAAATCAGAAATTTGTCATTAATGCCTTGAAGGCGATGAGTCTCCTGCGAAAGGGGTGTACTGGCTATTGGTGCTATGCCTTGAAGGCGGAGGATGGTGGAGTCGAGCTTTCGTCGATTCCAGTCGTTAATGAGTTTCCTGATGTATTTCCTGAAGAGTTACCCGGATTGCCACCGGATCGTGAGGTTGAGTTTGCTATAGAGTTAGAGCCGGGTGCGGCTCCGATTTCGAAGGCGCCGTATCGCATGGAACCTTGAGAGATGGCAGAGTTGAAGAAGCAGTTGAGTGAGCTTCTTGAGTCGGGGTATGTTCGACCGAGTGCCTCGCCTTGGGGCGCACCGGTCCTGTTTGTGCGGAATAAGGATGGTTCACTACGTTTGTGTATCGACTATCGCGAACTAAACAAGGTGACCATCAAGAACAAGTATCCTTTGCCGAGAATCGATGACTTGTTTGACCAGTTGCAGGGAGTTGCGGTATTCTCGAAGATTGATTTGAAATCAGGGTACTATCAGCTTCGGGTGAGAGTCCGTGCGCCGACTTTTCGGACGAGATACAGACATTACGAGTTTGTAGTTATGCCTTTCGGGTTAACTAATGCGCCGGCGGTGTTCATGCAATTGATGAACAAGGTCTTTATCGAGTATTTGGATAAGTGTGTCGTCGTCTTCATTGACGATATTCTTATCTATTCGAGGAATGAGGAAGAGCATGCCCATCATCTGCGGATAGTGTTAGACATTTTGAGGACCGAGCAACTCTATGCGAAGTTCTCGAAATGTGAGTTCTGGCTGAAGGAAGTGATGTTTTTGGGTCACGTGATTTCAGCTGAGGGAGTCCGTGTGGATCCGCAGAAAATTGAGGCAGTGTTGGATTGGGCATCGCCCACAAATGTGAAGGAGGTCCGTAGTTTCTTGGGTTTGGCTGGCTACTACCGTAGGTTCGTCGAGGGTTTCTCAAAACTAGCTCGGCCACTTACACAGTTGCTCCAGAAATCCGAGAAGTTCGTCTGGACCAATGAGAGACAGTCGAGTTTTGAGGAACTGAAGAAGCGTTTGACTTCAGCTCCGGTTTTGGCGTTGCCATGTGGCAACGAGGGATTCGCCGTGTATAGCGATGCTTCGGGTCAGGGTCTTGGGTGCGTATTGATGCAGCACGGCAAGACCATTGCCTATGCGTCGAGACAGTTGAGGCCGTATGAGCTTAACTACCCTACTCACGATTTGGAGTTAGCGGCGGTTGTCTTTGCACTCATGATTTGGCGTCACTATCTTTTCGGCTCTACATGTCAGATTTTTACCGATCATAAAAGTCTGAAATACATATTTACTCAGCGGGAGTTGAATATGAGGCAGAGGAGGTGGTTAGAGCTGATTAAGGATTACGACCTCGAAATCCTTTATCATCCGGGCAAGGCGAACGTCGTGGCCGACGCCTTGAGTTGGAAACCGATTGCGTTGCGAACGCTTGAGGTCCTTACACCTCAGTCTGAGCTTCGGCGGGCTTTGATCGGGTTAGATGTTGAGGTTTTGTTGCCTGGAGGTGTCGGGCAACTTTGTGCCTTAGAGATTTCGTCGTCTTTAATCGATGAAATTAAGCTGAAGCAATTAGAGGATCCGATGATTACTCAAATCCGAGAGAACGTTCTTAAGGGAAAGTCTCCTGGGTTTGTGATTCACGAGGATGGTGTTTTGAGATTCCAGAGTCGGCTTTGTGTGCCGAGCGATCCAGGGTTGCGACAGGGTATTTTGCGTGAGGCCCATTCCACACCCTATTCCGTTCATCCTGGCTCGAGTAAGATGTACAAGGACCTGAGGAGGAACTTCTGGTGGAATGATATGAAGGAGGAGGTCGCACAGTTTGTGGCGAGATGTTTGACTTGCCAGCAGGTCAAAATCGAGCATCAGCGACCGACTGGGTTATTGCAGTCACTTCCCATTCCAGAATGGAAATGGGAAGATATATCGATGGATTTTGTTACGAGTTTGACAAGATCGAGGTCGGGCATGAATATGGTATGGGTGGTTGTTGATCGTCTGACCAAGTCGGCACATTTTCTGGGCATTAAGGACACTTGGGGCCCGGAGAAATTGGCTCGTGTGTTTATCGCGCAGATTGTGAGACTTCACGGTACTCCGAAGTCTATTGTTTCGGATCGTGATGGCCGTTTTGTATCGCACTTTTGGCAGGCGGTGCATAAGGCGTTAGGTACCCGTTTGCATTTGAGTACCTCTTTTCATCCCCAAATGATGGACGGATACGGAACGCACTATCCAGACATTCGAGGACATGTTGCGTGCTTGTGCCCTCGATTGGAGTAGCGACTGGGAGGAGCATTTGCCATTGATCGAATTCACGTACAACAATAGTTGGCACGCGTCGATTCAGATGGCACCGTTTGAGGCACTTTATGGGCGACGATGTCGATCGCCGATTTGTTGGAATGAGGCGTCCGAACCGGATGTCGTTTTAGAGACGAGACGGAAGATAGAATTAATTCGAGAACGGATGTTGACTGCCCAGAGTCGACAGAAGTCATATGCCGATGTCCGTCGTCGACCTTTAGAATTCGAGGTGGGAGACCACGTTTTGCTGAAGGTGTCGCCGACGAGAGGAGTTTTCCGTTTCGGGAAGAAGGGGAAGTTGAGTCCGAGATTTATTGGACCCTTCGAGGTTCTCGAGCGAGTCGGTGGGTTAGCATACGGTTTGGCGTTACCCCCGGCCCTGAGTCATGTTCATAGCGTTTTTCATGTTTCCCAGCTGAGGAAATATGTCCCGGATCCTAGTCACATCATCGACTATGGGGAGATTGACGTTGCCGAGGATATTACTTTTGAGGAGCGTCCTTTGAAGATTTTAGAGCATCGGGAGAAATGACTGAGGCATAAGACCATCCCTTTGGTCAAGGTGCAGTGGTCGAGACACGGTGTCGAGGAGGCAACTTGGGAAACCGAGGAGAGCATGCGTTCTAGGTACCCTGAGTTGTTTGTTTCTTAAGTTTCGGGACGAAACTTGTTTTTAGAGGGGTAGAATGTAATATCCGCATTTTTCTTCCCCTTGTATTTTTTTTCTTTTTCGGCGTATTTCCCGATAGGAGTGACCCTCGTGTATCTTTCAGTGTATCTTTTCTATTATCTCTGGATTTTATCCCCGTTATTGTTGTGCGGAACCGCCGTTTCGAGGTTGCCGTGGATCCATTCTGTGTTATGATGCCCGTTGAGATGTTCCGTTGGATGTTTCGTTCATCTTCAGGTGTTTTGAACCGTTCATATTTCATACCTAGCGCACGCTATTCTTTCTGCATAGCGCACGCTAGGGGTCCCTTAGTAGCGCACGCTACGTTTGTTTCGTAGCGCGCGCTAGCGAGTAGCCCTGGGAGTGGCAGTGCTGTTTTTCCAGCCTTCTGGACTAGCGTATTAGCGTACGCTACGTATACTAGCGCACGCTAATGTCGAGAGGCTAGCGCACGCTGATGATGCCCGGTAGCGTGCGCTAGCGTGGGTGTCCAGTACTGGACAGTTTATTTCTGGAATCGGTCAGGTGCCAGTTAGCGCACGCTACGCTCGTATGGTACCGCACGCTAATGGGTCAGGTGAGTTTTGGGCAGTTAGCTTCTGGACTCAGCTGATGTCCAGGTAGCGCACGCTATTGGTCGATAGCGCGCGCTACCGTGTGGCTATTAGCACACGCTACGCTTTGAGTAAGACGCTAACGCCGTAAACTGCCACCGGACCGACGCTAACTATTTTGGCTTGTAATTTTATCCCGTTAGCGCACGCTAACCTTGAGGATTAGCGCGCGCTAACACTCCCTGGCTATATAAACCAGGGAGTTGACCCAGATGAGCAGATTAGTTCCATTTCGTTTCTTCTCCGCGACGCAGCTCTTCCGATTTCCGAGCGATTCTTCCCTTCGATTATTTCTGCATCCTCTATCTTGAGTTTTTGAAGTAGATTAACAACACCTACTTGTGTTCTTCATCATCAATCCAAGGTAAATCTCTTAGAACCCTACTTTTCGATAAATTGGGGTTTTGGGATTTTCTTCCGATCCGCTCCGCTTTTGTTGATGGATTCATGATGAATATGATTAATCTTGTTGGTATTCTTAGTTTCCCTACGGATTCATGGTATATTTCGTGATTTTTACGGAATCGAGAGGGTTTGGTTGTGGTCCGCCCTCGTTGTTGTTTATATACGAATATACATGAATCGTAGGCGGGTTTTCGGGTGTATTCCAATTCCGTATTCATTTAGAAATGGTTGTGATTGTATTCTTCGAATCGTTAGGTTCGGTTTCATTGGTTCCTAGCGTTCGTCGGTGACTTTCCTTTCCGTTCTTCGCGTCGTCAATAATTCAAGGCAAGTATTTTTGGAAACCTTTATGCTTAACGTGAAATGGTAATGTATATTGTGTGTGATTGCTCACCTCGGGAGGGTCCGACGGGATCACGGAGGGAATTCAATGGTATAGCCCTGGATTCACGAGTTTGTTTCGCTAGGCAGCTCGGGAGGGTCCTTAGGGATCACGGAGCGGGATCAATGGTATAGCCCTGTTCCCAAGGCGATGCGTGTGCGTGATTTGTTTTATAATATGGCCAGCTCGGGAGGGTCCTTAGGGATCACGGAGCGGGATCAATGGTATAGCCCTGTTCCCACGGCAAATTGTTTGACTGTTTATTTCCGGAAAAGACATGTCTGGTTTTGGTTTTCGAAATGATATCGGTGCATGTACTATGAAATGTGTAAGCGATTGGTTTGCCTTGATTACTTGTACTAGCGTAATTGCTAACCCATTTGGGGGACCCGTTTTGGGGAAATTCTTGTTATGGATTTCAGGTTATGATCATCCGGACGAGCGAGCGCGGGACAAGACGAGGATGTCGCCGTGGTCGTTGACATGTGCACTTGGGTATCCATATTTCTTTTTTCCACTTCGATTTGGTTGTATTCTATATTTATAACCGATAGATCATCATGCGAGTACTTAGGCTTTTCAATTCAAACCCCGTGTTGTATTATTTTAAATTGCCACATTGTCGATGGTTGCTCATTTCGTCGGATTGCTTCGGGTGTATTTTTCACATGATGTATTATTTGATTGTGTATCCTCGCTAACCGAGATGGTTAGTCGAGGGGTACCCGCTTGTTGTAGCCTGGTGGGTCCCATGTAGGGGTCCACGGCGCTGTAACATACTCCGAATATATTGGGGTGTTACAGTTCCCATGGCTCTATGAACAACTTTCCAAAAATGTGACATGAAGCGACCATCCCGATCTGAAATAGTGTTCTTCGATGTACCATGCAATTGGACTATCTCCGCAATAAACACTCGTGCCAACTTATCTGGTCCCCAAGTATCCTTAATGCCCAGAAAATGAGCTGACTTGGTTAGACAGTCAACTATCACCTAAATCATATTCATCCCTGTTCTGGTCTTCCGCATATTGGTGATAAAGTCCATCAATATATCTTCCCACTTTCATTCAGGGATCGGGAGTGGCTTCAACATTCCAGCAGGTTGTTAATGTTCAATCTTAACCTGCTCACAAGTTAAACACTTCGAAACATATTCTGCCACATCGTTCTTCATGTTGCCCCACCAAAAATTCTGCTTCAGATCTTTATACATATTTCTGATGCCTAGGTGATGAAATAGGGTGTACTATGGGTTTCTTTCATGATTGTCTGCTTCAAAACATCATTATTGGGAATGCAAAGTCGAATTTGGAATCTCAAAACTCCATCTTCATGAATTACAAATCCTGGGGCCTTTCCCTTACCTACTTCATCACATAACCGAATCATCAGAGGATCATCCAATTGCTTAGATTTGATTTCTTCGATTAATGATGAAGTTAATTCCATTTCACATAATTGTTCTTGAACTCTTTGTAACCATACTTCAATTCCTTCACGGATCAATTCCTATTATACGCTGGACTTGGACGTGAGCATCTCCAACATTCGAATAGAAATGGGTTTGCGGCTCAGTGCATCAGCCACTACGTTCGCTTTTCCTGGATGATAAAGAATTTTCAAGTCATAGTCTTTAATCAATTCCAGTTATCTCCTCTGTCGCATGTTCAACTCTTTCTGAATGAAGATGTATTTAAGACTCTTATGATCTGTGAAGATCTAATAGTGAGTCCCGTACAAATAGTGTCTCCATATCTTCAGGGCGAAAACAACAGCTGCCAGTTCCAAATCATGAGTTGGATAATTTACTTCATATGGATTCAACTGTTTTGAAGCGTAGACGATCACTTTCTCATTCTGCATCAGTACACAACCGAGACCGTGATTTAAAGCCTCACTGTAAACTACGAATCCTTTAGTTCCTTGCGGTAGCATTAAGATTGGAGTCGTCATCAATCTCTTCTTAAGTTTGTCAAAACTAGCCTGACACATCTCGTTCTATTCAAACTTTTGGGTCTTTTGTAGCAATCAAGTAAGTGGATGGGTAATTTTGGAAAACCCTTCCACGAACCGACGATAGTACCCAGCAAGTCCTAAGAAACTTCTGACTTCCTTCACGTTCTTAGGAGACTTCCATTCCAAAATTTCCTCGACTTTATGGGGGTCTACTAGGACCCCTTCCGCTGATACTACGTGACCAAGGAACATCACTTCCTTTAAACAGAATTCATATTTTGAAAGTTTGGCATACAACTGCTCGTTCTTCAAGAGGTTCAAAATGATCCGCAAGTGTTGCCCATGTTCTAGCGAACACTTAGAGTAAACCAAAATTTCATCGATAAACACAACTATGAATTTATCCAAATACTCTATGAATACTCGATTTATTAACTGCATAAACACAGCAGGCGCATTAGTGAGACCAAACGGCATCACCACAAACTCATAGTGCCCGTAACGAGTTCTGAAGGCTGACTTTGGGACATCAGATTCTTTAATCCTCAACTGATGGTATCCCGATCTCAAATCGATCATTGAAAACACCGTCGCTCCTTGCAACTAGTCGAACAAATAATCAATCTATGTCAATGGGTACTTATTCTTGATCATCATCCTGTTTAGCTTTCATTAGTCGATGCACAATCGAAGCGATCCATCTTTCTTTCGAACAAAAAGAACTGGTGCACCCCAGGGCGAAAACTGGGCTGAATGTAACCTTTGTCCAACAATTCTTCTAGTTGATTCTTCAATTCATACATTTGGGTAGGTGCCATATGATACAGCGCCTTAGAAATCGCCGTAGCTCCCAGTTCTAGCTTGATGGTAAACTCTATATCTCATTATGGAGGTAGTCCAGGTAATTCATCAGGGAATACATCCGGAAATTCGTTCACAACAGGAATGGACGCAATCTCTGCCTTTTCTTCTCCTTTCTTCATTGCATAACACCAGTACCCGGTACATCCCTATTTTAGTAATTTAACGGCTTTCATAGCTTTTATCACTTTTCCTGAACTTCCTGGTCTCCACCCTTCAAATAATATTTCGGAACTATCTTCAGCTATCATCGAAATATTTCTCTTCCGGTAGTTCATAATCGCTCCATAACGGTGAAGCCAATCATCTTTGAGAATCAGATCGTCTCCTTGTATTTCTACTCCAATCAGATTTGAGGGCCAATCTTTGCCCCCAATCGACACAGGAAAATTTCTAGTTTCTAAATTCCCCACAATTCTCTCTCCACTCAGTAAACCCATAATATAGGGCTCACATTCATGAAAATAAGAAATGTTCAAATGTAACACAAGATAATGATATAAATGAGTGTGTAGCTCCTGTAACAAATAAAATACTATCTAGTTGCGAAAGGATCTAAATGTAATATCCATATTTTTCTTTCCCTTGTATTTTCGTTTTTGGTGTATTTCTCGATCGTAGTGACCCTCGTGTACTTTTTAGAGTGTCCTACCTGTCAAACTGTTGAACTGTATTCTCGTTATTGTTGTGCGGAACCGTCGTTTCGGGGTTGCCGTGGATCCATTTCGTGTTGTTAGTTCCCAAATATTGATTGCTATCGTTTTATTCTCTTTCCGGATCATTTTTATCATTTTGGGACCCAAAAGGGGGTGTGGGCCGCGGCACAAGATGTGCGTGCCGCGGCACACAAATTCCTTCAGTTGTTGGTCGAACAAACTGTACTGTGTGCCGCGGCACAGTGCCAGGCCAGTGCCGCGGCACACCTGTCCGGTGCCGCGGCACACTCGTGTGTCTTCTGCGACCTAAACCCAATCAGTGCGTGCCGCCACACGCAGCCGTGCCGCGACACAATGCCGAACTCCCCGAGTAAATTTTTGGCTCAGGCCGCGGCACACTCGTGTGTCTTCGCGACCAAAACCCAATCAGACGGGTGCCGCAAAGACACGCAGCCGTGGCCGCGCACAATGCCGAACCACAGGAGTAAATTTTGGCTCAGGCCGCGCACACTCACTGCCGCGGCACACAATGCAGTCAACCCCCTATAACTGTGTCGTTTTGAGCGTCAGCTGCTCATTTTCTTCTTCTTCTTCCTGCGACGCGAGAGAGAGTGAGAGAGAGGGGGAGAGTTCTTCATCATTATCCATTGGGGGTTGATTTTCATCATTTTTCTTCGGTAGTGAAGCCCGGGCAATCAATCCAACGCGTGTTCTACGGATCTTAGTACTTGAATCTCTAAAGGTAACATCTCTAGAACCCTATTTTCGAATAATTGGGGATTTTGGGGTTTTTGTCCGATTCCTTCCGTTTTGTTGATGGATTCTTGATGAATATGATTAATCTTGTTGATATCATTAATTTTCCTACGGATTCATTGTATATTTTTATAGTTTTGCGGAATCGAGAGGGTTTGGTTGTGGTCCGCCCTCGTTGTTATTTTGTACGAATATACATGAATCGTAGGCGGGTTTTCGGGTGTATTCCATTTCCGTATTCGGCTAGAGTTGTTTGTAATTATGTTCTTCGAATCGTTAGGTTCGGTTCCGTTGATTCCTAGTGTTCGTCGGTGATTATCCTTTCCGTTCGTTGCGTCATCAAAATATTCAAGGCAAGTATTTTTGGAAACCTTTATGCTTAACGTGAAATGGTAATGTATATTGTGTGTGATTGCTCACCTCGGGAGGGTCCGACGGGATCACGGAGGGAATCCAATGGTATAGCCCTGGATTCACGAGTTTGTTTCGCTAGCCAGCTCGGGAGGGTCCTTGGGGATCACGGAGCGGGATCAATGGTATAGCCCTGTTCCCAAGGCGATGCGTGTGCGTGATTTGTTTTATAATATGGCCAGCTCGGGAGGGTCCTTAGGGATCACGGAGCGGGATCAATGGTATAGCCCTGTTCCCATGGCAAATTGTTTGACTGTTTAATTCCGGAAAAGACATGTCTGGTTTTGGCTTTTGAAATGATATTGGTGCATGTACTATGAAATGTGTAAGCGATTGGTTTGCCTTGATTACTTGTACTAGCGTAATTGCTAACCCCTTTGGGGACCCGTTTTGGGGAAATTCTTGTTATGGATTTCAGGTTATGATTATCCGGACGAGCGGGCACCAAGACAGTACGAGGACGTTGGTCAGGGTCGTTGACATGTGCATTTGGGTCCTTCTATTTCCTTCACCCATTTTGAATTGGTTGTTCTAATAATTATAAACTTATAGAGTGTACTCGCGAGTACTTAGGCTTTTCATTCCAAACTCTGTATTGTACTGCTTTTAAATTGTTACATTGTTGGTTGATGATCATTTCGTCGGTTGCTCCGGGCGTAACTTTTTATGTCTTATAATTAAATGTGTGTCCTCGCTAACCGGGATGGTTAGTCGAGTGGAGTTTTCTTGTTTGTAGCCTGGTGGGTCCCATGTTGGGGTCCACGGCACTGTAATATACTCTGAATATCTCGGGGTGTTACAGAAAATGGTATCGGAGAGCTAGGTATATGGATACCTAGGCTTGTTGGTTATTTGGGTCTAGTCGTGTTTTGTTTTGCACATTGTCACACCGCTGCCAGCATCCCAGTACTTCCAGTGCTCGTAAGTTTTCTTATTCGGCTCTTTTGTTCCTTGCATTGTATTTCCACTTTTGAATCGTAGTTGCTTTTCCTCCCTTACTCATCATCGATATACTTCTGTTATCTCTCAACATCAGCATGGATGCCGGAGGAAACCGTGGTCGTGGTCGTGGTTGTGGTCGTGGACGCGGTCGGGGACGTGGGGCAGCCGGTGGGGCGGCCACGTCGCAGTCTTCGGGAGCCGGCAGTACCGGTGACCGTCACAGTCATGCTTCTTCTCAGGAGCGCGCCGATCTTGGTATTGCGGCTGTTATGCAGCAAATGGTTAACCAGATGGCGGCTATAGCTCAGGTGGTCCAGAACCCCGATCAGGCCCATGCTAATCGAGGCGGAACGGATCGTTGGCTTCAGGATGTCATCAAGATGCATCCTCCCCAGTTTTCGGGAGCTTCGGACCCGATCGGCTGGGAAGGGTGGATCAAGGAGATATCCAAAGTATTCACTGCTACCAACTGCCCCGAGGACCGTAAGGTCCCTATTGCTCAATATTTTCTCACGGGAGATGCTACGGATTGGTGGGAGGCCGTTGGTCCCAAAGGTCATGTTGCTACATGGGCTGAATTCCAAGAATTGATGGAGACCGAATATTGTCCGTGGCCGGTCAGACAGGCTCGAGTGCATGCTTTCTATGATGCTCAACCACGGGATATCCCCGTATCTCAGGCCATTGCCGACTTTAATAAGGAGTTGGGTTATGTGAAGACCCAAGTTGTCGAAGAGAGCGACAAGATTTTCCATTTTTCCAGGAGGATGAAACTGTCCATTCGGGACTATATGTCTGGGCTCGTCTGTACTACCTTGAAGGATTATCAGAGTCGAGCCCTTGCTTATGATATGTCGGTGACCGCTAGAGATTTGGCTCGTGAGAGCAAGAAGCAGAAGTCGGTCGGAAATTTTTCTGGTCCCAAGAGTGGAGGCCAGCAGAAATCGCAGGCTGCAGATATTTCTACGGGCGGTTCGGCTCGTTTCTCTGGGAACTTTCGGAGTGCCTCCGGAACCGTCGTCCGGGACCCCAGATGCTTTAACTGTGGCAAGCCAGGCCACGTGAACCGGGATTGTCTTCGTCCACCTTTGACTTGTCATACTTGTGGTCAGTCGGGCCACAAGGCTTCTTTTTGCGAGAAACTTAGACAGTTTCGCGGCGCCCGTTCTTCTCACCCAGCACCTATGGAGCCGAGTGTGAACCAGGGCTCATTTGCTCCGCCGCCTCCACCGAGTGCCGGCCGAGGTAGGGGTCGGGGTCAGCCCGCTAGGGGAGGAGCTTCTAGTGTCGGCTCTGCCCAGCCGCGTATCTACGAGATGAGGAGGACCGATGATCCAAAGAACATCTTTGTGGCGGCAGCACCGTTCATATCCATTCCCATCTTGTCAGTGTGCTTTTTGATTCGGGTGCTACGCATTCATTCATTTCGCTAGAGTGTGTACGCCGTTTGAGTCTCGACTGCTTGTCACCTTGCGAGCCTTTCATCGTTAAACTTCCTAGCGGTGATAGAATTGTCGGTGATCGAGAAGTCCGGGACTGTCCTGTGATTATTTGTGAGAGGGCTTGGCTCTCTAATCTTATTGTCGTGGGTATTGAGGGTGAGGATTTGATTCTCGGGGATGATTGGCTCGAGCGGCATGGTGCAATCATGAACTACCGCACGAGGATCATTACCATGTTAGTCGAAGACGGCACTGAACACTCTTTCGCGGGGTGAAAGAGAAACCAGAAGTTTGTTATTAACGCCCTGAAGGCGATGAAACTCCTGCGAAAGGGGTGTACTGGTTATTGGTGCTACGCCTTGAAGGCGGAGAATGGTGGAGTCGAGCTTTCGTCAATTCCAGTCGTTAGTGAGTTTCCTGATGTATTTCCTGATGAGTTGCCGGGATTGCCACCGGATCGTGAGGTTGAGTTTGTTATAGAATTAGAGCCGGGCGCGGCTCCGATTTCGAAGGCGCCGTATCGCATGGCACCTTCAGAGATGTCAGAGTTGAAGAAGTAGTTGAGTGAGCTTCTGGAGTCGGGGTATGTTCGACCGAGCGCCTCGCCTTGGGGCGCACCGGTCTTGTTTGTGCGTAAGAAGGATGGTTCACTACGTTTGTGTATCGACTATCGCGAACTAAACAAAGTGACCATCAAGAACAAGTATCCTTTGCCAAGGATTGACGACTTGTTCGATCAGTTGCAGGGAGCTGCGGTGTTCTCGAAGATTGATTTAAAATCGGGGTACTATCAGCTCCGGGTGAGGGAGTCCGACGTGCCGAAGACAGCTTTTCGGACGAGATACGGACATTATGAGTTTGTAGTTATGCCTTTCGGGCTAACTAACGCGCCGGCGGTGTTCATGCAATTGATGAACAAAGTCTTTATCGAGTATTTGGATAAGTGTGTCATCGTCTTCATTGACGATATTCTTATTTATTCGAGAAATGAGGAAGAGCACGCCCATCATTTGCGGATAGTGTTAGACATTTTGAGGGCCGAGCAACTCTATGCGAAGTTCTCGAAATGTGAGTTCTGGCTGAAGGAAGTGATGTTTCTGGGTCACGTGATTTCAGCCGAGGGAGTTCGAGTGGATCCGCAAAAGATTGAGGCAGTGTTGGATTGGGCACCGCCCACAAGTGTGAAGGAGGTCCATAGTTTCTTGGGTTTGGCTGGCTACTACCGTAGGTTCGTCGAGAGTTTCTCAAAACTAGCTCGGCCACTTACACAGTTGCTCCATAAATCCGAGAAGTTCGTCTGGACCGATGAGAGGAAGTCGAGTTTCGAAGAACTGAAGAAGCATTTGACTTCAGCCCCGGTTTTGGCGTTGCCATGTGGCAACGAGGGATTCGCCGTTTATAGCGATGCTTCGGGCCAGGGTCTTGGGTGCGTATTGATGCAGCACAGCAAGACCATTGCCTATGCATCGAGACAGTTGAGGCCGTATGAGCTTAACTACCCTACTCATGATTTGGAGTTAGCGGCAGTCGTTTTTGCGCTCAAGATTTGGCGTCACTATCTTTTCGGCTCTGCATGTCAGATTTTTACCGATCATAAAAGTCTGAAATATATATTTACTCAGCGGGAGTTGAATATGAGGCAGAGGAGGTGGTTAGAGCTGATTAAGGATTATGACCTCGAAATCCTTTATCATCCGGGCAAGGCGAACGTCGTAGCCGACGCCTTGAGTCGGAAACCGATTGCGTTGCGAACGCTTGAGGCCCTCACGTCTCAGTCTGAGCTTCGGCGGGCTTTGATTGAGTTTGATGTTGAGGTTTTGTTGCCTGGGGCTGTCGGACAACTTTGTGCTTTGGAAATTTCGTCGTCTTTAATGGATGAGATTAAGCTAAAGCAATTAGAGGATCCGATGATTACTCAAATCCGAGGGAACGTTCTTAAGGGAAAGTCTCCTGGGTTTGTGATTCACGAAGATGGTGTTTTGAGATTTCGGAGTCGGCTTTGCGTGCCGAATGACTTAGAATTGAGGCAGAGTATTCTGCGCGAGGCCCATGCTACACCTTACTCCGTTCATCCTGGTTCGAGTAAGATGTACAAGGACCTAAGGAGGAATTTCTGGTGGAATGATATGAAGGAGGAGGTCGCAGCTTTGTAGCGAAATGTTTGACTTGTCACAAGTCAAAATCGAGCATCACGACCGGTCAAGTTATTATATCACTTCGCTCCTAATGGAAATAGGAAGATATATCGATGGATTTCATTACGAGTTTGCCGAGATCGAGATCGGGCATGAATATGGTTTGGGTGATTGTTGATCGTCTGACCAAGTCGGCACATTTTCTGGGCATCAAGGACACTTGGGGCCCGGAGAAGTTGGCCCGTATATTTATTGCACAGATTGTGAGACTTCACGGTACTCCGAAGTCTATTGTTTCGGATCATGATGGACGTTTCGTATCACACTTTTGGCAGGCGGTGCATAAGGCGTTGGGTACTCGTTTGCGTTTGAGTACCTCTTTCCATCCTCACTCAGATGGACAGTCGGAACGCACTATCCAGACGTTCGAGGATATGTTGCGTGCGTGCGCTCTCGATTGGAGCCATGACTGGGAGGAGCATTTTCCATTGATCGAATTCACGTACAACAATAGTTGGCACGCGTCGACTCGGATGGCACCGTACGAGGCACTTTATGGGCGGCGATGTCGATCACCGATTTGCTGGAATGAGGCGTCTGATTTGGTCGGGACCGAGCCGGATGTCGTTTTAGAGACGAGGCGGAAGATAGAATTAATTCGGGAACGGATGTTGACGGCCCGCAGTCGGCAAGTCATATGCCGATGTCCGCTGCCGACCTTTAGAATTCGAGGTGTGAGACCACGTTTTTGTCAAGGTGTCGCCGACGAGAGGAGTTTTCCGCTTCGGGAAAAAGGGAAGTTGAGTCCGAGATTTATTGGGCCCTTCGAGATTCTTGAGCGAGTCGGTGATTTGGCATATCGTTTGGCGCTACCTCCGTCCTGAGCCGTGTTCATAGCGTTTTCATGTTTCCCACCGAGGAAATATGTCCTGATCCTAGTCACGTCATCGATTATGGCGAGATTGATATTGCTGAAGATATTACTTTTGAGGAGCGTCCTTTGAAGATTTTGGAGCATCGTGAGAAACGACTGAGGCATAAGACCATCCCTTTGGTCAAAGTGCAGTAGTCGAGACACGGTGTCGAGGAGGCAACTTGGGAAACCGAGGATAGCATGCGTGCTAGGTACCCGGAGTTGTTTGTTTCTTAAGTTTCGGGACGAAACTTATTTTTAGAGGGGTAGAATGTAATATCCGTATTTTTCTTTCCCTTGTATTTTCGTTTTTGGTGTATTTCTCGATCGTAGTGACCCTCGTGTACTTTTCAGAGTGTCCTTCCTGTCAAACTGTTGAACTGTATTCTCATTATTGTTGTGCGGAACCGCCGTTTCGGGGTTGCCGTGGATCCATTTCGTGTTGTTAGTTCCCAAATATTGATTCGTATCGTTTTATTCTCTTTCCGGATCATTTTTATCATTTTGGGACCCAAAAGGGGGTGTGGGCCGCGGCACAAGATGTGCGTGCCGCGGCACACAAATTCCTTCAGTTGTTGGTCGAACAAACTGTACCGTGTGCCGCGGCACACCCATCCGGCAAGCCGCGGCAAAGGCTGTGCGATGCCGCGGCACACTCGTGTGTCTTCGCGACCAAAACCCAATCAGACGGTGCCGCAAAGACACGCAGCCGTGGCCGCGGCACAATGCCGAACCCCGAGTAAATTTTGCCCGTGCCGCGCACACTCACCAGTGCCGCGGCACACAATGCAGTCAACCCCCTATAACTGTGTCGTTTTGAGCGTCAGCTGCTCATTTTCTTCTTCTTCTTCCTGCGACGCGAGAGAGAGTGAGAGAGAGGGGGAGAGTTCTTCATCATTATCCATTGGGGGGTTGATTTTCATCATTTTTCTTCGGTAGTGAAGCCCGGGCAATCAATCCAACGCGTGTTCTACGGATCTTAGTACTTGAATCTCCAAAGGTAACATCTCTAGAACCCTATTTTCGAATAATTGGGGATTTTGGGGTTTTTGTCCGATTCCTTCCGTTTTGTTGATGAATTCTTGATGAATATGATTAATCTTGTTGATATCATTAATTTTCCTACGGATTCATGGTATATTTTTATAGTTTTGTGGAATCGAGAGGGTTTGGTTGTGGTCCGCCCTCGTTGTTATTTTGTACGAATATACATGAATCGTAGGCGGGTTTTCGGGTGTATTCCATTTCCATATTCGGCTAGAGTTGTTTGTAATTATGTTCTTCGAATCGTTAGGTTCGGTTCCGTTGATTCCTAGTGTTCGTCGGTGATTATCCTTTCCGTTCGTTGCGTCATTGAAATATTCAAGGAAAGTATTTTTGGAAACCTTTATGCTTAACGTGAAATGGTAATGTATATTGTGTGTGATTGCTCACCTCGGGAGGGTCCGACGGGATCACGGAGGGAATCCAATGGTATAGCCCTGGATTCACGAGTTTGTTTCGCTAGCCAGCTCGGGAGGGTCCTTAGGGATCACGGAGCGGGATCAATGGTATAGCCCTGTTCCCAAGGAGATGCGTGTGCGTGATTTGTTTTATAATATGGCCAGCTCGGGAGGGTCCTTAGGGATCACGGAGCGGGATCAATGGTATAGCCCTGTTCCCATGGCAAATTGTTTGACTGTTTAATTCCGGAAAAGACATGTCTGGTTTTGGCTTTTGAAATGATATTGGTGCATGTACTATGAAATGTGTAAGCGATTGGTTTGCCTTGATTACTTGTACTAGCGTAATTGCTAACCCCTTTGGGGACCCGTTTTGGGGAAATTCTTGTTATGGATTTCAGGTTATGATTATCCGGACGAGCGGGCACCTGGACAGTACGAGGACGTTGGTCAGGGTCGTTGACATGTGCATTTGGGTCCTTCTATTTCCTTCGCCCATTTTGAATTGGTTGTTCTAATAATTATAAACTTATAGAGTGTACTCGCGAGTACTTAGGCTTTTCATTCCAAACTCCGTATTGTACTGCTTTTAAATTGTTACATTGTTGGTTGATGATCATTTCGTCGGTTGCTCCGGGCGTAACTTTTTATGTCTTATAATTAAATGTGTGTCCTCGCTAACCGGGATGGTTAGTCGAGTGGAGTTTTCTTGTTTGTAGCCTGGTGGGTCCCATGTGGGGGTCCACGGCACTGTAATATACTCTGAATATCTCGGGGTGTTACACTAAATGGTACCTAGTGCGACGAATGCATTCTGATCATCTTACCTTCTCATCTCATAAAGGCGTGGAGGAGCGGACCCAGCAATCGATGCTTTTTTTGGTCGTACTGTCCTCTGCCTCTACCTCGGCCAAAATTCTGGGGTGGCTGAACACTCTGTTGCGTTTGAGAGACACTCGCCTCTCTCTGAACTGGCTGCAAAGTACGAGATCTGATAAGTGTCAGTTTTATACAGTTATCCGTGATTGGTATTGATATATTTCACCCAGAATTATGAGCTAGTCTACTCATTTTTGTTTTAAATTAATTAGGTTTTAATAATTTATTTTTGTATAATGAAGATGTAAATTTAGCCTTGATCGGATTGATTTACTGATTAACTCAATAAATAACATGTTTGTAAAATATTCTCTTTATTTATTTTTTTATGTATTTATGTTGTAGAGATTTACAAGACGAGTTCGACAGTCTTTCCGGATTCAAAATCAGAGTTATATATCAAAAGTTATCATCCGAAGAAGATTTGGGGCGAAAATGCAAAAGTCTAAGAAATTCTGGGCTGAAAATGAAGTCTGCTACTCCACGCGGGCGTACAAATAAAGTTATGGCCGTAACTCACACAGGACAAAGCCGAAGCCATGTTACGACTGTAACTTGCAAAGCATACGGCCGTAAATACTTGCAAAGTTACGGCCGTAACTCTTGCTAGATGTATGATTATTTTTAAATCTTTTATACTTTTGGTCTATTATTGAGGGGATGGCTGGCCTTGATCTGATCTAATGTAATAATGCTGGAGTTTTGGAGCTATTAGATGACTTTAGGTGTATAAATAGCCCCCTTAGATCCATCATTTATGATCTTTCATCTTATATTTTTCCCACTTTGTAATATTTTTCTTTGTGTGAAGAAGACACTTGTGTTCTTGGGTGATTTATGTAAGAGTGATTTAGTTTATGTTGTTGAGGAAGTTTATTGCTTCTTTCTCCTTTATCTACTAAAGGAGTTAGTATCAATTCTTTCCCTTTTTCAACTAATAATGACCACTCAAGCTTGTAATATGTTGAATAAACCCTTCATGGGCTAAGTTATCCTTAGTTGGGATTATAAACATGGTTCGTCATGTTATTTAAGTTTGTATAAAGATCTATTATGGATTACTTATTATTGTGTGTGATTTTCATTGTTTTGCCTATCTTTATTTATTTGGCTAATAAATGATGATATTCATGGTCTTCATATGTTTCGAAAGAAAATTTGTTGATTAGATCAAATGATCTTCACTCTAAGTTGTTCTAGGGGATAGAAATATACCTATAGACCTTAGATGATTCTTTGTGTTATTTTCATAAAACTTAATGCTATGTATTGAAGCCAATCAACATAGAAATATAGTGGACTAATTCAATATATAAGGGCCGTTTTCACATTCGAGAGAGGAACTGCATTTTTAAGGAAAATCGAATCTATACAACATAATAAATAAATACATCTTATGATCTCCTATACATCTTCTATAACTAATGATCAACTAAGTTTGTAATCCCAACTATTTCATTTTACCTTTTGTTAATCTATTATTAGTGCAATCTTTCATTTCCTTAAATTTAGAACTATTATTGCATTTTCCTTGCAATTGTCAAACCAAACCCTTAAATTGTGTGTTTCACTCATCTAAGTCTCTATAAATATATAAATAGTGTAAAATTTAATATATAACCTAACTTGCTCCTGTGATCGATAAACCGGACTCAAAAAGTCCACTTACTACTTGATAGATATCGTGCACTTGCGATAGTTACACAAAAGACGTGTCAAGTTTTTGGCGCCGTTGCCGGGGAAGTATTAATGTTATTTTTGAAATATTACATTGTAAACTATTGTTCTAGATACAATTTCTCGACGTTGTAACTTAGTACTCAATTGTGTTTGTCCGGTCAAGTGGCGGATAACGGTACTCCATGACTATTAAAGTCGGATTTTTCAGTTTCCCACAACAACTGATATTTGTAGATATTTTCTCCTTTTATTTTTATTCATGGAAGAAACTTTGAATAGTATTGAAAAGAGATTTCCCTTTCTTAGCAAAAAAGTCATTTTAAAAATTTACAAGGCAAGACTTGAAAGGATGAGGTTGCTTATGAATAAAAGCATACCTTTTGAAATTAGATTCATTATTGAAGCCAAAGTGAGAATAGCAGGTGAATTCACAGAAATACCTACTAGATTTTTACCAGGGGTTGGAAAAAGTTCACATGCCAAGAAACGATGAGCAAAGATAATAGCCGTTTGTTATAAATGTGCTAGATGGAACTGTAATTCAAAATGTCGATCTTTAGGAATTCCATCTACAAACAGAGAAGATAAAATTTAGTTCATTAAGGATGGTCTGAATAAAGAGAATTTAGATAATATCGAAATTTCTCTTGACAGGCATCCTAGTGGACTCGTACATTATGGAATTCAATGTTTGTGGAATAAATTCCAACCAGAATATGAACAACGTCTTGGGAATCTGACGTTAAAAGACCCTGTTTGCCAATTTGTAAGAAAATTGGATGGTAATCTTCTCCTCAACTCATAGAAGGCGTTTAAGCCATTTCTGAACGTAAAGTCAGTGGAAAATATGAGCCACAATCACAACTACTGTACATACACGTGAGTATCTTTTATTTTTGTCGTATGGTGAGATTTTCTAAATAAAAAAGTGATACGCAACAAATGCATTCATTATTCTATTGAGTAGTTGAAGCGCAATTAACGCAATCACAAATTTCTTAAAAAAATTTGCTTTATTTTTCTTCTATAAATAGACATTGTGCTTGTTTCTTTTATTCATCCCTCAAACTTGTACTTTTCCTTTTTTTTCTCTCAAATAAGTTTCTTTTCAAAAATGGAATCATCATCTTCCACAAAAAGATTTAACTTAGTCTGTATTTTTGGTGGAGCTAGTTATGGAACAGAAGTATGCTTTACTGAAGTAGCCCACAACTTGGGTCGTACCTTAGGAGAAAAATGAATTCATGTAGTTTACGGAGGAGGAAGTCTAGGATTAATGGGACGCGCTGCTGCTTCTGCATATGTGGAAGGAGTAAAAGTGTTGGAAATAATTCCAAAACCTCTAGCTGAAAGTAAAATCACTGAGGCAACTATTGGAGATGAGTTTAGAGTTGTAAGTATGCAAGATCGCATAACTCACATGATAAATAATTCTGACACCTTTATCACCCTTCCCGGTGGTTTTGGCACTCTTGAGGAACTTTTTCATGTGGTTACCAGAGCCCAGCTAAATGTTCATAAAAAAACCAATAGGTCTGCTTAATGTCAATGGTTTCTTGGATGGTTTACTATCTTTCATTGACTACTCTGCTGAAAAAGGTTTTATTTCCGATCGTGCTAAATGAATTATAGTCATTGCAACAACACCAGAAGAACTAATCAAAAAACTCATTGAATTTGTTTCTCAACCTGATGCAGCTCTACCTAATATTGTCTGGATGGAAGATTTTACCGTGAGAAAATGAAAAGTGGAGTTATTTCTCTCCCTTTGATAACCCATATCGGAACTATTGTTATTTTTACTTTCTGTCGTGTGAAAAAATCGTGCTAAATGATGGCAGGTTAAGTAGTTTCTTTTTTATCTCTTAATGCGCATCTATTCATGATTTATGTATTGTTATTTTTATTGCTCTAATTTTTATTATTTGTTTTTAATAAAAGCATTGATGGCAGCGTAAGGCGACTCTTCGGACTTTCCTGAAGCGCATCTTAAAAATTGTGTTATACTTCCGGGTATATTTTATTTTTATTGTTTTTTTCTTCTTCTGTTGTTTGCCTCGTATATTTTTGCAGATCCAAAAAGGCGTTAGCTCAAGCATCAACTTTCATAACAGGGAGTATTCTGTTTTTCTCCCTTGCTTTTTATTTTTTTTTAAACTGAGGTCAGTTTCTTTTTCAAGTTTAGGGGTGGTGTGTTTTGATTATTTTGGTGTGTTTGGTATTTTGGTGTGTTTAGCTTAGATTATTGTGGTGTGTTTTGATTATTTTTGTTATTTGGCTTTGATTTTTTTAGTGTATATTTATATATATATATATTTATTTATTTTGTTTATTTTGATTTGTGAGATTTCTAGATCTGGCCATAACACCAATAAATTAGCTATATACAAGCTTCTAAAATCGTTTTAACCGATTAAAAATTTGTATATTCCAAAATTTTTGGGCCTTAATCTCTCTTTCCAAGCCTTGTAGTTATTATGTAAAATCGAGTCATTCGTTACCTTGAGAAAAGAAGAATCAGTCGATTGATGAAAAATAGAACTGAAATTTACTTAATTTGAGGAGTTTTTGATTTTTCATGCTTAGCTAATAAACGATTTTTCTACAAAAATTCTATTCCCTAAAAAAAAAAAGAGTCATTGGTGAAAGGAGGCTAGTTGAAAAAGAAAGGGGAGGTGTTGAGCAGCAACAGGTGCCTAATTTTGGGGGTCCAAAAATAACAACGAAAAATAAAGGACTAACCCATTGTTGGTGCGTAACTGCCGTCTCACACGAGATGAAATATGTATTGGTGAAAAGAGCTACATGTTAGCAAATAACGGTGTGAAAGCTATCACCTAAAAAAAGATGGAAAATGTGTTGTGAAAAGAGCTACACGTTAGCAAATAACGGTGTGAAAGATATCACCTAAAAAAATGAAAAATGTGTTGGTGAAAAGAGCTACATGTTAGCAAATAACAGTGTGAAAGCTATCACTGAAAGAGATGTAGATTATGAGCAGATTTGAATTAATTGGTGGCTGAATTTCAATACACTCAATTTCATGAACAATCACAATATTTGATGACGCCGATGAAATTCTTTTTCATATTGAGTCGAAAAATAAATGAGTGATCGAGAGCAACCAATAAGGGGAGTCGTGTGTGTCACGAGTGGGAAAGAAATAATCAACCTTTTGGGGGGAAACCTTGCATTTTGGAATTACAAAAATAAAACCGTGTTTTAACTTAAAAATCATAAGTAGATTAATTTTGGATCTTGATTCATTTCTATCTACTGTATAAAGCTGGTTGTTATGTAAATGGCATTTTGATCTCTTTTTCTCTTTATATATAAGTATTTTTCTTTATTTGTGTGTGTTTTATTAATTTATGTGCTATTTTTATTTTTCATAGAGTGTGATTAATAAAGAGTCTTGCTCGGGACTAGCAAGAATTCAAGTTTGAGGGTGTGATAAGTGTCAGTTTTATACACTTATCCATGATTGGTATTGATATATTTCACCCAGAATTATGAGCTAGTCTACCCGTTTTTGTTTTAAATTAATTAGTTTTTAATAATTTTATTTTTATATGATGAAGATGCAAATTTAGCCATAACCTTACTGATTAACTCAAGAAATAACATGTTTATAAAATATTCTCTTTATTGACTTTTTTATGTATTCATTTTGTAGAGCTTTACGAGATGAGTTCAGCAGTCTTTCCGGATTCAAAATCAAAGTTATATATTAAAAGTTATCATCCGAAGAAGATTTGGGGCGAAAACGCAAAAGTCTAAGAAATTCTGGCCTAAAAATAAAGTCTGAAACTCCATACCGGCGTACAAATAAAGTTACGGTTGTAACTCACACAGCACAAAGCCGAAGCCATGTTACAGCCGTAACATCCAAAGCATACGGCCGTAAGTACTCTATGTTACGACTGTAACATCTGAAAGTTACGGCCGTAACTCTTGTCAAATGTATGATCATTTTTAAATCTTTTATACTTTTGGTCTATTATTTAGGGGATGGCTAGCCTTGATCCGATCTAATGTAATAATGTTGGAGTTTTGGAGCTATTTGATTGTAACACCCCCAGATCTGACTGGGAATATTACAACGCCGTGGGCCCCGAGATGGAACCCACAGGGCTGAAGGAAATTTTCGCAAACATTTACAAACGTCCAAGAGGCTAACGACGGTACTGTCTTTTAAAACATTCGAAGACTATATAAAACTCGTTTATCAAAACCGTCGTAAAATCTCATTTGAAACCACAAGGCCCGAAATGCCAAAACTCAACAGTTTAAAAACATACGTTAAGCTATCGCTTACACATACCGACAGAATAAATTAGAAAACGATTGCCAAAATAACCTAAGTTACCAGATGCCAAAAGGCCAATTAAAAATACTCACGCAGCAAAAAAGACAATAGTTAAAAATACTCTAGCAGCGGAATACAATAACTGATCAGAAACTCAACATACAAATACATGCTCTAGCCAGTATCCTACGGGAAGCTCATCTCTCCACGACCGCTACAAGCTTGATAATCCAGGAACCTAAAAAGAAAGCCCACGACGGGGTCAACCATAATATCCAATAATGATAACTATCACATCTCGTCAATAATTACATACCAATGAAAATACTGAGTAAGAATACGACCAATGTAATCTTTACACCATAACTTTACCAACTCGTGATAATAATTACCAAAGTTCACATCTCGTATCCTTTCAACAACACGATAAGCTTATACCGAAATATCTGTATTGTATCTCAACAATACCTAAGGTTCTCAAAACATTATCATAACTCACTGCTACGAAATCTACTAACTCTGTCCAACCCAATCCGTGTAATATCCGTACCCTTCTATTCTTAGCAGTTTCCATTTTTGGTGTATGTCTATTTTTATCGACTCGCTTGTAACTGTTTCGACATTTTGAAACTACTTTATTCTTGGAGTTTTTCCATTTGGATGAGTTTTGGTGATGTTTTTACGTGATTCCATTTTATGACATGTCTTTTCGTTTGTGCGTTCGATTCTTGTAAAACTCGTTCATTTTCGTTTTTTCTTGGTTTGCATGAGTTCATATGATTGAGTTGGTCGTGTTGAGACTTTTGGTTTGTTAATCCGATGTCGTGTCGGGATTTTCAGGCACTTGGGCCATTTTTGTAATTTCCTATAAGTTTAGGGAATTCCATATTCCATGTCGTATTTCGGATTCCCGGGTATTCGGAATGATGTTTTATTGTAATTCTTAGGTTCGTCATCGAATGTAGTTCGTAATTATATTTTCGGTTCGATAGCAGGTCCGGCCGAGTCGCCCGAATGACAAGATGCACCGCCAGCATTGTCCATCAGGGTGTTACGGTCGTAACACCCCATTCGTTATGGCCGTAATGTTGGCCTTGTTACGGCCGTAATGTACCCTTTGTTACGGCCGTAACAGCCCGCTGTTTTAAGAACAGCGGGCAGTTCATAAACAGCAGTTTTCATCCCTTCTCTTCATTTTCTTCGACGTGCGATTTCAGAGGCGATTTCGGCCGGTATTGCTCGGAGTTTTCTTCAAATTCCATCACCGTAGAGTCGTGTTAGCATATTATCATCAGCGTTATCATCCACCATCGTCCGAATCTGAGGTATTTTCTTCAGGAACCCTAGCTTGTCAAATTTGGGGGTTTTCGGTTTTTTCTTGATTAATCCCGAATTGTTCATGTATGTTACGAAATTCCTTACCGATTGTTGTTATTGGGTGATTCCCAATCCGTTTTCCTCGAGTTAAATCCGTGAATTGTTGATACGGGGAGATTTTGCGTAAACCCTCGCCCGTATCGATTGAACCTTTATTGTCAGGAATTGTAATCGGGGTTATGAGTGTATTCCATTCGATTATTGTTGTCCATTAGGATTGCGTTATGTTGATCCGTCGTTTAGTAACCGTCGTTTTCCATTCGGATCGTTCGTAGCCGTTATTCATTCCAAATTCTTCAAAGATGTCTCAAAGGCAAGTACTTTACATTTGTTTACATGTTCTAGTATTTGAATTGTGGCTATTCGTGGTTGTTGTGGATGGATATGTGTATGTTCACCTAGGGACGGTCCGACGGGGCCTCTAAGGATACGTATTGCCGTGTGTGTGCGTATCACGAACTGTGGTTGACCACCTAGGGATGTCCGACGGGGCTCTGCGGGGTACGGTGGCCGTGAGTCTCGTACCAACGGTTAACTTTGAATTGTTTTGTTGGAGAAATGTGTTTTGTGCTTGTGCACCATAAATATTCCGGAATATAAATGATTTCTAAAATGATTTTTGGCGCATATATTCATCTGATTAGAATGTAGTTCAAATGGATTGTACTTGCACTAGCAGTTGTCGCTAACCCCTTAAATGGGGGAAATACTTTTGTATTTCAGGTACAGGTCTTGGAGACAAGCGAGCATACGAGCCATACGAGGTTGATGGGCAAGTATGATATTGTTCAGTGGTCGGCTGTTGGTGTTCTGTTTGTCGTTTTCTTATTATGTCATTTGTTTAAGTACTCGAGTACTTCTTTGTTAAATTTAATTATGTTGTGTACCCTTTTGGGAAACGGATTTGATGTCGGATTGTATTGTCGTATTCCTGTTTTGGTGTGAATGTCGTGAATTATGAACCAATTGTTTTATTTATGGTTGTATGTCTTTGTCGGTTGTCATTTTGGTACGTTAGCCTGGTGGATTCCATAGTGTGAGGTCCAAGGCGCTGTAATATGCCCTGATCATCTTGGGGGTGTTATAGAATATGGTATCATAGCTTATGATTATGGATACCTAGGCTGTCGGTTACTTCGGTCTAGTCGAGTGTCGTTTTTGAACAGTATCGCTGCCATGCCATCATCTCAGTACGCCGGTGCTCGTAAGTTTTCCTAACTTGACTCGTTACATTGTTCTGTTCTATTCCTTTATAGGTACCTTGCGTTTTGCGTTTGAATTGTACTCACCCGTTACTTCTTCAGAATTCCTGCTGGTAGAGGACGCGGATGCGGTAGGGGATGTGGCGCAGCCGGTGGGGCGGCCATGTCCGATAACTCAGGAACTGATTCGGCGATGCCTTCCTTGTTGAACAGTGTTCCACCCAGTTCTGGAGGTCAGCAGGATCAGTCTGCTAGCTCCGGTAATGCGCATGAAAATGTTGGAGTGGCGAATATTTTGTAGCAAGTATCGAACCAGATGACGCTACTGACTCAGGCCGTTTTGGTCGGCCAGGCTAATGCTAACCCGGTTCCGCCTACTGGATCCGGTAATGATAAGATACTTCAGGACATGATTCGTATGCGTCCTCCGCAGTTTGATTGTGCTTCCGACCCTTCCGGTTGGGAGAATTGGTTGTTTGAGATGGAGAAAGTATTCGAGGCTGCTAACTGCTCTGAGGAGAGGAAGGTACCCATCGTTCAGTACTTCCTCTCCAAAGAGGCGGTAACGTGGTGGCAAGCGGTGAAACCACGTGATCGGGCAGCCATGTGGGCAGAATTCCGGGAGTTGATGGACGACGAGTTTTGTCCATGGCCAGTGAAAGAGGGGAGGATCCGAGCCTTCTTTGAGGCTAAGCCCCAGGATGTTCCTATTTCTCAAGCGATCAAGGACTACAATCACCAACTTCATTATATGAGAAACCAAGTCCGAGATAAGCTTGATAAGATCCGCCACTTTGATATGCGGATGAAACCGAGGGTGCATCACTTCATGTCGGGTCTGGGGTGCACAACCTTGAAAGAGTATCAGAATAAGGCGATGGCTTATGAGATGTCGTTTTCTGCGACAGAGACGGCAGCCAAGGGGAAGAAACAAAAGACCTCCGGCCAGTTTTCGGGAGGCAAGTCTGATGGGCATCCAAAGGCTCAGTCTGGTTTGCGAGTCTTCGGGAGTCAGTCCCCGTCATTTGGGCAAGGAAACGGTACTAAGTCTGCTCCTACTAGTTCCGTTCGCGGTCCTACGTGCTTTAACTGTGGTCGTCCCGGCCATATGATGAGTGAGTGTGATAGGCCCCCAATTCAGTGTCTTGCGTACGGTCGGATGGGACATCGTGCTAAGTTTTGTACGGATGCAGTTCGGGCGCCAGTTACTTAGATATCAGCCCCAGCTGCGGGAGAGCCGAGTGTGAATCAGACACCGACAGTTCCTCAGCCACAACAGAGTTTTGGTAGAGGTCGAGGACGTGGGCAGCCTTCGAGAGGGGGAGCTTCTAGTGTGGGGTCTGTTCCGCCCCGAGTATATGAGATGAGACGAGCAGGAGATCCTGATGCGACGGTGGCTACAGGTATCGTTCACATCCTTGACCATCCTGTTTTAGTATTATTCGATTCTGGTGCTACGCATTCTTTCATATCTATGGAATGTGTGCGTCGTCTGCATATTGATTGCCTAGTTGCATGTGAACCATTTGTTGTTAAACTGCCTAGTGGGGATAGCATCGTGGGGAATCGTGAGATTAAAGATTTTCCAGTGAGTATCGCGGGGAGTGTTTGGCCTTCTAATCTGATTGCGGTAGATATTAGAGATGAGGATTTGATTCTTGGTGAGGATTAGCTGGACCATCATGGCGCGATCATGAATTATAGAATGAGAACCGTTTCGATGTTAGCCTCTGACGGTACCGAGCATTCGTTTGTGGGGCGTAAGCGGAGTAGTTAGAGATTCCTGATCAGCGCCTTGAGGGCGGTGAGACTTCTTCGGGGAGGTTGCACGGGTTATTGGTGTTACGCTTTGAGATCGGAAGAAGGGGGAGTCGAGCTGTCGTCTATTCCGGTAGTGTGTGACTATCCTGACATCTTTCCAGACGAGTTGCCGGGTTTGCCACCGGACCGAGAAGTTGAGTTTACTGTCGATTTAGAGCTGGTTGCAGCACCGATTTCTAAGACGCCATATCATATGGCGCCTGCCGAGATGCTTGAGTTGAAGAAACAGTTGGGGGAGTTGCTAGACATGGGGTATATTCGACCGAGCGCTTCGCCTTAGGGCGCACCAGTCCTATTTGTGAAAAAGAAGGAGGGGTCACTTCGCCTGTGTATCGACTATCGTGAGTTGAATAAAGTGACTATCAAAAACAAGTATCCTCTCCCGAGGATCGATGATTTGTTCGACCAGTTGCAAGGGGCAACCGTGTTTTCGAAGATTGATTTGAGATCAGGGTATTATCAGCTCCGAGTGAAAGATTCCGATATTCCGAAGATGGCCTTTCGAATGAGGTACGGTCACTACGAGTTTGTGGTTATGCCTTTTGGGCTAACCAATGCCCCAGCCGTGTTCATGCATCTTATGAACAAAGTCTCTATCGAGTACCTCGATAAGTGTGTAGTCGTGTTTATCGACGATATCATGATTTACTCGAGGAGCAAGGAGGAGCATGCCCGTCATTTGCATATCGTGTTAGATATTTTGAGAACTCAGCATCTTTTTGTGAAGTTCTCAAAGTGTGAGTTTTGGTTGCGAGAGGTGATGTTTCTCGGTCACATGATCTCGGCCGAGGGTGTCCACGTGGACCCACATAAGATAGAGGCAGTGTTGGATAGGGCGCCGCCCAAGAACGTGAAGGAGATCCGTAGTTTTCTGGGTTTGGCCAGATATTATCGTAGAATTGTCGAGGGGTTCTCTAAGCTCACTCGACCGCTGACTCAATTGTTGCAGAAGTCAGAGAAGTTTGTGTGGACCGATGAGAGGCAGAAGAGTTTTGAGGAGTTGAAGAAGCGGTTGACGACCGCTCCTGTTTTGGCTTTACCGAGTGGTAATGAGGGTTTCTCAGTTTTTAGTGATGCTTCGGGCCAAGGGATCAGATGTGTACTCATGCAGCACGGGAGGACGATTGCCTATGCTTCCCATCAGTTGAAACCGTACGAGTTGAACTACCCTACGCACGATCTTGAGTTGGCCGCTGTTGTATTTGCGTTAAAGATTAGGCGTCATTACTTGTATGGCTCGTCGTGTCAGATTTTCACCGATCACAAGATCCTGAAGTACATTTTCACGCAGAAAGAGCTAAATATGAGACAACGGAGATGGTTGGAGTTGATTAAGGATTACGACCTCGAGATTCTTTATCATCCGGGCAAGGCAAATGTGGTGGCAGATACCTTGAGTCGGAAATCGGTATCGCTTCGGGCGCTTGAGTTACTTATGGCCCAGTCGGGACTTCAGCGAGAGTTTATGAGGTTGAGCGTTGAGATTGTGCTACCAGAGAGTTCCGGGCAGTTGCGTACTCTTGAGATTTCTTCGTCTCTAGTCGACGACATAAAATCGGGGCAGTTGGAGGACCCGATGTTTATTCAGCTTCGAGAGAATATGGGGAAGGGGAAAGCCCCGGGATTCCTGATACATGAGGATGGTGTGTTGAGATTCCGAGGTCGGATTTGTGTTCCGAACGACTTGGAATTGAGGCAGAATATTATGAGAGAGGCTCACGCGTCACCTTACTCAGTCCATTCGGGCTCGAGTAAAATGTATAAAGATTAGAGGAAGAATTTTTGGTGGAACGACATGAAGAATGAAGTGGTTTAGTTTGTGGCTAAGTGTCTGACTTGTCACCAAGTCAAAATCGAGCATCAACGGCCAGCCGGATTGTTGAAACCACTTCCCGTCCCAAAATGGAAGTGGGAGGATATCTCGATGGACTTTGTCACGAGTTTGCCGAGGACGAAGACCGGGATGAATATGGTGTGGGTGATCATGGACCGACTGACTAAGTCGGCGCATTTTATGGGCATCAAGGATAGTTGGGGTCCAGAAAGATTGGCTCGTGTTTTTATCGCTCAGATAGTGAGGCTTCATGGTACGCCGAGGACTATTATTTCGGACAGAGATGGCCGATTTGTATCGCATTTCTGGCAGGCGGTACATAAGGCATTGGGGACACGTTTGCGTTTGAGTACATCTTTCCATCCTCAGACCGACGGGAATTCCGAACGTACCATTCACACGTTCGAGGATATGTTGCGCGCGTGTGCGTTAGACTGGAGTAGTGACTGGGAGGAGCATCTGGCCTTGATTGAGTTTACGTATAATAATAGTTGGCACGCATCGATTAAGATGGCACCGAGCCGGATCTTGTTTTAGATACGAGGGAGAAAGTTGAGTTGATTAGAAAGAGAATGTTGGCAGCTCAGAGTCGACAAAAGTCTTATGCGGATGGCGTCGACCCTTGGAGTTTGAGGTGGGAGATCATGTTTTGTTGAGAGTGTCTCCGTCGAAAGGAGTTTTCCATTTTGGGAAAAAGGGGAAGCTCAGCCCAAGGTACATTGGACCTTTCGAGATATTGGAGAGAGTTGGTGAGTTAGCATACCGTTTGGCATTACCTCCGTCGTTGAGTCATGTACATAGTGTGTTTCACGTCTCCCAGTTGAGGAAGTATGTTCCGGACCCGTCCCACATTATTGATTTCGGAGACGTGGAGATCGAGAAGGATGTTATGTTTGAGGAGAGGCCCGTCAGAATTTTGGAGCGTCGAGACAAATAATTAAGGCACAAAACCATTCTTTTGGTTAAAGTGCAATGGTCGAGGCACGGAGTAGAAGAGGCAACGTGGGAGTTAGAGGAGGATATGCGTTCTAGGCACCCCGAGCTTTTTGATTCTTAAGTTTCGGGACGAAACTTCTTTTTAGAGGGGGAGAATGTAATATCCGTACCCTTCTATTCTTAGCAGTTTCCGTTTTTGGTGTATGTCTATTTTTATTGACTCGCTTGTAACCGTTTCGACATTTTGAATCTACTTTATTCTTGGAGTTTTCCCATTTGGACGAGTTTTGGTGATGTTTTTACGTGATTCCATTTTATGACATGTTTTGTCGTTTGTGCATTCGATTCTTGTAAAACTTGTTCGTTTTCGTTGTTTCTTAGTTTGCATGAGTTCATATGATTGAGTTGGTCGTGTTGGGACTTTCGGTTTGTTAATCCAATGTTATATCGGGATTTTCAGGCACTTGGGCCATTTTTGTAATTTCCTATAAGTTTAGGGAATTCCATATTCGATGTTGTATTTCGGATTCCCGGGTAGTCGGAATGATATTTTCTTGTAACGCTTAGGTTCGTCATCGAATGTACTTCGTAATTATATTTTCGGTTCGATAGCAGTGCAATGTTTGAAGTCGTCCTAATAGTTCGGACGAATGCCAGTTCTTTGTCGGCCAGGTGTTACGGCCGTAACACCCCATTCGTTACGGACGTAATGTTGGCCTTGTTATGGCCGTAATGTAGCCTTTGTTACGGCCGTAACAGCCCGTTGTTTTAAGAATAGCGGGCAGTTCAGAAACAGCAGTTTTCATCCCTTCTCCTCGTTTTCTTCGACGTGCGATTTCAGAGGCGATTTCCACCAGTGTTGCTTGGAGTTTTCTTCAAATTCCATCACCGTAGAGTCATGTTAGCATATTATCATCAGCGTTATCATCCTCCATCGTCCGAATCCGAGGTATTTTCTTCAGGAACCCTAGCTTGTCAAATTTGGGGGGTTTTCGGGTTTTTCCTGATTAATCCCGAGTTGTTCATGTATGTTACGAAATTCCTTACCGATTGTTGTTATTGGGTGATTCCCAATCCATTTTTCTCGAGTTAAATCCGTGAATTGTTGATACGGGAAGATTTTGCGTAAACCCTCGCCCGTATCGATTGAACGTTTATTGTCATGAATTGTAATCGGGGTTATGTGTGTATTCCATTCGATTATTGTTGTCCGTTAGGACTGAGTTATGTTGATCCTTCGTTTAGGAACCGTCGTTTTCCATTCGGATCGTTCGTAGCCGTTATTCATTCCAAATTCTTCAAAGATGTCTCAAAGGCAAGTACTTTACATATGTTTACATGTTCTAGATTTGAATTGTGGATATTCGTGGTTGTTGTGGATGGATATGTGTATGTTCACCTAGGGACGGTCCGACGGGGCCTCTAGGGATACGTATTACCGTGTGTGTGCGTATCACGAACTGTGGTTGACCACACAGGGATGTCCGATGGGGCTCTGCGGGGTACGGTGACCGTGAGTCTCGTACCAACGGTTAACTTTGAATTGTTTTGTTGGAGAAATGTGTTTTGTGCTTGTGAACCATAAATATTCCGGAATATAAATGATTTCTAAAATGATTTTTGGCGCATATATTCATCTGATTATAATGTAGTTCAAATGGATTGTACTTGCACTAGCAGTTGTCGCTAACCCATTAAATGGGGGAAATACTTTTGTATTTCAGGTACATGTCTTGGAGACAAGAAAGCATACGAGCCGTACAAGGTTGATGGGCAAGCATGATACTGTTCAGTGGTCGGCTGTTAGTGTTCTGTTTGTCGTTTTCTTATTATGTCATTTGTTTAAGTACTCGAGTACTTCTTTGTTGAATTTAATTATGTTGTGTACCCTTTGGGAAACGGATTTGATGTCGGATTGTATTGTCGTATTCCAGTTTTGGTGTGAATGTCGTGAATTATGAACCGGTTGTTTTATTTATGGTTGTATGTCTTTGTCGGTTGTCATTTTGGTACGTTAGCCTGGCGGATTCCATAAGTGTGGGGTCCACGGTGCTGTAATATGCCCTGATCGTCTTGGGGATGTTACAATCCATCGGTTAACATCATCATATCTCAACACGATAATCGATTGTTCATCAAAGACAAATACCAGAGGAAATACGGAACATACCTCAAGATATGAAATGTCACGACCAAATCTCGTCAGTCTAATCCAAGATCAAATCAACACAACATACGGACATGGTCCTAACACAAGACCTATAAATGCATACTCATATGACAACGTCAATATGCTCACAGCAATAACAACACTGTATACTTATGGCAAATCCATAATATACATATGCACAATAACAACACATAGGTAATCCGATGATCCAGCGTTCACTGCCTAGATCCCACGATGACCCCGTCAGACCAACCGTGGTGAAAAAAACCTATCCAATGATCCAGCGCATGCTAGCATAGATTCCCCGATGATCCCGTCGGACCAACCCGAGGTGTACATACAACAACAATGCACAAATGCATAAAACAATGATACACAATACATGACAACAACGATACATGAATGTACCACAACGTGATCCACACAAATGACGAAAATGATTAAATACTTGCTCCGAGTCCTTCGAGAGCAATCTCGATGTCCAGACCATCACGAACCATTATTCTGAATATTCGACGATCCAAAATGTCACGGACGGTAAATAATTCACGTCTTTGTCTATACCGCAATGTATCCTCGATACCAAGCATACCAACAACAAATGTAAATCATATACATTATGATTTAATTCCCAAAACTCGAATACAGCTTATAATCCCAAATCTCCTGTGATTACAATTATAAACATTGCTATACGAATTATAAACTAATGAAATGGAAACCATTCATTAAATATTGTAAACTGTGCAAGTAATAACTTGCCTCGATACCGATACGACGATGATGAAGCCGCTACCAATCTCATTGCCTTCGTCTATGAGTTCCTTGGCCCTGACCAATGCAATTCACGGACATACTCGAACACGATCGCAACATACGGTTATAATCACCGATCAATAATCTCAACCTATTGAAGTAATCAAATAGCAACGATTCGATAACAAACAATAACTGACATAGGCAACCAATCAATTGTAATACCCGGTTGTAATTCAGTAATTATCATTCAGTATTTATCATTCAGTATTTGATACTCGGTAATTTCACTCATTAATGATCAATTGTCACTCATATTCAATCATGGTATTCATCATTCAGAGTAATTGTATCGTGTATCAATGGTCATTCGTCATTAATCTAATTGGAGTCTCGTGCCGTGTTTATCATCGTTGTCATTTTCGTTGTGGGCTGTGCATGAGGAGTAGCGCACGCTATGTACTCTTTTTAGCGTACGCTAATTGAGTACAGGTAGCGCACGCTACCACTCAGCATTAGCGCACGCTAATGTTACCCTGGTTGCAGTCCAGAAGGTACTGGACTACAGGTGAGTTATATGTAGCGCACGCTACGAGTGGTAAGTAGCGCGCGCTAGTGGGTTGTAGTAGCGCACGCTAAATATGTGGAGTAGCGCGCGCTAGGGACGGATCAGGTTGAGTCCAGTGGCTACTGGACTGCACTGGATTAATTCATAGCGCACGCGATGAGTGATATTTAGCGTACGCAATCGATATTATAGCGCACGCTAATCGTTGGTTGTAGCGCGCGCTATAGAGATCAGATCAGAGTACAGAAGGTTTCTGGATTCCAGTACTGGGCATCACATAATTCGTTAGCGCACGCTAACAATGGATTTTAACGCACGCTAATGGCATGACCGTAGCGTACGCTACAAAAGGGTACGTAGCGCGCGCTACCGTGTTCAGACAGTGGGTACTGGACTACCCAAATTACCCGTTAGCACACGCTACGCACAAGGGCTAGCGCACGCTAACCTGGAATGGCTATATATTGGACAGTTAGCCTGAGTTCGTCATTTTATCACCCTTTCTCATTCCCTCATCGGTTTCGGGTGATTTTGGGCATTTTGGAGAGTTCTCTTCGAGCTTCTATCATCCATCATCATCTTCAAGTCTTGGAGTTGGATTATCATCACTTCATCATCTCCTTAACATCGAATCAAAGGTATTAATCTCTTGGATCTAGAATTTCGAATTTTTGGGGTTTTCCTTCCGATTTCTTCGTGTAAGCTTGGATTAGCATTGGAATATGTTAGATATGGATTATGTACCTTGGATAAGTATATTCTTACGGATTTAATGGTTATTTTCGGAACTATTTCAAGAACCCTTGGGGTTGACTTCGGTTATTTGGGGATTTTCCGATTAACGTAGTTGTAATCTCGAATTGTGGATTCCTAATGGATTATTGATATCATTGAAGTGTTTTGTTAGTTCGATATACTCATTTGGTGTTGGTTTTGATATATTCGGGATTGGATATTTTCGAAGTCGTGTGGTTGGTTATGTATTCGTTGGAATGCCCCTATGAGTTTGATTATCGTTGTTTTCGACCTTTGGGTTAGTCGTGTTTAGTTGCTTGATACGTGTATTGAACGGTTGTTGGTGATTATTGTTATTCAAGGTTGTTCGAGCGACCGGTATTTCACTTAGGACGTTGTTCGTGGACGGACATTCTTCATCGGTATTGAGTAAGTTAATTCTTACTCGGTTAAAAGGATATTCATTCCTTTTGAGGTTGTTCATTCATAATCGTAATTCATTCATCATTGTTTTAACCGTATCAAACTTGTCATTGTCAATTAATCACCTCAGTCATAAGGAACGACGGTTCCAATCATTTCATTAAGCTGTCATTCATTTCACCATCATTTAATCTTGGTGAGTCATGATTCATTTTCGTTGTCACTTTTGTCATATTGTGGCATTCCGGGTCATACTGGCGTGCCGGTTGGTATGTGTAGGATTTTCATTTCGGGCACATTATAGTCGTGTGTTGGTTGGTGGCCTCACATTGGACTGTGCACACGAGTTGATGGCTTCGTGAGACTGATTAGGTACAAGACCACACGTGTATTCGATCGATACTCGTTGGTGGCTTGTGCACGGACACATTTCCATCCCGGACGTAGTGTGGCGCCATTCCTTTGAGCCGTATCATTTGTTGATTCATATAGCATGTTTGATTGCGTATGTTTCGACAGGATATTGTATAACTGTGGATAACTCATGATTGTGTATTTTCAACTCTTGAGGATTGTTGTTACGTATGGCGGCCGTTGGGGATACTGCTTCGTGTCATGGCAAGGCTAAAGCACAGGGAGAGCACGGTGACGGCGAGGAGTCCCAGTGATACTAGTAGGGGGCCCCAGTCTTTTCAGTCATTTATGTTTCCTTCTTTTATTCCGCTGCATACATTCCGTTTGGATATTCATTTCACTCAGTGCTGTATATTTTATCTCCATATAAAATATACTTGTATTCAGTATCATCCTGGGTGTGTTGTATGAAACTCCTCATCGGAGTAATTGATGTTGTAATGTGGTTCGGTACCACATTTACCCTGCGTAATTTACTCATTTTCATTAGCCTGGTGGGTCCCAGTCGGGGGTCCACGGCACTGTAATATCCGCCTAGTTTGGGGTGTTACAGAGTTGGTATCGGAGCGTGGTTTTGAATACTACCTTCCGAGTCATGTCTCATTTGAAATCATCGTCATCGGACTAGTATCATTGGAATTTCGCGTCACGTGTGACCTGTGCGAATGCCGAGCCAATCAGACCAAGAACTGTAAGATTTCCAATGCCATGGTAATTTCTGGCAATAATCATTCATTCATAATTCATCAGTTAACAATCCTCATTCATCGTTTTCAATTGTGATTCAGTCGATAATGTTAACTCATTAATCACTCAATTCATTTCATTACTCAGTTTTTGATCTTGATGATCATATCATCAATCTTGTTAAAATGTTCAAGATAATCATTTCAGTAATTTCATCAGATAATCATGTCACGTCAATTAATCATTCTTGTAATCGCTGTATTTGAGCGCGTATGCTCATTTTCATCATTTCATAATATAATCATAATGTGATACTCGTGCGAGATATATAATCATCATATGACTTTCCACTTCAGTATGGAAAGGGCTGGCAGAGGACGTGGAGGACGAGGCCGTGGAGCGGGCCGAATCCCGAGAACTCGTGTGAATACACGTGCGAATGCCAGGAATAATGCTAACTCATCGAGCAGTGACGCTACCACTCATTCACCTGGACGTGATCATTCGCTATCAGGGAGTCGAACCCGGGACACAGCTCAGTCAGAGGGTGTTCGAGTTGACCCACTGGCCTTTATGCAGGGCATGATGGCCCAAATGACTCAGATGGCGCAACTAATGGAGGCGATGCATAACTCCACAACTCAAAATCAACAGGCTCCTCCGCCGCCACCCCAGAGGCAAGAGAGGGGTGTAAGCAATATCATTAGCGATATCTCTCGCCAGCGACCACCTACCTTTGAGGGCTCATCTGAGCCGGCGGATATTGTCCATTGGCTTGAGCATTTCGAGAAGTTATTTGCTATGGTGGATTGCCCTGAAGGGCATAAAGTTGCAGTTGCGGCTTACTATCTTGGTAAGAGCGCTCATTCATGGTGGCTATCGTTGAATCCCACAGACGGATTATGTACTTGGGATCAGTTCAAGACCCTCATGATGGAGAGGTACTATCCGGCCCCACTCAGGGAGGCCAAGTTGTCGGAACTACTCACTCCCGACCTTTCGACGGATGATGATGTTCTCGCCATCGCCGAAAAATTTCAGGAACTTCTTCCGTTCGCCTCATCTATCATTCACTCTGAGGCGGACAAGATCAAGTATTTCAGCAAGAGGCTGAAACCTCGTATGCGGCTACAGTTGCTTAATCATAATTGTGCCACTGCCGAGTTCATTGAGAAAGCTCTCACTTACGAGCTTATCGCTAAGGAAATTGCTAAGCAACAACCCTCATCACCGGCAAGAAGTCTAAGAACCGTAATCATCGGCGACGGAGTCGTGCCACTTTCAAGAAACCACGTGCGGGCTCTACCTTTTCGAGCATCCTCGGTGACGCCTAAACCCGCGGAATCTCGGCCGCTAGCGGCCGATTCGGCCATCACTGTTTCAACCGTGAAGAACAGGTCATTTCAGCACCAAATGTCCGGCGATCGTCACGTGCCACAATCAGGTTCCGGGCATAGGGCCCCGTTTTTCCCTAGGGACTCTAAACCTACTCCGGCGTCATCTCGTGCCCCAAGTCATTCGGCGGTGCGTAATCAAAGGGCCACTCGGGCTGCTCAAGACGACAGGAGCTAAAGGCGGAGCCAAGAGCTATCAGACGGAGCATCCGGTTCGGGGGCCAGCAAGCCCCAAATTTATGAGATGAAGAAGACCGACGATCCGAGGCCGGATGATCTCGTGTACACTCGATATTCTATCTCAACCTGTGTGTACCCTTTTTGATACTGGTGCATCGCATTCATTCATTTCCGAGTCATGTTTGAGTAGACTATGTCTGGGTAGTGCTACTAGTTGTGAGCCTTATGTCATTGGTCTACCTGATGGTAGATGAATTATCGGAAATCGTGAGATTCAGAATTTCCCGATTCAGCTTCATGGTCGTGTATGGCCAGCGGACCTAATCGTAGTAGATCTGCCGAGGGACGACGTCATCTTGGGTATTGACTGGATGGATCGTCATGATGCCATCATTAGTGTCCGTAAGCGTATGATCACTATCATTTCGCATTTATGGGGTTGAATATGTGTTTCAGGGAGGTAATCCCGGCTGTTCAGGTAAGGTCATTAATTTGATGAAAGCAGTAAGATTACTCAATCAGGTATGTGTCGGTTATTGGTGCTATATGACCAAAACCGAGAAATCATCAGTAATGTTGACGGACATTCCGGTAGTGAAGGAATATGCCGATGTTTTTCCAGACGAGTTACCTGGTTTGCCTCCACAGAGGGATGTGGAATTCACGATTGAGTTGGAGCCTGGTACGTCCCCGATATCGAAGGCACCGTACCGGATGGCCCCGACCGAAATGCAGGAATTAAAGAACCAACTTGAGGAATTGTTCGAGAAGGGTTATATTCGACCGAGTGCGTCCCCGTGGGGAGCACCAGTGTTATTTGTCAAGAAGAAGGATGGTTCGTTCCGCTTGTGTATTGACTACCGGGAATTGAACCGGGTGACGATTAAGAATAAGTATCTTTTACCCCGTATTGATGATCTCTTAGATCAACTTCAAGGAGCTTCAGTATTTTCCAAGATCGACTTAAGATCTGGATATCATCAGTTGCGGATTCGAGAGTCGGATATCGCAAGGACGGCGTTTCGAACACGCTATGGTCATTATGAGTTTGTGGTTATGCCGTTTGGGTTGACTAATGCACCTGCGGTATTCATGGAATTAATGAATCGGGTTTTCATAGACTTTTTGGATCAATTTGTGGTTGTCTTCATTGATGACATTTTGATTTATTCTCGTGACCGGGAGGAACACGAGTTTCACCTTCATCAGGTCCTCGACGTGTTGAGACGAGAGCAGCTTTATGGGAAGTTTTCCAAATGTGAATTCTGGATGTCCTAAGTGACGTTTCTCGGACACGTAATTTCATCCGTCAGAGTTCGTGTCGATCCTCAGAAGACGGAGGCTATTCGAGATTGGCTACCTCCGAAGAATGTTAAGGAAATCCGAAGTTTCCTTGGATTAGCGGGTTATTATCGGCGATTTGTGGAAGGATTTTCTAAAATCGCTCAACCCATGACGAACCTTTTACGGAAGGATAAGAAATACACGTGGTCCGACGTGTGCCAATGGAGTTTTGAGGAACTCAAGAGCCGGTTAACTTCAGCACCTGTCCTTTCTTTACCGCAAGGGACGGAGGGATTTGTGGTCTATAGTGATGCGTCCGGACAGGGTCTCGGATGTGTACTCATGCAGAACGGGAAAGTTATCGCTTATGCTTCACGACAATTGAGACCTTACGAGGTTAATTATCCGACCCACGACCTGGAGCTAGCAGCCGTGGTGTTCGCATTGAAGATTCGGCGTCATTATCTTTATGGCGTTACTTGTCAGATATTCACCAATCATAAGAGTTTAAAGTATATATTTACTCAGAAGGAGTTAAATATGCGACAGAGACGGTGGTTGGAACTAATCAAAGATTATGATATCGAGATCCTTTACCACCCGGGCAAGGCGAACGTTGTCGCCGACGCCTTGAGTCGTAAGTCCGTTCAGGAGCAGATGCTTGCTCGATTAACAGTTCAGAAAGAACTTCAGCAGGAGTTTCTGAGACCCGAGATCGAGGTCTGGTTACAGCGAGTATAAGGGCAACTTTGTACGTTGGAAATTTCATCGTCACTTGAGGAGGCGATCAGGGAGAATCAGGGTGTGGACCCATTTTTGTTACGCATTCGAGAGGATGTGACTCAGGGGAAAGCCCCCGGATTTGTGGTTCACAAGGATGGACTTCTGCGTTTTAAGAACCGGTTATGCGTACCGGCGAATGACGAGTTGAAAAACTCGATTTTGAAAGAAGCTCATGCTACCCCTTATTCTGTTCATCCGGGGTCTAGTAAGATGTATAAGGACTTGAAACAAAATTACTGGTGGAGTAATATGAAGCGAGAAGTCGCAGAATTTGTTTCGAGATGCTTAACCTGTCAACAAGTTAAGATTGAACATCAGCGACCGGCGGGTATGCTGAAACCTCTTCCTATTCTCGAATGGAAGTGGGAAGACATTTCTATGGATTTCATCACGAGTTTGCCGACGAGTCGTCGTGGCATGAATACGATCTGGGTGATCGTGGACCGCTTAACCAAATCAGCTCATTTCCTTGAGATCAAGGATACGTGGGGTCCCGAGAGACTGGCCCAGTTGTTCATCAAGGAGATAGTGAGATTGCACGGTACTCCTAAAAGTATCGTTTCCGATCGTGACGGACGATTTGTGTCTCATTTTTGGAAATCAGTTCATCGTGCTATGGGAACTCAGCTTAATCTCAGTACCGCTTTTCATCCTCAGTCCGACGGACAATCAGAGAGGACTATTCAGACCTTAGAGGACATGTTGAGGGCATGCGTCCTCGATTGGAAGGACGATTGGGAAGCCCAACTACCATTGATCGAGTTCACGTATAATAATAGTTGGCATGCTTCGATTAAGATGGCACCTTATGAGGCCTTGTACGGTCGTCGTTGTCGATCTCCTTTGTGTTGGGATGACCTATCAGAATCAATCGGCACCGAGCCCGATATGCTTATAGCCGCCCGTGAGAAGGTAGCTTTGATGAGAAGTCGTTTGTTGACCGCTCAGAGTCGACAGAAATCATATGCAGATAATCGTCGTCGACCGTTAGAATTCGAGGCTGGTGACCATGTGTTGGTCAAGGTATCCCCGAGTCGTGGTATCTTCCGTTTTGGGAAGAGGGGTAAGTTGAGCCCGAGATTCATTGGCTTTACCTCCGGCGTTGAGCCAAATTCATAATGTGTTTCACGTATCTCAGTTGCGTAAGTATGTTGCCGACCCTAGTCACATACTTCAGTTCGATGAAATCGAGATTGCCGATGATCATTCATATGAGGAACGTCCTATACGAGTTTTAGAGCGGCGAATCAAGCAATTGAGGAATAAGACGATTCCTTTGGTTAAAATTCAGTGGTCTAGACACGGAGTCGAAGAGGCTACGTGGGAAACCGAGGATAGTATGCGGGAGAGTTATCCCGAGTTGTTTGACCCTTAGTTTCGGGGACGAAACTCTTTTAAGGGGGGGTGTATGTAATACCCAGTTGTAATTCAGTAATTATCATTCAGTATTTATCATTCAGTATTTGATACTCGGTAATTTCACTCATTAATGATCAATTGTCACTCATATTCAATCATGGTATTCATCATTCAGAGTAATTGTATCGTGTATCAATCGTCATTCGTCATTAATCTAATTGGAGTCTCGTGTCGTGTTTATCATCGTTGTCATTTTCGTTGTGGGCTGTGCGTGAGGAGTAGCGCACGCTACGTACTCTTTTTAGCGTACGCTAATTGAGTACAGGTAGCGCACACTACCACTCAGCATTAGCGCACGCTAATGTTACTGCTGCGCCCGAAGGTACGGACCGCAGTGAGTTATATGTAGCGCACGCTACGAGTGGTAAGTAGCGCGCTAGTGGGTTGTAGTAGCGCACGCTAAATATGTGGAGTAGCGCGCTAGGGACGGATCGGAGTTGAGTCCAAAGGCTACCGGATCGCATCGATTAATTCATAGCGCACGCGATGAGTGATATTTAGCGTCGCATCGATATTATAGCGCACGCTAATCGTTGGTTGTAGCGCTATCGAGATCGATCGTAGTACGTAAGGTTTCGATTCCGATCGGGCATCACATAATTCGTTAGCGCACGCTAACAATGGATTTTAACGCACGCTAATGGCATGACCGTAGCGCACGCTACAAAAGGGTACGTAGCGCGCGCTACCGTGTTCGGACAGTGGGTACTGGACTACCGAAATTACCCGTTAGCGCACGCTACGCACAAGGGCTAGCGCACGCTAACCTGGAATGGCTATATATTGGACAGTTAGCCTGAGTTCGTCATTTTATCACCCTTTCTCATTCCCTCATTGGTTTCGGGCGATTTTGGGCATTTTGGAGAGTTCTCTTCGAGCTTCTATCATCCATCATCATCTTCAAGTCTTGGAGTTGGATTATCATCACTTCATCATATCCTTAACATCGAATCAAAGGTATTAATCTCTTGGATCTAGAATTTCGGATTTTTGGGGTTTTCCTTCCGATTTCTTCGTGTAAGCTTGGATTATCATTGGAATATGTTAGATATGGATTATCTACCTTGGATAAGTATATTCTTATGGATTTAATGGTTATTTTCGGAATTATTTCAAGAACCCTTGGGGTTGACTTCGGTTATTTGGGGATTTTCCGATTAACGTAGTTGTAATCTCGAATTATGGATTCCTAATGGATTATTGATATCATTGAAGTGTTTTGTTAGTTCGATATACTCATTTTGGTGTTGGTTTCGATATATTCGGGATTGGATATTTTCGAAGTCGTGTGGTTGGTTACGTATTTGTTGGAATGCCCCTATGAGTTTGATTATCGTTGTTTTCGACCTTTGGGTTAGTCGTGTTTAGTTGCTTGATACGTGTATTGAACGGTTGTTGGTGATTATTGTTATTCAAGGTTGTTCGAGCGACCGGTATTTCACTTAGGACGTTGTTCGTGGACGGACATTCTTCATCGGTATTGAGTAAGTTAATTCTTACTCGGTTAAAAGGATATTCATTCCTTTTGAGGTTGTTCATTCATAATCGTAATTCATTCATCATTGTTTTAACCGTATCAAACTTGTCATTGTCAATTAATCACCTCAGTCATAAGGAACGACGGTTCCAATCATTTCATTAAGTTGTCATTCATTTCACCATCATTTAATCTTGGTGAGTCATGATTCATTTTCGTTGTCACTTTTGTCATATTGTGGCATTTCGGGTCATACTGGCGTGCCGGTTGGTATGTGTAGGATTTTCATGTCGGGCACATTATAGTCGTGTGTTGGTTGGTGGCCTCACATTGGACTGTGCACACGAGTTGATGGCTTCGTGAGATCGACAGGTACAAGACCACACGTGTATTCGATCGATACTCGTTGGTGGCTTGTGCACGGACACATTTCCATCCCGGACGTAGTGTGGCGCCATTCCTTTGAGCCGTATCATTTGTTGATTCATATAGCATGTTTGATTGCGTATGTTTCGACAGGATATTGTATAACTGTGGATAACTCATGATTGTGTATTTTCAACTCTTGAGGATTGTTGTTCTGTAATCGATTTCGCTGGGGATACTGCTGTGTCATGGCAAGGCTAAAGCACGGGGAGAGCACGGTGACGGCGAGGAGTCCCAGTGATACTAGTAGGGGGCCCCAGTCTTTTCAGTCATTTATGTTTCCTTCTTTTATTCCGCTGCAGACATTCCGTTTGGATATTCATTTCACTCAGTGCTGTATATTTTATCTCCATATAAAATATACTTGTATTCAGTATCATCGTGGGTGTGTTGAATGAAACTCCTCATCGGAGTAATTGATGTTGTAATGTGGTTCGGTACCACATTTACCCTGCGTAATTTACTCATTTTCATTAGCCTGGTGGGTCCCAGTCGGGGGTCCACGGCACTGTAATATCCGCCTAGTTTGGGGTGTTACATCAATCACAACGGTTCAATGACACTTCGATCACATACAAAACCAAATAGCATAACTCAATCCATTACGAACTCATATCCACCACATGAACCAATATCCGATAATTACCAATCAATATAACCGATCGACAAACTCAACGATTTCATAATTTCTCGATTAGGCACAAGTCCGAACAATCTAACTCAACAATTATGAATTCATAACTAAAATATGATTACGAATACGAATGTAAAGAAAATCATATTCGGTGATCAATCACAATCTTTTCGGATTCCAAATTGATATCATGATTCATATTTCATCAAGAACATACGAATTCTACCACTACAATCAATGGACATTCGATCTTCATACCTAAATATACCGATAATTCAACATACGATCGTCTTGCTATATTAAATTCATCATGAAGTTCCTCAAGAATACTAAGTGTTTCGAAATCATGTTCATAGCCATCAAAACAACCTAATTCGATATCCTTTAACATGTAGATAATCATCCAATTCGTAATCCAAGTCATGTATATCGTATTCTTCAATATACACTTCACATAACCTCAAGAATCGTAACAACAACACCCTAATCATCATCATACGAATCAAATATGGATAACAATACCAAAAATCCGAAATCAAGGTATAGAGTTCAACAACATACCTCAAGAACATGAATAACACAATCAAACTCTTCAAGGATCATCAACATCTTCATCTCCAAGCCTCAAATCCATGTTTCCAAGCTTATAATCAGGTTGGAAGAGGCTAAAACTCACTAACACACTCAGAGGGATGAAGGTTGGAGGAGGAAAGGTTTTTCTTTCATGAAGAAATGAGAAGCTGATCTTCATTTTATAAACTGCATCGTCCATTACGTACATTATCACTCAACATTAACGTACGTAATGCTCACTAACCTATGCTACGCGTCCAACATAGCGTATGTAACATCATTCCAGAACTCACTGACTTGTTTCGTTCACTTGCTTACGTACGTAATATATCCTTCATAGCGTACGTAATACGTACGTTGACTTGCTACAATAAATCCTTTTTAACGTACGCAATGCACTACCCATAGCGTACGTTAACCAAGGGTTGACTCGACCAAGCACGTTCTTCGTCGAAAGCTGCCGACCATGGGTCCCACCTGTCAGCCATAGCCAAAGATGCACAATTCCTCTCGTTACGTACGTAATGCCTTATGCATAGCGTATGTAACACTTAGCATCTTAACGTACGTTAACTCTTCTCATTAACGTACGGAATCCTTGTTCCTTAGCGGACGCTAAGTATACATTGTAGCGTGCGCTAATGTGGCTGTACTTAGCTATTTTCAGCTACTATTGTCCAATGTCTCGACATGCAGAACACAAACATACGGCATACTGAATTCATATACATCTTCCAACGATATTCTCATACGACAAGCCCGACACACAATGTCTTCCAATATAACTGTCAACCAAGTGCGGTAATAATACCAATACAGATGTCTTAGTCCTTCATTTATTTTATCCATACTGTACAGATTCCACACTGTACAACATAACTTGGATAAAGTAATATTAAACCACAGTAGTAGAAATTCCGGATATTACATTCTACACCACTTAAAATAAGTTTCGTCCTCGAAACTTGCAATCTGTCATAGAAAACAAACAAACCGTTCAACCAACATATTCTGAAACCATCACAACAATGATCAATCATCATCATTAACGAATAACCAAAACAGTACACTTACAAATGCGCAAAGTCGACGATCTCCTGAGATACTGGCAAGTGACTTCACTGTAAAGCCTCAATACGCTTACAATCATATTCCATGAGTCTCAACAAAAATATATCATCTTCGGATGGAATAATCTTTCCATGTCAAATCCTGTCTGTCTGATTACACAATCAAGTCCCCAATTCTAATCAAATGAATAATACATGATACATCTATGAAGCAACTGGCCAACATAATAGCAACAAATCCCGAAATATCAACACAAAATCTGAACGCTCAGATGATCACCAGCAATGATCAACCAATAAATTAACCGAGAATGTCATCGACATGATAAACTCTAATACGACCAATCCAAATGTCAAAACGCAATTGAGAATATCATCAACACGATAAACTCCCATATTACCAACGAACGGTCAGCGATAATCGAGAATACCTTCACACTGTAATTCCAATACGATCAATACAGAACCACAGAAATCGATATACGAACCAATAAAGTTCTCAAAACGACACACCAGTCACATACAGTGGATCTCAATAAACATACCCGACTAATGAACATACCCCTAGGCATACGAATAACCAATCACAACCGATGAACATATCCAATCATACATTGAGTGGGAACGACCACTCAATATCCAAAACAACCAGCATGGGGTTACCATCCCCAAATATACACTTACAAAGAAATCATTCAAAAGTCACTATGGTAGAGTCGCGCTACAACTATACCAATGGAATCACATAGTACATATGTCCCTGTTTCATAAAATCCAAAGCTCCAAAATCATATTCTATACCCGAATCTACAATATGCAGCATATTTCTCTTATCTGATCGATCAACCGATCATCCCTAGATAACCAAATTACCATACTAAAGTTCGGATCTGTTTTGCTCGTACCATACTTGTGTCTTATCTAGTTTGTGAGTCACACTCATAACTTGACCATGATATGCATTATGCACTAAATGCGTATGTATATCAATCACATTTTCAAAACCAGTTTGAAATCATATAATCTCGTCAAGAAGACAAATTTTCAAAAGTTCTTTCAAGAGTCTCAAAACTCCAAAACATAAATTTTCGTAAGACCACGAAATCACTTTTCGAAAAATTAAATCGGTTCACTGGTGCCAAGTATTCGATAACAGTTTCCTTCGAATCCACATGACTTCGAAGTTTTAAAATGAAAACTATGCAAATGATTGGCCACATCCATACTCATGTACACCAATTCGGCTCGTCACCAATATCCACTGATATTCCATCGGGAAAACCACACGATAGAGTTCTTAAATATAAATTCCATTAAAAACTCCTTTTTCCTCATATGGCTCGCAACGTCGACCATAATCCCATTCTGGATCACCTCAACTATGCTATGAGAAAACATTGAAACAAATCAACACAGCGAAAGGCTTCCCGAGAAGTTTCATTTGAATAAGTAAATCAAAACCGCGAAAGGCAGAAACGAAATAGATAAACGATTGATAAAGTGTTTTACAAATCTCGGGAGTTTTAAGAAAATAGAAAAGCCTTTTGAAACATTAGGGTCTCGGACCGTATCTCATTCCGCATTTCAAGAAGTTTATAAAGTAGAAAACCCTTCTGGACCTCAAGTCCTGAGTTATAAAACTATTTCAAAATCGATTGGGTCTCGGCCCAAAATCATTTTCCGTAAAACATCCGCAAAACATTCATTTTGAAAAGTATCGTTTCAAATGCTCGAAAATAGTTTCATATATCTCAAAATGAATTAACATGACTTCATGTTCTTCTCAACCGTTCCCAACATTCCTCCCAAATGCACAACTCCATTTCCAAAATTTAACTGATATATTGATTTCCAAAATCATAACTTCTCAAGATCATCAATCCTGTCCCAACTTCGTCATCTCGCACTGTAACGAATAATATTCTGCTGAATCTCAAAGCATAACAACTAAAAACGGCAATAAATCTAAATGCAATTCAAAAATCCAAATACTTACAGATCGTGAAGTCGACGATTCCCCGTGATACTGGCACATGTCTCGACTCAAGAAAATACTCGACACAAATATTTACAAAACACACATTTTGCAAGCACAGTTCCACTCGAGAACGCAACACAGCTCTATCTGAAGAAACACGTTAATACCATTTGGAAAAGTTTACAACAACCCAGTACTACACTGGTAAATCATATAACACACAAGCCCGAGTGAACAACAAAAACCCTGAGCTCAAACACTTGTTAACCGACAACTCGAATGACAAAAGCACGACCCAACTCGACCCAACTGCCTAGGTTTTCTCATCCTAAGCTCTGATACCATATTTTGTAACACCTCCAGATCTGACCGGGAATATTACAGTGCCGTGGGCCTCGATATGGAACCCATAAGGCTGAAGGAAATTTTCGCTAACATTTACAAATGCCCAAGAGGCTAACGACGGTACCGTCTTTTAAAAACATTTGAAGACTTTATAAATCTCGTTTATCAAAACCATCGTAAAATCTCATTTGAAACCACAAGGCCCGAAATGCCAAAACTCAACAGTTTAAAAACATACGTTAAGCTATTGCTTACACATATCGACGGAATAGATTAGAAATTATTGCCAAAATAACCTAAGTTACCAGATGCCAAAAGGCCAATTAAAAATACTCACGCAGCGGAAAAGACAATAGTTAAAAATACTCTAGCAGCGGAATACAAGAACTAATCAGAAACTCAACATACAAATACATGCTCTAGCCAGTATCCTCCGGGAAGCTCATCTCTCCACGACCGCTACAAGCTTGATAATCCAGGAACCTAAATACTAAGTACGAATACGACCAATATAATCTTACCACCATAACTTTAACAACTCGTGATAATAATTACCAAAGTTCACATCTCGTATCCTTTCAACAACACGATAAGCTCATACCGAAATATCTGTATTGTATCTCAACAATACCCAAGGTTCTCAAAACATTATCATAACTCACTGCTACGAAATCTACTAACTCTGTCCAACCCAATCCATCGGTTAACATCATCACATCTCAACGCGAAAATCGATTGTTCATCAAAGACAAATACCAAAGGAAATACGGAACATACCTCAAGATATGAAATGTCACGACCAAATCACGTCAGTCTAATCCAAGATCAGACCAACACAACATACGGACATGGTCCTAACACAAGACCTATAAATGCATACTCATATGACAACGTCAATATGCTCACATCAATAACAACACTGTATACTTATGGCAAACCAATAATATACATATGCACAATAACAACACATAGGTAATCCGATGATCCAGCGTTCACTGCCTAGATCCCACGATGACCCCGTCAGACCAACCGTGGTGGAAAAAACCTGCCCAATGATCCAGCGCACGCTAGCATAGATCCCCCGATGATCCTGTTGGACCAACCCGAGGTGCACATACAACAACAATGCACAAATGCATATAACAATGATACACAATACATGACAACAACGATACATGAATGTACCACAACGTGATCGAGACGAATGACGAAAATGATTAAATACTTGCTCCGAGTCCTTCGAGAGCAATCTCGATGTCCAGACCATCACGAACCATTATTCTGAATATTCGACGGTCCAATATGTCACGGACAGTAAATAATTCACGTCTTCATCTATACCGCAATATATCCTCGATACCAAGCATACCAACAACAAATGTAAATCATATACATTATGATTTAATTCCCAAAACTCGAATACAGCTTATAATCCCAAATCTCCTGTGATTACAATTATAAACATTGCTATATGAATTATAAACTAGTGAAATGGAAACCATTCATTAAATATTCTAAATTGTGCAAGTAATAACTTGCCTCGATACCGATACAATGATGATGAAGCTGCTACCAATCTCATTGCCTTCGTCTACGAGTTCCTCGGCCCTGACGAATGTAATTCACGAACATACTCGAACACGACCGCAACATACGGTTATAATAACCAATCAATAATCTCAACCTATTGAAGTAATCAAATAGCAACGATTCGATAACAATCAATAACCGACATAGCCAACCAATCAATAACAACGGTTCAACGACACTTCAATCACATACAAAACCAAATAGCATAACTCAATCCATTATGAACTCATATCCACCATATGAACCGATATCCGATAATTACCAATCAATATAATCGATCGACAAACTCAATGATTTCATAATTTCTCGAGTAGACACAAGTACGAACAATCCAACTCAACAATTATAAATTCATAACCAAAATACGATTACGGATATGAATGTAAAGGAAATCATATTCGGTGATCAATCACAATCTTTCCGGATTCCAAATTGATATCATGATTCGTATTTCATCAAGAACATACGAATTCTACCACTACAATCAATGGACATTCGATCTTCATACCTAAAGATACCGATAATTCAACATACGATCGTCTTGCTATGTTAAATTCATCAAGAAGTTCCTCAAGAATACTAATTGTTTCAAGATCATGTTCATAGCCATGAAAAAAACCTAATTCGATATCCTTTAACATGTAGATAATCATCCAATTTGTAATCCAACTCATGTATTATCGTATTCTTCAATATACACTTCACATAACCTCAAGAATCGTAACAACAACACCCTAATCATCATCATACGAATCAAATATGGATAACAATACCAAAAATCCAAAATCAAGGTATAGAGTTCAACAACATACCTCAAGAACATGAATAACACAATCAAACTCTTCAACGATAATCAACATCTTCATTTCCAAGCCTCAAATCCAAATTTCCAAGCTTATAATCAGGTTGGAAGAGGCTAAAACTCACTAACACACTCAGAGGGACGAAGGTTGGAGGAGGAAAGGTTTTTCTTTCGTGAAGAAATGAGAAGCCGATCTTCATTTTATAAACTGTATCGTCCATTACGTACGTTATCACTCAACAATAACGTACGTAATGCTCACTAGCGTACGCTACGCATCCAACATAACATACATAACATCATTCTAGAACTCACTGACTTGTTCCGTTCACTTGCTTACGTATGTAATATATCCTTCATAGTGTACGTAATACGTACGTTGACTTGCTACAATAAATCCTCTTTAACGTACGCAATGCTCTACCCATAGCGTACGTTAACCAAGGGTTGACTCAACCAAGCACGTTCTTCGCCGAAAGCTGCCGACAACGGGTCCCACCTGTTGGCCATAGCCTGAGCTGCCTGATTCCTCTCGTTACATACGTAATGCCTTATGCATAGCGTACGTAACACTTAGCATCTTAACGTACGTTAACTCTTCTCATTAACGTACGTAATCCTTGTTCCTTAGCGTACGCTAAGTATACATCGTAGTGTGCGCTAATGTGGCTGTACTTAGCCATTTTCAGCTACTCTTGTCCAACATCTCGACATGCAAAATACTAACATACGGCATACGGAATACATATACATCTTCCAACGATATTCTCATACGACAAGCCCGACACACAATGTCTTCCAATATAATTTTCAACCAAGTGCGGTAATAATACCAATACAGATGTCTTAGTCCTTCATTTATTTTATCCATACTGTACAGATTCCACACTGTACAACATAACTCGGATAAAATAATATTAAACCACAGTAGTAGAAATTCCGGATATTACATAGATGACTTTAGGTGTATATATAGACCCCTTAGATCCATCATTTATGATCATTCATCTTATATTTTTCTCACTTTGTAATATTTTGCTTTGTGTGAAGAACACACTTGTGTTCTTGAGTGATTTATGTAAGAGTGATTTAGTTTATGTTGTTAAGGGAGTTTATTGCTTCTTTCTCCTTTATCTACTGAGGGAGTCAGTATCAATTCGTTTCCTTTTTCAACTAATAATGACCACTCAAGCTTGTAATATGTTGAATAAACCTTTCATGGGCTAAGTTATCCCTAATTGGGATTATAAACAAGGTTTGTCATGTTATTTAAGTTTATAAAGATCTATTATGGATTACTTATTATTGTATGTGATTTTCATTGTTTTACCTGTAACACCCCCAAGATATTCGAGGTGTATTACAGCGCCGTGGACCCCTACATGGGACCCACCAGGCTAACACAAGAAAACACCACTCGACTAACCGTCTCGGTTAGCAAGGAAACAATTGTTAACAACAAGAACATAAAACAACACGTCCGGTACAACCGGCATAATAAACGTCAATCGACAAATACAGTAACTTCAACGGAGACCAATCACAATCCGAAAGCAAAAGCCTAAGTACTCGCGAGTACAATCTATAAGTTTACAATTTGGAAAACATCCACATCAAAGAGACAGTAGGAAATAACAAGACTCGATTGCACATGTCAACAACCTTGGCCGACATCCTCGTACCATCCCAGTGCCCGCTCGTCTGGCTGAACATAACCTGAAATCCATAACAAGAATTTCCCCAAAACGGGTCCCCAAAGGGGTTAGCAATTACGCTAGTACAAGTATTCAAGGCAAACCAATCGCTTACACATTTCATAGTACATGCACCAACATCATTTCAAAAACCAAAACCAGACATGTCTTTTCCGGAAACAAACAGTCAAATAATTTGCCTTGGGAACAGAGTAATATCATAGATCCCGCCCGAGGCCTCTAAGGACCCTCCCGAGCTGGCCATATTATAAAATAAAACACGCACGTGCATCGCCTTGGGAACAGAGTAATATCATAGATCCCGCCTGAGGCCTCTAAGGACCCTCCCGAGCTGGATAGCTAAACAAACTCATGAATCCAGGACTCAACCCTTTGGATTCCCTCCTTGATCCCGTCGGACCAACACGAGGTGAGAAAATCACACACAAAATACATTACCATTCCACGTTAAGCATAAAGGTTTCCAAAAATACTTGCCTTGAATAATTGACGACGCAACGAACGGAAAGGAAAGTCACCGACGAACGCTAGGAACCAACGAAACCGAACCTAACGATTCGAACAATACAATCACAACCATTTCTAAATGAATACGGAATTGGAATACACCCGAAAACCCGCCTACGATTCATGTATATTCGTACAAAAATAACAACGAGGGCGGACCACAACCAAACCCTCTCGATTCCGCAAAACCATGAAAATATACCATCAATCCGTAGGGAAACTAATGATATTGACAAGTTTAATCATATTCATCATGAATCCACCAACAAAACGGAACGAATCGGAAGAAAATCCCAAAACCCCCAAATTATCCAAAAGTAGGGTTCTAAGAGATTTACCTTGGATTAGGATGAAAGATTCGTGTTGATGTTGTTATAATACACCAAGAACTCCAGAAAGATGTTGGATGAGATGATTGGAGGAAGAAATCGCCAAGAAAATCGCCCGGAATCGCCTTAGCCGCGGAGAGGAGGAAGAAATGAGAAATTATGATTATCTCGGTCAACTCCCTGGTTTATATAGCCAGGGAGTGTTAGCGCGCGCTAACTCCTCAAGGTTAGCGTGCGCTAGCGGGATAAAATTCCAATCCATACAGTTAGCGTCCCCCGGAGCGATTACGGCGTTAGCGTGCGCTACTCCAAATGTAGCGTGCGCTAACAACCTATCGGTAGCGCGCATTATCGACCAATAGCGTGCGCTACCTGGGCATCAGTCGAGTCCAGTGGCAAACTGTCCAGAACTCACCTGACCCGTTAGCGTGCGCTATCGTACAAACGTAGCGTGCGCTACCTGGCATCTGACCGAGTTCAGTAGTAAACTGTCCAGCACTGGACAGTCACGCTAGCGCGCGCTAATGAACAACTTAACGTGCGCTAGTCTCCCGACATTAGCGTGCGCTAGACAAAGTAGCGTGCGCTAATCCGATAGTCCAGAGGGCTGGGAACAGAACTGCCACTCCCAAGGCTAACTCGCTAGCGCGCGCTACGAAGTAAACGTAGCGTGCGCTACTAAGGGACCTCTAGCGTGCGCTATGCATAAAATTTAGCGTGCGCTAGATACCGAATATAAACGGTCCAAAATACCGGAATACGAATGAAACATCAAACGGAACATCTCAAGACACATCAAAACATAGGATGGATCCACGGCAACCCCGAAACAGCGGTTCCGCACAACAATAACGAGAATCAGATCATTAGATGACGGGAAAGATACACCGAAAGATACACAAGGGTCTCTACGACCGAAAAATACATCGAAAATAAAATATCAAAGGAAAGAAAAATGCGGATATTACATTCTACCCCTCTAAAAACAAGTTTGGTCCCGAAACTTAAGAGACAAACAACTCGGGGTACCTAGCACGCATGCTATCCTCGGTTTCCCAAGTTGCCTCCTCGACACCATGTTTCGATCACTGCACTTTGACTAAAGGGATGGTCTTACGCCTCAGTCGTTTCTCGCGATGCTCCAAAATCTTCAAGGGACGTTCTTCAAAAGTAATATCCTCGGCGACATCAATCTCCCCATAGTCAATGATGTGACTAGGATCCGGGACATATTTCCTCTGCTGGGATACATGAAAAACGCTATGAACATGACTCAGGGCCGGGGGCAACGCCAAACGGTATGCCAACCCACCGACTCGCTCGAGAATCTCAAAGGGTCCAATAAATCTCGGACTCAACTTCCCCTTTTTCCCGAAACGGAAAATTCCCCTCGTCGGCGACATCTTCAGCAAAACGTGGTCTCCCACCTCGAATTCTAAAGGTCGACGACGGACATCGGCATAGGACTTCTGTCGACTCTGGGCAGTCAACATCCGTTCCCGAATTAATTCTATCTTCCGCCTCGCCTCTAAAATGACATCCGGCTCGGTCCCGACTAAATCGGACGCCTCATTCCAACAAATCGGTGATCGGCATTGCCGCCCATAAAGTGCCTCATACGGTGCCATCCGAATCGACGCATGCCAACTATTGTTGTACGTGAATTCGATCAATGGCAAATGCCCCTCCCAGTCGCTGCTCCAATCGAGAGCGCACGCACGCAACATATCCTCGAACGTCTAGATAGTGCGTTCCGACTGTCCATCTGACTGAGGATGAAAAGAGGTACTCAAACGCAAATGAGTACCCAACGCTTTATGCACCGCCTGCCAAAAGTGCGATACAAATCGGCCATCACGATCCGAAACAATAGACTTCAGAGTACCGTGAAGCCTCACAATCTGCGCGATAAACACACAAGCTAACTTTTCCGGGCCCCAAGTGTCCTTGATGCCCAGAAAATGTGCCGACTTGGTCAGACGATCAACAATCACCCATACCATATTCATGCCCGACCTCGATCTCGGCAAACTCGTAACGAAATCCATCGATATGTCTTCCCATTTCCATTCCAGAACGGGAAGTGACTGCAATAACCTAGCCGGTCGCTCATGCTTGATTTTGACCTGCTGACAAGTCAAGCACTTCGCTACAAACTGCGCGACCTCTTCCTTCATATCATTCCACCAGAAGTTCCTCCTCAGGTACTTGTACATCTTACTCGAACCAGGATGAACGGAGTAAGGTGTAGCATGGGCCTCACGCAAAATACTCTGTCTCAACTCTGAGTCGTTCGGCACACAAAGCCGGCTCTGGAATCTTAAAATACCATCCTCGTGAATCACAAACCCAGGAGACTTTCCCTTAAGAACGTTCTCTCGGATTTGAGTAATCACCGGATCCTCTAACTATTTCAGCTTAATTTCATCGATCAAAGACGACGAAATCTCTAAAGCACAAAGTTGCCCGGCAGCTCCAGGCAACAAAACCTCAACATCTAACTCGATCAAAGCCCGCTGAAGCTCAGACTGAGATGTAAGGACCTCAAGCATTCACAATGCAATCGGTTTCCGACTCAAGGCGTCGGCCACGACGTTCGCCTTGCCCGGATGATAAAGGATTTCGAGGTCATAATCCTTAATCAGCTCTAACCACCTTCTCTGCCTCATATTCAACTCCCGCTGAGTAAATATGTATTTCAGACTTTTATGATCGGTAAAAATATGACATGTAGAGCCGAAAAGGTAGTGACGCCAGATCTTGAGCGCAAAAACAACTGCCGCTAACTCAAAATCATGAGTATGCTAGTTAAGCTCATACGGCCTCAACTGTCTCGATGCATAAGCAATGGTCTTTCCGTGCTGCATCAGTACGCACCCAAGACCCTGACCCTAAGCATCACTGTAAACGGCAAAACCCTCGTTGCCACATGGCAACGCCAAAACCGGGGCTGAGGTCAAACGCCTCTTCAGTTCCTCGAAACTCGACTGTCTCTCGTCATTCTAGACGAATTTCTTGGATTTCTGGAACAATTGCGTAAGTGGCCGAGCTAGTTTCGAGAAACCCTCGACGAACCTACGATAGTAGCCAGCCAAACCCAAGAAACTACGGAGCTCCTTCACATTCTTTGGCGGTGCCCAATCCAACACTGCCTCGATCTTCTGCGGATCCACACGAACCCCCTCGGTTGAAATCACGTGTCCTAAGAACATCACTTCCTTCAGCCAAAACTCACATTTCGAGAACTTCGCATAGAGTTGCTCGGTCCTCAAAATGTCTAACACTACTCGCAAATGATAGGCATGCTCCTCCTCGTTCCTCGAATAAATAAGAATATCGTCAATGAAGACGACGACACACTTATCCAAATACTCGATAAAGACTTTGTTCATCAACTGCATGAACACCGCCGGCGCATTAGTTAACCCGAAAGGCATAACTACGAACTCATAATGTCCGTATCTCGTCCGAAAAGCTGTTTTCAGCACGTCGGACTCTCTCACCTGAAGCTGATAGTACCCCGATTTCAAATCAATCTTCGAGAATACCGAAGCTCCCTGCAACTGGTCAAACAAGTCATCAATTCTCGGCAAAGGATACTTGTACTTGATGGCCACCTTGTTTAGTTCGCGATAATCGATACACAAACGTAGTGAACCATCCTTCTTCTGCACAAACAGGACTGGCGCACCCCAAGGCGAGGCGCTCGGTCGAACATACCCCGACTCAAGAAGCTCACTCAACTGCTTCTTCAACTCTGACATCTCTGAAGGTGCCATGTGATACGGTGCCTTCGAAATCGGAGCCGCGCCCGGCTCTAACTCTATAGTAAACTTGACCTCGCGGTCCGGTGGCAATCCCGGCAACTCGTCAGGAAATACATCAGGAAATTCGCTAACGACTGGAATCTATGAAAGCTCGACTCTACCACTCTCCGCCTTCAAGGCATAGCACCAATAACCAGTACACCCTTTTCGTAGGAGACTCATCGCCTTCAAGGCATTAATAACGAACTTCTGGTTTCCCCTCTTTCGCCCTGCGAAAGAGTGTTCGGTGCCGTCCTCGGCTAACATAGTGATGATTCTCGTGCGGTAGTTCATGATTGCGCCATGCTGCTCGAGCCAATCATCCCCGAGAATTAAATCCTCACCCTCAATATTAACGACAATAAGATTAGAGAGCCAAGCTCTCTCACAAATAAACACAGAGCAGTCTCGGACCTCTCGATCAGCGACAATTCTATCACCGCTAGGAAGTTTAACGACGAAAGGCTCGCAAGGTGACAAGCAGTCGAGACTCAAACGGCGTACACACTCTAGAGAAATGAATGAATGCGTAGCACCCGAATCAAAAATTACACTGACAGGATGAGAATATATATGAACGGTACCTGTCGCCACAGTAGCTGCTGGGTCATCGGCCCTCCTCATCTCGTAGATACGCGGCTGGGCAGAGCCGACACTGGAAGCTCCTCCTCTAGCGGGTTGACCCCGACCCCTACCGCGGCCGGCACTCGGTGAAGGCGGCGGAGCAAATGAGCCCTGGTTCACACTCGGCTCCATAGGTACTGGTTGAGAAGAACGGGCGCCACGAAGCTATTTGATCTGTTCACAAAAGGGGGCCTTGTGGCCCAACTGTCCACAAGTATGACAAGTAAACTTCGAACGAGAACACTTTCGGCTCCTATGGCCCTGCACACCACAGTTAAAGCATGTGGGTTCACGAGCGGAGGTTCTGGCGGCACCCCGAAAGCTCCCAGAGAAACGAGCCGAACCGCCCGTAGAAATATTTGCAGCCTGAGATTTCTGCTGGCCTCCACTCTTGGGAGCAGAAAAATTTCCGACCGACTTCTGCTTCTTGTTCTCACGAGCCAAATCACTAGCCGTCACCGACATATCATAAGCGAGGGCCCTACTCTGATAATCCTTCAAGGTAGTGCAGACGAGTCCAGACATATAGTCCCGAATGGACAGTTTCATCCTCCTGGAAAAATGGAAAATTTTGTCGCTCTATTCGACAACTTGGGTTTTCACATATCCCAACTCCTTGTTAAAATCGGCAATGGCTTGGTACACGGGGATATCCCGAGGTTGAGCATCGTAAAAAGCATGGACTCGAGCCTGTCTAACTGGCCACGGGCAATATTCTGTCTCCATCAGCTCCTGAAATTCGGCCCACGAAGCAACATGATCTTTGGGCCCCATGGCCTCCCACCAATCCATAGCATCCCCAGTGAGAAAGTACTGGGCGATAGGGACCTTACGGTCCTCGGGACAGTTGGTGGCAACGAAGACCTTAGATATCTCCTTGATCCACCCCTCCCAGCCGATCGGGTCTGATGCTCCCGAAAACTGAGGAGGATGCATCTTGATGACATCTTGGAGCCAACGGTCTACTCCGCCCCGACTAGCATGGGCCTGATCGGGGTTTTGAACCACTTGAGCTATCGCCGCCATTTGGTTTACCATCTGCTGCATAACAGCCGCAATACCAAGGTCGGCGCGCTCCTGAGAAGAAGCATGACTGTGACGGTCGCCGGTACTGCCGGCTCCCGAAGAATGCGACGTGGCCGCCCCATCGGCTGCCCCACGCCCTCAGCCGCGTCGACGACCCCAACCACGACCACGACCACAGTTTCCTCCAGCATCCATACTGGTGTTAATAGATAACAGAGGTATATCGAGGATGAGTAAGGAAGGAAAAAGCAACTACGATGATGAGCAAAAGATGGAGAATAACCACAGTTCAAGAAACGGAATATAGTACGAGAAAGTAAAGAATCGAGTAAGGAAACTTACGAGCACTGGATGTACTGAGACGCCGGCAGCGGTGTGATAATGTGCAAAACAAAACACAACTAAACCCAAATAACCGACAAGCCTAGGTATCCATAAACCCAGTGCGCTCCGATACTATTTTCTGCAACACCCCCATGATATTCGAGGTGTATTACAGCGCCGTGGACCCCTACATGGGACCCACCATGCTAACACAAGAAAACACCACTCGACTAACCGTCTCGGTTAGCAAGGAAACAATTGTTAACAACAAGAACATAAAACAACACGTCCGGTACAACCGGCATAATAAACGTCAACCGACAAATATAGTAACTTCAACGGAGACCAATCACAATCCGAAAGCAAAAGCCTAAGTACTCGCGAGTACAATCTATAAGTTTACAATTTGGAAAACATCCACATCAAAGAGACAGTAGGAAATAACAAGACTCGATTGCACATGTCAACAACCTTGGCTGACATCCTCGTACCATCCCAGTGCCCGCTCGTCTGGCTGAACATAACCTGAAATCCATAACAAGAATTTCCCCAAAACGGGTCCCAAAGGGGTTAGCAATTACGCTAGTACAAGTATTCAAGGCAAACCAATCGCTTACACATTTCATAGTACATGCACCAACATCATTTCAAAAACCAAAACCAGACATGTCTTTTCTGGAAACAAACAGTCAAACAATTTGCCTTGGGAACAGAGTAATATCATAGATCCCGCCCGAGGTGTAATATCCGCAATTTCGAATTTTGGTAATTTTCTTTTTCGTAGGAAGTTCGTTTTGACAACTCTATCATGACCGTTTCGTCATTCCGAGAATGATTAATTCTGCACTTTTTGTCATCCGAGTTCGTTTCGGTGTCGTTTTGTTGAGTTCCGTGTCCTTAATCGACTTTTTCACGTGGGAGTTCGACTTTGTAAAGTCACCATTAATTCTTGGAAACTCCAAAAATTCTGAATCTTTGCAACATTATAGAGCATCAAGTTATCTTTCCAATGGTTTAAACGGTGAGTCAATCGGAGTCCAGACGAAGGAGTTATGGTCGAAATAGCCGAGACTGCATGGTGTGCCTTTTTGGTGTTGAAGGAGGCTGTACCGTGTGCCGCGGCACACTCAGGCTGTGCCGCGGCACTAAGCTGATTCCTGGGCGTTTTTGGTGGCCCTGGGCCGCGGCACACTTGTCCTGTGCCGCGGCACACGGGCTTTTTCTGCGTTTTTTAGCAGATTTGCGAGGAGAAAAACTTCATTTTTCTCCTCTCTTCTTCCTCCTTCATCTTAGGCGATTTGATGGCGATTTTGGGCGATTTGAATGCTCCAAAACTTGTAGAGATCATCCTCCTCAAGTCTTGTTGAAGATTTTCGACCTCTACTTGAATCCTTCATCCAAATCAAGGTATTGTGGCTTGAACCCTACTTTTGGGTAGATTTGGGGATTTTCGCGTTTTTGTCCGATTCGTTCCGTTTTGTCGATTAATTCATGATGAATATGATTAATCTTGTTGGTATTCTTAGTTTCCCTACGGATTCATGGTATATTTCGTGATTTTTTTACGGAATCGAGAGGGTTTGGTTGTGTTCCGCCCTCGTTGTTGTTTATATACGAATATACATGAATCGTAGGCGGGTTTTCGGGCGTATTACAATTCCGTATTCATTTAGAAATGGTTGTGATTGTATTCTTCGAATCATTAGGTTCGGTTTCATTGGTTCCTAGCGTTCGTCGGTGACTTTCCTTTCCGTTCGTTGCGTCGTCAATAATTCAAGGCAAGTATTTTTGGAAACCTTTAAGCTTAACATGAAATGGTGATGTATATTACTTGTGTGTAACTCACCTTGTGTTGGCCCGACGGGGTCAAGGAGGGAAATCTATGCTGCCGCCCTGGATTTCACGAGTTTCGTACCGCTAGCCAACTCAGTAGGGTCCTCGTGAGGCCTCGAGTGAGAATGTATGCTGCCGCCCTGTTCTCACGGCATAGCGTGTGCGTGGTTTTGTTTTTCTGTAATTGTAGCCAACTCGGTAGGGTCCCTATGAGGCCTCGAGTGAGAATGTATGCTGCCGCCCTATTCTCAAGGCTAATTGTGGACTGTATGTTTTCCGGAAAAGACATGTCTGGTTTTGACTTTTGAAATTGATATTGGTGCATGTACTATGAAATGTGTAAGCGATTGGTTTGCCTTGAATACTTGTACTAGCGTAATTGCTAACCCCTTTGGGGACCCGTTGTCGGGGAAATTCTTGTTATGGATTTCAGGTTATGTTCAATCAGACGATGGCGCTGGATGGTACGAGGATGTCGGCCAAGGTTGTTGACATGTGCAATTGAGTCTTGTTATTTCCTACTGTCTCTTTTGATGTGGATGTTTTCCAAATTGTAAACTTATAGATAGTACTCGCGAGTACTTAGGCTTTTCCTCTCAGATTGTGATTGGTCTTTGTTGGAGTTACTGTATTTGTCGGTTGATGTTTATTATGCCGGTTGTGCCGGACGTGTTGTTTTATGTTCTTGTTGTTAATAATTGTTTCCTTGCTAACCGAGATGGTTAGTCGAGTGGTGTTTTCTTGTGTTAGCCTGGTGGGTTCCATGTAGGGGTCCACGGCGCTGTAATACACCTCGAATATCTTGGGGGTGTTACAGAAAATGGTATCGGAGATCTAGGTTTATGGATATCTAGGCTTGTTGGTTATTTGGGTCTAGTTGTGTTTTGTTTTGCACATTGTCACACCGCTGCCGGCATCTCAGTACATCCAGTGCTCGTAAGTTCTCCTTACTCGATTCTCTTGTTTTCTCGTATTGAAATTCCACTTCTTGAACTGTGATTGCCTCTCTCGTACTTATCGTCGAGTTGTTTCTCGATCCATCCGGTTTGTGTACTTTTGATTCTAGTATTGCGCCGTCTTTTGTCTCTCTGGAGTATGTGCGCCGTTCTGGGCTTGACCGTTTGTCGTTTTGCGAGCCTTCCATCGCTAAACTTCCTAGCATTGGTGGGATCGTTGGTGATCGAAAGATCCGAGTTTTGCCCCGTGGTATATTGTGAGAGGGCTTGACTCTCTAGTATTTTGTTGTATGATGGAATCTGTGTTTGGTAATTGCGATATACTAAATGTATGTTGAGCCGAATGTACCGATGAGTTGGACACCGAAGGGTGCAGTATAATGTAGAAGTTTTGAACATTGATATGTTCCGGTATAGGTATTGATGGCAGAGTTTGTTGAGAAACTCACATAGCTGGTTTCGACATACGTCCAAATCGGTGATCTTTGGTTACGTTGTTAAACTTGAAGAGATAGTTTGACATATGCTTGGAATTGGTATTTCCGAGTTGCGCTTTTTGAACTGGTGATTTTTGAATGTCGTATATGAGTGTATCCGGGAATTGTTGGTACTTGGCTAATTATTGTTATTTACAACCAATGTGTTTCTATTAATAATAATACATGCGGCGTGCATGCTTGAAAATCTCTGAGACTTGATCGTATTGTGGGTTTTTGAAAAGTGACATGAATTTGGGCGAGCCAGCCTTATATTTTGAAATAAAACCTTGTGTCGTATTTAAAGGTCGTGTATAAAAGTGTTTTAGGACATTTTATAAAATGCTACCGTTGTTAAGCCCTTGTCGTGTTTGAAAGGGTCTTGAAAGCGATTTTTAACTTATCGGTTTTATTTTCGAATAACTAGAGTATACGATTTTAAAATCGATTAGCACGGGAAACCTAGGTCACGAGTCAAGTTGTGTTTGTTGAGTTTCGTCTCGTCGGATTTTGTCCGACTTAGTCGCATCGCGACGCGTTGTTTGGGATCATTGGTTGTGATTAGTATCGGCGGTGCGTCACTTACGTGCGACCTATGGATGTAAAACTCCCTTCCTTGTGTTGTGCCTCGCGTGACACGAGTTATTTGTATGATTAGTCGTTGAATGATGGAATCCTTCTGTGGATTTTGATTTCACGATATGTGTTTATTAGACTCTCGTATTTGGTTTATATGAGGAGTGTCATCCTTTCGATGTATTTTCGAACCGCATTTTATCCGCTGTGTGAGTTCTTTCAAAACGGCTTTCGACATTTTGCAAACTGAGTTTTATTTCGTAAAACTGATTCCCTGAATTAAGTTTTGGCATTTTGGCCTTGAGCATTTTATGACGGTTTGACAAATGAGTTTGTGAGTTTTGGAAAATATTACCGTCAGTGGTCTTTTTAGCATTTTCGAAATGACGTGGGAAATTGTGCTTAGCACAGTAAACCCGTGAGAAAGGTTTACGGCATGTAATTTTTTTCTAATATGTTCGTTGTTGTCTCTGTTGGTCGTTAGCGCACGCTACGCTGCGGCTAGCGCGCGCAAGAGTGCGTGGGTAGCACGCTAAGGAGGATAGCGCACGCTACTGGTAGTTCGTGGCGATCCAGAGCTACCGGGGTCTGAAGTTCTCGTTAGCGCACGCTAACACTTGGGGTTAGCGCACGCTAACAGTGTATTTTTGGTCAGGAGTTTTGTTTGGTGCCGTGATAGCGCACGCTAACCTTAATGATTAGCGCACGCTAATTGTGGCCAGTATAAATACTGGACACCAGTCTAGAAGTTGCATTTTTCTTCATTTCTTCTTCTTCCTCCATGGTTTTGAGACGTAGCGACTCGGTTTCGCATCTGGGCTGATTTTTCTTCCATCCAAAGGTGTTTTGGAGTATCCTAGATGATTTTTAACATCATTTAATCCATTGTTCTTCCCCTAATCTGGGTATTTTCTTGAATCCCTAGAGTTGACTTTTTGGAGTTTTGTTCTTGATATCGTTTTCCATCCAGTTTTGATAAACCGATTGTTGTTTTAACGATGTTGTTAAACATATCCTGAGGATTGTATATCACTGTCGTGATTTTGAGCGATTTGATGCGTGTGACATGATGTGTTTAAGTAAGTGTTGATACGTGCGAATTTTGGGCATTTTGGCCTATTGTACTTCTGAAAAACCTCGAGTATCTTAGGAAATAAACCTCGAGACGTACTTTTAAAATAAATTATTTTCTCACAGTGCTCTCAAGATGCCTACTAGTGCCACGCTATGTTTCAAAATTATTCTACTTTGAGGATCAAAATATTTTGAGATATTTCTAATGATTTAGAAACGTATTCGCTTAGACCCGAAGGTCGAATATAACTGAAAAGTTTTAATTTAACGAAAGGTGTCTTCATTTTTATCAAACGCAAGATGATTTTTTTTTAAGTCTCGATGACGATGTTTGTACTACTTTTTGATATATGATACTCAAGATCAACTGGTGCCTGCAAATTATTTTCAAAAGATGGTTTTTTTTTTTCAAAACCTATCATTCCTAATTGTGGTCCGGGAAGACATGTGTGATGTTCGTGCTCTCGTTAGGGTGTTAACCCCCGAGTTGTTGTTGAATTGGTGGTGGGAGCGTTGAGTCGTTCGCCACACAGTTGTCGTGGTAGCCTCTGCGAGGGGTGTGATATTGGTATTGGATGTTGTCGCCTCGTAGCGGTTTATGCGTTATCGCATATATGCGAGCTGTTAGAGATCGGGTTGGTATGATTGTGTGCATCGGTGATTGTTCCGCGTCGTGTCGATTGCTTGTTATATTGTTACCTTGGTTCCGTTGTTGTGAGTTTCGGGAGCGAGGTCAAAGGTAATACCCGTACTATTTTGACTTCTATATCTTCTCTTTCTCCAGTCTATCGATTCGCTCGTGTTCATTGATACCTTCTGAACTTGTTATGTATCTTGGTTTCATCGTTCGAACGAGCTGTAATCTGATTTTGAGTCGATCTGGTTATCGCTGTGACTTTTCCGAATTCGGTTCGATTCTTGTGAACCTTGTTCGGAAGTAACATCATTTGGTTCTACTAGTCCTTTTATTCGAAGGGATCGGATTTTGAACTTCTGTATATTCTACTTTGTCGACTCATTTATGTTCGTTGACATTTCTGAGCTTGTCCTGCCCCTTGTTTTTGTTTATCGAACGAGCGTGGCATCATTTCGGAATAACTTGTTTGTCGTTGTGAATTTTCAATTTCTATTCCCTTTCATGTGGATCTTATGTAAATGCATACGTTGTTGTTTTCACCGGATCATATATTGTCTCGAGTCGAGATGTGAACCTTGGAGTTGTTGTTTGAATTTTATTGTTCTTCGTGATTCGAACATGATTGTTCGCTTTTTGTTGTCTCGACCGTTGTGGTTTGGTCGTTTGTTTGTTCGGTTTTTGTCCTCGTTTCGTGATCGTTGAGCATTCAGGCTCCTTCCTAATTCCCTTAAGTTTGGGAAATTAGTCTCGTTTTTGATCTTCCAACCCTTGGGCGGTGGAATTCCGTATTAGTTCAGCGATTGGCTCGCGTTTGATTGATGTACCGTTGGGTCGACCAATCATACCGACTTTCGCTCGTTGTGTTTTGTGATTGTCGGATAATTGACTTGGCTATATTATCCGTTTGATGACGCTTGTCATTTGTTGGTTTTATTGTATCCCTAACGGCGACGTTGTGTTGGTCGTCGTGGAGCGTGTTTTCACTCCGTATGTCTCTTTGCGTTTCTTGCAGCGTTTCGCCGTTTAGCGCGAGTTTTCTATTTTTGTGTATCTCGTCGAGTTTTCCTGGCGGGTATATTGCTTCACCCTACTTGTTTTAAGTTTCGGGACGAAACTTCTTTTAAGGAGGGTAGAATGTAATATCCGCAATTTCGAATTTCGGTAATTTTCTTTTTTCGTAGGAAGTTCGTTTTGACAACTCTATCATGACCGTTTCATCATTCCGAGAATGATTAATTCTGCACTATTTGTCATCCGAGTTCGTTTCGGTGTCGTTTTGTTGAGTTCCGTGTCCTTAATCGACTTTTTCACGTGGGAGTTCGACTTTGTAAAGTCACCATTAATTCTTGGAAACTCCAAAAATTCTGAATCTTTGCAACATTATAGAGCATCAAGTTAGCTTTCCAATGGTTCTAACGGTGAGTCAATCGGAGTCCAGACGAAGGAGTTATGGTCGAAATAGCCGAGACTGCACGGTGTGCCTTTTTGGTGTTGAAGGGGGCTGTACCGTGTGCCGCGGCACACTCAGGCTGTGCCGCGGCACTAAGCTGATTCCTGGCGTTTTGGTGGCCCCGGCCTCGGCACACTTGTCTGTGCCGCGGCACGGGCTTTTTCTGCGTTTTTAGCGATTTGCGAGGAGAAAAACTTCATTTATTCTCCTCTCTTCTTCCTCCTTCATCTTAGGCGATTTGATGGCGATTTTGGGCGATTTGAATGCTCCAAAACTTGTAGAGATCATCCTCCTCAAGTCTTGTTGAAGATTTTCGACCTCTACTTGAATTCTTCATCCAAATCAAGGTATTGTGGCTTGAACCCTACTTTTGGGTAGATTTGGGGATTTTCGCGTTTTTGTCCGATTCGTTCCGTTTTGTCGATTAATTCATGATGAATATGATTAATCTTGTTGGTATTCTTAGTTTCCCTACGGATTCATGGTATATTTCGTGATTTTTTTACGGAATCGAGAGGGTTTGGTTGTGGTCCGCCCTCGTTGTTGTTTATATGCGAATATACATGAATCGTAGGCGGGTTTTCGGGCGTATTCCAATTCCGTATTCATTTAGAAATGGTTGTGATTGTATTCTTCGAATCGTTAGGTTCGGTTTCATTGGTTCCTAGCGTTCGTCGGTGACTTTCCGTTCCGTTCGTTGCGTCGTCAATAATTCAAGGCAAGTATTTTTGGAAACCTTTAAGCTTAACATGAAATGGTGATGTATATTACTTGTGTGTAACTCACCTTGTGTTGGCCCGACGGGGTCAAGGAGGGAAATCTATGCTGCCGCCCTGGATTTCACGAGTTTCGTACCGCTAGCCAACTCGGTAGGGTCCTCGTGAGGCCTCGAGTGAGAATGTATGCTGCCGCCCTGTTCTCACGGCATAGCGTGTGCGTGGTTTTGTTTTTCTGTAATTGTAGCCAACTCGGTAGGGTCCCTATGAGGCCTCGAGTGAGAATGTATCCGCCGCCCTGTTCTCAAGGCTAATTGTGGATGTATGTTTTAGGAAAGACATGTCTGGTTTTGACTTTTGAAATTGATATTGGTGCATGTACTATGAAATGTGTAAGCGATTGGTTTGCCTTGAATACTTGTACTAGCGTAATTGCTAACCCCTTTGGGGACCCGTTGTCGGGGAAATTCTTGTTATGGATTTCAGGTTATGTTCAGTCAGACAGCGGCTACTGGATGGTACGAGGATGTCCGCCAAGGTTGTTGACATGTGCAATTGAGTCTTGTTATTTCCTACTGTCTCTTTTGATGTGGATGTTTTCCAAATTGTAAACTTATAGATAGTACTCGCGAGTACTTAGGCTTTTCCTCTCAAATTGTGATTGGTCTTTGTTGGAGTTACTGTATTTGTCGGTTGATGTTTATTATGCCGTTTGTGCCGGACGTGTTGTTTTATGTTCTTGTTGTTAATAATTGTTTCCTTGTTAACCGAGATGGTTAGTCGAGTGGTGTTTTCTTGTGTTAGCCTGGTGGGTCCCATGTAGGGGTCCACGGCGCTGTAATACACCTCGAATGTCTTGGGGGTGTTACACGAGGCCTCTAAGGACCCTCCCGAGCTGGCCATATTATAAAACAAAACACACACGTGCATCGCCTTGGGAACAGAGTAATATCATAGATCCCGCCTGAGGCCTCTAAGGACCCTCCCGAGCTGGCTAGCTAAACAAACTCATGAATCGAGGACTCAACTCTTTGGATTCCCTCCTTGATCCCGTCGGACCAACACGAGGTGAGCAAATCACACACAAAATACATTACCATTCCACGTTAAGCATAAAGGTTTCCAAAAATACTTGCCTTGAATAATTGACGACACAACGAATGGAAAGGAAAGTCACCGACGAATGCTAGGAACCAACGAAACCGAACCTAACGATTCGAAGAATACAATCACAACCATTTCTAAATGAATACGGAATTGGAATACACCCGAAAACTCGCCTATGATTCATGTATATTCGTACAAAAATAACAACGAGGGCGGACCACAACCAAACCCTCTCGATTCTGAAAAACCATGAAAATATACCATGAATCTGTAGGGAAACTAATGATATTGACAAGTTTAATCATATTCATCATGAATCCACCAACAAAACGGAACTAATCGGAGGAAAATCCCAAAACCCCCAAATTATCTAAAAGTAGGGTTCTAACAGATTTACCTTGGATTAGGATGAAAGATTCGTGTTGATGTTGTTATAATACACTAAGAACTCCAGAAAGATGTTGGATGAGATGATTGGAGGAAGAAATCGCGAAGAAAATCGCCCGGAATCGCCTTAGCCGCGGAGAGGAGGAAGAAATGAGAAATTATGATTATCTCGGTCAACTCCCTGGTTTATATAGCCAGGGAGTGTTAGCGCGCGCTAACTCCTCAAGGTTAGCGTGCGATAGCGGGATAAAATTCCAATCCATACAGTTAGCATCCCAGTCCAGTAGCCAGATTTCTGGCCGTTAGCGTGCGCTACTCCAAATGTAGCGTGCGCTAATAACCTATCGGTAGCGCGCGCTATCGACCAATAGCGTGCGCTACCTGGGCATCAGTCGAGTCCAGTGGCAAACTGTCTAGAACTCACCTGACCCATTAGCGTGCGCTATCGTACAAACGTAGCGTGCGCTACCTGGCACCTGACCGAGTTCAGTAGTAAAGCATCGGCCCTTCGGGCCAGTCGCTTAGCGCGCTAACGAACAACTTAACGTGTACTAGTCTCCCGACATTAGCGTGCGCTGGACAAAGTAGCGTGCGCTAATCCGATAGTCCAGAGGGCTGGGAAAAGAACTGCCACTCCCAGGGCTAACTCGCTAGCGCGCGCTACGAAGTAAACGTAGCGTGCGCTACTAAGGGACCTCTAGCGTGCGTTATGCAGAAAATTTAGCGTGCGCTAGATACCGAATATAAACGGTCCAAAACACCGGAATACGAACGAAACGTCAAACGGAACATCTCAAGACACATCAAAACATAGGATGGATCCACGGCAACCCCGAAACAGCGGTTCCGCACAACAATAACGAGAATCAGATCATTAGATGATGGGAAAGATACACCGAAAGATACACGAGGGTCTCTACGACCGAAAAATACATCGAAAATAAAAATTCAAAGGAAAGAAAAATGCGGATATTACATTACCTATCTTTATTTATTTGGCTAATAAATGATGATATTTATGGTCATCATATGTTTCGAAAGAAAATATGTTGATTAGATCAAATGATCTTCACTCTAAGTTATTCTAGGGGATAGAAATATACCTCTAGACCTTAGATGATTCTTTGAGTTATTTTCATAAAACCTAATGCTATGTATTGAATCCAATCAACATAGAAATATAGTGGATTGATTCAATATATAAGAGGCGTTTTCTCATTCGAAAGAGGAACCGTATTTTTAAGGAAAATAAAATCTACACAACATAATAAGTAAATATATCTTATGATCTCCTATACATCTTCTATAACTAATGATCAACGAAGTTTGTAATCCCAACTATTTCATTTTACCTTTTGTTAATCTATTATTAGTGCAATCTTTCATTTCCTTAAATTTTGGAACTATTATTGCATTTTCCTTGCAATTGTCAAATAAAACTCTTAAATTGTATGTTTCACTCATCTAAATCTCTATAATAAATAGATAAATAGTGTATAATTCAATATATAACCTAACTTCCTCATGGGATCGATAAACCGGACTCAAAAAGTCCACTTACTACTTGATAGGATATCGTGCACTTGCAATAGTTACACAAAAGACGTGTAAAGCTCCAAAATACTTTGCAGCCTCTTCACAGAACACCGCACGATGTCCTTCTCGTCCACATTCATAACACATCACTGAGGGAAGTGAGCAATCATGTCGATAACGTCCAGTCCATCCATAGTTAAAATATTTCCTGGTTGCGTCCACCATTGCTGATACTGATCTGGAGTTCTTTCAACCTTTGGATGGATGCGGAAGCCTCTTGAATGAATGAAAGGAAGACTGGGCTTTTCGGGTCCCACTACTCTTATACTCTGTGAAACTACCAGAGACTTTCTGCTTCTTGAACTTAGAGAATTTTTCCATAGATGTTTCTTTCATTTCATAGGCCAGAGCTTTGTCTTGGTACTGGCTGAGAGTGGATCATTCAAAACCTGACATGTACCTCTGTATCTCCGGCTTCATTCTCATATCAAACTGAATCATCATTTCTGCGTCGGTTCTGACCAGGTGTCGAACAAATGCTAGTTGTTGGTTAAATGTCTTAATTGCCTGAGCCACTGGCACATCTGAAGGCTGTGCGGAGAACAAATCTCGAACTTTGGCTTCTCTCACCGGGCGAGGGCAGTACTGAGCTTCCATCATAAGTTTGAACTCTCCCCAATCGGCATCATGATCGATAGGTCGGATGGCTTCCCACCATTCGGACGCTTCTCCAGTCAGGACATATTGGGCGATAGGGGCTCTTCGGTCGTCCGGGCAGTTAATCCCTGCAAATACTTTCTCCAGCTCTCTTAGCCAGTGATCCCACGTCGGTGTCTCAAAAAAACTATAGAACTTCGGCGGGTGCATCTTCGCCACCTCCTGTAGCCATCTATCTCCTCGATTTCCCAAGTCTGGGCTTGATTTCTCTCTCATGGCTGCAATCCTACCGCCAATTGCATTCTGTCCACAAATTGAGCAAATTGGGTCATTTGATTGACCACTTGATGAAGGATGTCGGGAACAGCAGGTTCGGCATACGTTTCCACGGTTTGCTCTCGTTCATTGTTGATGGATTCTTGTTGTTCGCCAGAACTGTAGTTAGCCTGATCTGACCGGGAATCAGGAATAAAGGGTGAAGCTTCACTCTCAGTATTGCGACGTCCGCGTCCACGACCGCGACCACGTCCACGTCCTCCTCTCAACATACTGTAAGCATAAATACTCAATATATAGGGAACAATATTGTCTTTACGTTCAATTATAAAAAGGTATAACATGTAAAGGACAAGATAGAGTTTCAGAAACTTACAACCACCGCTTACGTGAAGACGTAGGCAGCATAGTGATGTTATTCGCAACCGGTTAACCCAAAGAGGCACATCTGAACCCTAATTTGACCCAATGGCCAAGATATCCATAATCGTAGCTCTGATACCATATTCTGTAATACCTCGAGATATTCAGGAATACTACAGCGCCGTAAATCCTTGATATAAGGATTTACTAGGCTAATAACTTAAAAACAACATTATCAAATACCAACCGTAAAATCTATTATTACATAACAAAGCTGAAAGTACCAATTAGCCAACACCTGAAAGCAAAACTCAAAAGATAAACAAAACGACAGCGTACTCGAGTACTTATTAAAACGACAACACAATCTGACAAATCATCCCGGCTATAACATCATTCTGCATCTAGAGATGTTAAACGGGCTAGCCCTAACGGTTCCGGGCTAGCCCTAGCGGGCGTCGGGCTAAACGGTCCGGGCCAAAAAAGCTCGGATTTAAACGGGCTAGGAAATATCGGCCCTAACCCTAACCCTAACGGGTTTTGGGCTAAACGGGCTAAATTTTTAAATAAATCTATTTTTTATTTTTTTTATAAGTCATAAACCAAAAAAAACAGTAACAATATATTTTATATATATAGTAATGTTATAAACATGAGAGAAAAAGAGAGAAATTGGAAGAGAAGAAGTATAATATGTGTATTCTTATGAGGGCCAAAGGCCTTTATTTATAGGTACACATCTAGGGTTTCAGGGGTATAAATGTCATTCATTAATAAATACATTAATTACAACACTCCCCCTTGAATGACCTTTAATACATGCTGCCTCATTAAAACCTTATCGGGAAAACCCAGTGGGAAAAAACCCGATCGAAGGAAAAAGAGTGCAGCTACTCCCCCTCAAATCGATTACATAAGATCTTTGAGTTGACGCATTCCAATCTTGTGTACTAGTCTTCTGAATGTTGATGTCGGCAACACCTTTGTGAATAAGTTCGCCGACTAATCACTTAAGTAAATATTTGATGTATCTACCTTTGAGATACAAGTGACATCGTCTTCATACAATACTTCCTCTTGAATATTATGATGTTCATGCCTCATCAGCTCCTTCGGAAAAACCCTGTGGGAAAAAACCAATAGAGAAAAAGAGTACATAGTATAAATTTGCTCATGTGTTGCATTGGTTGCCTCGTTAAAAACCTTAACTAAGAAAACCCGGTGGGAAAAACTTAGAAAGGGAAAAAGAGTACAACCATTTGGTCTTCAGGACCTTTTGACCTTCAGGGTCGACATAATCTTCAAACTAATTTAAAAGTTATCACTTCTCCCCATCAAGATAATAATCTTGCACTCCAATACCATGAATATAATTTTCAGACATAGAGAGATTTAGTGAATAAATCTGCTAGATTATCATTATTGCTCTTCTGAAGCTCGTGTGGAAATAAGTTTCATCTTACTTGCCCAAACATTATATGCAACACATAAATGGAGAATATTTATCATCATAATAAATAGGCAGTATGAGAACAAATATGAGATCATAATCCCTAATAGCCACCAATATCGAATCTCGATCTCTTTCATGTAATAAACCAATATGGTTAACACCATTCCACATTCTCCTTCCTGGAGAAATATTAAATTTTGCTAGCATGTTAGCTTCAAATTGTATATCAGGCCTGATAATGTAATGCTTCAATAGCATACAAGTACGGAACTTCTGGTCCTCTTATATCTTTGTTATTTTCTTGAGATCTATATGAGTCGGTATCCACTTCAAGTGGTAAGACAACCTTTAGGTAGCTAAATGGATAAAAACTTTCCATCATATATGCTCGATCTACAAGTCGAGACAATACCAATACTTAGTTTTATCTAAGTTTTTAATTTGAACTTGTCTTTAGACACGAGTTCAAATAATTCACATATATCCTCTTCAGGAAGAATTCACTTAGTCGGTTGATCCACCAGACTATTTCAAAATGTATAAATATTTATAACTCAAAATAGTACATGTTGCGAATTTCATGTTCCTATTACTTTAGGAACCTCAAGTCCGTCAGGGACTTTCATATAGATATTCGTGTCCAATAACCCATAGAAAAATGTGGTGATGACGTCACTAATTGAATATCTATATTCATAATAATTGTCATATGTATATTAAATGACGAGATGTAGTGCCAACGGGAGAATATGTTTTGGGTATGCGCTTAAACCCTTGATATGCTAATCTCGCTTATCTTTCACCACTTTATTTTATTTTGCGAGTTAAGCTCTGTCTCAATTGTTTATATTTTATTTAGTGCTTCAGGCACTCCACTAGCAATTGTTGAGACACAAAGTGTTGTCGACAACCTTATAAACAATTCTCCCATATTCACAAAGTCAATGACAACTTCAACAAAATCAAATATTCAACATTTCCCATAACATTTGATTTGGTCGTCCCATAATCCAATACTGTAATTATTTAGTGCACGTGCAAATTAAGGTATTGAGATTCTCATCTTCGGGACGATCCTCTTCAGGAGGTTTTTGAAGTGATATTGTAGTTTAATCTATTTGTATTCCGCGGATTTTATCTTTAATACCAATAAAGAATACGTCTCTCACGCTTCTGGCGTCGAGGAGTATCAACAAATATATTTCGTTCACATTCGACTTTAATTCTTTGTGGTACATATACAACCGGTATATGAGATTTCATCACTCATTTGGCAATCAATAACTTGTTGAACTTCGAGTTCATAGTGCGTAAATTTAAATATCCATCCCAATGAGAATTTTCCGACTTTCTCTTATTTATATTCCATATCTCCCTCTAATGTCGGAGATAGTTGGAATTGGATTATAAAATCAATCCTCTTCAGGAGGTGCACTAATAACAGAGGGCGTGACTCAAATATTGTGCCTTTGATATGGATACTTGAATTTGAAATTCATCGCAACATGATCATTGGATAAAATATTATATCGCTTATAATTAATTCGATACTCATTGAATAAAGCTCCTTTTAGAGCCGACAATAAGAATATTGCCATATGAAATTATACCAATCATTCGGGGATTGTCTTTCCATTCCTCAAGTAGAAATTGAACGAATCAATATGACATAAAGTTATGTATTTTTCATTTGAAATAAATACATGCAACTTCAAATGTAAATTGCTCTCCAGAGCATGTATTTTTCTTCAAAAATATTAATTGTGCTAACTCAGAGCAACAATTTAAATCAAAGATAATCATATATTACCGAAAATATGAAGTACTCATCAAGAGTATGTGATATTTTTCAAAAGTATCAATTATGCTACCTTGGGAGCAACAATTTATAAGCATATAACACCCAAAATATAAATTACTCTAAAGAGTATGTAAATATTAATTAAAAGTATTAATTGTGCTACGTCATGAGCAACAATTTATATCAATGTGGTGATAATAAAAGAAATTCAATAACACAAGGCCATATAGAAAATATTCAAAATAATCCCAATTTTTGATTCCTATTCTTCAGGAATATTAACTTTAATTGATGTGTTTATCATAAACACTATCATAAAAATATGACTATATATCGTTTTGTTTTATCAAGAACATCAACAATTTCTTTTTAATAATCTTCTGGATTATTAAAATTACAAATTCATGTTTCTTAAGGAAACCATGAAAATATATTAATGTAATGTATTAAAAGAATCATAACAAATAATTTTATATCATTGATACAAGTATTATCATCAATATAATATGTAATAACTATCGTTATTACTCTTCTTCCAGAAGAAAGTGCAATAATTATTATGCAATTAATCCAACATCTATAAGATGTTGATGAAAATTGGTCAACTCAAAATAATAAAATTTTAAGTGTATAAATGTACTTCATGATATTTACTAGTAATTTATGATATTTATCATACAATATGTGTGAATTTGTATTAATATATCTTCATGATATATATCATAAATAAATATATATAGTTAAATAAAATATAAAAATGATATAAATAGACTTTAACACCAAACATGCAAATTTAAACATGTAAATATTGAAAGTATTGGGATGAGTAGACTTCTGGCCTAATAAGTGGTGAATTTTATACGTCATTTATATTGATATTTTCTCTAATACCAACTTCTTTTCTTCAGAAATTGTAGATATCATTTGTCTCACTTGTTATCGCGGAATCATACATATTTCAAGCGATAGTTTAGAAATCCATAGATTTATCGATACTTAGAAGATAATAGTGCATAATCTTCGACCATGTAGGAAGAAATTTAGCAGTTCTTCAGGAACTGTCAATAAATTTAGCACTACCCTTTTTTCATACGAAAAGTATCATTATAAAGATATCATGCATATTTGCACTTTGATGAGACAATAAATCATGACCACTATTTAATCCCAATAACTTGGCATTCTATTCACAAAAAGAAGAAACAAGATAAGCCAAGAATTTGAATGATACAAATATCTTCGGGATATTTGACCCTTTTATCACTAATTATATAGCAACGATCAATTCAAATCATACTCCAAGTATGACATCATATCTTATATTGATAAAAACTCACAATATACCATAAGAGATAATAAAATATTAAACTACACAATATATAAGATTATATATTGACATATAATCTTAAGATTATCATTTTCGTGTCCTTATCATTAACCGTTGATATATCAACTCCACGAGATAAAATTTATAAATAATTATCCCCTACAAGGATAAACTCTAAATTTTATCTATTTCGGGAGATAAAATTTGAGCCATGTAATATTGAAGTTTTTAATTTAATATTGTTCACTTCCGGGAACAACTTGATAGAAATATTCGACCACTTACTAATCTTGCTATCATTGGAGCACAGTCGGATTATGATTGTGGAGTATATCATATCTTGTACAATCCCGATAGAGGATATTCTCAAATTATATTAATATTTTTTATTTGAGATATAAGTTATATTTTCCTTCAGGGATAATATCATGCTACATCAAGGGCATAATGATTTAATTATGCTATTATATTTATAAATAACAAATCAATATTCTTCAGGAATATTGTATCATCACATAATTCATATATAAATAAGAATTATTCATTTAGAATAGTAATATTTTTCAAGAATATTACAATTAATTGTGCTACTTCGGGAGCAATAATTTTAAGATCCATAATTGAATATACAAAGGGAAAAAAATAATACGAGAATTAATCAAGGCTCGAAATAACTAAACTAAAATAGTTGCTTCTTCAAGAGCACTTACAATATTCTTCAGGAATATTATTTTGTATTTTTCATTAGGAATTGCACAAATTATTAGATCTCATAGTGTTCTTCATGAACACATCATATTCAACTAGAATATGATGAGATAACGTTGTCCTTGTTCAAGGATTACAACAAATCTTTTATCTTAATAATCTTCTGGATTATTAAGTATTGTTGAATCGTGTTTCTTCCGGAAACAAAGAGGAATATGATTTGATAATAAATTTTGAGGTCATCATCACTACTACAAAAAAGACATTCAACATCGCTCGTTTAACATCGGTTTTGTAAAAACCGATGTTAAAAAAGACGCGGTGGCATAATTGAAAATTTTAAAACAAATTAACATCGGTTTTTTTAAAAACCGATGTTAAATTAACAATTAACATCGGTTTTTTTAAAAACCGATGTTAAATTAATCCATTTCACATCGGTTTTTTAAAAACCGATGTTAATTGTTAATTTAACATCGGTTTTTAAAAAACCGATGTTAATTTTTAAATAAAATCTCGATTTTTTAAAAAAAATACATGTTTTTTAAAAATTAACATCGGTTATACAAAAAACCGATGTTAAATTAAAAATTAACATCGGTTTTTAAAAAACCGATGTTAAACAATGTTAATTTTTAAAAAACCGATGTTAAACAACGTTAATTTAACATCGGTTTTTAGAAAAACTGATGTTAATTTTTAATTTAACATCGGTTTTTTGTATAACCGATGTTAATTTTTAAAAAATCTGGATTTTTTAAAAAAATAGAAACTTTATTTTTTAAAAAAAAATCCATATTAATATTAAAGATTGGATGTTTATATTTATTCTTCAAAAATAAAAGGTAAAAATTGGAAGTTTTTATTTAAAGTTCGAAAATAAAAAATAAACATTAGTTCGAAAATAAAAAATAAAAATGAATGTTTTTATTTAAAGTTCGAAAACTGAAAATAAAAATCGGATGTTTTTATTTAAAGTTTTGAAAAAAAAAAGGTGGATAATTATTTTGAATAATTAAATAAAAACTGAATTTTTATTTATTTTTTTAAAAACCTGCTAGTTTTTATTTTTGTAATTTTTTTACTTTTCATAAAAAACTCTTTTATATTTTTACAAAAAATCTAAAAAAAAATATTAAATATTAATTATAAATCAGATCCAGATTTTTTAATTTATTATTTTTTATTTTCGAGCTTTAAATAAAAACATTCGATTTTTAATATTAATATTCTAGATTTTTTAAAAAAAATAAATTTTTGATTTTTTAATATATATATATATATTAAATTATCTTATATTTATATAAATTTATAAATGTATATAGTATATAAATATAACACAGCAACAAATATACAAGAAGTTCATCTGGCGGAGTGGTAATATCACACTTCCACAAGCAAGAGGTGGTGAGTTCGAAACCCACCAACAACGAAATTTAATGGTATTTGTTGTAGGTTGGTGGGGCTTGGTGCGGGTGGTTGGGGCGAGTGTCTGAGTTGGGGCCGTCAAAGCAATTGGTTAGCCACGGTCCGATAAAATTTTAAAATCGCGAAATTTAACATCAGTTGTCCCAGAACCGATGTTAAATATCGCGATATTAAAATTAACATCGGTTGTTATAACAACCGATGTTAAAATCGAAGTTTAACATCGGTTATTAGAAACCGATGTTAATTTTAACATCGCGACATTTAACATCGGTTCCCAAACCGATGTTAAATGTCCAAAAAAACTGATGTTAAATGTCCAAAAAAACCGATGTTAAATATAATATATTTTTCCTCAAAATCATCATATGCAAGAAAGTTTTTGAAGGAGTAAATAGAATTAATACCTTTCACCAATGTAAAAAAAAGATTATTTCTGTTCGGACTTTTTTTATGCATGCAATACATTTTAGAATCTGATCTCTACCGTTGAATTTGTAGATCTGCTTGTCAGGAAGATACTGTAAAAATTTCATGATGATCCGACGGTTAACAAAACGGGAATCGCGATTTTAGCGCGATCTCGCAGATCTTAAAAAGCTTTCGCGTTTTTTTTTTTGAATTTCGAAAATCGGAGAGAAAAAAAATTACTCGTAGAGTATCGTGCTGATAACGTGTTATAAACATGAGTGAAAAAGAGATAAATTGGAAGAGAAGAAGTATAATGTGTGTATTCTTATGAGGGCCAAAGGCCTTTATTTATAGGTACACATCTAGGGTTTCAGGGGTATAAAGGTCATTCATTAATAAATACATTAATTACAACAAGTAACAAATATACTATAATAAATATAACAAAAAATACACTTTTATGTATATATATAAACACACTATATTAACAAATACAGTAATAATATACATTATATATAATATTAATATATATTACATATATAATATTAATATATTTTACATATATAATATTAATATATATTATATATATAATATCAATATATGTTATATAAATATAGTATTACTGTAAGTTGAAATTAACAATATATATATATATATATCGGGCTTCGTGCTAGCCCTAGCGGGTTTCGGGCTAGCCCTAACGGGCTTTGGGCTAAACGGTCCGGGCAAAAAAAGCCCGGATTTAAACGAGCTAGGAAATATCGGCCCTAACCCGGTTTTTTAGCGGGTTAAACGGGCCAGCCCGGCGGGTCCGAGCCCGTTTAACATCTCTATCTGCACCCTCGTCATCGCGCAGCTCTAATGGTTGTTTTCCCGCCCTCCTATATCCTGAACATACAACAAATGTCCACCCCCGAAGGGGTTAGCACAACGATGCTAGTACAAGTACAACAGTTATACAACAACAGATTATTCCATATCTCACAAAGAATAATAACAACATCATCAACGACAACAATAACAACGAGTCTCTACTATGAGAAGACTCACCATACACAACATGATAACCACAATATGATACAACATACACATGGTAATTCCGATGATCCATCGTTCACTGCATAGATCCCAAGATGATCCCGTCAGACCAACACGAGGTGGAAAAACCTGTCCAATGATCCAGCGCACGCTAGCATAGATCCCAAGATGATCCCGTCAGACCAACACGAGGTGGACATACAACAACGACACATATGCATGACAACATGTATAACATCAATACTTAAAACGTAATTAAAGTACTTGCCTTAGAAAGATGGCAAGAATATTAATGATTCAACGACTTCAACAAACTCGAAGGCCACCCCCTTCGATCAACCATTCACAAAGATCGAACCTTACACGAAAGGAAATAATGACAAACTCAACTTACATAACAATACTTTCACACGAACATTCTAAACGTTCTAACGAAGATTATTTCTTGGCCGATTCTCGGTGAACTACTCCAATGACACTAAGTCGAATGGATATTATGCTACATGCGAACGAAAGGTCATGACGGGGACAACACGTTGGTGTCTACGGTTTTCCAGCACATTCAAAACGTTATAATCTACATCCAGATCTGCCCATAAATTCCTAATTCATGTATCGGTTATCTAGACGTATTCATAACACGGTAAGTATGTTCAACCGAATTCTAAGTTACTCCCACTTAAGATTCTTCCGCAAGTAAATTCATCTAATCCAAGTTCTACGTTCATCACGATTGTTACAACAATATTATACCGTTCTAACCATTCATATGAAGATTATCAATCCGAACAATCTTTACAAACCCTGGATTATACTCGAAGAACGATCCCTACGTTCATCATCTCGAATTCACCTAGTCTAGGTGATAACATACATAATTCGTTCATCATATACTAACCACAAATCATCATCTTCATCATGTAATCATCACGAAATCATCATCAAAGCAGGTTATAATCTTTGAACACATCCTTATGATATACATAATCAAGGTTCAACTATTCCCGATGAAAAATCTAAGTTTAACCAATCCAATACTCCTAAACTTGTTGTTCGATTCATAATGCTCAGACTAAGCTCAATAACCTCAGTAACATGCTCATAATCATCGCTAAAAACATGAAATATAGGTTGGTAAAGCATCACATACCTTAATACGGAAGGAAACGACAAAACACTTGGTAGAACTCAACATTGGATGCTTGAAAGCTAATCTCCAACACTCCTTGTCCTCAAAAATCACCTTCAGAGGCTGATATGAGGGTTTAAAGTCGTGAGAGTAACTCTCCAAGTCGTAGAAGTCGGAAATGGGTTAAAAGGTGTATTACGTACGTAATACGAGTATATTACTGTAGCGAGTCAACGGTCGGCAGTGACTCGCTGGGCGTAAGGACTGGACGATAACGGCCGTAAGGTTGTGGCCGGGTACGGACGTAAGGGCCTATTATGTACGTAAGCTATTTCCGGTAACGGCCGTAAGGGTGTCAGATGAATTGGACAGGAGGGTAGCCATGGCCGTTTACGGACGTAAGGTACCGACAGGTCGCGGCTATTTAAGGGCCTCGACCGGGTCACTTGGCCATTTTCATTTTTTTTCTTCATTTCTTCGCGGTTCTTCATCAGAGATTGATGGATTTGATTGAAAACATCATGGAGCAACATGTTTTGGAAGTTTGATTCATGTCTAACATCATCTTTAGCCCGGATCGAAGGTAAGAACACTTGAGGATTTTTGAGGTTTCATGGTGTTTTGACCGATTTCATCCGTTTTAAATCAGATTGTTGATAGAACTTTGTTGTATTCTCGGAATCATTCATTACTCTTGAATTTTTGTGGAACAAATTCTAGAATTTCTCTGTTAATCGATTAAATCAGACTATGCCCTCAAAGTGTTCGATAAAATGCTTCAATGGGTAGAACTTGGAAAGTTCTATACATTTTCGTAGAATTGTGATTGAATTGATATCGTTATGATTTAGGAACGAACTTTTTGAAGGATGTTGGATTGGGACTCTTTTCTTTCGTCGATTTCTTCGCACCGTGTTAATCAAGACAAGTGTTTACTTGTGTATTTCATCTTCTAAGAGGTATGTTGGATAATCCTCTCTTTGAATTTGGATTTTTGATGTTGTTGTCGATGATTAATTCGTATGGTGCTAGTTCGTGGAGTTGTGATGATTCTTGGTATTTACGGAATTTTGTTAAGGGGAGATAATGAATTGATGATCAATGTCTTGATTATGTTGTTATGATTATGGAATCATAGTATTCTCGATGTTCTTTGTAATAATGTTGCGATTCTTGATGTTAGGAAGGTCGTATATTGGAGGATATGATAATATGCATCTTGAATTATGAATGAGGATTGTTTAGATGTTAGAACACATCAGATTATGTCGTATTGGAAATTTTGAATGTGATGTTGGAATAAGTTGTGTTCTTAAGGAACTCTTGGATTATATGACTTGATAAACATGTTTAAGAGGTGTTGGTGTTTTGGATATGAATATGGAATATTCATATCTAGAACTAAGTTATGTGTTTTGGTACAATATTCGTATAGGAATACGAATATGGTTCCGGGTTTCATAAGTTTATGATTTACTTTTGAGTTTGAGAATTTATACATATTGAACAAGTGTTCAATTCGGATAATGGAATTATTTAAAACCTTTGGAATATGGTTATCTATAATGTTGAATTAATCGGATCATCCAGATTGATGATGATAATCGGTAATTGATTTTTATTATGAATGTACAAGGAGGAAACTTGTATCCATATTTAAGATTGAATTTGGAATCGGTAATGACCCTTTCGCTATTGGTTTAAATTGATTGTTGATATGACTTTCGGATTGTGGAATCGTATTATGGTTATGAGTTCGAAATTGTTTGAATTTTATTTTTCGGTTTTGTGTATGATCGAGGTATTGTTCAGCCGTTGAGTTTGATTGGTTGGCTATGTCGGTTATTTAGTCTTATCGGATTGTTGTTGATTGATTACTTCAATAGGTTGATATGTTTGATCGTGGTTTATGACTGTTGTGTTGCGGTTGAGGTCGAAGAGTTCGTAGATTGCTCTTGGTTGGGGCTGAGGAGCTCGTGGACGAAGGCAATGGATTTTGGTAATGGCTTCGTGGTATCGGTATCGAGGCAAGTTATACTTGTTCAATTTATAATATTTAATGAATGATTTCGCTTTCATTTCTTTTATAATTTATATAGCAATGATATTATAAATATAAATTGTCGGGATGATGGTTTGTATATTGTGCCTTGGTTTTGATTAAATCATAATGTATATGGTTTAAATGTGTTGGTGAATACAGGGATGTGAGTTATATTTGGTCAGTGATATGGAATGTCGGATATCGAGGCTGGTATACCGTGTCGACATTGATGTCGGGACGGTGGTTTGTTGGTATAAATGGACTATACATATTTCGGGATTATTCGTATAATTGTGTATTCGTTCAGGGATGTTGGTTCGTGGAAAGGATATTGTCTTCGGCTTTGAGGTAATTTAAGTATTGTTCAGTTATGAAGATAATTATTATGTTGAGTTGTTGTATATGTTGTATGATGATGTTTCGTATATTGGGATTCATATTGACTATTTTGTTGAGAGATGATGATCCCAGGGCTGATTGTATTGAGATCATTGATCGTGTTGATTATTTATCGGGGATGATGATCCCAAGATTGTTGTTTTGGATATTGATTAGTCGTGTCGACTTTTCTTTGTCAGTTTGTCTTTGTTTACTTCAGTGAGTCTTTTGATCCTTATTGGATATGTGATTATTTAAGTTTTGTTGTCATGTTGTATCGTGACATATCTGGAATCATATCTGCGTTCCGGTTGGTTATTGTGTAGGATTTTTAGCTGGGCACACTATGGTTATGTGTTGATATTTCCACATTGAGCCGTGCACACGAGACGTAGTTCGTGAGGCTAATTAGGTACATTATCCCACATATATTCTGGATTCCGTATACGGGGTGGACATGTGCACTGACACATTTCTGGATTGGGCGTACCATGTCCATCTTTGAGCCATATTGTTTGGTCATTCATAGTCATGTATGATTGGATATGTTCGACGGTTTACGACTGGTTGTTCATACGCCCGAGGGGTATGTTCGACAGTCGGAGTTATTTCTTTGAGATCCATTATTGTTGATCATTTGGAGTTTACCTTGTTGATGGTATTCTCGGTTATTGTTGGTCCTTGTTGATCATTTGGAGTTTACCTTGTTGATGGTATTCTCAGTTATTCTTGGTCCTTGTTGATCATTTGGAGTTTACCTTGTTGAGGGTATTTGCGGTTATTGTTGATCTTTGTTGATCGTGTTTGGAGTATACCACGTTGAGGGCACTCTTGGTTATCGTTGATCCTTTATTGGTCGTATTGGAGTTATCATGTCGATGATATTCTCAGTTGATGTATTGGTTGATCATTGTTATTGATCGTATGAGCATTCGAACTATATGTCGATGTTTCAGGATTTGTTATCATTGTTTGTGGTAGTTGACCTACAGATATGTTGTATGTTATTGGTTTATCCAGGTTGAGATTTGGTTGTGTAAATCCGACGGATAGGATTTGGCACCGATGGTTCATTCCACACTTATGAGTTATGATGATGTTTTGAGGATTATTGGTATTTTTGGAATACAGTACAAATGATTGTTGTTGAGTTCATTTCGTCATTTGATGATGCGAAATATGGATTATGGTAAGGATTGATTTCATATGGATTGCCATGGATTGGTAAGGTTATGACGGTAAGATTACATCGGTAGTATTCTTACTTCGTTATTACATTGGTATGTAATTATTTATGATGATGTGATCGATATCATTGTTGAGTATTGTGGCTGACCCCGTCGGGGGCTTTATTTTTAGGTACTCGGAGATCGAGCTAGTAGCGGTCATGAAGGGGGTGAGCTTCCCGGGTGATACTGGCTGTGGCATGTTTTTTAGTATCGAGTATTCTTTTCTAGTTGTTTTATTCCGCTGCAATTGTGTATTTTGAACTGAGTTTTATCCGCTGCGTGTGTATATTTTAAAATGGCTTTTCGGTATCTTTACCAACTCATGTTTAACTTCAAAATGGCCTTTTGTCATTTTGCGAACTTGGGTTATTTCGTTAAACCCTTTTTCCCTAAATTATTTTAACGGTATGTATAAGTGGTGGCTTAATGTGCATTTCGAAACTGTCGAGATTTGGCATTTCGCCTTGTATTTTCAAATGGTATTTTATGACGGTATTTGAGAACTATGTTTTTAAAAATATTTGAGTATTTAAAATATTACCATCATCGGCCTTTTGGCGTTTTTAAACGTTTTTGAAATGGTTTTTAGCCTGCTGGGTTCCGGCGCGGGACCTACGACGCTGTAATATCCCGGATGGTTTTGGGGGTGTTACATAGAGAGCAGAGGATTCATGAATTTTATTTGGCAGAACCGCGAGATATATCGGTGTCGCAGGCTATCATCGACTATAGCAAATAGCTCAGTTATGTGCGAGATCGGGTGAGAATCAAGGAAGAGAGGATCCTTCACTTTGACAGACGGATGAAGCCGGAGATTCACTTGTATATGTCGGGATTCGCTTGCACTTCGTTGAGGGACTATCAAGATCGAGCCTTAGCCCGTGAACTAGCTTCATTATCGTCGGAGCATGTGCCCGAGTCAAAGAAGCAGAGGAAGTACGATGACCTTGTGGACAGTGCAGGAGTTGGTGTTTCGAGTTTGCAACGTCGTGGCCTTTCCGCTGTGAAGCTCCATCACTCGATGCATGGGACTGAGAGTTCCAAGTCATCTGCTTTGACTCCTGGTAAAGCCAGAAGGTGTTTTAACTGCAATGTGTCGGGATATGTTCGTGCACATTGTCCTTCTCCGCCAGTAATGTGTTACAAGTGCAGGTTTGAGGGACACCGGGTTCAGTTTTGCGAGTTGGTCACCGAGCCTTCCAAGGCACGGACTTAAGCATTGATATCAGGACCGACTCCGAGGAGTCCCTGAGGGGCATGGTCTATCAGTTGTATGTTATGTTATTTCCTTACCTTGTTGTTTCGAATTTCGGAGATTAAGTTCTTTTATTCGAAGTGGATCAGATTTTGAACTTCTGTATTTTCGACTCTATCGACTCATTTATGTTCGTTGATATTTTCTGAACTTGTCCTATTCCTTGCTTTTGTTGATCGAACGAGTGTGGTATTGTTTCGGAATAACTCGTTTGTCGTTGTGACTTTTCAATTGCTATTCCTTTTTCTGTGGATCTTATGTGAATGCACATCTTGTTGTTTTCACCGGATCATGTATTGTCTCGAGTTGAGATGTGAACTTTGGGGTTGTTGTTTGAATTTTATTGTTCGTCGTTATTCGAATATGATTGTTCGATTGTTGTTGTCTCGATCATTGTGGTTCGATCGTTTGATTGTTCGGTTTTTATTGATCTCGTTTCGTGATTGTTGAACGTTCAGACTCCTTTGTAATTTCCTTAAGTTCGGGAAGTTAGTCTCGTTTTTGATCTTCCAACCCTTGGGCTGTGAAATTCCGTATTTGTTTAGCGATTAGCTCGCGTTTTGATTGATGTACTGTTGGGTTGGTCAATCGTGTCGATTTTCGTTCGTTGTGTTTTGTTATTGTTCGCGTGTAATGATTTGGATGGTAGCAGCTGCGTGCTGCATGTGAGTCGTCGCGGGTTGTCGGCAATGGATATCGTGTGCTATCTGAGTTTGTTTTGCGTTGTTCGTTTTATGTTTCAAGTTTCGAGGACAAAACTTCTTCTAAGAGGGGTAGAATATAATACCCGATATTTTTATTCCGGTTCGTTGAATTTTCTTCGGTCAAACGGACTGTTGTCGTTCGCATCTTTGGAATTGTATGCTTGTATTGTGATATGTTGAGTTTCGTAGCCTGTTCGTTATTGTTTTCGAGTTCTTGGTCGTTGTTGGAGGTTCGAAGGCTAACTGACCCCGTCCGTTCGTGGTTTCGTGGCTTGTAGTATCTAGGCAAGTATCTCGCCCATACGTTTCATGTTTCGTAAGCATAATTGTTGGTAAGTGATTTTACGTAAAATCCGGATGTTTAATAAATGTTAAAAAGGATCGGTATGTTCTCGATAAATGTTATCCTTCAATGATAAATCATATGCTTCGTGAATAGGTGTTTTGGTATATGTGTGTTAGTTTTGTTTGTTGAAAGATGTTATGATTAGATTTAGCGAATATATTAAACCGTAATCATTTATCGAGGATTATGTGTTGTTATGTGTGCTTGTTCGGCGAATATGTGACGGCTGATATTGGTTGTTACTCCTTTGAAAGGAGGTTGTGATGTTTAGTGTTGCTTGGCTTGATGTTTTGCGTATTGTTATGTGATCGTTGAAAGTGACGTGCCTCCGGGTAAGATTGATGAATCTCCGGGATCCATACTTGCTAGTATGGGTCGGGCGTGACCGTAGGGTTATCCAATCCGGGTATGTCTTGCGGGGACTCCGAGATTCGGGGCTTGCTAGCCCGATGCCGGGATAACTTGTGGGGTTATCCAATCCGGGTATGTCTTGCGGGGACTCTGAGGTTCGTGTTGTTAGCGCGATGCCGGGATAACTTATGGTTGTGGTTTGGAATGGTTCTGTGACTGTTGTCACGAGGACATATGATTTGGTATGGTTTCCTATTGGGTTATTCACTCGGGTATGTTCTGCGGGAGCATCTGAGGTTCGTGACTTGTTAGCATGAGACGCGAATAATCCTTAGGAATATGTGTTTGATGATTTGGGTCGTGGATCCTGTGGTTTATGATTCGGGTCGTGGACCCTATGTTTCGTGATTTGGGTCTTGGACCCCGTGTTTTGTGAATAGGGTTGTGAACCCGTGTTTTATTATCAGAATTGTATTTTCGGAAAGATGATTTTGGGCCGCGTCCCCTAGCGTTTTCGAAAGACTTGCGAATTCTTTAATCCCAAATATTTTCAAAACTCCCGAGATTGTAAAATATTTTGTAAGATGTATATTGGGTTTTATTCCCACCTTTCTCGTTTTGAACAGTTTTGATCAAATGATTTATCTCGGGAAGTATGTTCATGATTATTATATTCTTGGAGTATGTTGTGTATGGCTCGTATTTGTATTTTATACTTGCACTAGCAAAACAATGGAGTTTTGCTAACCCCCGAGTATTCGGGGGGTGGATGTCTGTATTGCGTCCAGGTACTTGCAGGTTTTCGAGGAGCGAATCACAGGATCGATACGAAGGGTGATGGGAGACGACGATACTAATCACATGAAGACCAATTGTAGAGTATTTTGGATAGTCTTGTTGGTTATTTCTCCGATGTATTATTATCTCGATATAGGGGAGCGTTAATGTATTCCAGTCCCTGCGTGGGTATGAGTTCTGGGAAAGAATCTTGTATGTAATGATGTGTGTGTTGTGATAATAGACCAAATCGATCTAATGGTCCTTTACGAAGCCATGTCGGCATGTGAAGTGATGCATTGTTCTGTAATTTAGCTTGTAGATCCTCACGGAGAGGGTCTGCGGTGCTGTAATATTCCCGAGTAGTTTGGGGGTGTTAAAATTTATGTCCTATTTTGCGTACGTCGTTAAAATGCTTACGTACGCTTCTTATCGGCTTAGCGTATGTTATTCATATTTTGTAGTGTACGCTAATAGTCATTGACTTGCCTTTCTAAAAATTATTCAGCTGTTTGTAGAAGATGGCCGACACCCGGGCTCCACACACCGACCACGTCTTATCTGATCCTGACTACCCCTTACGCACGTTAGGTAACAGTTTTAACGCATGTTGCTATGCTTATTAGCACACACTAGGTCTATCTGTTAGCGTATGCTAGTATCATGTAGGTACATCAATTTTCACACAATGCGATAATGAATATGGGAATACATATATAACGGAAATCATACTTCAATTAATTATATGACATAATCGTACACCACACGATTTAAATACAGATAGAAATACACAATAAATATTTGGGTATTACATAATGGCTGTCACAGACATGATGATCTTTCTTGAGTACCGTTTGATAGATCGGGAAGTAAGTACATAAGAATCAAACTGTGTGCTGATTAGGTGAGAGTGAATAATTGTGGCAACAGTGAGGTGAGCAATAGGACGAGCATGTGCATGAGAGTGATTTCGAACTTCATACTTTGTACCTCAATTTTTCTAATATTATTTTGAATGTGGCTTGTCAAAACTACTTCCTCTAATGTTGATTTGTAAAAATGTGTTTTTGATGGCGACCATACATCTTGCGAAATAAACAAATTTAACCACTGTTTTAAAAGATATCTATAAGAGTGAGCATTGTATCTCACGTTTTGTATACCAAATTTGTTTCAAATGCTTTTATATATCATTGGGGGAGTAATATTTTTGGAACACCTTTACCAAATCAGTGTAGACACTTTTGAAAGTTAACAATTTTCTAGTCGAATTATTCATTTACTTTAAAAAACTTGGCGATTTAAAACTGGGGGCTTGTAAACTTTTCATGTACGCCATTTTGAAAAATTAGCCAGCGCATAGATCTACTGCGGCTTTTTATGAGCATCGTATAGTATTTAGATCTCAGTTTGTGACATTGTTGGTTTTGTAAAGTGGATGTAGATTCATGGTATTATGATATTGTAGGATTCAGAGCCATGATATAGAACAGTGTTGTGTTGATATCAAGATACTTGGGATTACGCTTTGTCATATTAAGATGCTTCAAAACTGATATATATTGCTACTATAGAGTTGTCACCTTCGAGTACGTCAGATCTTGTCAATAGAATCATGGGATTTCAGTTATTGCTGAACCTTTTGCGTGAATTAAATGAGTAACAGTACAGTGAGATGATTTATGGCATGGCAAGTTAAACTTGTTTTAAAGGGGATATAATATAATATCTAGTAATTTTAAACTTGAGCTTTTGGTGGAATTAAAATTTCCATTATTTGAATGGGTTAAATAATTATGGATGAGGACAACTTGTAAGGAACCGAACCAGAACATGGTGAATTGATTGATGCCAAAATTTTGGATAGGGTGTCTAAATAGTTCTCGGTTTTCGATTCCTTATTACATAATTTTTCGATTTTCAGTTCGGAACCGGAACCGAATGGTTCCGAACCGAAAACCGATTTTATAACATATTTATTAAATATTATTTTTATATTTTATACTTATATATTTTATTATTTTAATTTTTCTAAATTAAAATTTTAAAACCCTAATATTGTTAAATAAATATTATATTTTGTCAAAAAATTATAATAATATATTATATATGTATTAAATATTAATATTATATTTTATAATTTATAATTTATAATTAAACTCGTGTAAAAGTAAAAAAAAGGTTCTGTCGGTTTAACCGAACCGGAACCGAAAATAATCGATTCAGTTCCGGTTAACTGAAATTTTATATGGTTCGGTTTTCGGTTCTCATTTTTGGACAACTGTGATTCCAGTTAACCGAAAATTTTGGTCCGATTAACCGGAACCGAACCGTTCGACACCCCTAATTTTGGATGCAGTCTAAGTTAAACAGTTGTGGTCTAAAAAATGGAATTTAACAACTAATGGAACAGAGGTCGGTACTCTGTAATCGAAGACTAATTATTGCGGGTTACAGTTGCTTATAGGATGTTGGGCCCATATAAGGAATAAATGCCCATTTGCAAAGTTGGGCAGGAGGCCCAATTCCTTCCCTTAAAATGCATCGATCGGTCTCATCGGTGCCAAAAGAGGGGTATATCTTTCGTGCTGGTGGCATGCAGCGTGGGTTCGAATTCTCGTGAAAACATCCGCTCTTTTTAGGGATTTGGACCTTGTGTGTTTATTCAGTTGAAACATCCTCAAAACCGGGTTGCTAAGACATAATTTAATCAGGGGTAAAAAATGAGGGATCGAACCTACAACCCCAAGATTCAACTTCGGTAATAAAAAAAAGAAGGAAAAGGAAAATGCTAGATTTCCATTGACATTGACATAATGATAGCGGGGTCGTTAAGGCAGATTCAGATTCTTTTCGACTACACGTCAGCTGCCCTTTTCTTCCTTCGTGAAGAAACACACACAAACACATACCTACCCTCCAGCGACGACTTGGCAGGCGGTGGAGGTTTTCATGATGGACGTAGCAACTCGCGATCGATGTGGGATTAAATGGTCGGCGGCAGCACGGTCGCATCTTTTGGGTTGGAATCGGGCCGGAGGGAGGAACTCAGTGCAGGTCAATGGAACTGTGGCGAAGCTTCTGGTGAAGGGCTGGGAGGACGGTGGCGGAGGAGGATACAAGCTCCAGTAGGGGACATCCCCGATTGATTTTTGAGCTGCTCGGACCTATTTTTCTCGAGCTTGGTTTTCCGACTGCTTTGGTTAATCCCAACGAGTATAGCGGAGGCTAGGCAGGCAGAGATGGAGTTAGGTGAGGTCCGTTCGTGGCCGGAACTGAGTAGAGCTTGACGAGGTTCTACGGGTCGGGTCCAGACGGGGGCGCATATGCTGGTGTGTGTGCGTGTGTTCATGGCTATATATGTGTATCTGGTTATGTATGTGTGTATAGATCCGGCTGTGTGTATATGTGTGTATAGATCCGGCTGTGTGTATATGTGTGTATAGATCCGGCTGTGTGTATATGTGTGAGAGGTTGTGTGTGTGTGTACAGGATATACGAGGTGAGATGTTTTGGGTGTGTGTGTGTGATTGAATGTGCATATTGTTGGCAAAATAAACGAACACATGAATAAACAGTGCGAATTGAAAATGCAATTTATATTATTAAATCTTGCAAATAAAGTGTTAGCAAAATCAAATATTTGTTGATAAGAAAATAAATGGAAGTCGATGTTGAGTCCAGAAGATCTGTCTCCTTAAAGCAGATTCGCCCTCACCACGGTGTATAGCGTCTGCCTCACAGGATAAGACAACACTCCGATGTACTGAATCGATAATCACTGAATTTGTATATGATGCAATTTTTCAAATATAAAATTTATATGTAATGACGAAGACCAGAGGAAGATCCGCTCGAGAAGACGAAGATCCAAGCCCGAAGACATGTAATTTGATTACGATGTTATTGTTCTAGGAACGGTCCATGAACTGCATGTTAGTTTTAGGTTGTGTATGTTTTCATATTGTATGACAAACAAACAAACCGACAAACCGCGCTTATAAACGGATTAATGTGCAAAGTGTATCATATAATCTCGTTAATACTCTCACTTATAAACACTGAGTTATAAAGGTTACGAGGTTTCCTACCCTCCGTCAACCTCATGGAAAATTGAAATCTAAACTGGAATATTATTCTTCCGAGTATGTCGGGGTAATATTTTTTTGGGAAGGTTGATAAATTCCTAGAGTGCATTAGATGTCTTTAGTTGCGACAAATCAAACCCCTATAAACTGTATGGGTTGTCGGGTAAGATTCAATCGTCAGACTAATAGGAGTTGACGGTTTAAACTTAGATAGTTCAACGAGCTATAGAAACCGAACGTGTTGAGGGCAAGTGAACTAGGGGTAAAAGAAGATCGAATCTTCCATTAGATGGGTTGGTGTTAGACACCACTTTATAAAGAATGGTAGAATAAAAACCGTATGGTTTGCACTCTATTAAACTTTGTAAAGAACTCGATCACCACTATAAAGTCAACCGTGACTTCCGGATTTCACATGGGAGTGTGCAAATGCCGATAAAATAGTGAGAGCCGAGTTATGAATAAAGAAAGTCCTTAAATTCTTTACTCGGATCATAATTAAACAATCACTAACGAATCTTAAATTATTCTCTGCAGTTAACAAAACTCTCAATATGGCAATGAACCCACTCGCTATACTACTTGAAAAGAACGTCCTGACTGGTCCGAACTACGTGGACTGGCTTCGGAACTTGAGGATTGTCCTAACTATGGAAATGCTGGCGGATATCCCAGCGACTCCTGCAAGAACCCGAGCCAATCAGGAATATGTCGATGCCCATGAGAAATGGGTAATGGACGACGTAAGAGTGTGCGGGTACATGTTAGGCTCAATGACTAATGAGCTTCAATGTGCCCATGAAAACATGATGTCTTTGAGAGCCATCTTAGCACACCTGGCTGAGCTCTATGGAGAGCATAGTCGAACTGCTAGATATGAGATATCGAAGCAATTATTCGACGCCAGGATGAAAGAAGGAGAGAGGGTTGGGGACCATGTCCTCAAGATGATCTCGATGATTGAGAGATTAGAAGATCTTGATTTTCAGATGCATGCATCTCTCCAAAGTGACCTTATCCTGTAGTTACTTCGTGACTCCTTTTCCCAATTTGTCATGAACTTCAACTGCAATGAGATTGCATGTAACTTAGCTGGGCTAATGAACAAACTTACGACTACCCAGTCTCAGATGAAGACAAAGGGAAAGGAAGTTGCATTTGTGATTTCTTCTGGGACTTGAAAGTCCAAGAATAAGAAGAATAAGAACAAAAAACAGTTAGATCCCAAAGCCAGGATCGACAAGGGAAAGGGCAAGGCCCGACGGTTCAAAAGAGCAAGGGGGCTAACAAAACGGATATATGCCTCAACTGCAGTGAGCTAGGCCACTGGAAGAGGTACTGTCCAAAGCTTGACCGTAATGCGCCTTCAGGTACCGAACTACTGGTTTTAGAAACAAATTGTTCTGTAACTGTATATTCTACTTCTTGAATACTTGATTCCGGTGCGAGTTCTCACATTAGTACAATGATTCAGGATCTGGAACGAAGTAGAAAACTGGATTCAGGGGAGGTGATGTCACCGTTGGAAGTGGGCATAGTGTCGAGGCTTCTGATATTGGATCCCTTATGTTGGATTTAGAATCTGGTTTTATTCTTACTTTAGATGATGTACTTGTTTGGCCCAAGGAGCACAAGAATATTGTATTAATTCCGGTCATGGACCGAAAGGTATTTCACTTCTTTATTGGAGATGGGTCCTGTCGTATTTATTTTAGAAATAAATTGGTTGGTGCTGCTACATTATTAAATGGTTTATACCATTTGAATCGAAATAATAAAACAACTGTGAACACTATAACTAGGAAGCATGGTAGGGATGAAACAAACCAAGCACTTAAGTGGTATCTTAGACTTGGTCATATTGGTCAGACCAAGGTTCATAAAATGGAGAAAGGTGGGCTTATGGGTCCATTGGGATCAGATCCCTATCCAACTTGTGAATCTTGCCTTCAAGGTAAAATGACTAAGTTACCCTTCGCAGGGACTTTTAAAAGAGCTGCTGAAAAACTTGGATTGATCCATACCGACGTATGTGGCCCTTTTGAAGTGGCACAAGATGACTTTCAGTATTTCATTACATTCACTGATGACCATACTAGGTATGGGTTCGTGTACTTAATGAAACATAGGTCTAAAGCTTTTGATAAATTCAAGGAATTTAAAGCCCTAGTTGAAAATCAAACAGGTAACCGTGTTAAGACTCTTCGGTCAAACCGAGGTGGTGAGTACATGAGTACCGAATTTGATGAGTTCTTAAAAAAACTAGGAATAGTGTCACAATTCACTCCTCCATCTACTCCATAATTAAATGGTGTATCAGAAAGAAGGAACCGAACCTTGTTGGACATGGTTCCCTCCATGCTTAACTATACTGATCTACCGATTTATCTGTGAGGTTACACGCTCCTTACTTCTGCGCACATCTTGAACATATATCCTACCAAATCCATTCCTAAGACTCTACATAAGATTTGGAGAGGTAGGAAACCAAGTCTTAATCACATTAGGATTTGGGGATGCCCTACTTATGTCAAGAAGACTAAAGTGGAGAAATTGGAAGCTAGGTCTGTGAAAGGTCATTTCATAGGATATCCAGGGGATTCCATGGGATATCTATTCTACATGCACGAAGATCATAGGATCATCATTGCTATACAAGCACACTTCCTGGATGATCAGTTTATTCAGGAAGGAAGCGCAGGTAGAAATATTTCTTTGGAACAAATAAAAGAAACATCAAATGAGACACCTGTGCAAGATATTAGAACCGAACCTTCTGAAATACAAACACAACCTCGCTAGTCTAGTAGAATTTCTCAATTACCTGAGAGGTATGGCTATCTGCATCAAGAGAAACTGGGTGTCCATGAGATATTAGAAAGTAGTTAAGAGAATGATCCATCTACATATGACCAAGTGATGGTAGATGTTGACTCCGCTAAGTGGCAAGAAGCTATGGAGTTGAGATAGACTCAATGCATGCTATCAGGCCTGGACTATAGTAGATCATCCTAAAGGCATAGTGCCTATTGGAAACATATGGATCTATAAAATAAAGACTGATGGAGATGGCAAGGTTCATACCTATAAGGCCAGGCTTGTGGCAAAGGGTTATTCCCAAAGAGAAGGAATCGATTACTTCGAGACCTTATCGCATGTAGCTATGATTAAGTCTATTCGCATGATGCTTGCCATAGCAGCCCAATTAGATTATGAAATATGGCAAATGAATATGAAAACAGCATTCCTAAATGGATTCCTCCAGGAGGAGATTAACATGGAACATCCTAAAGGATTCATATCTCAAACCAATATTCATAAAGTATGCAAACTTCAGTGTGCCATTTACGGACTGAAGCAAGCTTCGCGAAGTTGGAATCTTCGTTTTAACTAGACAGTCAAAGAGTTTGATTTTGTCCAAAATGAAGAGGAGCCCTGTATTTACAAGAAGGTTAGTGGGAGCAAAATTTCATTCTTAATACTATATGTTGATGACATTCTACTTATAGGAAACGATGTAGGAATGCCCAGTTCTGTGGAAGCTTGGCTTTCGAAAGAGTTCTCAATGAAAGACTTTGAGGAAGCTACCTATATTCTGGGTATTCGTCTCTACCGGAATAGAGCGAAAAGAATGTTAGGTCTTTCTCAAGCCCTATACATAGAAACGATCCTGAAGCGATTTAGGATGGGAGATTCTAAAATAGGGTTTCTACCTATGCAACATGGTGCAAAACTTTCCTTAGAGATGTGTCCTCAAAGTGAGGAATATAGAAAGGAAATGAGCAAGGTACCCTATGCTTCGGCAGTAGGTAGCCTCATGTATGCCATGATTTGCACTAGACTAGACATTGCCTATGTAGTGAGCGTATTAAGTCGGTTTCAGTCAAATCCAGGGTAGGAACATTGGACTGCTGTGAAGAAGATTCTTAAGTACCTAAGGATGACTGAAGACTTGGTTCTTACATACGGCGGTGGAGAACTTAGAGTGATGAGTTATACAAATTCATATTTTTCGTGGGATATGGATGCTCAGATGTCCACATCAGGGTATATCTTCATTCTGAATGGTGGGGCAGTTTCTTGAAGAAGTTCCAAGAAAAATTCGACTGCTATCTCTACATGTCAAGCCGAATATCAGGCAGCCACGGAGGCTGCTAAAGAAGCTTTTTGGATTAAGTTCACTGAGGAACTTCAAGTGGTTCGTAATGCATAGAAGCCCGTGACGCTGTTTTGTGACCACGATGGAGCTGTTGCATAGGCTAAGGAGCCTAGGGCTCACCACAAAACCAAACATATTGCGAAAAAATATCATTTTGTTAGAGAAATTGTTCGGGATGGTAATGTTATATGCAGAGAGTAGACACAACAAATAACGTTGCTGATCTGCTTACCAAGCCACTATCTCAGAAGGTCCTAGAGAGACATCTGGTGAGTTCGGGTATTAGATAACATAGTGTGTGGCATTAAGTGCAAGTGGGAGATTGTTAGGAATATGCCCTCGAATGCCACTCATAAGATGATAGAGTGAGAGCATTTGTATTGTAAATATGAATATTTAATAAGGCAATTATTATTTCTATATTATTGTATATCACTGGTATTGTGATTTGGTATATAGAATAATAGTCCTTGCATTTGAGAGCAAACATTCTGCTCCTTATGGAGATAGGGAGAAAGGCACTTGAAGTGTTTAGGGCTCGAATGCTTAACTGGTTCGCAAGTCGATAAAACTTAACTGGGTAATAAGTTTAGACAAGACTTGTATAACGTGTACTTTGACATGTAGAGTGCCGGTCTTCACTAAAGGTTAGTGGGAGCACACGTTATAGGTATGCTAATGGGATTAGTGTACTCGAACACGACTCACCTCGATTCGGTTACATGGATCTCACTCAGGGATAGGCAATGACTGAATAGAAAGGTTGTGATAGGTATACGTGGACCTTTGACTTGAGGTTTCAGTAGGAGATGTGCTTGTGACATTAAGTTAGTCATTAGAGTAGTTCGATCCAATCACCGGCTGGTGGGGTCAACCTAGAAAATGCAACTTAGTGGGCAAGTAGCAGTCTCTACTGAATACCAAGATATGATTCTTTCTCCTGTTAGTGAGCAGGTAAATGTCCTATGCGGTTAATGGCAAATGAGATCATAAGTCTTTGGCCAAAGCAGTTAGAGCTAGTTGTATTTCATACACAAGAGCTCGGTGATATCGGTTTGTATTAACAAATGCATGGAGTCAAGATACGATGGGGTTTGACTTTACCGTGACCCTAATACTTGACCGGGACATATGATTGAAGGGTTTATACGTATACGATATTCACGACATAATGGTGTTTGGAATGATTCTACCATTCGTTCTCAGTTAGGTTACGGTGAGGGCCACGAGACTGGCTAAGTGGTGCTAACACTGATCGAATCCTCCCAATATTAACTAAGACGAACCTACAGAGTCGCGGCACAGGAATTGATGACAGATTATATTTAGCTTATTCTCTCTTGGTTAATATTGGACATTTGATGTCTAATTTAATTTATTTGATAAATTAAATCGGTCTCGTGAATTAAATAAGTTACTGGGTAATTAATTTATTCATATTATTTCTTAGAGAAATTATTTTTAATATAATTAATTAATTAGATTAATTAATTGTATTAATAATAAAATGTACCAAAATTTATCTATCGGATTAGATACACGATAGTCCGTTTTCACGGATCGAAACGAACCAAATCACTAATAATTCAATATGGCTTCCCCCCATGATCCCATCACATGAGTTATTTTTTTTAAGTTGAAAAGAATCATTCCATGTTTGTGGAATATTTAATACACTTGGTGTATTAATAATTCGTCATGGAATAATTATTTTGGTGGATAGTGTGATATGTTTTGTATTTAATACTTAGACTTCAACCTCCACTTGATGATGAGAAAGGTTTTGGCCGTGAGTTTGTGAGAAGTGGACAGAAATTTTTTATTTTCTTAAACTTAGAGTTTAAATGTAATTGTTGAGAGAAAAATATTTTTTTATAAAATACTTAGAGTATTTATAAAATTATATGTAAGCTAATTCTATTACTTTCTAGCCGTATATTTAGAGTATAAATTGATATAAATATTTTTCGGTTATCTTCCGACGCGTGATACGTAGAGACACGGTGCTTTCGGTGCTCGGGAATTTCCAAAAGCTTGTTCGATTGGATTCGTGTTCGTACTTGGAATCAAGAAGATATTATCAAAGGTCTACGAGGGTAAGAATCTTATTTTCATCTTCGTTACTTTTACTCGTTTATACGATGCTTGATCGATCCGGTTTTGGGGGTTGGTTTTCCGGTTGGACCGTTTTATTTTCCGCTGTGTAACTCGCTTTTATTCACCGAATTCCAACAGTGGTATCGAAGAGAGGTCTATGCAATCGTATATTCAATATTAGCATTTGGAATGCTTGATTTTTTTTTTTTTATGATTTAGAATCATAATTATTTTAATTGTTCATCTAAAAATTATTTTTCTTGATTTTATGTTACAATATAAATCTATTTTTATTTTGAAAAATTGGTTTAATTGTGTAATATAAAAATTAAAAAAAAATATTATTTTTAGATTCGGGACGAAAAAACAAGCCGGAAAAATGGCTTGACTGGAAATGGTCGCCAGGCCGCCACGGATCGCCTGCAAGCCGGGTCAAGTAATGGGTCAAGTGACCTAGGGCCGCGGACTTGGCCCGGGACTTGTATTTTCCGACTCCATTTTTATATTTTGTTCGGTAAATTAATTTCCCGTAAATTAAATTAGATTTAATTTGACTAAAATATAAATATGGTAATTTTATTTTAAGGGAATTAATTTAATGAAATATTTATTTTGTCCGGAATAAATTAAAATAAACGTTTAAGTGAATTAATTGGATTAATTCTAATTGTTAGATTAATTTTTGTTGATTAGATCAATATTTAGATTAATTATTTTTACCATTTATTTAATGTAATTGTTGCATTAATTTTAAATTGGGATGTAGTTCATGGACCTAGTTTTGAACCGTTTGTTTTGTTCGACTGGATCGTAAAGGCCGTTTTGAGCCTATTTATTTTACTAGAAAATTTGTATATGATGCAATTTTTCAAATGTAAATTTATATGTAATGACGAAGACCAGAGGAAGATCCGCTCGAGAAGACGAAGATTCAAGCCCGAAGACATGTAATTAGCTTACGATGTTTTTGTTCTAGGAACGGTCCATGAACTGCATATTGTTAGTTTTAGGTTGTGTATGTTTTCATATTGTATGACAAACAAACAAATCGACAAACCGCGCTTAACGGATTAATGTGAAAAGTGTAACATATAATCGCGTTAATACTCCCACTTATAAACACTAAGTTATAAAGGTTACGAGGTTTCCTACCCTCCGTTAAACTCATGAAAAATTGAAATCTACACCGGAATATTATTCTTCCGAGTATGTCGGGGTAATATTTTTTTCGGAAGGTTGATAAATTCCTATAGTGCATTAGATGCCTTTGGTTGCGACAAATCAAACCCCTATATACCGTATGGGTTGCCGGGTAAGATTCAATTGTCAGACTAATAGGAATTAAAAGTTTAAACTTAGATAGTTCAGCGAGCCATAGAAACCGAATGGGTTGAGGGCAAGTGAACTAGGGGTAAAAGAAGATCGAATCATCCATTAGATGGGTTGGTGTTAGACACCACTTTATAAAGAATGATAGAATAGAAACCGTATGGGTTGCCCTCTATTAAACTTTGTAAAGATCTCGATCACCACTATGAAGTCAACTGTGACTTCCGGATTTCACATGGGAGTGTGCAAATGCCGATAAAATAGTAGGAGCCGAGTTATGAATAAAGAAAGTCCTTAAATTCTTTACTCGGATCATAATTAAACAATCACTAGCGAATCTTAAATTATTCTCTACAGTTAACAAAACTCTCAATATGGCAATGAACCTACTCGCTATACTACTTGAAAAGAACGTCCTGACTGGTCCGAACTATGTGGACTGGCTTCGGAACTTGAGGATTGTCCTAACTATGGAAATGCTGGGATACGTCTCGGAGGCGGACATCCCAGCGGCTCCTGCAAGAACCCTAGCCAATCAGGAAGATGTCGATGCCCATGAGAAATGGGTAATGGACGACGTAAGAGTGCGCGGGTACATGTTAGGCTCAATGACTAATGAGCTTCAACATGACCATGAAAACATGACGTCTTCGAGAGCCATCTTAGCACACCTGGCTGAGCTCTATGGAGAGCATAGTCGAACTGCTAGATATGAGATATCGAAGAAATTATTCGGTGCCAAGATGAAGGAAGGAGAGAGGGTTGGGGACCATGTCCTCAAGATGATCTCGATGATTGAGAGATTGGAAACTCTTGATTTTCAGATGCATGCATCTCTCCAAACTGACCTTATCCTGCAGTCACTTCCTGACTCCTTTTCCCAATTTGTCATGAACTTCAACTGCAATGAGATTGCATGTAACTTAGCTGGGATAAAGAACAAACTGACGACTGCCCAGTCTCAGATGAAGACAAAGAGAAAGGAAGTTGCACTTGTGATTTCTTCTGGGACTTGGAAGTCCAAGAATAAGAAGAAAAAGAAAAAAAAAAGCAGTTAGATCCAAAAGCCAAGATCGGCAAGGGAAAGGACAAGGCCCCAACGGTTCAAAAGAGCAAGGGGGCTAAGAAAACAGATGCATGCCTGAACTGCGGTGAGCTAGGGCACTGGAGAAGGTACTGTCCAAAGCTTGACCATAATGCGCCTTCAGGTACCAAACTACTGGTTTTAGAAACAAATTGTTCTGTAACTGTATATTCTACTTCTTGGATACTTGATTCCAGTACGAGTTCTCACATTTGTACAATGAATCAGGATCAGGAACGAAGTAGAAAATTGGATTCAGGGGAGATGATGGTCACCTTCGGAAGTGGGCATAGTGTCTAGGCTTCTGATATTGGATCCCTTATGTTGGATTTAGAATCTAGTTTTATTCTTACTTTAGATGATGTACTTGTTTTGCCCAATGGGAACAAGAATATTGTATCAATTCCGGTCATGGACCGAAAGGGATTTTACTTCTTTATTGGAGATGGGTCCTGTTGTATTCATTTCAGAAATAAATTGGTTGGTACTGCTACCACTACTAAAAATAACACTTTAGCCGACGACTAGCCGGAGGCCGACGGACGGCCGAAGTCGTCGGCTAAAGTCAGCAAGTTTAGCCGACGGCTAACTTGTTGTCGGCTAAAGTAGTTTAGCCGACGACTTTACTTTTGGTCGTCGGCTAAAGTCAAGTTAGTCATCGGCTAAATTTTTGTAGTTTAGCCAACGACTTGTATAGTTTAGCCGACGACCTGCCGTCGGCTAAAGTCAAGTTTAGCCGATGGCTAGTATACTTTAGCCGACGACATGCCATCGGCTAAAGTCTTACATGTTTTTTTGTGCAGAATATATCACCATCTAACACTTGAAGAGACCATTTACAACACATTCGGAAATTACAGAACAAGAAAACGAAAAACAGTAATTTTCTCTGGTTTGATCATTCAAGAAATCATATTGAAGGTATGTTTATTGAATTTTAATATCAGTTAGTTCGTTTTCTCGAATATCTCTTGGTGTGTGTGTATATATATATATATAGATTTGACATCTTGAATTCGAGCTATATGACGATTTTAGTCGTAATTTTTGTGTGTTCTTGATAAATACGATGTGTAATATTGTTGTTATTTTTGTTATAGGATGAATAAAAGTTGGATTGGTCTGCAAAAATGGGATCCAAGGGTCATAGATGGAATGCGAGGGTTTATTCGATTTGTGAAGGAGCATGATAGTGATAGTATGATTCATTACTGTCCTTGCAATAAATGTAAATGCCGTAGCGATATGTACCATTTTACACTTGATGTCATGTGGGAGCACTTGAAAAAAAATAGATTTTGGGATAAATATACATGTTGGATTTACCACGGTGAAAGATTGAATTCAATTATTCCCCATGATCACGGACAGTACAGTGGTAGCACATCCAATGACCCCACAAGAAGGTTGATTGACGACGTGTTTGGTTATTACGACAGGGATGTATCGGCTGAAGGTCAAGAATACCATATAGCCGATCAACCAGTCATCCGAACGCCTACATTATACCCATTAACACAATTTCTCTTGATAGATATAACAAGCTAATCCAGCTCCAACGGACTTTTCTTTATCCTAGGTGTCACATGACGGTTCTTGATAGTGTCATAGAGACTATGAGAGTCAATGTGGAGAACAAAACCTCGATTAAAGCTGTGGATGATTATTTGGAACTTACAGCGAAAACGCTCCCAGAAGTTCATCATCTTCCCAGTGATCATAGTAAAATGAGACGTATCCTAAAAGGTCTTGGGCTATCGTACATCAAGATCCACGTATGCATATACGATTGTGCTTTATTTTGGGGAAAGCCTAATGAAGACCTAAAGTGATGTCCGGTATGTGACACAGAGAGGTATAAGTTTACTCCTTCTGGTAAAGAGAAAGCTATGAAGGTTCTTTGGTATTTCCCTCTGAAGGATAGATTGGAGAGACTTTTCATGTCTCCTCACACAGCCAAGGCGATAAGATGGCACGCTGAGCCTCGGGTGACTGACGATGATATTATGATACACCCTTCTGATGGAGAGGCTTGGAAGCATATAGATAGGGAGTTTCCAGGATTTGCATCAGATGTCCGAAATGTAAGACTAGGACTTGCATCTGATGGATTCAACCCTTTTGGCAACATGAGCCTTTTGTATAGTATATGGACGGTGGTATTGGATCCTTACAACCTTCCTCCATGGATGTGCATGAAGAGGGAGTATAATATGTTGACTCTCTTAGTACCTAGCCCCGGGTATCCAGGAAAGTGTATTGATGTTTATTTGAGACCTTTGATAGAGGAGTTGAAGTTGTTGTGGGAGCAAGGTCATCCGACGTACGACAGTTACTCACATGAGATGTTCTTCTTACGTGCTATGTGTATCGGTACCATGTGTATCGGTACCGTCAGTGATTTTCCTGCGTACGGGATGTTGTCCGGATCTGTTATTAGTGGATACAGAGGATGTCCAGTGTGCTTGAATGATGACTGCGCAAGGTATCATTGTCGGAAGGTTATCAGAATGCGTCACCGTATATGGCTTGAGAGGACGCATGTCTGGCGTACGGATGCTGCAGCATTTGATGGGACTGAAGAGGTTGGTGATCCACCACGGGAGTGGACTGGTGAGGAAATTTTGGCCGTGCTGAATGAGTATGATTTTGGGCAGTTGAGCAACCATCCTGATATAGTAGCGACAACTCCTGAAAGACCTGACAGGTATAAGTATTGGTCCCACAAAAGTATTTTTTGGGATCTACCTTATTGGAGTAAGTTGTCGATTAGGAACTACCTAGATGTGATGCACATAGAAAAAAATGTTTGTGAAAGTGTTGTCGGTACAGTGTTATTTTGGGAACGGAAGACTAAAGATGGCCCTAAGGCACGCATTGGTTTAAAAGAAATGAACATTAGAAAACATTTATGGTTGAAGGAAGGGAAAGGGAAACACAAAATGCCGTAAGCTGCTTACATCGTCACCCCTGAGCAAAAGGCTGAGATTTTTTCGTGGATGAAGGCTGCAAGGTATCCCACAGGATATGCTGGAAATATAGGGAGGTGTGTTAACTTCAAGGAGAACAAGTTAACTGGACTGAAGAGCCATGATTGTCATATCCTCTTACAACGTTTGTTTCATGTGTTTATTCGACCATACTTGTCTAAACAGGTGGTCGAGCCATGTGTATCGTTATCCAGGTTCTTTCAAAAGTTATGTGTAACAGCCCAAAAACAGTGGCTATTACAGTGCCGTGGACCCCCTACCGTGACCCACCAGGCGATATCACGATATACACTTACAACCTGACAACGTGGCACCGTACCACAATATTTATCAAAATCCCGATGTGGAGTATGAGTTATACATGTCTTTAATACGAGCAAACGTACACAGGATCCAAATTCGGTACAGACCATATGACGATGGGCGGTACCTAACAAATTATAGTACATTCATCCGACACAAAGTAAAATGAAATTCATAATAAAACATAACCGAACATCAAAAGACTCGGGCCCCTCGAAATAGCATAATTCAAAACCCTCCGTCGCCATTCTGCTCCTCCTGTGCCTTGCCCTTTCCTCGCCCTGAAATACAAGTATTTCGCCCCAAACCACAGGGTCAGCTATATATGATAATAATTCTCATGACATTATACAATTCATATATATACGGATCTCAAAGAAAACAATCGACTACTGAATATACCCCACAGGCGTATAAACAGTCAGTCCCAACTGTCGAACATAACCAAATATACGAACGACCATATAATATGGCTCAAGACGGATGTCACAGTACGCCCGATCCGGAAATGTGTCCGTGCACATGTCCACTCCCTATATGGAATCCAGAATATACGTGAGACGATGTACCTAATTAGCCTCACGAACTACGTCTCGTGTGCACGATCTAAATGCGGAAAACATCCACTCATGATCATCAAGTGCCCGGCTAAAAATCCTACACATAACCAATCGGAACGCAGATATGACTCCAGAGATGTCACGATACAATGGAATTCTCCCAATATCATAAATGGAATTCTCCCAATATCACCCAACAATTAATATAGTATGAATGACCATGATTCCAACTTAACATAATTCGTCGATATACTTGCTACAACAATACAGATATGGTGCGAAAATACTTGGTTTAAATCAGAAAATACAATAGTAAAGGCGAGGGTATTACATACTCCCCCCTTAAAAGGAGTTTCGTCCCCGAAACTAAGGGGTAAACATCTCGGGGTATTTCTCTCGCATGCTATCTTCAGTCTCCCACGTAGCTTCCTCGACTCCATGTCTCGACCACTGAATTTTTAATAAGGGAATCGCCTTGTTCCTCAGCTGTTTAATCCTTCTCTCATGTATCTGCACAGGCCGTTCTTCATACGAATGGTCATCGGCTATTTCGACCTCGTCGAATTGAATAATGTGGCTTGGGTCAGCAACATACTTCCTCAACTGAGATACATGGAATATGTTGTGAATCCGGCTCAAAGCTGGTGGTAATGCTAAATGATAGGCTAGGTCGCCTACTCGTTCCAGGATCTCAAACGGACCAATATACCTTGGGCTCAATTTGCCTCTCTTCCCGAATCGAAAAACACCTCTAGTAGGATATAATTTGACTAGTACATGGTCACCAGCCTCAAACTCGAGTGGTCGTCGACGATTATCTGAATATGATTTCTGGCAGCTTTGGGCCGTTAATAGGCGACCCTTGATCAGGGAAATCTTCTCGCGGGCTGCCAATAACATATCAGGTTCCGTACCAATAGATTCAGACAAATCGTCCCAGCACAAATGGGACCTACAACGACGACCATACAATGCCTCATAAGGTGCCATCATGATCGAGGCGTGCCAGCTGTTATTATATGTGAATTCTACCAACGGTAGTTGGGCTTCCCAGTCGGGCTTCCAATCGAGAGCACATGCCCTCAACATATCCTCTAGAGTTTGAATAGTCCTCTCAGACTGACCGTCGGTCTGAGGATGAAAAGCCGTACTGAAGTTCAACTGTGTACCCATAGCACGATGAACCGCCTTCCAGAAGTGCGACACGAACCGTCCGTCACGATCTGATACAATAATCTTAGGGGTACCATGTAGTCTCACAATCTCTTTGATGAATAACCGGGCCAATATCTCGGGGCCCCACGTATCCTTGATCTCCAAGAAGTGGGCTGATTTAGTCAATCGATCCACAATCACCCAAATTGTGTTCATGCCTCGACGGCTCGTCGGCAAGCTAGTAATAAAATCCATCGATATGTCTTCCCACTTCCACTCGGGAATCGAAAGCGGTTTCATCATGCCAGCTGGTCATTGATGCTCAATCTTGACCTGCTGACAGGTCAAACATTTTGAAACGAATTCGGCAACCTCCCGTTTCATGTTACCCCACCAATAATACGACTTCAAATCCTTATACATTTTGTTCGATCCTGGGTGTATGGACTACGGGGTAGCATGAGCCTCCTTCAAAATAGTATTCCTCAACTCTTCGTCTGCTGGTACACATACTCGGTTTTTAAAGCATATCAATCCATCCTCGTGAACCACAAATCCAGGGGCCTTCCCCTGATCGATTTCTCCTCGAATTCTGGATAATAACGGGTCCGTCATCTGTTTCGTCCTGACCATATCATCAAGGGATGATGAAATCTCAAGCGTGCACAGTTGTCCCTGAATGCGTTTTAACCAGACCTCAATCTCTGGTCTCATGAACTCTAATTGCAACTCCTTCTGGGCGGTCAAACGAGCCAGTATCTGCTCCTGCACTGTCTTGCGGATCAAGGCATCGACAACCACGTTTGCCTTGACTGGATGATAAAGGATCTCGATATCATAGTCTTTGATTAGCTCTAACCCCCTCCTTTGTCTCATATTCAACTCCTTTTGGGTAAAAATATACTTCAGGCTCTTGTGGTCCGTAAAAATCCGGCAGGTAACTCCATACAGATAGTGGCGCCAGATTTTTAAAGCAAACACTATGGCTGCTAACTCCAAATCATGAGTCGGGTAGTTGACCTCGTAAGGACGCAACTGTCTGGATGCATAAGCGATCACTTTCCCGTCCTGCATTAATACGCAGCCAAGGCCCTGTCTCGATGCATCGCTATATACCACGAATCCTTCCGTTCCTTTAGGTAGAACCAAAACAGGTGCTTAAATTAATCGAATTTTGAGTTCATCAAAACTTTGCTGACATGCTTCCGACCACAAGTATTTCTTATCTTTCCTTAACAGATTAGTCATCGGTTGAGCAATTTTGGAAAATCCTTCCACGAATCGTCTGTAATAGCCTGCTAGACCCAGAAAACTACGAACTTCCTTTACGTTCTTCGGAGGTAGCCAGTCTCGGATAGCTTCTGTCTTCTATGGGTCTCCTCTTACTCCATCTGCTGATATTACATGTCCCAGAAAAATAACTTCAGACATCCAGAATTCACACTTAGAAAATTTTCCATACAGTTGTTCTCGCCTTAATGTATCGAGAACCTGGCGGAGGTGACACTCATGCTCCTCATGATCACGAGAGTAGATCAGGATGTCGTCAATAAAAACGACTACAAAACGATCCAGATAATTAATAAAAACTCGATTCATCAATTCCATGAATACTGCGGGTGCATTAGTCAGTCCGAATGGCATGACAACGAACTCATAATGTCCATAGCGAGTGCGAAAAGCTGTCTTCGGGACGTTAGACTCTCGAATCCGCAATTGGTGGTACCCGGATCTCAAGTAGATCTTGGAAAATACAGCGGCTCCCTGGAGCTGATCCGATAGATTATCGATGCGAGGTAAAGGATATTTGTTCTTAATTGTTACTTTGTTCAGCTCACGGTAATCAATACACAAACGCAGCGATCCGTCCGTCTTCCGTACGAATAACACCGGCGCTCCCCAAGGGGATGCACTGGGTCGAACATATCTTTTCTCAGTTAACTCCTCAAGTTGTCTTTTCAACTCCTGCATCTCAGTCGGGGCCATACGATATGGTGCTTTCGAAAGCGGGGACATCACTGGCTCCAACTCAATGGTGAATTCTACCTCTCACTGTGGGGGTATTCCTGGAAGCTCTTCTGGAAATACATATGGATAGTTTCGAACTACCGGGATATCAACCAATTCGACTGGTCGGTCAGTTGTCTTGGTCATGTAACACCAATAACCAATGCACCCCTGGTTCAGTAATCTCACAGCCTTCATAGCGCTGATGACTCTCCCAGAATGATTGGGATTATCACCCCGAAAAATACACTCGACGCCATCATCAGATGTGACGGTCACCATTCGCTTACGGACGCTAAGCATGGCATCGTGACGATCCATCCAGTCGATACCCAAGATTACATCATCTTTAGGTAAATTAACCACAATCAAGTCGGACAACCACTCACGGTTGTTCATGTGAATCAGACAGTTCTGTACTTCACGACTCCCAATAATTCTTCTACCATCGGGTAGACCAATTACATAAGGTTCACAATCGGTAACATGATTCAAATGCAAACGATTCAAACAAGAACTAGACAAAAGGAGTGTGAAGCACCAGTATAAAAAAGAACACAAACGGGCTGAGAGTGGATCTCGAGAGTACCTGCAATCATGCTGGCTTCGGGATCATCTGCTTTCTTCATCTCGTAGACTCTGGGTTTTGCAACCCCGGAAGCAGGTGTACCAGCTTGATTTCCACGGCCCATCCCTTTGTTTGCCCCGGTAGTCTGGTAAGAAGCGGACGGAGGAGATCGTTCCTGAAGAGAAGACTGTACTGGAGCAAGAGATGCTACTGGAGCACGCCCGAGTCCACCCCTGCAATAGCGAGCACGATGACCGTTCTTCCCGCAAGTGTGACAGGCAACGGATGCCTTCGACACTGAGCCGATATGCCCTGGTCCCCACGGTTATAACACACGGCAGTGAGCTTATTGCCCGAGAGTGCGTTCTGCGGTTTCGGTGCCATAGGTGGCCGTTCGTAAGGATTTGGTACAGATGGGGCTTCTGAACATCCCCTGCCATCGTCTCCTTGGGTCTGGTTCCTGGATCTCTTGTTGGAAAACTGAGGCTGCTTCTTGGAAATCTCCTTCGCAGTAAGTTCATACTCCAAAGCCTTCTCAATAAGCTCCGGTAGGGTCGTACAGTGGTGATTGAGTAATTGCATCCTCATTTGGGGTTTAAGACTCTTGAGGAAATATTTGATCTTATCAGCTTCCGAACGGACAACTGACGTAGCAAAAGGGAGAAGTGCTTGGAATTTTTCAGCAATCGCTAACACATCCTCGTCTTGCGATGGATCGGGGTTCAGTAATTCAGACAGTTTGGCTTCACGGAGGGGTGCAGGATAGTAACGATCTAGCATAAGATTCTTGAATTCCTCCCATGTACTCGCGCCATCGGCAGGCCTCACAGAAAGCCACCAAGTATGGGCACTCTTACTAAGGTAGTAGGCTGCCACAGCAACTCGATTGTCCTCTGGGCACTCCACCATCTCGAACAGTTTCTCGAAATGCTCTATCCAGTCTACAATGTCAGCAGGCTCAGATGAGCCTTCAAAAGTCGGAGGTCGCTGTCGTGATATGTCGCTAATAATCCGGCTCACGATCCCGCCAGGCACCAGAGGCGGAGGTTGTTGCCCCTGCTGTTGACCAGTAGTATTCCTCTGCATAGCTTCCATCAGCTGACCCATTTGGGTCATCTGGGCCATCATGCCCTGCATCATGGTGTAAGGATCGACACGTGCATTTTCTCCAGTGTGGTGTGATTGGTCCCTAGAAGGCGAATCACTGCCTGCGGAACTCTGTTCCACATTCGCGCGTCTGTTGGCTCGTGGTATCGGGATTCGGCCTCTTCCGCAGCCTCGTCCCCCTCTGCCACAGCCTCTCAGATTCCTTTCCATACTGAAAGAATCAAGTCACAAGTACAGTTCAAGTTATCAATCATAATTCATGCTAAGTTAATGGCAACACGGAATTTCATATCCAACAAAGCAGTTCGTAAAGAATCACTGGCACTGCAGGTGCTACACACTCAATATCAACATCAAGTCGAAACAATTCCAATCACATAATTAATTTAGGTTTTCCTCAAACAGATGAATTTTACCACATGTTAGCAAGATGCCAAGATAAGTAAAGAGACCAATACGTCATCAATATCATGCCAATAATCAAATTATGGCTCATGAGAACATACCGTATTCGACGGGTCAGGCGTTTGCACAGGTTACACGTGGCACGAAGGTTTCTTGATGCTATTTCGATTCTACAATGACTCAAAAGAAAAACACACGCTCCGATACCATCTTCTGTAATAGCCCGAAAACAGTGGCTATTACAGTGCCGTGGACCCCCTACCGGGACCCACCAGGCGATATCACGATATACACTTACAACCTGACAACGTGGCACTGTACCACAATATTTATCAAAACCCCGATGTGGAGTATGAGTTATACATGTCTTTAATACGAGCAAACGTACACAGGATCCAAATTCGGTACACACCATATGACGATGGGCGGTACCTAACAAATTATGGTACATTCATCCGACACAAAATAAAATGAAATTCATAATAAAACATAACCGAACATCAAAAGACTCGCCCCCCCGAAATAGCATAATTCAAAACCCTCCGTCGCCATTGTGCTCCTCCTGTGCCTTGCCCTTTCCTCGCCCTGAAATACAAGTATTTCGCCCCAAACCATAGGGTCAGCTATACATGATAATAATTCTCATGATATTATACAATTCATATATATACGGATCTCAAAGAAAACAATCGACTACTGAATATACCCCACAGGCGTATAAACAGTCAGTCCCAACTGTCGAACATAACCAAATATACGAACGACCATATAATATGGCTCAAGACGGACGTCACAGTATGCCCGATCCGGAAATGTGTCTGTGCACATGTCCACCTCGTATACGGAATCCAAAATATACGTGGGACGATGTACCTAATTAGCCTCACGAACTACGTCTCGTGTGCACGATCTAAATGCGGAAAACATCCACGCATGATCATCAAGTACCCGATTAAAAATCCTACACATAACCAATCGGCACGCATATATGACTCCAGATATGTCACGATACAACATGACAATGAAACTCAACGAATTACACCTTAATCAAGGAATCGAACGAGTCACCGAAGTATCAACAAAGCTCAAAAGGACCAACGGTAACAAGAATGGTAATTTCGGGTATATCATCCCAACACCATGATAATACGATCAAGGGCATCACCATATCACGAATCATAGATTATCAGTACATTTCATACACACGAAACGCATAATAGTCACAAGAATTCAACCATCATTATAACCAAGCAAGATAACTTGCCTCAATTCCGTAGATGAATAATCCTTCTTTGAATGATCAAACGAACGATATCCTCGTCTAACAATACTCACGTGAACAAGCAACCTCAAATGAAATGTAATTCATTCAACAACACATTCGTACGATAACGGTATTATAAACAATATTCGTAAATTTACTTGAATAAATCAATTATCCTATTGATCACTTTAATGTTCCAATTATAAATCATCATATGTTTATCATGTTCATTCGCATATTACAACATTAATGTCAAATACTTGAAGTCCAGTTTATTACCAATGTAACATTGTGAAAATATCTTTTCAAATCATCGGCACTTCCGATTACGATATAAGTTTGTGTTTAATTACGTTCTTCATTATTTTACAAACGATTACATTAAAACTGATTACTATATGAAGCATAAGTTCAAGTTTTTAGTGAACTAAGAATATCATCTTAATTTACGTCTCTTAACACACACGGATTAATGAAATGGAATTCGGCTACTCATCTACCGCATTTGTATCACCATATTCACTACAATCCTCTTAAGAACATTATTAACATATTAATGTAGCGATTAACACCCTTTTAAGTTATCAACGAAATCGATTAACTTGATCATATGAAGATTACAACTTCCTTCTATCAAAATCCATTGTTTTACTTTTGAAGAATTTATTAAAAGCCTAGTTATATCATTGGATACTTGGAATTCTAAAAGTAACTTCATCCCATCTTGTGAATATTACCTTCAAAGGGTTAACATAATTCTTCCAACAATTTATTACAAAGGTGTTGGTTTTAGAGGCCAAAATTATGGTTCCATATTACCTTCAAGAATCAATTGAATGTTCAAGACAAGTTTAGTATCTCTCACCTCTAATCATTAAGGATTTCATCCTTAACATGTTCCTAGTGTTGATATTATAATCAACTTCCGATTATCATGTTATACATCAGGTTTTATATATCATTATCAACACAACCATATTATGAAGTTATTGTCCAACAAAAAGTAATACTAATACCCTTAACGTTAATCTTCACTTAGTTTGAGCATGATTCAATTAACTTATCATGTTTACACTAGCTTAAACTAACATTATGTGAAGTGATTATATACTAACATCATCATAAGCATAGATTTAATATGAGTTAAGGAAAGACCAACCTCAAAATGAAGAACAACACCAACACTTCAAGGGATACACTTCAATCTCCAATTCTCCAAGTCACAAACCAAGTGCTGAAGCTCCAACACAAGTTAGAAGGGCTAGAAACGGAGTTGGCAGTGAAGGGAATCATTTTTCTCAGTTGGGAGGTTGAATGGGTCGAGCAGGAAATGAATGGCAAGTCATATTTTTATAACCTGAACTCGGCATTACGTACGTTAAAGAAAGGGGTTAACGTACGTTATAGTCCTTACGTACGTAATCTCATGAACATTACGTACATAATCAATTTCATAAGATATTTCTGACTTAAAACACACAAATCGTTACGTACGTAAATATATAGCTATTACGTACGTAATAGCCGTTGACTTGGCTGTCGCGATCGACTCCCGACCACCTACCCCCGCTCGATCCCACCCGCCGAAAGGCGGGCTGTTGATGGATCTCTCGCATTACGTACGTTAACATATGAATGTTACGTACGTAAGGCTACGTACATAGTGTATGTAAAGAAGATATGTTAACGTACGCTAAGTTCTATAACAAGCATAAATGGAATTCTCCCAATATAACCCAACAATTAATATAGTATGAATGACCATGATTCCAACTTAACATAATTTGTCGATATACTTGCTACAACAATACAGATATGGTGCGAAAATACTTGGTTTAAATCAGAAAATACAATAGTAAAGGCGAGGGTATTACATTATGCACTAGGCAAGTAAGGAAGTCAGATCTCCATCTCATGCAAAAGGAGATCATTTATATCTTATGCAAATTTGAGAGGATCTTCCCACCGAATTTTTTTGATCTCATGCCTCACCTCATGATCCATCTCCCTTGCCAACTTTTACTAACAGGCCCAGTCCACTACACGTGGATGTTTCCAATAGAAAGGCAACTTGGTGAGTACAAGGACTCTGTGACTAATAAGTCTACACCAGAAGGATGTAGAGCCGAAGAATATCTTTCATGGGAGTGTGTAACATATACCAAGTTATATTTAGGCACGGTGGATCCCATACCCGAGCCTATGTCAACAATTCAAGTACAATTTAATCTCTCCATCATCATCAGCGAAGTTGAAGTTCAAGGAAGATTACTTGACAGTCATTTCCAACCTTACGAGCTATGAATTGCACATTGGTGGATATTACTTAACTGTCCAGAAATTCAATATTGGAAAGACATTCACCTTTCATGTGATGTTGTGAATGGAGACATTAGATTTCACAATGAAACATTTGTTGATTATTTCGGAGAATGGGTAAGTGTTTAATTACTGTTTACTTAATTTGCTTACATATTTTACTTAATTACGACATTCACCTTAATTAATATCCAGATGACGCACATACAAAGTGATGGACACCCGATGTGGTCACGTGAGTTGATGCTTCTTTCGATGAAGCCTGTTACATCTAGAGTTTATTCAATGGCTAAGGTAAATGGTGTGACATTTGTATGTATCGACAAAGATCAAAGAAGGTGTCAAAATTCAGGAGTTATGATTGACAGTGGATATTACGGTGTTCTTCTCGAAGTAGTGGAACTAATTTATGGAGAAGGCTTGACAGTTTACTTGTTCAAGTGTAGGTGGTTTGACACAAATTCTCAAATCGAAAGGGAGGATAATTATGGACTATTATCTGTTGATACTTCTATGAGTTGGTATGAAGGTGATCCTTTTGTTTTTGCAACATCTGCTAAAACAGTTTACTATCTCGATGACTTGGTAAAAAAAGGAGCATGGAAGATCGTAAATCATGTGGCTACGATAAATATATACAGTGCGGCTACACTTGGACAAGCAGTCGATAAGGATGATTATGAGGCATACCAAGAGCTGGATACAACTAATATTCCACTATCCTCCACAATACTACTGAATAATGTTGTAGAAGGTCGAGTGGTTCGGCTACATGGTGAAGATCGTGGGTTCAAAGATGTAGGTACAAATGAATTACATGCAGACTCTGGTGAAGATGATAAGGATGAGTTCAGACATATGCTGCCAGTTATCTATTCCGACACAGAGACAGACTCAAGTAGTGATTCTGACTATGAACCTAAGAAGGACATATCATTTGTAAAAGTTCCTTAAATATTTATTGTTGTGTACCTGTTGGGATAACAAATACCCTGTATCGAAACAGCCAGGATAATCAATCCCTGTATCGAATAGTGTTGATAAGAGGTTTTGAAAAATATGCCAATCCTCAATACAGTAAGGAAACTATATCGATAAGTTGAAGTGTCAACCTGTATCGAAAGCCTGTCACAGATCCAGCATACAGTGGAACCTTTCAGTACAGCAAAGAAGTCTTATAAAGACTAAGTATGGAAGTTGTCTCGAATTATCAATATAGTGATCTTCCATACAGCTCTCAATAGGACAAAGAAGGAATCTTCAGAAGTCAAGTCCCGTTGATAAATAAGTATTTAAATACTAAGAGATAAAGTATTTAAATACTATCAGTCAACAGATCTTCAAATCCCGCTAAATCTAGATCGTGCTTTTCATCTCGTTGGAACGGAATCTTGCTCAACGGATTTATCTCAACAGATATATTTTCTAGAATACTATATATATCTCACCAAGGCGTTGAAGATCAGTTATGAATCTACCTAGTAACAAAGCTATTAATATATTCATCAGAGCAAAACATATCTCCAAAGCTTACTGCAACTCAGATCTTAGAGATATACAGTGCTCAACATCTTGAACAACACTTCATCAGCTAGAAGCTCATAAAGTCAAAGTTGTTGTTCATACCCTGTTCTATACTTTGAACAAACCCAGATCAGCCCTGTGTGGACTGAGTAATCATTGCTTCTCCAGAACTGTGTGTGAAGGAATTGCATAGAAGAAGACGAAGCTTCAAAACTGTGTGTGAAGAAGTCAGTCAAGCATTAGCTCAAGCCAATCTGTGTGAACGGTTGAAGCTAAGATCTTTATATCAATCTATGTGAACGCTATATTGATTGTGTGTTGTTATAATTACGTAGTTGTGTACGTAGTAATTATAATAAACTTTTTACTCCTGTGTGGAGGACCAGTGGACGTAGAGGAGTTTACCTCGAACCACTTTAAATATTGTGTTATTTACCTTCTGCCTTACTTGTTTTAATTACTGTGATTATTTAAGTATACACTGCACATCGAGTTGCTATATCCACAGCAACTTACTGTATTTAAGACTTCCGCTATGCACTCAGATTTAAAATCAGTACAGCTTGTTGTTTAAACTACTTTCCAAGCTGTATCCAGTATACTTAGTGGCCAACAAGTGGTATCGGAGCGGTTGATTCTAAAAAGAATCAGTCGTATTTTTAATCGAATCAGATCCAAAATCACTTACTCTTTAAAATAGTCTCTTTCATTTCTTTATTTTCACATGGATACATCTATGATCAACAAAGTGCCCATGTTCTCTATTAACGAATTTGATGATTGGAGAATTAGGATGGAGGCTCATCTTGGAGCAATGCACGAAGAGATGATTTTTGTTATACAGGATGGCCCTATCAAGATCATGAAGGTAAACACGGCCGCAAGGATTGAAGGCCAAGCCCATGCTGAGATGCTCGAGAAGGAACGCGAGTAATGGACCACAGATGAAATAAAGCGATCCAACCTCGACAATGTGGCTAAGAACGCGTTATTTGTCACTCTTGAAAAAGGCACGTTCTCGAAGGTAAAGAGCTATAAATCAGCCAAGGAAATCTGGGATAAACTCAAGATGATTTGTGAGGGAACTGAGCTCTCAAAAGAAAACAAAATTTCAAAACTGACTCAGCAATTTGAATCTTTCGAAATGAAACCAACTGAGACACTTGAGGAACTTGACCTCAGATTCACTGGTATTGTTGGTGAACTTGAAGCTTTGGGCAAAATTTATACCCAAAAGGAGAAGAATTTAAATATTTTCAGATCTCTCCCTGCCCGATGGGACATTAAGACCACAGCTATGCATGTATCTTGCAATCTTAATGAAATATCTACTTTTGATCTGACCTCAAAGCTTTTGAGTATGATATTGACAGAAGAGAGAAAGCTGAAGAATCTCATTCAAAGGTCACAGCACTAGCCGCTGTATCTAATCGTCGACACAGCATGCCCAGCTCGTCGAAGCCTAGTCACAAGAATGCTGACAGTGACGACAACATCCTGTCTCAAGATGAAATGGCACTTCTCATGCACAAATTCAAAAAGTTCATCAAACAGTCTGGAAAGACTCCCTACAGGCCTAAACCTGTCCACAAGGTAAGTACCGAAACTTCATCCGGTGATGCTAACCTATGCTATAATTGCAGGAAACCAGGGCATTATGCAAATAAATGTCCTCATCCCAAAGTTCAAAGGTTGCCGGAAGCTGAGCAACAAAAAAGAGATGAAAGAAGACGTGCTTGGAAAAACAAGCTCAAGGCCCTGATTGGAGAATCAGAAGCCTCCCCCACACCATCCAAATTAGAAGAATGTCTTCAGGTGGTCACTGAAAGTGCTTCATCTGACGATGAGTTCGGTGATAAAGCATATATGTGCTTTACGGCTAAGGACATTCCGGAAGGTGAAGATAGCGATGATGAGGTAAGCTCAACCTCAGCTATTCCATCAAATGCATCTCATACTTTTGAAAACATGATGAATGAGTTTAAAAACATTCAAAAGGCCCATTAGACATTGAAAAATGAGAATATACAGTTCCAACTGTCTAACCTAGAGCTGAAAGATGAAAATGACTTGCTGAAAATAAATTATAAAAATATGTCTCTTGATTGTGAAACCAGCAAAGTCGATTTTGAAAAACTCATGGAGAGCAATCATCAACTTGCTCATGAACTAAGTGAGGTTAAAACTCACAATGAGAGCAAGACAAGTGATTTGGTTCTACTTCAAGCCAAAGTCAAAACTCTCGAAATACGAGAAATTGAACTTGAGACCATTCTGAAATCGTTCGAGAAATCGTCCAAAAGAATGGAAGAAATTCTGAGCACTGGGCAACATGCTCATGATAAAAGTGGCTTAGGATACAGCTCATGTTCAAACAAAGGGAAAACTAGTACAGTATTCATCAAGAGTGTGGAACACATTCCTGTATCGAAAGAAACTTCGAGTCCCGTAAAGGAACCTGTTGCACAGCGAACAACAAAGGCTGCCATTCCGCCACCGCAATCATATTCCAGACAGCGGAATCACCAGCCATTCAGACTTGAAAGCCGCACTCAACAGCATGCTCCCAGAGCATATCAACAGCGCCAACAACCGTTCAGAAGGAAGGCTGTATCCAAATACCAAAGGCCCGGACGGTAGTACTATCAGTACAACATGCCGATGTATTGGATACAGGAGCCCCGTTATCCCTCGAGATAGCATGTGTCCGCTCAGTATCAACAACAGCGTTGGGAATCCAACTGGAGACCCAGAAGGCAAGCTGTTAGGCCAAAGAAAATGGCTCCACCTCCAAGACGGCACTCGTACTGGATTAATAATAACAACCCTGAATTTTACATGCATAATAATTATCATGGTTATAACGACTACGGATATGCCCCACGTAGATATCGCAACAATGTACCGAATGTGACCTACAATAAACCAATTGCTGTCCGGAAAACTTGGGTACCTAGAGGAACTAACATTCATGGACCCAAAAATCAAAGGGGACCTAAATCTACTTAATCTCTTTGCATACACGACATCCTAGAGGAGGACACCTGGTACTTTGATAGTGGATGCTCTCGGCACATGACCGGAGATAGAAGCAAGCTATAAGATTTTATAGAAGCTCGCAGTCCAAAAGTTCGTTTCGGTGATAAATCTAAAGGAAGAACAAGAGGAAAAGGAAACCTACTTGTCGGAAAATTCAAAGTCACCGATGTTGCATATGTTGAAGGCTTACAGTACAATCTACTTAGTATTAGCCAGTTCTGTGATAAACAGTTCTCGGTGAAATTCTATATAGATCGCTGTAGAGTAAAAAACATCCAGACTAAAGAAGTCGTGCTTACAGGAAGCAGATCAGGTAACATGTATATTGCTGACTGGAAGCCTATGAGCTCCTCAATTCCCTACTTTGTTGCCAAAGGCACTGCAGATCTTAGCTGGTTATGGCACAAGAGGATGTCTCACGTCAACTTCAAGATGATCAACAAACTCTCAAGATAAGGAATGGTAAGAGGATTTCCAAACGTGTCATTCAAAAAGGACAGCGTCTGCGGACCGTGTCAGAAAGGCAAGCAAATCAAGTCAACCCTGAAGATAAAATCCTACCTTTCAACCCAAAGAGTGTTGGAAATGCTACACATGGATCTCTACGGTCCTGTAGACCCATAAGTTTGGTAGATAAGAAATACTGCCTTGTTGTTGTTGATGATTACTCCAGGTATGCTTGGACAATTTTCCTAAGCAAGAAGAAGGAAACAACATCAAAGCTGCCCGAGCTCCTGAGAAAGTTGCAAAATGAAAAGGCATTGAGTATCGTGTCCATTCGTTCCGACAGAGGTACAGAATTTACTAACCGCTTTATAGAGCAATACTGTTCAGAAAATGGGATACAACATGAATACTCAGCTGCCCGTACACCTCAACAAAATGGTGTTGTCGAGCGAAAGAATAGTACGCTGAAAGAAGCTACAAGGACAATGATTGCCGCAAGCAAGTTGCCACATCGTTTCTGGGGTGAAGCAACCAATACAACATGCTACACTCAAAACCGCTGTATCGTCAATAAGCACCACAACAAAACAGCATATGAGGTATGGAACAACAAAAATCCGTTAGTTTCATATTTTCACATTTTTGGATGCAGGTGTTATGTGTTGAATAATGGGAAGGATCAATTTAGAACCTTTGATGAGAAATCAGATGAAGGAATATTTGTAGGATACTCCTCCGTCAGCAAAGCATACAGGATATTTAATAAAAGGAAGCTGACTATCGAGGAATAAGTTTATGTAATGTTCGAAGAACCTCACCATGACCCTACAGGAGTAGAAGATGTTACTCAGAACATCCAACAACTCTCCATTTTAGATCCACCAACTCTCATAGAACCTGTCGTTGACCTAGAAATTAATCCCGTAGCGGTAAGAATCGACGTAGATGAAGCCGATGCTGTACAAGCTGAAGCTGTATCTACAGAAACTCTCGATAAAATACGGGACCCTGAATTAGAACCCAACCGAAGATGGTTGAGAGATCACCCGAAAGAGCTGATCATTGGAAACATAGATGCTGGTGTTTCTACCCGTAGGAGAATACAGAGTACACAAGGAAATGTACTTTGTGCATAAGAAGAACTAGATAATGATATATCATCATTCCCTGAATGGAAATCTCAATCCGAGCTTAGAAGACTCAATATGTGCACTATTTCTGTATTCTTAGCCCAGTCCGAACCTGTTTCGACCATAGACGCTCTTAATAATTCTCATTGGATAACATCTATGGAAGAAGAGATTAACGGTTTCGAAAGAAACAATGTATGGTATCTTGTACCCAGACCCACACATCAATCGGTTATAGGAACCAAATGGGTATTTCGAAACAAGAAGGATCGAAATGGACTTATTATAAGGAACAAATCAAGGCTAGTCGCACAAGGCTATAGCCAGGAAAAAGGCATAGACTATGATGAAACCTTTGCCCCTGTAGCCAGACTAGAATTCATTAGGATATTCTTAGCCTTTGCCACCCATAAGAGCTTCATTGTATACCAAATGGACGTCAAGAGTGCATTCCTAAATGGAGACCTTGCCGAAGAAGTTTATGTTGAACAACCACCAGGGTTTGCCAACACAGACGGTATCGACCTAGTATACAGGCTAAGGAAAGCACTGTATGGACTTAAGCAAGCCCATAGAGCATGGTATAAGACCCTGTCCTAGTATCTAACCGATAATAGATTTGAGAAAGGTGATGTGGACAAGACCTTGTTCAAAATACAGGAAGGTGATGACCTTCTAATGGTGCAAATTTATGTAGATGATATAATTTTTGGTTCAACTAACCTTGCTTTGTGTCAAAGGTTCTCTCATCTCATGCAAAGTAAATTTGAAATGAGTATGATGGGGGAACTTAGTTATTTCCTAGGTTTGCAGGTAAAGCAGTTGCCTATAGGTATTTTTACCAACCAGGAAAAATACAGCAAGGAGCTTCTCAACAAATTTGGAATGAACACTTCCAAATCATCGCCAACCCCCATGAGCACTTCCGTGCAAATTAGTGCTGATGAAGCTGGAAAGCCGGTTGACCAATCACTCTATAGGAAGCTTATTGGTTCGCTCATGTACCTAACAGCTAGCAGGCCCGATATCCAGTTTGCTGTTGGAGTGTGTGCGAGATATCAAGTAGCACCCAAGGAATCACACTTCAATACAGCTAAACAAATCCTGAAGTACATTAAAGGAACAGTCGATGTAGGACTATGGTATCCTAAAGAAGGCGGATTCAATTTAGTTGGATATAGCGACTCGGATCTCGGAGGCTACAAGCTAGATAGGAAGAGTACAAGTGGAACTTATCACTTTCTTGGACCCATACTCGTTTCTTGGTTCAGTAAGAAGCAATTGGCTAACTGACTTTCCACGGCTGAATCAGAATACTATGCTGCTGGTAGTTGCTGTATGGAGATCCTTTGGATGTAACAGCAGTTGTCAGATTATGGAATTGAAGCCAGAGAGACGCCAATCATGTGTGATAGCATGAGTGCAATTGCAATCACGCACAATCCTGTCCTGCACTCGCGCACTAAGCATATCAACATGAAGCATCATTTCATAAGGAATCATGTCGAGAACAAGAATGTTCGCCTCGAAAAAGTTCATACAGATATTCAGTTGGCCGACATCTTCACCAAGCCTCTCGACACAGCAAGATTCAACATGCTTAGACAAGAATTGGGAATGCTACTATTGCAATATTTCGTTTAACGCAAGTGCACGTTATCGTAGACAAGTAATAAAGTGATGAGTGAGATATCGTTCCCACGAGGACTGAATCACTAAGTACCGATTTATATGTATTCTAATTTTATTTGAACTGTCGAAATTTGGGATGTAAATTAATAACTAAAGAAACCAATAAAAGAACAAACAGTAAAAACGATCGCTCGAAGAAAGAAAATCAAATGATGAATAAGTCTAGGATTGTGAATCCACCTCGGTTTATCCGAATTTACTCTCGATTATCTGAAGTTAATGATTTCCCCAATTTATTGAAGGCGAAGATTGCTAAAATACTCTACCGCCTCTCCCGAGGTCATTAGATTTTTCTAAGGCGAATAACACACTCTATCCCTAGGTGAATTAATTCGACAATAGGCAAAAAGCACAAAATCTTCAAAAGGCCACGTAGTTCCTATGAGTATATTCCTATCTCACAAGATAAAACGGTTCTCACCAATAGTTCCTCACCAACTCTCCTCTCCCGATTCGAGTTGCATAATTAAAACAATCCAATTATAGGGCACACAATTGAAAGCATTAAAAACGATTGGGAAAACTCAACAGAAAAGGGAATTATATAGATAATCAAAAGCAAATTCGTCAAAACTTTGGTTTCATCAAAATCATAGAATAGGGTTTTAGCCTGACATGCTGAAGAATAAAAATACAGAAATAATGAATGAAAGCATTGAAATCAAACGCAGATGAAGAACTCGGATTCCTCCGTTCTTCTGGCTTCCGCTCTCTGCTCCTGGATGTCTTCTGCTTCTTCTCCTTGATGATGATCGATTCTTCTCTTGCGCCATGCCCCCAATTCTGACCTTGCATGCTTATTTATAACTCTCTTTTGCCTCAAAAACGCGTCCGTGTGATTAGGTCGAGAACAGGCTGCAAAATGGCCTAAAACCGCGCAGAACACACCAAAACCGCCCCGTGGTCCGCGGCTCACTTAATATGTGCCACGGCTCACGGTCTTCAGCGCATTGCGTGGGCGCTCTATTTTTCTCCTGGGCCGCGACTCAGCATACTTGTGCCGCGGCTCAGGGTACAGTTGGTTCGGCCCCTTTTAGGTCGCCTTCTTGTGCCGCGGCTCAGCATCCTTGTGCCGCGGCTCCGGGCTAAAATTTGTCGTTTTCGCCCGTTTTCATCGTTTTAGCTTCCGGACTCCAATTTCCTGCAAAACATATAAGAATAGTGCATTAAAAGCTCATTTATGCATTTTTAGGCTCAAAATGGATATAAACTAATGATAAATAAACGCATAAAAATACGCCTAACAAATACCCCCAAACTTGAGCCTTTGCTTGTCCTCAAGCAAAAATCAATTTTCAAATAAAAAGTATCATGAATGATCGGGCAGATCCGTAGTGCTTAACTTAATCAATACTACTCTGATAATCTCAAAGAATAATACGAGTGTCGTAATACTGAGTCACATCCACGGACACTGATTCCAAGAAGTAATCATTTTCAGTCCTAACCAATCGTTAATGAGGAAAATCAAGGTCAAAGATTAACAAGCGTGAATTTAACCGACCGCAATATCAAGGGTTAGAGTAAACAAGCTAACTCGCCCAGTCCCACAGTCTAGTGGCAAAAATTCAAGAATTTCATAATCAACATTACTCCTCGGACAGCATTCCCTTATGTATCATCATTAATATAGATTCGAGTTAACCACTAGGTTCGGATCTCGGGATGTTTCATCGGGATAATCCTAGGGTGGATTTCCATCCTCATTTATTGGGGAACCGTTTGACGTAAAAGACACTCATGGGGCACATGGATGCTTCTAGTTACTAAATCCCCCTCTACAGCGGAGAAAAAACTCAAATAGCAATTCCCGCATGTCCGATTCAAGGTTGCTGTTTTACGCGAAAGTAAACAACGGGTTGCGCGAATACCCCCGGTTACTAGGCTTCCCATCATCGGTAATGCGAAATCTTTAAACTACTAGTCTAATCAGGGTTATCGTTTTACGCGAGAGTAAACAACGGGTCACGTGAATACCCCCGGTTACTAGACTTCCCATCATAGAACAAATAATATCTCGACTTTTTCTTGGGAAAAACTGTTCGACTCTAAACTCAAATTAAGTGCCAACATGACTCATGTTACTGGACGACTAGCTAACCGAAAAGTATAACCAAACATATAGGCGGCGATTTGAAAACACATATGTCTCCTTTCTTATCTGCTAAGATTTCTACAAAAGCGATAAAATTTCGGACCTAATTGAATACTCAACAGAAACAGATATCGCTGACTACAGCTCGACCAAAAGTCAACCGTTTCTTCCAAGAGACATCAGTACCGTAACATCAGTTTTACACACGGAAGCATGAAAAATTCACGGAAAATTCACGTTTTTGAACAAAACCATCAATAGCATGCAAGGACAATAAAGCAATCGCAATTTATACCCAAGAAAAATTAAGAAAATTATCGCATGCTTCAATTTATTCCACTACACATAACATCATCAATAATAAAACTCATGTGAAAATAAAAGAGATAAGGAAAAGTGAAACTTATTCCAAATGTCTTCTTGAAAGCCAGTACATGTTTGAGTGGAATCGACTGTCAATCCATACTTCAAATAATGCTCAACATCACGAGGGACCCCCAAACTTAGTCTCTAGTCATGAAATAACTGTAGACATTAAGTCAAGAAAGACTAGAATATGAAGGATAATAAATCATTGGGGTTAGAAATAAAAATATTAGAGAAATTAGGGCCACAAGAATACACGAATCCAAACAAAAAAAACAAAACAAAGGAAAAAAATTATTAACGAAAAATCAAATAAAAACAACTAACTAGAAAGCAAGTAAAAATGATGGGTTGCCTCCCATCAAGCGCTCTATTTTACGTCTTGAGCACGACATGGCAAAAAAAATCTAACGTGGCTTCTTTCTAGGGAGATTGCCAAATACCCCCTTCTTGCAATCTATAAGCCTCTTATTCCACAAGGGATGCTTTGGTTCATGCCCGGTTGCCACAAATAATGAGTAACAATAATTATGCGGACAACCAAAAAATGATGGAAGAATATAATAATGATAAGGCATGAAAAAATAAGCAGAGTTCGAATGGGTAGATAATAAAGACATATCATGAACAAACTCATTAGAACTCATGGTATCAGCCTCAACAAAATCAAAAGTAATAGGGTCAATCTCTCCCATTATGGATTTAGGAAAAATTATGCGTGGCACCGTTAATAAAATTTTAGGCACATAAGTGTTCATCTTATTAGTCGAAGTTTGATGACAATTTAATGAAATTTCTTTGGAAACATCATCAATGGTAACTTCTTCTACAAGCTCATCACACTTTATGTAATTATCACGTGCTGGGGGATCGACCCTAAAACTCAACATGTTTTTCCTTTCAACCTTCTCCTCAACTTCACTACTAAATATATGTGCTGGAAAATAACCATAGTGAATCTCAAGACCACGACGTGTACATTCTCGCTCAAGAGGGGTACTATCTGGATTTTCGAGAGCATCTACACATTGTTCAAGCATGGTCTTTTGTTTTGGGGGAGGGGGCTGACTGACCCTATTAGGTAAATTATTAATATCATCGAATTTTATGAAATGCCAAGGGTCACGATAATCAAAGGAAAACAAAATAAAAAAAAATAAAAAAAAAGAGACTAAAAAAAACTTCAAATTAAAATTAGAGTTGCTTGGTATTGATATTAGCGAAAAAATCAGTCCCCGGCAACGTCGCCAAAAACTTGTTGCGATATTTCGTTTAACGCAAGTGCACGTTATCGTAGACAAGTAATAAAGTGATGAGTGAGATATCATTCCCACGAGGACTGAATCACTAAGTACCGATTTATATGTATTCTAATTTTATTTGAACTGTCGAAATTTGGGATGTAAATTAATAACTAAAGTAAACCAATAAAAGAACAAACAGTAAAAATGATAGCTCGAAGAAAGAACATCAAATGATGAATAAGTCTAGGATTGTGAATCCACCTCGGTTTATCTGAATTTACTCTCGATTATCTGAAGTTAATGATTTCCCCAATTTATTGAAGGCGAGGATTGCTAAAATACTCTACCGCCTCTCCCGAGGTCAGTAGATTTTTCTAAGGCGAATAATACACTCTATCCCTAGGTGAATTAATTCGACAATAGGCAAAAAGCACAAAATCTTCAAAAGGCCACGTAGTTCCTATGAGTATATTCCTATCTCACAAGATAAAACGGTTCTCACCAATAGTTCCTCACCAACTCTCCTCTCCCGATTCGAGTTGCGTAATTAAAACAATCCAATTATAGGCCACACAATTGAAAGCATTAAAAACCATTGGGAAAACTCAACAGAAAAGGGAATTATATAGATAATCAAAAGCAAATTCGTCAAAACTTTGGTTTTATCAAAATCCTAGAATAGGGTTTTAGCCTGACATGCTGAAGAATAAAAATACAGAAAGAATGAATGGAAGCATTGAAATCAAACGCAGATGAAGAACTCGGATTCCTCCGTTCTTCCTCGTCTTCCGCCTCTCGCTCCCTGGATGTCTTCTCGCTTCTCCTTGATGATGATCGATTCCTCTCTTCCGCCATGCCCCCAATTCTGACCTTGCATGCTTATTTATAACTCTCTTTTGCCTCAAAAACGCGTCCGTGTGATTAGGTCGAGAACAGGCTCCAAAACGGCCCAAAACCGCGCAGAACACACCAGAACCGCCCCGTGGGCTGCGGCTCACTTAATCTGTGCCGCGGCTCACGGTCTTCAGTGCATTGCCTGGGTGCTCTATTTTTCTCCTGGGCCGCGGCTCAGCATACTTGTGCCGCGGCTCAGGGTACAGTTGGTTCAGCCCCTTTTAGGTCGTCTTCTTGTGCCGCGGCTCAACATCCTTGTGCCGCGGCTCCGGGCCAAAATTTGCCGTTTTCGCCTGTTTTCATCGTTTTAGCTTCCGGACTCCAATTTCCTGCAAAACATATAAGAATAGTGCATTAAAAGCTCATTTATGTATTTTTAGGCTCAAAATAGATATAAACTAATGATAAATAAACGCATAAAAATACGCCTAACAGCTAGAGCCCGACTCCCTATAAGTAATTTACTTTTTTACTCAACAATTGAGGGGGAATGCTGTAAGACCCAAGAATACAGTTTCCACCGTTAATTATCTGTACACTCAGGGCCTTCAATACAACACTGTAGTGAACAAAGTGATATGAATCATCCTACAGCTGACGTGTGTTGTGTCACGATTTATTCATCCCGACAGGCGATCGACTATAAGGCCGAGCGACCAAGTCAACTCCAGTCAAGCCACGGCGATGGCCGCCATGCAACGTCAGCTCGACGAGATGAGAGCACTCTTGGACACTGGGGCAAGCACCAGTAAGAAGATCGCCGGGCCGACCGAGCCACTCGCGGTCCACATCGAGCTTGCCCCCATACAACCAACGATCGCTCCTCCTAAAACACCTCTGTATAAAGGGAGATCGGACCCAGAAACCCACCTGAGTAAATTCCGAATTTACATGACTGGGTGTGGGGCATCTGATGCAACCAAGTGCCGGATCTTCCCGCTGACATTGGGCGAGCTGGCCCATAAGTGGTACGTCTCACTACCACCACGATCGGTCACCTCTTTTAAGAAACTGGCGGATGACTTCACGTCATACTTCGCCAAAGAAGGTCGCCAGACCCGAAGGCCCCCACCGCATGATAAAAATCAAGCAGGGGAAGGACGAAGCTGACGCAGATTACATCAACCGGGTAGACGAAATCATCCTCACCGGCGAACCCGTCAGTGATGAGCTCGCTCTCTATTCGGTCATGGGGGGATTCCACGGTCACTCTCCCATGTTCAGACATCTCTCCAAGGATATTCCCCCAACTTACGCGACCTTCCGCGCTAAAGCTGCCAACTTCCTGGCCAGGCAAAGGCTACTCACCCTCCGCTTAGACGAGGAAACGCCACCTCTTGCCCAGAAGATAGCGATCGCCAAAGCAAAGAAGGCGATCGCCAAGACACCCGGAGATCTCAAGGCTTTCGAGGACATGGAAGCCCATCTCCTCCATAAGTTCGACAGAACTCCGGCACATATTTTCTATGCCATCAAGGGGCACGAAGAGCTCAAAAAGCCAAAGGCGATAAGGGACCACGGTCACCTGGACAACAATCAATATTGTGCCTACCACAAGAGTCCCGGCCACAGCACCAACAATTGCCGCGACCTCCTCAAACAGCTCTGGAGATTGTTCGAGGAGGGCAAGTTGGACAGCTTATTGATTTAGCCGAAGCCCCCGCCTATCTCTATAGACGATCGTCCGATTTGAACACAAAACAGGCTGGAAAGCTCATACGAGCCGACCCCTAGATCAACCTCGACGACCGTCTCTGCATGCTTCAATCAAGAAAAGGAGACCTCGGAAGTCTCCCCGATCTCCCTCCTTATTCAAGAAACCGGAGGACTCGATCGCCATCTACAGTTCACCATATAACATGATGGACTAAGGCACGAGATCGCCTCCCCCGCACAACGTACACCGTCGAAGATCGACATCTACATGACGATCCAAGGTGAAAGAGTGCAGCCATGGTCCTGGTGGTCGATGGAACCGACTGCTTAGGCCATGCAAGGTCCCTTTAGGCCAAGATCGCCCACCCTTCGTTTAAATACGAGGCCGGCGTAGTCTGAGGGCCCTCCAAAATAAATCAGTGGACACGATCGCTCGCCCTCAAAGGTTCATCATCTAACATGGTGAACCCGGACAATGCGACGTGCCACAACCCCGTCTCAACGTAGACCGTCGAGGTCGGCCATCTCCATGGCTGGCCGAGGTGGAAGCAGAGCTAACAAGCCGCGGGCGTGAAGTTGATTCATCCGACGCTGCCCCGCGCAAGGACTCCTCTAGACCAAGACCGCACGCCTTTCGTTTAAATACGAGGCGAGGCGCAGCCTAACGGAGGACCCTCATAATAAAGTGAGTCACGAGACACTCAATGTCTTCGCGCATCAAGACATGATCAAGGAGTCGGTCCATTGAACTCCGCGATCGTGCACGGTTCCTCAAGATGGACGACCGTCCCCGAGGATTCGACAAAATTGAAGACCGCTCACTCAAGGAATTATTTTCATCCCCTTACTTCCACTAAGTGAATAAAAACAAGGGGCAATAAGAGTGCGGACTACCTTCACGACGATCGTCGCTATTCAACCACATACGGAGATCGTCATTTTTTCAGATGTAGTGCAGCGATCGAACTTGTTGTAAAAAGTTGTCTTATGAGTTTATCAATTCATTTGGAACTACCCTCGCAACGATCTCTCCTCACGCATTTGTACAAAGTCAAACAAAGACTCAAAAATAACCATTCATTCAAGTGATAAGTCAGAAATCCAAATGCTCATTTTATTACTTGAAAAATAGAGTACACGATCGCCCGAAGGCCTAAGTGCTACAAAAGAAAGCTACAAACTACAAAGAAAGTAAGCTAAAAACATCAAAAGGGAAGCGCCTCAGGCCCCTGCCGGGCCTTCGCCATCAGCATTCGGCGCGGTCCCCTCATCTTCCGGAGCATCGGGATGAGCAAGACTGTCTGGAGATGGATACCAGCTCAAATCTACGCCGATGTCCGCCAGGTCCAAGATCGGCAAGGAGAAAGCCGAATGGAGAGGATGCTCCAATGCATATGACTTGAACTTCTCGGCAAGAGGACCGACCTCCAAGCCTCCATTCTTAGCCGCTCGGATCGAGTCGGCGAACGCCAAATAATAGGCGAACTCGCTGACATACTCCAAGTTTTGGAAGGGATCGGCCCTGGTCGCCTCAACCTCTCCTCTCAGCTCGGCCATCGCCTGTTGCGATCCCTGGAGCTCGGCCTCCCTCGCAGCAACCTTCTCTTTCGCCTCCGCCAGCTCGCTGTTCAGCCGAGCGATCGTCACCTTCTGGCGATCGGCCTCCTCTTCAGCAGCATTCCGCGCCTGGACGGCACTCTGCATCTGGTCCCGAAATCGGTCGACCGCCATGCGATATTTCTCCGTCTCTTTCTTCTCCAGCTCAAGCTCATGGCTCGCCCGCTTGGCCGCCTCCAGGGAGTCCTTCTCCATCGCCACGATCTTGTCAGCAAACTCGGCGTTCTCTTTCCGAGCCGCCTCGAGATCCTCCCAAGGCGAATAGTGGAGGGCCTCCTCAAACTCCCGAGCACTGAAGGCCATGGTCGCCGTCTCAAGAGAAAGGGCGACAACAAAGATGCATCGAACTCGACGATCGCCGAGCGATCGCATCCAGATCGATTGTCCACGCCTTGGCGGGCGGAAGCGCCTTGCTAACATAGGGAGGAATATCACAGAATGGCGAGGAGATCGGCTCGCCAGAAATCCACGACCATCGGTGGACAAGAAGGATCTGCGCGACGGATCCCGCATCAAACAAACTAAGTTAGTACAACTCCTACGCAGATGCAATTGTCAACACAAATGCTATCTACCTCTCGGCCTTCTCGGGATCCCGACCAAAACGGCTTCCTCGAGGAGTCTCTGCATCCGCGATCGCCGTCTCCCGCAGAAAAGCCGCAGAGGGCGGCTCGCGCTCCGAGCAACGATGGTGATCGGAGGCGCGGCGATCGGCACTTCATCGCCCGGGCAGAAACGGTTTCTTGCGGCCTCGGCCTCTTGCGATTCGCCCAAGACCCTCCTCCGGAATTTCCTCCTCAACCACGACTCCGCTCCACGCGAGGCTCCGGCTCCACGCGAGGCTCCGCCTCCGAACTATAGGCAATGCAACGGGTGGAACCCGAGTCGACCTCTTCGCGTGAAGACGGCCTAGGACTCCTGGGTTCGACATAGCGATCTCACGAGGCTCCAAAAAGCGAGGGAAACGAACCTCTCGTAGTTAAAGACGATCGACTAACGTCCGACACTTTCCTCAAGTAAGGCGATCGCCTAGAAAGTGAAGATCGCAAGCTCATACTGCACCGCGAGATGTCTCGGGAAGCGGAATAGTCGAGCCGAAAACCGGCCGACTCTCCTTGTTGATCCGAGTGGCGTCTAGGTCGTCGTCCGACAAGCTCCTAATTCGCTCCCAAACAACGAGGAAGTCGAAAGGCGGCTCCTCGATCGCGAATATGAAAGCTCGCAAAATGTAAATCAAATTAGATCACCCAAAACGCATCCAAACGAAGGGAGAGTCTAAACCCCACCGGATTCCTCTCCCGAAATTCTGGGGATCTCGGTTCGCTGTGGGATTGTCGCCGCCAAGCTCTCCACTTGCCGCCGACCCGTAACCACTTCGTCGATCGCCCCGTATCTTATTCGAACTCCATGAATCACCCGGCCAGATCGGCCTTGAATATGGTAACCGCCGACCAACCCTCTATGAGCCGTCGCTTTAAACAAATGGTTCATCTCCAACGGCGACGGAGATTTGTACAGCGGTGACCGCCGAATAGGGTGAAAGTGCGAGATGATTTGGAGCCGTGCGTCGGCCACCAAGTGGCGCCACATTCCAAGCGGCCAACAGATGGGAGACCGCAAAAGGACAGAGGAAGCGCGGCCGGCCTCCATAACGGCCTCACTCATCGCGACCATACCCATCGGAGGCCGGGTCGGCTCATTCATTCTCCGCGGGCGCGAACATGTCCACATCTCAAGGAACATGGAATCTTGTCCTCCAGACGCCGATCTCTCCTGGTCGCCGAGCTCGTGTTGGGCCGAGCGACCACAACGATCCGCGCGGCACGACATCGCGACCGCTTGGGAAGCACATAGGGATAAGCGACCGAATATCCCCTAAGTCGAATCTCGGAGTAGGACCGGCTAACCTATCCATTATTTCAAAGAAAGGCCCTATAGCCCGTCCAAAATCACTATGTTGCTCCCAAGAAGCCCCGATCGCGATCTCTCTCGATCTGCGATCGTCTCTCCTCGCCAGCCGACTCCCTAGCAACATCGGCCTCATTGAACAAAGCCTCAACTTCAGCCGGTCGATTCCGGCTCGAATTGCCACCGCCGTCTCAGTGGAAGACGGAAGAAGTTTCTCCTGGCACCGATGTCCCGACGGCGTAATCGGGTTCCCGCTCCAAACGATGATGAGGTTCCGCCATTTTCAGAGTTAGAAAGGAAGAGAAGGATTTTTCTTACCCTAAAGTGAAATCGATCGACGATCGGCACTTAGATCTTCGAAAATTCGGCGCAGGTCCTTCTTTCTCCAAAAAGCACGCGTGAGTGAAGGCTGCAGCCGCGCCCCTTTTATAGGAGAAGGCAGGACCCGATTGCAATAAGGGAAAACCTCAGGGTCGGATCTCAAACGACGCGTTAGTTGACCCTCGAGACCAGCGTGCGCGTCTTTCGAGACGCGTCACCGAGGAGTCATTAATGACCGTTGGCGCCCCCAATAGAAGCCCGACACGTGCGAGGAGACTTTTCCACTCCCATTGTTTTTCCCATAGCCTGATTCGGCCAACCAGTCGTCCGAATCCAGTATATCACTCAAAGATGATCGCGCCTGATCGCCGTCAAAAGTTCAGCGATCGCCAAGAGAGCCACCTCACCCCACGTTTCCAACGTATGAGCGAGCTGGGGGGCAATTGTTGTGTCACGATTTATTCATCCCGACAAGCGATCGACTATAAGGCCGAGCGACCAAGTCAACTCCAGTCAAACTATGGCTAGCTCGCCAAGTCGAAGATATCAAACCACCATCAGTTACCTAGCGATCGACTCCCAAGGCGATCGCCCTTTGGCAGCTGGCGATCTACTCTAGTGACCGGCTAAGGGCAATCGACCTACGCCCCGAGCAGAGATGATCGCCCGTCTAAATCATCGAGGACTGGATCTCAGAAAAGCACCCACGTGCAGATCCATAAAAGGCGCAGATAAGATCTTTTGCTGACAGACAAGACCTTTGACCACACCGCCACCTACCTCACCTACCAAAGATGCGCGCCGAAAGTTGTCGGTGGGACCACCCGCGATAAAGAACTCAGACGCGTGTAAGCTCCCATCGACCGCATACTGATCGCCAAAGAACTCCTGCAGACTTTGAGGGGACAGCCCATGTGCTAAAATACGATCGCCCGATTATTATATTGCAGTAAAGGCGATCGCCAGCGTATCCAAGCCCTATAAATAGAGAACCTCCTCCTACTGGAAAAAGGTTCCCGATTCACTCAATATACGGTTCGGAACTCATTTGACTTACGTCCAAATACATTCCACCAAAAGTTCACATTCTCTCACATTCCGATACATCCACGGAAATATCAAGAACACACATATCATCAAGCTCCGGCTATCTCACCGAATCCATCTCGTGACTTCTCTCTCCAAATCTCTCGTCCCGTAAGACGATCGTAAGCGGCAAGTCTCCACTAGACAGATTCCAAGGGATTCATAAGCCCAGAAGCCCAAACATCCAGCTAAATACTCACCGTGAGAGGCGGTCGATCTCTCACCGCCGCGACTGTTCATCACCTTTGTTACAAGAACTCACAGAGCATCAAATCTGGTTCTTCCGGCAATCTACACGCTCACTAGCTAAGATAACAAGAAACTTTACACTCATTGTAATTGTATTCTTACATTAGTACTTGTATCCCCGAATATCGGTATTAATAATATCTCGCGAGAGCATTCAAGCCCGGGACTAACAAACCCGGCAAATCTTGTGTTATTTATCTTTCTCACGGAAGTGCTCTTGCATTTGTTTGCTATCCCATCCATTCCAGCAATATCTATCTCCGGATAATATTTTGGGTAGCAACAACGTGTGCAATAATTAACGGGGAATACACTATGACCCATTAATCCAAAAGTTGCTGTATGGAATTAAAACCTATATGTACCTTTTAAGGGGGAATGCTGTATCGTCGCGGATACAACACATACTATAGGATTTCGATTAAGTATATATTATAATATTTTATTTTAAAACAATTTTTGTCCACATGCCCTATTTTCTTGTCAAACGTCATTTACATTAAATGCCTTACACGACATCTGGACAACTGAATCTCAAAAGCCGCGATGTTTTCAAATTGTTTAATGTTTTAAAACCGCCGTTTCAGGCATTTAGGGTAACAACAAATGTCAGAAGTGGGACCCGCTCATATTTTAACATTTTAATGGATAAGTGTACCTGTTACACTCAGTTCATCTTGACCGTTCATTTCAAAAACCGGTTCCCATCCCTTAAATCTGACCATTCATTCTCTGAGAAACCCTTCTTCGCCGCCCACTATAAAAGGACTGATACTGCCATTAGAGACTCTTTACGCTTTCTGCAAAATTTAAGATTACTCAAGCAAATACAGCCTACAAGTCTTTCGGTGTTTTAACTACAAATTTCTTCTAATCTTCTTCATATTTTCTTGAGAATCATCAATGGCTGCTCAGACTTCTGCCACCGCCTTCAAGAAGACTGCGAACTTCATCGACGTACGGATCTTCTCTAGACCTGTCGTCATCGAGTGTATTCTCGCTGAAACAAATCACGCCGAACCCATGGAGTTCATCATCACCAGGATACATCAGTAAGGCCCGTACCGCCTTGGAAGTCACGCCGCCGAGAAATACGACATCCATCTGGTTGAGGAGTTCTACCTCAATGCCGCCGTTCGTTTTTTGTCGCTGGCCCAGGGAGGCCACGTCGCTGATATCACTGCTATCATTCAAGGAGTGGAGATCTGCATCAATCGAGATCTTCTTCAAAACATTTACAAGCTACCTGCGGATGGCCTGACAATGGAAGAACTTGAGACTTTTGCATCTCAAGAGCTAATAACGAAGTACTATGGGCTGTTCACCGGCGCAGCTAATGTTGACGAGGTTCACACCACCTGTCACAAGAAGAATTTTTGTTTGCCATACGTGTATTTGCATGATTTTTGTTGCAGGATAATTGAGAATCGCACTGGTGCATTTGAAATGTGTACCAATCTGAGATTTAGGATGATGGTTGCGATTTTGACCTGTGAAAAGGTCAACTGGTGCCAGATTATCTTGAAGCGCTTGCAGGAGGAAGTATCCAAGCCTGCCACTCAAAAGAAGTCATTTGGTTTAATTTTAAACCACATTTTGACGAAATGCGGACTTTCTGCAGATGCGAAGAAAATCAACTCCCGTATATATTTAGGAGGCGTCAAGCCTACAGCCTATAACCAGAGCACCCTGGTCTGCAACCAACCATCTTTCCAAAGTATGCCAGTTTCTGAAGATCCAAGGGATGTTTCGTTGAAATCCCAGAGTGTGGAATCTTTTAAGAAACGCAAGAGATCTCACAGCAAGACACCTATTACTGCTGAAAAGCCTAAAATGAAGCTAAAGAGGCTTTCTAAAGCTAAATCCACCAAAACCTCCGAGGAAGCTTCTACCGTGGCACAACCCACTGAACAACTACCCCAGGGCCCAACCCCTGTGGAAGAGGTGTGCGCTACTGTATCGACACTAGATCATGAGCCTTTGGCGGCTAAGGCGTATGATCGGACATCTGCCAACTTAGAAGACTCTGGCGAGGCTACCCCTGCGGAGCCAAAAGCTACTTCTCCTATGCGGGATTCCACACCCGTACAGGATCAATCTTCCTTCGGGGCACCATCCCCTGTAAGGAATCCCTCTTCCCTACAGGATCCCACACCTGTAGAGGAACCCCTCGCTACAGCGGACTCAGACGTTGTACGCAGTCCCTCCCCGGACACCATTATCAACAAAACTCTTCTCTCTGTGCAGATTGATCATGCTTATGAAAGATTCCTTAAATGGAAAAGCTACCGGCTAGCTCCGTATGACACCTTATACAACTGGAGCGATTGGAGCCATGAAGAGAGATTTGTATTGGAAGTGACAGACTCAACAGAGGTTGAAGCCCTGATCCAATGGGACAATCTCTACTGTAAAGAATTGATTGAAAGCCATCTATTGCAAAAATCTGACGCCAGGAGAAAAGGAAAAGATAAGTCTGAGGACTCTCCCCAAGATCCAAAAGATGACGATGAATCAGACGACGATGACGATGCTTTACAAGCAGGTCTGAGAATGAGTCGTGAGGAGGCTCAAGACAGAGATGCCTCTCAAACCAAGGATGACGAAGGGCCATCAAATCGAAGTGATCCCTCTTCGCCACATCAAGAGAATATTCCTGACGATGAGGAATCAGTCCCTCAAGTCGAGGAAGAAGAAATTGTTTTGGAACAGGCATCCGAGCCTGCTGCCGCAGAAGAATAAATGTCACGCGCCGTCCAGCAAGAGGAATCAGTCCCTCTGCCGGAATAGGCGGAAGCTGAGAGACAACAGGAGGAATCAGTCCCTCCTGTACCCATGTCTACAGACGCACCTTTGCAACAGGAGGATACAACACCCTCTGCCGCCGAACCCGCAACAGATGTTCCCGCCCCATCAACCGTGGAATCCGATGACGGTACTACACCTGAGGATGTCCAACTCAATTCACGCCCTACCGTGAATCTGAGGAGGTTGAATGGATCCGAAGATTTTGCCAAGCTGGATTCTCCTAGCACTGCTGCTAGGAAAGAGCGACTGCGAGCTCTTGGTCTTCAAACTGTCTTCATCCAGGATGCAGTGAATGCCCTTCACTCAGTCGAAAAAGCTTTAGATTGGATGCACACATCGACAGTTGAAGAAATTACAGGTTTAAGGCATGAAGTCTCTCGTGTTGTCGAAGCCTTCACTGTCCTGCCCCATGTCTTCAAACAGGCCCTTGCCAATCTGCAAGAGAAGCAAGAAAAGATCCTGAGAGAAGAGGAATCCAAAACGCGCATATCTGAAGCCAAGACTGCAGCAGCCATGATCGAAACCACTTCTCATCTTCGAGCCCATGACAAAAGTATCAAGGAAATGTCGCAGGTTCTTTCCACCCTTGTCGATAGAATGACAAACATTGATACGAAATAGGATGCTGCACTGGAGACCCTAGGACGTCTTGATGACGCCAAAAAGGGGGAAGAAGCGAGAGAAGCAGCTAGGAGAATAAGGCTACAACATGAAAGGGAATTTAATGCTGCTCAAGACAGCAGTACCGCTAAACTGAACAAGCTAGCCCCTCCCTCTCATAGTTTCAAGATTTCAGGCTCCCGACCTGAGTTTCATGATCCCAATGTCCTGTGGCAAAGCTTAATTTAAAGACCTTCTGAAATTCGTCTGCCAACCAACCGCCATCCAACTGCCGAAGAGGTGATGCAATGGAGGAAAAACGAGCTGATGAGATATTTTGTTAAACTCATCAAGGAATCCTCCATCTTCAAAGGCTATAAGACATTAGCGGAGGCTGCAGACAAATTCACGAAGATATTAGAAGACGGAAAGCTTCCTCTCCAGCTAGATATGAAATCCAAGCATAAAAGAGGAGATCGGATCACCCATCCAGAAGACTGGATTCTTGCCTTTGACAGATCCTACAAAGGTAGAGCAATATACCTAGATCGAGGCAACGACTCCCTACAACACTGGTGGCGTGGAACTGAGAATGATCCAGGGAAAAAGCCATGGAGACGCGGACTATAGGAGCTGAAATCCTTTGTATATTAGTTTTGTTTGTAATTTTTCTTTCGAAACAGCAAACCTTGTACTCTATTCTTTTGAATATCAATAAAAATGTTTGCTTATCTTGAAAGATTACAACTCGTAATATACTGTGTTGATGTATGATTACATAACTTCAATTGTTGAGATAACAATCACAAGTATAGAAACTTGTTTGAAAATTAAGCTGTACGAACTTGTCTACGAACAGTTCATAATTTCAGTTGTATGCATTTAGAATACATTGTAAGATTGTGCCTGCGTGCCAATCATAAGCTTAAGTTGTAAAATTCTTAGTCAGATTAAACTCTTCATGAAAGCGCTTCATAAATTAGACTAAGTTGCTGAAAGACAGACCATTTGACAGAAGACCAAGAAATCTGCCAGAAGTCATCAAAGAAGATTATTTCATGAAGAAGGTTTTGGCATCATCAAGAAGGACTTGATGTAGGTCACAAGTCGTCCAGAAACTAGTCTAGAGGGGGGGGGGGTGAATAGACTTGTTGAAACTCTTTGAACTCTTTTTCTCGAAGAGTGAGTTTCTTCAGCTGATGATCAAACAAATGACTAGGAGTCGTTTGTTCTTGGATATGTGCGGAAGTCAGCTGATGACGAATATAAATTAACTTAATGAAACACTTAACAATGGATGCAGCAGTTAGAGTATGATGCAGTAAAATAGTAAATAACACAGGCAGTTATAGTGGTCTCAGAGGTGGGGTAATCCTCTACTAATCCACTTTTCTCCAAACCAGTTGGAGATGAATTCACTATAATTGTCAACCAGTGATAAAGATTACAGTGATTCACTACACACTACAACAGCTTCCAACCAGTGGAATTCCGTGCCGTTGTACACACTTGACTGCCTTGCACCTCTTGATCCTCGATCCTCGGATGCCTTTACAGTCTGCTACTTCAACCAGTGAAGTACCCCTTACTCAAGATTTAAAGACAAGAGTGTTTGTCTTCTCCAACTAAAGAGCTTCCTTGAATATGAACTTTTGGATCTGCTCTTTTTCTCAATGCTATTTGATTGCTTAGGATTGCTTTGTTTGCTATGATCGCTTAGAGTAAATGTTCGCACCGGTAGTTTGCTCAGTTTCAAATCTCTGGATATATATAGATCACGATCTCTGGGCTTCTTCCTTGTAGCCGTTGCAAATCTGAACAAATCCGTCCGTTGGAGAGATACTTCATTGTTTAATCTTTTCTGAACGTTGCAAGGCTGGATTCCCATTATTTAATTTCATCTTCCGACCGTTGTGATGACTTCTGCATGTGAGCGCCGAATCTTTTGAATATAAAAGGATTAAAGTCTTCACGGTGGGTCAGGATGATTTAAATAAATCATATCTCTTGCGGGAATCACTCCAATTTGTCTCTTCACGTTGCATGTGAGCTTTCCGTAATATTTGACTTTTCAAAGCATGCTGACGTGGAGTTGGAGTACTAGGCTGTAGTTGAGTAGACTGATGTGCAGCTTACTTCTCTGCAGGTAGGTCATCTCGGCTGTATACTGTTTGAGACTTGTCTGATCAGGTGACTTCCCTGAGGTTCCTCGGTCGCACCGTCAAACTTCTCTGACAATTTTTAGTTGACCAGGGCTACTCTGATTGGAGTCGGCTGTACTTCTCTGATGGACTAGACTGTACTTTAGTACTTAGCCGATTTTCAGCCTAACTAACTTTGGCCTACAGAAGACACTCATTTGGTTCTTCTTTACACTTTGCCAATTTTATACTTAACATATTTTGGCCTATGGAAGATACTCATTTGGTTCTTCCTTACATTTTGCCAATTAATAAGCATTTGATTTTAAATTAATGACATCATCAAAGTCTAACAAGTATTCCTAACAAATTCCCCCTATTTTGATGATGGCAAAACTAAGTAAGAAATCAAATGGCCAAGTCTGCACTTAAGTGCAAGACAAAACTGAAATCAGTCTAATATTGAGACAACTGGAAAATTGTCATTCAATGATCGCTCATAAAATTTTCTGACTTTATCATAGAATTTATACAAGAATGTTTAAGTACAGAAAATAAATTACAGGAAAGAAAATAGTTAAAATCATCTGCCTCTTCCTCTGCCTCTTCGAACAGGCTGCTTGGCAGGTCTGAATGGTTTGGCTCCAATGGGTCTTACCTTGACTGGAGCGAGGCCATACTTCCTTTTCACAACTAGAGTCACAAATCCGCTCCCGCCGCGATCCGAATTTGTTCTCAAGCGGACTCGCTTAATTTCCTCCCGTAGTTGTAGTTCATCAAGTTCACCATCCATGCGGATTGGTGCTTCTTCACTCGAATTTAGGGATCATGGGAAAGGCTTTTGCTCTTTTGCATGCTTCTTTAGAATGTACCAAAGCTTAGGGTGAACCTCTTCCATCCAGTTTATGAAAATCTCTGTGGGGAGAGTTTGTCATCGTGAAGTAGTTCCTGGACATAAAAGTCTCGATGAACTTCTTCCTAGCAGCTCCCCACATTTCAATAGCTTCAAGTGGGCGAAGTCTTCAACATACCATAGCTCCGCACCTTCCCACTCAAGAGTAGGTTCAAGCCGCCTCTCGGTCCTTCTCGCTTCCCTTCAGGCTGGTCAGCCTTGTCTTCTGAATCTACAGGTTCCTTCCTCTTCAGGCTAGATGGTCCTTCAATCTGGGGGACATCCTGCTTTTTCTTACTTCTGATTTCTCTCTCTTCCCCCTGAATCCTCTCTTCCCCCTTTTTGCCAGCATCAATGAGGGTCGTCAATTGTTGCTCCATGCGGCTCATCCAGTCAGACATGCCAAAAGGCATTCTGTTGTTTGTAGGAGGAGGAGGCTGAGGGATCTGTCTATGCAGCAGGGTGTCTATCTTGGCATTAATGGTCTGAAGGTCAGGAGTGACCTGTGTTGATAGCAGCTCCCCAATGGTGTCTCTGACAATTTGCTTGATCAGCTCAGTCATGGTAGGAGATAACTGAGCTGATGGGGAGTGTTCTCCTGATCCTTCAGCAATGGAGCCACTAGACTGCAAGCTCCTGGCTGCAGCCGGTAGGTCAGATAGAGTCTTCTCCGGGGTCCCCGACTGAGTCCTCTCGCCCGGCTCAGCCGGTGTACCGGGGAGGTGCAACAACCCTATCTGCAGCTTCGTTGGTAGGCTCTGGCTCCTTCTCTGGCTCCTTCTCTCTTTCTTCCTCTTTCCCTTCTTCATCTTCAGATTTTTCTTTCTCCTCAGATTTTTCTTTTTCTTCTTCTCCAGATTTTTCTTTTTCTTTTCCAGTAACCACACCAGCTCCTCCTTCACCTCCATCATCATGATGATCATCATCATCATCCTTAGCATCATCTTTTTCCTTCTCTCCTTCATCATCATCATCATCCTCCTTACTGTCTTCTTCTTTTTCTTGCTCCACTTCTTCTCCTTCTTCTTCATCTTCTTCATCTTCCACTTCTTCTGTTTTTTCAATTTCCTCTGTCTCCTTTTCAACTGGTATGTTTTCTTCTTGTTCTTCTTTTGCTTCTTCATCCTCCTCAACCAAATTGATAATTTCATTCTCTTCATCAACTTCTTCTATCCTAATCTCCTTTTCTTCTTTCTCTTCCTCCTCTTCTCCAAAAGTACCATCAAAAACACTTAGCATTATAGAGTGGATAAAATGGTCCATGTTTGTCTCAAAATGTGACATGAACCAGTTATCCTGGAGGAGTAAAGCCAAATCTGACTCTTTGCAAAAATCAGTCAGAACATCCTCCGTGGCTTGGGGGTATTCCCAACCACTAGTTTCAACAAAAATTTGAAAATTTGTAAAGGACATGGTTTTAAGAGTTTTCCACTCCTTAAAAATATTGACAAAGGAATGTTTTTCTGCTTGTGGCTTGACAAGCTGAAGTTGTTCTATGGAAAGATTAAAAGTGTTATTTTCCAAAAGATTGAATGAGTAATCTGCTTCAGGGATAGATATAACAAGACCTGCTTCCTCTTCTTCGGTCATGTACACTGGAGGAGTAATGACAGGTACAATTGTTGTTTCGGTGTCTGGTGCAGGCAAGTCTGGGTGAGCTGGAGACTGAACTGATGGACTGGCATGATGTTCAGGCTGCTCTCCTTCACTGAACTGCAGCTTCCTTGGCCTCTTTGGAGAGGGTTCAGGTGATGACTGCAGGTTGGAGGGTCCTTCTGGGGCTGGTCCCCTTCTCTTGAAACGGATGGCGATTGGAGTATCATCAGACTCATTCTCGGACTCGACTGCAGTTCCGATCTCAGCTGCAGGTTGGTCCGAGTCTGATAGATCATACCTTGGGCAATAGCTTGAGTCTGGTAAATCCTTCAATATCTGGGCTGCCCTCCCAGTGACTCCAACTTTTTTCTTATCATGGTCCATATGACCTAACCTCTTGTTTGGGTGGAAAGGGTCAATGTTTCCCTTGGCCACTCCAGTCTGTTCCAAGAACCAACTAAGATGCGTTCCGAACGCCAACTTAGTCTTGAACTTCTTCTCTTCCTCGAGCCATTCGACCTTGTTCACCTCGCAAACAAGTTGCATAAAAATATAATCGGCCCAATCAACTTCCTCTCGTTGAATTAACGCACCCAACACCATGAATTTTGAAGATGATAGTTGGTCATAGCTTCCTGCCATTCCCATGACTATCTTATTTGTGATGTCCAGAGCGACTCGATAGACTCTTTTCAACTCATTTCTCTTCGCCGTAAACTTCAACTTCTCAGGGACATTTTCGAGCTTAATCGTCTTCCACGTTTCGGCGGGTGATTGTTTGAGTGCTTCGACCGCCAAACCGCGATTTTTCATCCCGAATACAGAGCGAATCTTCTCTGTATCTATGGTGACTGGTACTCCACCGACCGTGCTCTGAATCCCGTGCTGAATCAGGTAAGCGTTGCGATAAAATTCAACCACATCTTCCTTGAACAAGTGTTGAGGGTTGATTTCGAGAAACGGGTAGATTCCGTTCAGTTTCATCGCCCGGATTAAGTCGAGCATATCAAAGTCCTCTAGGTTTGCTTCCAGTAATCCTTCGAAATCGACGACCATGGAGAAGATAACCTGGTCCTTCATCGCCTTCAAGTTTGCTCCGTCAAAAGATGCCATTTCTGCAAAAAGATTTTAGGATTTAGTGTGTATTTTGCTCTGTAAATTTTAGGGTTTCTTGAAAGCGTAAAGAGGAAAGTGAAAGGGTTTTCTTCCTTATAAAGAAGATGAAAATACGTTTGGATTAGTTTATTATAAATTCAAACGGTGGTACGCCTTTTCATATTCTTTTGAATTTCAAATTTGAATCGGTGGCCCCATTTAAAATTTGACGGTTGATTCTGATTGGCCACCGTAGAGGTTAATTAAATGGGCGTGTGACGCGTGTATTTAAAATTGCCACTTGGCTCATAAAATGTATTTTTAAATGCTATTTCTTAAGCCAAAATAATATTATAAATATGACAGATAATAATTAAAAATTAGAGATCAGTTTAGAGAACTTAGCTGGTCTGATTCGTTGACTGTTGACCGCTCTGCTACAGGTGAGTTTGACCTCTCGCCTGGTACTGCATGTCTGACTAAGTTGCTTCGTCGGCCTTCGTCTTCGCCTTTGCATCGCCTTAGGCTGATTCTGGGGGGGGTTCGTCCTTCCTTCAACTTGCTTCAGAACTAGATTCCCAATCTAGTAATCCAAGGTCTCTGCTCAGCTCTAGGAATCTTTCTTCTGGTAGGGGTTTGGTGAAGATGTCAGCTATTTGGTAGTCTGTGCTGACTCTTTCAACTCTAACCCTTTTGTTAAGCACGTGGTCTCGAATAAAATGGTGCTTAACGTCAATGTGCTTTGTCCTTGAGTGCAAAACCGGATTGTTGGTTATTGCAATAGCACTATTGTTGTCACACCATATAGGAACTTCGTTGGCAATAATATTGTAGTCCCTTAATTGTTGTCTGATCCATAGGATCTGTGCACAACTACCCGCACTAGGTATTCGACTCAGAGTGGAGATAGAGTTAGAAACTCCGCTTCTTGCTAAACCAGATATCACCGGTTCCTAGGAACTGACACGTTCCACTAGTGCTCTTCCTATTGATTTTGCATCCGGCGAAATCCGCATCTGAGTATCCTGATAGCTCGAAGTTATCATCCTTGGGATACCATAGTCCAACATTAATGGTAGACTTTAGGTACTTAATTATTCTCTTGGCTGCATCTAGGTGTGATTGCTTCGGCTTGGACTGGAATCTTGCACAAACTCCAACCGCATATGATATGTCCGGCCTGCTTGCGCTAGATACGAAGAGATCCGATGAGTCCTCTGTAGTGGGTTGAGTCCACTGATATTCCTGCCTCGTCTGCATCCAGGTGAGTACTTGTGCTCATTGGAATTCTTGCGGGTTTGGCTGATTCCATTCCATATCTCTTGATGAGATCTCGGGTATACTTTGCCTGATTGATGAAAATTCCTTTTTCCATCTGCTTAACTTGTAATCCGAGAAAGAAATTAAGCTTTCCCATCATACTCATCTCGAATTCTCCTTGCATGAGGTTGGAGAATTTCTCACATAATTCTGGATTGGTTGACCCGAATATGATGTCATCCACATAAATCTGAACTATTAGTATGTGGCCTTCGTGCTCCACTCTAAATAGGGTCTTGTCCACTTTTCCTTTGCAAAATCCATTTTTCTCAAGAAACAGACAGGTGTTTCATACCATGCTCTCGGTGCTTGCTTGAGTCCATACAGAGCCTTCAACGACTTATAGACTTTGTCTCCTTTGACAAAACACAGGGGTTGCTCTACATAGACTTCTTCTTCTAGGATTCCATTCGAAATGCACTTTTCACATCCATTTGGTAGACTTCAAAATCCTTGAATGCGGCATATGCGAGGAATAGTCGATGGCTTCTAATCTTGCAACAGTGCATAAGTTTCATCAAAATCTATTCCCTCACACTGTGCATAACCTTTTGCTACGAGTCGGCTTTATTCCTAACAACAGCTCCGTCTTCATCACTCTTGTTTTTATACACCCATTTGGTGCCAATAACTTTCTTGTGATTAGGTGCATGTCATAGTTCCCAAACATTGTTTCTCTCCATCTGCTCCAATTCCTCTTGCATGGCATTAATCCATGAATAATCTTCCAAGGCTTGTTCTGTCGTCTTGGGTTCAATTTGCGACATGAAACAAGAGAACATCGCCATTCTCGCCGGTAGAGTTGACTGTCTTGTCTTGACTCCATCACCAACTTTCCGATGATTTGCTGAATTGGATGATCTTTGAGCCATTTGGGGATCTCGTCCTCTTCTCGGGTTTGTTCCCCTGTTGGATTGCTCGTGGTTATCTGCATCTGCTGGATTCTCGCCCAGAATCGGATCGCTACCGCTTGTCATCTGCAGCTTGGTCGAATCGCAGATGAGTCTTTATCACCCATTGGGTCTTCTTCAAGAAGAATCGGATCGATAGGTTTGGTGATCCTGTCGATCTGCAGTTGGGTCTTCATCACCGCAGTTGGGTCATCAGCCGATCTGCAGTGAGTCCACCATTCCAGTGTCATGTACAATGACTTCTTCAAGGGTTGCTGACTTGAGCTTGTTCTCAATTTGCTCAAGTTGTTTCCTGTACTCAATAGTAGATTCATCAAAAACAACATGGGGTGTTTCCTCCAAAACTAAGGTTCTTTTGTTGAAAACTCTATATGCCTTGCTTCTTTGGGAATATCCCATAAATAGACCATCATCAGTTTTAGCATCAAAGGCATTTAGCTGTGTTTTACCGTTGTTGTGGATGAAACACTTACAACCAAAAACATGAAAGTAAGCAAGAGGAGTTCTATTATTCCAAACCTCATAGGAGTTTTGCCATGTCTCCCTACTATCATACTCCTGCTCGGGTGTGGCAGTGTTGCCTGACCCGAGAACCTTTTGGGTAGGTCCGCCTGCAATCATGGAACTTGCAGCTTCCTTCAGAGATATGTTCCTTCTTTCAGCAACACCATTCTGCTGGGGCGTCCTAGCTGCAGAGAGCTCATGCTGGATCCCATTCTGATCGCTGAAATCAGTTATCGCCTTGTTGAGAAACTCTCCTCCTCTATCCGATCTGATCTTGATTATGGAGAAGGATTTCTCATTCTGGATCCTTCTCAGCAGCTCAGGTAACTTGGTCAAGGTTTCACTTTTCTTGAATAGAAAAATGATCCAAGTGTACCTTGAATAATCATCTACAATCACAAGAGCATGCTTTCTGCCGCTCAAAGTCCTTGGCTTGATAGGACCAAATAGATCCATGTGGAGTAGATCTAAGATCCTTGTTGTGAGCGTTGTAGGCTGCACTGGCTTGAACGACGCCTTGGTCTGCTTTCCCTTCTGACATGCATCACAGAGTGCTTCCTTCTTGAATGCTTCATTTGGAAGTCCTCTGACCAGCTTCTGAGAGCTAATCTTGTTGATGGCTTTGAAGTTCAGGTGACATAGTCTTTTGTGCCACAGCCATCCATTCTCAGCTACAGTCTTGGATAGAAAACAGGAGTTAGGTGTTCCTGTGTTCCAATCAATCATGTATACATCTCTTCTTCTAAACCTTGTAGCTTAATCTCTCCAGATAAGATGTCTATCACCATACACTTCAAGATGGTGAAGACTACTAGATTCTTCTCGTCGCAGAACTGGCTTATGCTCAGGAGGTTGTATTTGAGACCTTTGACATAATGAACTTTGGATATTACAATGTTTCCTCGGTGCAGCTCTCCAAAGCCTTTTGTCTGTCCTCTAGAGCTATCTCCAAAGGTTACATCGGGACCTCTTTCCTTGATATATTTAGTCAGCATCTTCTTGTTCCCGGTCATGTGCCTTGAGCATCCAGAGTCTACAAACCACTCTTCACCTCCAAAATTTGAGCTTGAGAAGATGTGATTGTAGTCCTTCCACCTTTTCTGCAATTAAACAAGCAGAGATTTAGGTACCCAAATTTGTGTGGGTCCTTTGGGGTTAGTGGGTTTCCTGGAGAATTGATTTCTCCTTGGATTATAGGAATTGTTATTATTATTATAACCCTTATACGGTGCCTGTGGTCGAGGTCTAAATCTCCTGGTTGGATTGTATACCGGATATTCCTCAAAATAGTGTGGGCCATTTCTAAATCTAGGCTGAGACCATTTGTTAAACCTTTGTGGTCTCCACACTTGTTCGTTTTGGTAATTTGGATAACCTTGAGGTTTCCATCTGCCCCTCCCATTATGAAATCTATTTTTAGGGAGTTGTTGGTAATAGTGGGCATGTTGTCTGGCAGCCTTTGCTTTTGCACAGGCCTAGTCGCTGTCTAGGTGGCCATGCAGTGTAACATTGCAGCCTAGACGTTTGACTTGGCTGTTGCCTGTTTTTGAAAGTCGGTTTATACACAGGCTCAGCAGTCGAGACCATTGTTTCTCCCTTGATGAAAGTGGTTTTAGAACTAGAGGGAGTGTGGGGATCATATCCAAGGCCTGATCTGGAATATAGTGGCCTCTTGTTAGTACACAATTCGTCCAGAGTTAACGACGCTTTCAGGGAGGTTATTTCCTGCGCTTTGAGTTTTATTTATACATGCCGGCTTAGTAAACTCGGCTTTGGCATGAGCAAGTGCGGTGACTTTTCTTTAAGTAAAATATTTAGCCGGTCTATCTCAATTTGTATTGGCACTCCGGGTTTTTAAAATCACCGTATTTGTCTCGGTCTTATTTAAATCTAGGTGAGTTTTTCAAAATCATTTTTCACCGCTATTCTCATCTTGCACTTAGTCTTCTCTGCGTCTGACTTGATGTGCGATTTAAGTGTTTCAAAATCTTTGAATAATTGATTTACCGATTCATGTAAATCCATATCTTGCGACATGGCCGAGCTATTATTTGAACCGGTAGGTTTAGAGGTTACCTCTTCATCACCAAATTTGCCATCGTGCAATCATATTCCTCGTCGTCATCGTAAAAGAAGCCGCTTGATTCGACATGCTCTGGTCTTCTCCGATGAGAGCTTTTCTTGTCTTCCTTTCCGCCACCTCCTTTTGGTTTCATCCTTCTTGAGCTCGGGACAATCCATTTGGATGTGTCCTATCTTGTGTGATTGTAACATTCAACTTTCCAGACTTCCATTTTCCTCGGTTTCTTCCGGGATTCTCCTTGTAGTTTTTCTTATATTTGGAGTAGTTCTTCCCGGTTCTTGAATCTTTGCATAATGAAAGCCATTTCCTCCTCAAAGTCTAGCGGATTTGGAGGTTTCACATCGGACGTGCTCTTAGCAGGGGACTCACCGCAAATGCGATTCCCTTCTCTGCAGCTCATCGAGGATGAACTCGGAAGTTCGAACTCGTAAGCCTTGAATCGAGAACAGCCTCCGAATTTTTATCTTATTCGAGTCTTTGGACTCTCTCATAGCTACAGCCTTCATGCTCCATTCGGGATTGAGCGATCTGAGGACCTTGAGTGCCATTTCCCTGTTGCCATATGTTTTGCCCAGGGAGTTGATCTCGTTGATAATTTCGGTGAACCTCGTGTCCACTTGGTCTATAGATTCTCCATTCTTCATTTTAAAGTTGTCAAACTTTTGGATGGCTATTGACAACTTGTTCTCCTTGATCAGCTCCGTTCCTTCACACATTAGAGCTAATGTGTCCCATATCTCTTTGGCATTCTTACAATTTTTGATCTTGACCATTGTGGATTTGTCAAGAGTTTGGTATAGCACATCTCTGGCCCTGTTGTCAAGGTTGGCCAGCTTTCTCTCTTCGGGGGTCAGCTCCGTTCTCTTCTTAGGAATCTTCTCGGGCCTCCCAGCTGCGATTTCCTCGGGCGTGTTGTCCTTCTCGAAAATGAATGGACCGTCTTCAATGATGCACCACATGTCGTCATGGATTGAAGATAAATGTGCCTGCATTCTTATCTTCCAGAGATCATACTCGTCAACTGAAAAGACAGGTAGTCTAGAGTGCATGTGTTCCATTATAACGTGAGAGATAAGATATATATCTTAATATAGATCTGGTTCGTGAAAAATGAACCAACCTCTCTGATACCACTTGTAGGTCACAAGTCGTCCAGAAACTAGTCTAGAGGGGGGGGGGGTGAATAGACTTGTTGAAACTCTTTGAACTCTTTTTCTCGAAGAGTGAGTTTCTTCAGCTGATGATCAAACAAATGACTAGGAGTCGTTTGTTCTTGGATATGTGCGGAAGTCAGCTGATGACGAATATAAATTAACTTAATGAAACACTTAACAATGGATGCAGCAGTTAGAGTATGATGCAGTAAAATAGTAAATAACACAGGCAGTTATAGTGGTCTCAGAGGTGGGGTAATCCTCTACTAATCCACTTTTCTCCAAACCATTGGAGATGAATTCACTATAATTGTCAACCGGATAAAGATTACGGTGATTCACTACACACTACAACACTTCCAACCGGTGGAATTCCGTGCCGTTGTACACACTTGACTGCCTTGCACCTCTTGATCCTCGATCCTCGGATGCCTTTACAGTCTGCTACTTCAACCAGTGAAGTACCCCTTACTCAAGATTTAAAGACAAGAGTGTTTGTCTTCTCCAACTAAAGAGCTTCCTTGAATATGAACTTTTGGATCTGCTCTTTTTCTCGATGCTATTTGATTGCTTAGGATTGCTTTGTTTGCTATGATCGCTTAGAGTAAATGTTCGCACCGGTAGTTTGCTCAGTTTCAAATCTCTGGATATATATAGATCACGATCTCTGGGCTTCTTCCTTGTAGCCGTTGCAAATCTGAACAAATCCGTCCGTTGGAGAGAGACTTCATTGTTTAATCTTTTCTGAACGTTGCAAGGCTGGATTCCCATTATTTAATTTCATCTTCCGACCGTTGTGATGACTTCTGCATGTGAGCGCCGAATCTTTTGAATATAAAAGGATTAAAGTCTTCACGGTGGGTCAGGATGATTTAAATAAATCATATCTCTTGCGGGAATCACTCCAATTTGTCTCTTCACGTTGCATGTGAGCTTTCCGTAATATTTGACTTTTCAAAGCATGCTGACGTGGAGTTGGAGTACTAGGTCAGTAGTTGAGTAGACGATGTGCGGCTTACTTCTCTGCAGTAGGTCGTCTCGGCCAGATATCTTGTTTGAGACTTGTCTGATCAGGTGACTTCCCTGAGGTTCCTCGGCTGCAGTCTGGTCAAACTTCTCTGACAATTTTTAGTTGACCAGGGCTACTCTGATTGGAGTCGGCTGTACTTCTCTGATGGACTAGACTGTACTTTAGTACTTAGCCGATTTTCAGCCTAACTAACTTTGGCCTACAGAAGACACTCATTTGGTTCTTCTTTACACTTTGCCAATTTTATACTTAACATATTTTGGCCTATGGAAGATACTCATTTGGTTCTTCCTTACATTTTGCCAATTAATAAGCATTTGATTTTAAATTAATGACATCATCAAAATCTAACAAGTATTCCTAACACTTGAAAGACTCTAAGTCTTGGCAAATTGTCAAAAAGGGGAAAATTGTTGGGATAACAAATACCCTTTATCGAAACAGCCAGGATAATCAATACAGTAAGGAAACTGTATCGATAAGTTGAAGTGTCAACCTGTATCGAAAGCTTGTCACAGATCCAGTATACAGTGGAACCTTTCAGTACACCAAAAAAGCCTTATAAAGACTAAGTATGGAAGCTGTCTCAAATTATCAATACAGTAATCTTCCATACAGCTCTCAACAGGACAAAGAAGGAATCTTCAGAAGTCAAGTCCCGTTGATAAAGAAGTATTTAAATACTAAGAGATAAAGTATTTAAATACTGTCAGTAAACATATCTTCAAATCCCGCAAAATCCGGATCGTGCTTTTCATCCCGTTGGAACGGAATCTTGCTCAACGGATTTATCTCAACGGATATATTTTCCAGAAGACTATATATATCTCATCGAGGCGTTGAAGATCGGTTACGAAGCTACCTAGTAACAAAGCTATTAATATATTTATCAGAGCAAAACATATCTCCAAAGCTTACTGCAACTCAGATCTAAGAGATATACAGTGCTCAACATCTTGAACAACACTTCATCAGCTAGAAGCTCATAAAGTCAAAGTTGTTGTTCATACCCTGTTCTATACTTTGAACAAACCCAGATCAGCCCTGTGTGGACTGAGTAATCGTTGCTTCTCCAGAACTGTGTGTGAAGGAATTGCAACGAAGAAGACGAAGCTTCAGAACTGTGTGAAGAAGTCAGTCAAGCATTAGCTCAAACCAATCTGTGTGAACGGTTTAAGCTAAGATCTTTATATCAATCTGTGTGAACGATATATTGATTGTGTGTTGTTATAATTACGTAGTTGTGTATGTAGTAATTATAATAAACTTTTTACTCCTGTGTGGAGGACCAGTGGACATAGAGGGGTTTACCTCGAACCACTTTAAATATTATGTTATTTACCTTCCGCCTTACTTGTTTTAATTACTGTGATTATTTAAGTATACACTGCACATCGAGTTGCTGTATCCATAGCAACTTACTGTATTTAAGACTTCCGCTACGCACTCAGATTTAAAATCAGTACAGCTTGTTGTTTAAACTACTTTCGAAGCTGTATCCAGTATACTTAGTGGCCAACAGTACCGCTCGAACGAATCGAAAAAGTTATATTATTATATACCTGCTTTTTTTTATTTTGTTATATATTCATTCTCCCATATATAAAAAACAAATATAAATTTATAAAATATTATTATATAAAAACCGTAAAAATTAATATACAGATATATAATCAAATTCAAATATTTATAAGATATATTTATAATTAAATTCAAAAATATATATATATATATAATATTATTATATAAAAACATGTCTAAATATATAAAATATTATTATACATATATTTATAATTAAATTCAAATATGTAAAATATTATGTTATATAAAAGACATATATAAATATAAAAACTAGGTTAAAATGTTTGAATGATAAACATGACCCAGTGGCAAAATGCCATATTACTTTCATAAATGGCCCGGGGTTCGAACATCGGCAACCACTGGGTCTTTTTTTTTTTTCGGTATTTAGTTTAGCCGACGGCGATCGTCGGCTAAAATGAACTGCCGACTGTGTCGATCGACACGGTCGAGTCGTTGTGGTCTACATTCGCAAAAAGTTTCTGGATGGATAACTCGGCCGTGTCGATTGACACGGTCGAGTCAGGATGGTGTTTTGGCCGATGGAGATCGTCGGCTAAAGTGTGCCGACCGTGTCGATCAACACGGTCGAGTCGTTGTGGTCTACATTCACAAAAGTTTCTGGACAGATAACCTGACCGTGTCGACAGACACGGTCGAGTGGGGCTGGTGTTTTGGCCGATGGCGATTGCCGGCTAAAGTCCTTAAACGTATAGCCGACGACGGCCTTTGTCGTCAGCTAAAGTTCCCTTATAAAAAAAAACGTGCCTTTCTTCCTCATTTCTTCCTTTCTTCCCCAAACCTCTGCCGCCCCCCCCCCCCCATTTTTTTCCTTTCTTCCCCAGAATCTCCGCCGCCCCTCCGCCGCTCCGTCGTCCGCCGCTCATCCCATCGTCTGTCCGCATCCGCCTCGTCTCGTCTGTTCGCCTCGTCCCGTCCGTCCGCCTCCCTCGTCCGACTGTCCGTCTGGAACCCTCGTCCGACCATCCGCCGCCAGATCGTCATCCACCGCCAGCTCATCGTCCGCCGCCAGCTCGTCATCCGCCGCCTTTCCTAGGTAAGTTTTTTTGATTTCTGTTTTTTTTTTTTCATTTTTTCAGTTTTGATTTCTGTTTTTTTTTTTCATTTTCTCGGATGTTTTTATTTGCTGGTTTTGGTTATCGGGACTGGTACTGCTTATCTTGTTAACGTCTGGGATAAATGATTCAAGTTGTTACTACAACCGATTGTCATTTTTTTCTTCGGTTATCCATGTATTCAATTATATTAAATGAGTGATGCGTTCTTTATTCCCTGAGGTTCTTAGTTTTGGAATGATTAGTTATCACTGTTTTTGTTTCAGTGGAAGTTGCATTTGTTCGATGGAGCATTAGTTATCGATTAGTTATCGCTGTTTTTAATGCTTCTTGATGATGACAACCGATTGATTTTTTCAAGAGGCAAGGTCTTGTTATAATTTCGTTACCTGTGAATTTTAAAAAAAATTGCTCATTAGTACTTATTAATTCAAAATGATCTTTAGGGTTTATGATGTTTTATGATGTAAAAATAATTGATTTATGTTTTTGAATTTGTATAGGTTAACTGAATAAAATTAAGAGACTAGGATGTGGTAAGAAAAAATCGAAGACTCCGGAGTCGGGAGATAGTTCCGCAGCTTCTAATCGTGCGGATCCTGTCGGTAAATATTTGGATCAGAGTAACGCTCGCATACGTGGACTAGTAGAGAATAGTGGACTGAAGTTTAAGGATGGGAACTTGTATCCGGCGGATGACACACATACTATTGCGAGGCGCTTATCGTATCAGACTCCCAGATCGCGGACGACCCCCACTACTGTCGAGACGACTCAGCCTCGTATGCCTCCTATACACCACATTCCCACCCCTCCTACTACATCTGGGAGCGGCCGATCTACACCGAGCATGTCATCCGAGGTGCCTTCCGGTCCGCCGTCGACTTTATTTATGCCCCTTATGGTACCATCGATTCCAGGGGTCGATGAGGAAGGAGTCCGCCGGCCATATAACTTGGTTAACCCGACAGAGGCGTATGTGTTCCACGCGTGGCCTGAGAAAATGATATGGCAGACATGTCGGATATCTAAGACTAAGTTGTACGCGTCGCTTGCGCAGCTTGAGAATGAGGAGGGTTGTACCGAAGACGAACCAAAAAAGAATAAGAAGACTCGTGGTGTAACACCCCCAATCCGCTCAGGGATATTACACGCCGTAGAACCTTTCCTCAATGATCTACCAGGCTGGTAACGACATATAACAACTCAAACATGCCTTTAAGGCTAAAATGACTCAGTAGACCGATTTGGTCTTTCAACAAATACATACAACTCAAATACAACTCATGCCCACACAGGGGTCAAAATACAACCACACCCGTACAACGGGAAAATATAGCAGCGAAAAAAAAATAGAGTACAACTGAACCAATAAACAAAGTACGATTCCTCATGTGATTAGTATCGATCATCTTTCATCATCCTTCGTGCTGACCCTGTGTTATGCTCCAAAACCTGAATGCAAAAACAGACATCCACCCCCCGAATACTCGGGGGTTAGCAAAACTCCACTGTTTTGCTAGTGCAAGAACAAAGTGCAAATACGAGCCATACAATTCACATTCCACGAATAACAATAACCAGGAATCCTCAAAGATCCAAACGAAACGAAAAGTACTTCCCGAGGCAAGAGTTTGAGAAAACATTTCAAAATCGAAATATCATAAATCAAAGGAAATGATTTATAAAACGGTTTAGACTGCCATCGAGAGTTTTAATAGAAAACAATTTAGGATTATCAAATCCTACTTTTCAAAATCCAAAATACAAAAGGGGTCACCGCCCCAAAGGTTTACTTTCCGTAAAAATGATATTTACCAAACCGTTGGGATTTTAGCCCCAAATCCGTAAAATGATTTATACAAAACCATTGGGATTTTAGCCCCAAATCTCATCAACTCACAGTACAAAAGAACGACTACAAGGTTCGTCTCCCAACATCAAAATCCACAAATAAAGGATTTAAAACAAACAACAAAATACTCTAGTGCCATCCTAGCCGAGTAAGCCAAACGAACACTTACCTCTTACATACTTAGTCGATGCATGCAATCATGAAAACCGTTCAAAATACTCGTTTCCGGAAACGCCAATAATCCAAATCACATTTGTAAAATGCACCACAATTAACCGCGGACCCACGCCTCTGTGGACCCCTACCGAGACCCCGTCGGATCTAACCCGTAGTGGTTAAAAGCAAGCTCGCAGACCCACGCCTCTGTGGACCCCTACCGAGACCCCGTCGGATCTAACCCGTAGTGAGCATACACACACCCGATACTCATGCAATACTAACATGCTAAGAATGTAAGTTCATCAAGAATACTTACTAGGGATGGCCACTTATCCGACATCATTATCAAACTCTTCAAAACACAATAACAAGATTAAACACGGAATACACGATTCCATAACTTTAAACAATAGGGATATTGTCAAAGTCTTCAACATTCAAAATAATCAATTCCCAAAACATAACGTTCACAAAACACACATGCGTTTTGAAAGAGAGCCTTTAACGAGGCCAAACCGAAATCTATTGAAACTTCATTTCAAACAACCAAATAAACACACCAAGACGATCACGATCATCATATCCATAAAATAAGAAAAGTATGGGCAAGGTACTTGCCTCGATACCACGAGCAAATGGAAAAATGAACGGATACGGCCGGGTAGCCCTCAAATTCCCGAACACTATCTAGAACGCGATAGCACTGAAATTTACGACGGAATAACACCACACGAATCATCAAACACCAACGAGATTCAACTCGAAATCCTCGAACACCTATAATCCTCCGGAAGGAACAATAAAACATGATTACAACGAGAATCAAAGCCAAAAACAACGGAAATCCCAACAATTATCGAAGGGAAACTCATTGGGACATTTAATCGAACACTCAATGTTCGATAATTCCCAAGAACACTCGAATCACTAATCGAGTTGAACAAACTTGAAGTATGTATATACAACCCATAGAACACGATTAATAACATCATACTACACCAACCGATGTATCAAAATCGGACTAGAATCGAAATCAAAGACAATTCTCCACAAAGTCAACTTCAAGGAAAAATCAAGAAATATACCTTGATTCGACGAAATACACGGATTAGATGATGATATAATCAAAAAGAATCTTCCAAAACATCTTGGAATTGATTAGAATCGGACAAGAACTCGATTCCCCGTCGCACCCGTCCGATAGCCGCAAGAAAAGTGAGGAAATGAGTAAAAACGGCCGCCTGTGCCTTATATAGCCGGCCATCACGGACACTTACGATCAGAATCGGCGGTGCCTTACGGCCGTAACTTCGGCCCATACGGCCGTTCGGCAAGCCTTACGGCCGTAACCGCATTCGTCAAAAAATCGCCAAAGACCTCTCGGACACTTACGGCCAGAATCGGCACACATTACGGCCGTAATCGCCTTTCGTCAGAAGATGCCCCGCACGACGGCCGCAGATTCCGATCACGCCTTACGGCCGTAACTGGAATTCGTCCGGAAGCTGCCAAGCACCATACGGCCGTAACACTCGGCCCTTACGGCCGTAACTCGGCCAGGCCAGGCCCTGCTCCGACCGTGACTCGCCCGTGGCCACTCCGACGGCCCGGACGACCCCGAAACCCGAACCTGAGTATAAATCGTTGGTATGGTTACGACGTACTCGCAAAGAAGAATGTAAGAGCTAAGAGAACACGCGATTCCGACCACCCGAAGGCTCGAAATTCGACAACGGAAGTAATTACCCCAAACTTTGGGAAATTACGAAAATGGCCCAAAATGCCCGAAAATAACGATACATTATCGAATAACCAAACCGAAGTTCACAATACTTCTAAAAAAGTTAAACGGACTTACGGGAAACTCGAAACAGCAGTTTCGAACGAGATTCGCAAGAATCGAACTCAAATGCGGAAAAGTCGCTAAAAAGCATGGAACTCAACAAAACGACACCGAAACGAACTCGGATGTCAAAAAGTGTAGAATGAATCATTCTCAGAATGACGAAACGGTCATGAGCGAGTCGTCAAAACGGACTCTGGACAAAAAAAAGAAATTGACCGAAAATCGAAAATTGCGGATATTACATTCTACCCTCCTTAAAAGAAGTTTCGTCCCGAAACTTAAAACAAGTAGGGAGAAGCAATATCCCGCCAGGAAAGCTCAACGAGATACGCAAGAAACGCGTAACTAACGCCCAACGGCGAAACGTTACAAACAACGCAACGGAATATACGGTGTGAAAACACGCTCCACGACGACCAACACAACGTCGCCGTTAGGGATATAATAAAACCAACAAGTGACAAGCGTCATCAAATGGATAATATAATCAAGTCAATTATCCAAACAATCACAAATCACAACGAACGAAAATCAATACGATTGACCAACCCAACGGTACATCAATCAAAACGCGAGTCAATCGCTGAACAAATACGGAATTCCACCGCCCAAGGGTTGGAAGATCGAAAACGAGACTAATTTCCCGAACTTAAGGAAATTAGGAAAGAGCCTGAATGCTCAACAATCACAAAACGAGGACAAAAAATCGAACAAACAAACGACCGAGACAACAAAAAAAATCGAACAATCATGTCCGAAACACGAAGGATAATAAAATTCAAATAACAACTCCAAGGTTCACATCTCAACTCGAGACAACATATGATCCGGTGAAAACAACAAGATGTGCATTCACATAAGATCCACAGGAAAGGGAATAGCAATCGAAAAGTCACAACGACAAACGAGTAATTCCGAAACAATATCACCCTCGTTCGATCAATAAAAGCAAGGGGCAGGACAAGCTCGGAAAATGTCAACGAACATAAACGAGTCGACAGAGTCGAAAATACAGAAGTTCCAAATCCAATCCACTTCGAATAAAAGAACTAGTAGAACCAAAAGATGTTACTTCCGAACAAGGTTCACAAGAATCGAACCGAACTCGGAAAAGTCACAGCGATACCAGGCCGACCCAAAAGAAGATCACAACTCGTTCGAACGATGAAATCAGAATACATAACGAGTTCATAAAGTCTCAACGAACATGAGCGAATCGATAGACTGGAGAAAGAGAAATTATTGAAGTCAAAATATTACGGGTATTACCTTCGACCTCATCCACGAAATTCACAAAAACGGGAGCAAGGTAACAAGTCATTAAACAACCGACACATAACGGAACAATCACCGATGCACACGGTCATACCAAACCAAGCTCTAACAGCTCGCACATGCGCGACAACGCAGAAATCACTACGAGGCGGCAACATTCAACACCAACATCCCACCTCTCATAGAGGGCTACCACAACAAATGTGTGGAAAACGACTCGACGCTTACACCGCCAATTCGATCATACTCGGGAGCAAACATCGTAATGACAATGCGAACATCATACATACATACCCATCCCTCAAATGGGAATGGATAGGTTTTAAAAACGAAAACCTCATTTTGAAAATAATTTAGAAGAATACCGGTTGATCTTGAGTATCACCTTTCAAAAAGTACAAACGTGAAACATCGTTATCGAGACTTTGGAGAACCATTTCGCATTTGATAAAAATGAGGACACTTTCTCTTGGTGAAAACTTTCAGAATATTCGACCCTCGGGTCTAAGTAAAAGTGTTTCTAAAACATTGAAAATATCTCAAAACATTTTGGTCCTCGAGGTAGAAGAATTTTGAAACATATTGTGGCACCTTGGATGTACCACAAGAAAATAACTCATTTGAAAAGTATGTCTCGAAATTTATTTTTCTAAGATACTCAAGGTTTTCAAAATCCAATAGGCTAGAATGCCCAAAACTCACACATATCGACGTTCACTAAAACAACCCCTAGTACACGTATCAAAACGTTTAAAATCAAGACAATACATGTCTTTAAACGGAAATAAACGATAAAATACCACATTCAGAACAAAACCACTGACCCCATTCGAGGCCTCTAAGGACCCTCCCGCACTGGCTAGTGAACAAGTCGAACGCGTATAAGCACAAAGCTTCCACAAGAGAACTTGTAAAACGTGAAAATCGATTCGAAAATCATCAGCAACGGACAAAAACAACAATAAAAAGACATCACAAGCGACGACACTCCTCGTATAAATCAAATACGAGAGTCGACTAAATACATATCGTGAAATCATAATTCACATAAGGATTCCATCACTTAACAAATAATCATAAAAATAGCTCGTGTCACACGAGGCACAACACAAAGAAGGGAGACTTACTTACACAGGTCGCTCGAAGATGATGATCGCCCCACGATACTAATCACGACCAACAAATTCAAATGACGCGTCGCGACACGACTCAGTCAGATAAAATCCGACGAAACAAGACTCAAACAATATGACTTGACCCGACAGCCTAGGTTTCCTCAACCTAAGCTCGGATACCATTTATGTAACACCCCCAATCCGCTCAGGGATATTACACGCCGTAGAACCTTTCCTCAAGGATCTACCAGGCTGGTAACGACATATAACAACTCAACCATGCCTTTAAGGCTAAAATGACTCAGTAGACCGATTTGGTCTTTCAACAAATACATACAACTCAAATACAACTCATGCCCACGCAGGGGTCAAAATACAACCACACCCGTATAACGGGAAAATATAGCAGCGGAAAAAAAATAGAGTACAACTGAACCAATAAACAAAGTACGGTTCCTCATGTGATTAGTATCGATCATCTTTCATCATCCTTCGTGTCGACCCTGTGTTATGCTCCAAAACCTGAATGCAAAAACAGACATCCACCCCCCGAATACTCGGGGGTTAGCAAAACTCCACTGTTTTTCTAGTGCAAGAACAAAGTGCAAATACGAGCCATACAATTCACATTCCACGAATAACAATAACCAGGAATCCTCAAAGATCCAAACGAAACGAAAAGTACTTCCCGAGGCAAGAGTTTGAGAAAACATTTCAAAATCGAAATATCATAAATCAAAGGAAATGATTTATAAAACGGTTTAGAATGCCATCGAGAGTTTTAATACAAAACAATTTAGGATTATCAAATCCTACTTTTCAAAATCCAAAAGACAAAAGGGGTCACCGCCCCAAAGGTTTACTTTCCGTAAAAATGACATTTACCAAACTGTTGGGATTTTAGCCCCAAATCCGTAAAATGATTTTTACAAAACCATTGGGATTTTAGCCCCAAATCTCATCAACTCACAGTACAAAAGAACGACTACAAGGTTCGTCTCCCAACATCAAAATCCACAAATAAAGGATTTAAAACAAACAACAAAATACTCTAGTGCCATCCTAGCCGAGTAAGCCAAACGAACACTTACCTCTTACACACATAGTCGATGCATGCAATCATGAAAACCGTTCAAAATACTCGTTTCCGGAAACGCCAATAATCCAAATCACATTTGTAAAATGCACCACAATTAACTGCGGACCCACGCCTCTGTGGACCCCTACCGAGACCCCGTCGGATCTAACCCGTAGTGGTTAAAAGCAAGCTCGCGGACCCACGCCTCTGTGGACCCCTACCGAGACCCCATCGGATCTAACCCGTAGTGAGCATACACACACACCCGATACTCATGCAATACTAATATGCTAAGAATGTAAGTTCATCAAGAATACTTACTAGGGATGGCCACTTATCCGATATCATTATCAAACTCTTCAAAACACAATAACAAGATTAAACACGGAATACACGATTCCATAACTTTAAACAATAGGGATATCGTCAAAGTCTTCAACGTTCAAAATAATCAATTCCCAAAACACAACATTCACAAAACACACACGCGTTTTGAAAGAGAGCCTTTAACGAGGCCAAACCGAAATCTTTTGAAACTTCATTTCAAACAACCAAATAAACACACCAAGACGATCACGATCATCATATCCATAAAATAAGAAAAGTATGGGCAAGGTACTTGCCTCGATACCACGAGCAAATGGAAAAATGAACGGATACGGCCGGGTAGCCCTCAAATTCCCGAACACTATCTAGAATGCGATAGCACCGAAATTTACGACGGAATAACACCACACGAATCATCAAACACCAACGAGATTCAACTCGGAATCCTCGAGCACCTATAATCCTCCGGAAGGAACAATAAAACATGATTACAACGAGAATCAAAGCCAAAAACAACGGAAATCCCAACAATTATCGAAGGGAAACTCATTGGGACATTTAATCGAACACTCAATGTTCGATAATTCCCAAGAACACTCGAATAACTAATCGAGTTGAACAAACTTGAAGTATGGATATACAACCCATAGAACACGATTAATAACATCATACTACACCAACCGATGTATCAAAATCAGACTAGAATCGAAATCAAAGACAATTCTCCAAAAAGTCAACTTGAAGGAAAAATCAAGAAATATACCTTGATTCGACGAAATACACGGATTGGATGATGATATAATCAACAAGAATCTTCCAAAACATCTTGGAATTGATTAGAATCGGCCAAGAACTCGATTCCCCGTCGCACCCGTCCGATAGCCGCAAGAAAAGTGAGGAAATGAGTAAAAACGGGCTGCCCAGGCCTTATATAGCCGGTCACTGCCGGACACTTACGGCCGTAACCGGCAGTGCCTTACGGCCGTAACTCGGCCCATACGGCCGTACTCGGCAAGCCTTACGGCCGTAACCGGCATTCGTCAAAAAATCTGCCCAGCACCTGTCGGACACTTACGGCCGTAACTGGCACACATTACGGCCGTAACCGGCCTTTGTCAGGAAGATGCCCAGCGCACGTACGGCCGTACCCGATCACGCCTTACGGCCGTAACTGGCATTCTTCCGGAAGCTTCCAGACACCATACGGCCGTAACTCTCGGCCCTTACGACCGTAACTCGGCCAGGCCAGGCCCTGCTCCGGCCGTGACTCGGCCGTGGCCACTCCGACGGCCCGGACGACCCCGAAACCCGAACCTGAGTATAAATCGTTGGTATGGTTACGACGTACTCGCAAAGAAGAATGTAAGAGCTAAGAGAACACGCGATTCCGACCACCCGAAGGCTCGAAATTCGACAACGGAAGTAATTACCCCAAACTTTGGGAAATTACGAAAATGGCCCAAAATGCCCGAAAATAACGATACATGATCGAATAACCAAACCAAAGTTCACAACACGTCTAACAAAGTTAAACGGACTTACGGGAAACTCGAAACAGCAGTTTCGAACGAGATTCACAAGAATCGAACTCAAGTGCGGAAAAGTCGCTAAAAAGCACGGAACTCAACAAAACGACACCGAAACGAACTCGGATGTCAAAAAGTGTAGAATTAATCATTCTCAGAATGACGAAACGGTCATGAACGAGTCGTCAAAACGGACTCCGGCAAAAAAATAAATTGACCGAAAATCGAAAATTGCGGATATTACACGTGGCCCATCGAAGGGTCTAGCACTTGGCACATATGTTTCAAAAAATGGCCGTCACAAGATAATAATTAATGAAAAGTATCGACGACCCATTTTGGCTTCGGATGCTTGTACGGCATATTGTCGTAATGTTTGGTTTGTCATACGCGATAGAGTTTCGGTACTGTGGGCTGAGTGGAAGGATGTGCCACAAAGTGTGAAGGATGCATTGAACAATGCTATGTCGGTAAGTTTATCTCAATTCCGAAAGCTACTTTGTGTATTTAAATTCAGAAAAAATTTAGTAATATATATTATATGCTAATTGTAGGTTTGGTTTGAGGTTCCTTCTTTCCTACTACATACTTGGGGTGATGAGGTGCAAACAACCAAGTAATTTTTACAATACGGAGTTGAGTAATTACTCGAGAAATTTTTGCATTGTTTTTTGTTATTTATAAAAATATGTATTTGTCAAATGTTTTAATAATTTATTTATTAATACAAAACAATTTGTAATTTAAAATTCACAACTTGTATAACTGGAAGGTAATTTGATTGATAAATTTAAACATGGTAAACATTCTAATTTACTTGTAATTATGAGTATTATAACATACACTTTTAGAATATATATAAAACATTATAATATTAATTATACATAAAAATAATAAAACTAACACATTAACATTATATAATCATACACAAACAACAAATATAAAATGACATGTAACATAATCACTAAACTTAAATCTTAACATTCAACTGCATAATAACAACTGTATACACACAACAGATTATTTATGAATAACATAATAAAAAAATAATATTATGAATTAGAATAAAACAATAAAACAAATCACAGTAAATAAATACATAAAATTTACAAAATACTTTACAAATATATTTGACTAATGTTTGATTATTATTTATAAATATTTGTTATAGGTACAAATCTTGGAAAAATGAGCTACACATGTTTTGGTCAGCTTGGGGTAATTGTCGCAAGGCTACTCCCGAGGAGTTCAAGTATCGGGAGTACGAGTGGAGGTGGCTATGCGCACATTTTAGCGACCCGGACTATATTGTATGTAATCGAGCTCGAAATATTGTCGTAATGCTATTGTTGTTTAAAGATATGTAACATATATGAAACTTACTTGTGGTAATTTTTCTCCTTGTTAAATGAAAATTACATGTTTCTATGTGTAGGCGAGCAGTTCAACCAACACTTTTAACCGTAAGGGTTTGACGGAACACCACAACTTAGGTTCGCGGTCGTTAGCGAGAGTTTCGCACGAGGCCACTTCTGATGAAAATGTGGTGAATGCCTTTGTATACGTAACTCAGAAGGCATATCCTAACTATCCGGATAGACTTGTAAGTTGTAAATGTATCCTAATCATTTTAATATTTCTATCAGTCTTTACCTCTGAACTTTATTAATATTCGGTTACTTTTTTTGTTCCCACTTAATTAGGAGAGAGTGACTGAAGAGTCTGAGAGGATGTTGATAAAGATGGCGATGAAGGAGCATCCAGAGTTGGACGAGACTAGTCTCGAGTTAGCACGCCGAGAGATCGATCAGGCCGATCCCTATATTAGGGCAAGGGTGTGGGCTAACATTTACCCTCTTAAAGGGAGTCATCACCGGACGCCGATGATGGGATCTGAAGGCACCGGATTATTGAAGAATACTACAAGGTTTCAGCGCAATCAAAGGAGCGACACTCAAAAGGCCTATTTGGAGGAGCAAATGAGGATCGAGAGGGAGCTCCGAGCTGAGGAGCAAAGGAAGTCTCAAGACCAGTTCCAGAAATTCCAAGAGGAACAAAGCAAGATTCAACAAGAGATGTTAGCTCAGTAGCAGGCCATGATGCAGTATATGATGTCATTGAGTCAGACCGTGTGTCAATCTGGAATTTTGGTACCACCACCACCACCTCAATTCTTCAATTCACAAACACCCCCCTCTTCTTCACAGCCTCGGGACGACGACATGCAAGACAGTAGTAATCCTTCTTCTATCTTTAAGAATTTGACGGATCTTTGAGGATTTTAGTTGTCATTGTAGTAGTTCTTTTGCTAAATATTTTTTATTCAGACTCGTGTTCATTAACGTTGGTGTTTATAGTGATTTTGTTGATGTTGCTACATGACATGTTGATATGGTTTGTTTTTAAATTATGCTTTTCGTAATTGATTTATGTTGATTGTGATGTATGGTGGTGTATTCTATATTTGGAATAACAGGTTATCTGAACAGGTTTGGTGATTTCGAAATCTGATTTTTTTTCACTGGACTTTAGCCGACGGCATTTGAACAAACCATCGGCTAAAGTATTTATTTAAAAAAATAAAATAAAAAACTTTAGCCGACAGCTATGTAACTATCGGCTAAAGTATTTATTTAAAAAAAATAAAAAACACTTTAGCCGACGACTATGTAGCCATCGGCTAAAACATTTACATTTTTGCCGACAACTATGTACCCGTCGGCTAAAACTGGAGAACTGTAGCCGACGACTATGTGGTTGTCGGCTAAACCTAAAACTATTTTAGCCGACGAGTCTTTAATCGTCGGCTAAACTCGAACTTAGCCGACGACCTTCCCTATTTGCCGTTGGCTAAACTTTAGCCGACCGACCTCAGCCGACTGGCTTTTAGCCGACAACTGGACACTTTAGCCGATGATTTTCGACTTTAGCCGACGACTTTTTGCTGTCGGCTAAAGTATAAACATTGGTAGTGTACATTATTAAATGGTCTATACCAATTGAATCTAAAGAATAAAACAACTGTGAACACTATAATTAGGAAGCGTGGTAGGGATGAAATAAACCAAGCACTTAAGTGGCATCTTATACTTGGTCATATTGGTCAGACCAAGGTTCATAAAATGGAGAAAGATGGGCTTATAGGTCCATTGGGATCAAGTCCCTATCCAACTTGTGAATCTTGCCTTCAAGGCAAAATGACTAAGTTACCCTTCTCAGTGACTTTTGGAAGAGCTGCTGAAAAACTTGGATTGATCCATACAGACGTCTATGGGCCTTTTGAAGTGGCACGAGATGGCTTTCAGTATTTCATTACATTTACTGATGACCATACTAGGTATGGGTTCGTGTACTTAATGAAACATAAGTCTGAAGCTTTTGATAAATTCAAGGAATTTAAAGCCCTAGTTGAAAATCAAACAGGTAACCATGTTAAGACTCTTCGATTAGACTGAGGTGGTGAGTACATGAGTACCGAATTTGATAAGTTCTTAAAAGGACTAGGAATAATGTCACAATTCACTCCTACATCTACTCCACAATTAAATGGTGATCAGAAAGAAGGAACCGAACCTTGCTGGACATGGTTCGCTCCATGCTTAACTATAGTGATCTACCGATTTATCTGTGGGGTTACGCGCTCCTTACTGCTGTGCATATCTTGAACAGATGTCCTTCCAAATCCGTTCCTAATACTCCACATGAGATGTGGAGAGGTAGGAAACCGAGTCTTAATCACATTAGGATTTGGGGATGCCCTACTTATGTCAAGAAGACTAAAGTAGAGAAATTGGAAGCTAGGTCTGTGAAGGATCATTTCATAGGATATCCAGGAGATTCCATGGGATATCGATTCTACATGCACGAAGATCATAGGATCATCGTTGCTATACTAGCACACTTCCTGGAAGATCAGTTTATTCACGAAGGAGGCACAGGTAGAAATATTTCTTTGGAAGAAATAAAAGAAACACCAAATGAGACACGTGTGCAAGATATTAGAACCGAATCTTCTGAAATACAAACACAACCTCGCAAGTCTACTAGAATGTCTTAATTACCTGAGAGGTATGGCTATCTACATCAAGAGAAAATGGGTGTCCATGAGATGACAGAAAGTAGTCAAGAGAATGATCCTTCTACATACGACCAAGCGATGGTAGATGTTGACTTCGCCTAGTGGCAAGAAGCTATGGAAGCTGAGATAGACTCAATGCATGCTAATCAGGTCTGGACTTTAGTAGATCATTTTAAAGTCATAGTGCCTATTGGAAACAAATAGATCTATAAAAGAAAGACTGATGGAGATGGAAAGGTTGATACCTATAAGGCCATGCTTGTGGCAAAGGGTTATTCCCAAAGAAAAAAAATCGATTACTTCGAGACCTTCTCGCCTGTAGCTATGATTAAGTCTATTCGCATGATGCTTGCCATAGCAACCCACTTAGATTATGAAATATGGCAAATGGTTGTGAAAATGTCATTCCTAAATGGATTCCTCTAGGAGGAGATTTACATGGAACAACCTAAGGGATTCATTTCTCAAACCAATATTCATAAAGTATGCCAACTTCAACATGCCATTTACGGACTGACGCAAGCTTCACGAAGTTCGAATCTTTATTTTAACGAGACAGTCAAAGAGTTTGATTTTGTCCAAAACAAAGAGGAGCCCCGTATTACAAGAAGGTTAGTGGGAGCAAAATTGCATTCTTAATACTACATGTAGATGACATTCTACTTATAGGAAACAGCGTAGGAATACTCAGTTCTGTGAAAGCTTGGCTTTCTAAAGAGTTCTCAATGAAAGACTTGGGAAAAGTTACCTATATTCTGGGTATTCGTCTCTACCGGTACAAAGTGAAAAGAATGTTAGGTCTTTCCCAAGACCTCTACATAGAAAAGATCTTGAAGCGATTTAGGATGGAAGATTCTAAAAGTGGGATTCTACCTATGCAACATGGTGCAAAAGTTTCCTTACGTATGTGTCCTCAATGTGAGGAAGATAGAAAGGAAATGAGTAAGGTACACTATGCTTCGGCAGTAGGCAGCCTCATGTATGCAATGATTTGCACTAGACCAGACATTGCCTACGTTGTGAGCATAGTGAGTCGGTTTCAGTCAAATCCAGGAAAGGAACATTGGACTGCTGTGAAGAACATTCTTAAGTACCTAAGGAGGACTAAAGACTTGGTTCTTACATACGGCGGTGGAGAACTTAGAGAGATGGGTATACATACTCAGATTTTTCGGGGGACATGGATGCTCAGATGTTCACATCAGGTTATATCTTCACTCTAAATGGTGGGGCAGTTTCTTGGACAAGTGCCAAGCAAAGTTCGACTGCTATCTCTACATGTCAAGACAAATATCAGGCAGCCACGGAGGCTGTTAAAGAAGCTTTTTGGATTAAGAAGTTCACTAAGGAACTTCAAGTGGTTCCTAATGCAGAGAAGCCCGTGACATTATTTTGTGACAACGACGGAGCTATTCCACAGGCTAAGGAGCCTAGGGCTCATCACAACACCAAACATATTGCGAGAAAATATCATTTTGTTAGAGAAATGGTTCGGGATGGGAATGTTATACTGCACAGAGTAGACACCGCAAATAACGTTGCTGACCCGCTTACCAAGCCACTATCTCAGAAGGTCCTAGAGAGACATCTGGAGAGTATGGGTATTAGATACTATAGTATGTGGCATTGAGTGCAAGTGGGAGATTGTTAGTAATATGGTCTCGAATGCCACTCAGAGGATGATAGAGTGAGAGCATTTTTATTGTAATTATGAATATTTAATAAGGCGATTATTATTTATATAATATTGTATATCACTGGCATTGTGATTTCGTATATAGAATAATAGTCCTTGCATTTGAGAGCAAAAATTCCGCTCATTATGGAGATAGTGAGAAAGACATTTGAAGGGTTTAGGGCTCGAATGCTTAACTGGTTCGCAAGTTGATAAAACGTAACTGGGCAATAAGTTTAGACAAGACTTGTATAACGTGTACTTTGACATGTAGAGTGCCGGTCTTCAGTAAGGGTTAGTGGGAGCACATGTTATAGGTATGCTAGTGGGATTACTGTACTCGAACATGACTCACCTCGATTCGGTTACATGGATATCACTCAAGGATAGTCAATGACTAAATCGAAAGGTTTTGATAGGTATACGTGGACCTTTGACTTGAGGTTTCAGTAGGAGATATGCTTGTGACATTAAGTTAGTCATTAGAGTAGTTCGATCTAATCGCCGGTTGGTGGGGTCAACCTCGAAATGCAACTTAGTGGGCAAGTAGCAGTCTCTACTGAATACCAAGATAGGATTCTTTCTCCTGTTAGTGAGCAGGTAGATGTCCTATGCGGTTAATGGCAAATGAGATCATAAATCTTTAGCCAAAGCAGTTAGAGAAAGTTTTATTTGATACACAAGAGCTCGGTGATGTCGGTTTGTATTAACAAATGCATATAGTCAAGATACAATAGAGTTTGACTTTACCGTGACCCTAATACTTGTCCGGGACATATGATTGAAGGGTTTATACATATACGGTATTCACGACATAATAGTTTTTGGAATGATTCTATAATTCGTTCTCAGTTAGGTTACGGTTTGGGCCAAGAGACTGGCTAAGTGGTGCTAACACTCATTGGATCCTCCCAATGCTAACTAAGACGAACCTACAGAGTCGCGGCACAGGAATTTATGACGGATTATATTTAGCTTATTCTCTCTTGGTTAATATTGGACATTGGTGTTAGGCGTATTTTTATGCGCTTATTTATCATTAGTTTGTATCCATCTTGAGCCTAAATCAGCATAAATGAGCTTTTAATGCACTATTCTTATATGTTTTGCAGGAAATCGGAGTCCGAAAGCCGAAACGATGAAAACGGGCGAAAACAACAATTTTTGGTCATGAGCCGCGGCACAAACCAAGTGAGCCGCGGCACACGAAGACAACCAGCGAGCCCCGAGTGGACTATACCGTGAGCCACGGCACAAGGAGAGTGAGCCGCGGCCCAGGAGGAAAAAAAAGCGCCCAGGTATGCGCTGAAGACAGGGTGAGCCGCGGCCCACCAGGCGGTTTTGCTGAATATTCTGCGTTCCTGAGCCGTTTTTGGAGCCTGTTCTCGACCTAATCCACGGACGCGTTTTGGAGGCTTAGGACTGCTATAAATAAGCATTGAAGGGCAGAAAAAGAAGGGGGGATCATCATCAGATCGGGAGGAATATCGATACATAGAGAGAAGAACACAAGGAGGAGATTTGTGGGCGATGACAAGACCACGGATCCCTACGGTTTTTCTTAATTTTTCCGCATCTTAGTTCCTAGATCTATTCGAGTAGGATTTTGATTGTAGCCGATTACATGACGGTTTGATTTATTTATTATTATTATTTCAATTTATTTGTTATTCTATTGAATTGGATTCTTCTTACTGTTCTTAATGCTTTTTAATTGTCTGGCCAACAGTTGAATTGTTTTGAATGTCTTTATGGATTCGGGAGATGAAATTTAGGCATAGTTCTTGTGAGACGAATCATAATTTTCGTGAGATAGGAATATACTCATGGGAAATGTGAAGCCTATTTATTGTAGGGATTCTTGAACTGTTTCAGCTACTAATTATCTAATTCGAATAGGGATATATCAAGTTAATAATTCGTAGTATTTTCTATCGACCTTGGGAATGGCTTTAGAATAATTTAGGAATTCCTGGCTTACAATCAATTGATTATAAGTGAATTGAATTGAATAAAAATCATTACTGATTGTTTGAGGTGAAAATCATAATCCTACACCCTTATTATTATTATTATTACTATTATTATTTATTTTCCTGCAATTAGTTTAGATATAAATTCCATAAAATTGTTCTTCAAATAAAATTGTGAGTTGACTATATTTTGGTACTTAGTGAAATCAGTCCTCGAGGGAACGATATCTTACTTATCACTTTATTACTTGTTGACACCGTGCACTTGCGATATAGTGTGAGGGATTTCATCACAACCAGTTTTTGGCGCCGTTGCCGGGGACTGGTTTTTCGCTAATATCAATACCAAACGACTCTAATTTAATTTGAAGTTTTTTTAGTCTTTATATTTTTATTTTTTTCATTATGTATTCCTTTGATAATCATGACCCTTGGCATTTCATAAATTTCGATGTTCTTAATAATTTGCCTAATAGGGTCAGTCAGCCCCCTCCCCCAAACAAAAGACCATGTTTGAACATTGTGTAGACGCTCTCGAAAATCCTGATAGTACCCCTCTTGAGCGAGAATGTGCAAGTCGTGGTCTTGAAATTCACTATGGTTATTTTCCATCTCATAGATTTAGTAGTGAAGTTGAGGGGGAGGTTGAGAAGAAAGACATGTTGAGTTTTAGGGTCGATCCCCCAGCACCTGATAATTACATAAAGTGTGATGAGCTTACAGAAGAAGTTACCATTGATGATGTTTCCAAAGAAATTTCATTAAATGGTCATCAAACTTCGACTAATAAGGTGAACTCTTTTGTGCCAAAATTTTTATTAACGGTGCCGCGCATAATTTTTCCTAAATCCATAATGGGAGAGATTGATTCCTTTACTCTTGATTTTGGTGAGGCTGATTCTTTGAGTTCTAATGAGGTTGTTCATGATATGTCTTTATTATCTACCCATTCGAACTCTGCTTATTTTTTCGTGCCTTACAATTATTATATTCTTCCATTATTTTTTGGTTGTCAGCATAATTATTCTTACTCATTATTTTTGGCAACCGGGCATGAACCAAAGCCTCCCTTATGGAATAAAAGGCTTATAGATTGTAAGAAGGGGGTATTTGGCAATATCCCTAGAAAGAAGCCACGTTAAATTTTTTTTTTGCCACCTCGTGCTCAAGACGTAAAATAGAGCGCTTGATGGGAGGCAACCCATCATTTTTACTTGCTTTCTAGTTAGTTGTTTTTATTTGATTTTTCGTTAATATTTTTCTTTTCTTTGTTTTGTTATTTCGTTTGGATTCGTGTATTTTTGTTGGCCCGTATTTCTCTAATATTTTTATTTCTAACCCCAATGAGTTATTATCCTTCATATTCTAGTCTTTCTTGGCTTAATGTCTACAGTTATTTCATGACTAGAGACTAAGTTTGGGGGTCCCTGGTGATGTTGGATATTATTTGAAGTATGGTATGACAGACGATTCCACTCAGACATGTGCTGGCGTTCAAGAAGATATTTGGAATAAGATTCTCTTTTCCTTATCTCTTTTATTTTCACATGAGTTCTATTGTTGATGATTTTATGTGTAGTGGGATAGACTGAAGCATGCGTTATTTTCTTAATTTTCTTGGTTATAAATTGCGATTTCATCAGTGCTTTACTTTTCGTGAACTTTTCGTGCTTCCGTGTGTAAAACTGATGTTACGATACTGATTTCTCTTGGAAGAAACGGTTGAGTTTTAGTCGAGTTGCAGTCAGCGATATCTGTTTCTGTTGAGAATTCATTTAGGTCCGAAATTTTATCGTTTTTGTAGAAATCTTAGCAGATAAGAAAGGAGACATACATGTTTTTAAATCACCGTCTCTATGTTTGGTTACACTTTTGTTGTAGCTAGTCGTCCAGTAACATGAGTCTTGTTGGCACTTAAAGTGAGTTTAGAGTCGGACAGTTTTTCCCAAAAAGTCGAGATATTATAGTATGTTTTATGATGGGAAGTCTAGTAACCGGGGGTATTCGCGTGACCCGTTGTTTACTCTCGCGTAAAAGGACAACCCTGAGTAGACTAATGATTTAGAAATATCGCATTACCGATGATGGGAAGCCTAGTAACCGGGGGTATTCACGTGACCCGTTGTTTACTCTCGCGTAAAACAGCAACCTTGACATGCGGGAATTGCTATTCGAGTTTCTTCTCCGCCGTAGAGGGGGATTTAGTAACTAGAAGCATCCATGTGCCCCATGAGTGTAACACCCCCAAACCATTCGGGAATATTACAGCGCCGCAGACCCTCTCCGCGAGGATCTACCAGGCTAAATACAAAACAATGCATCACTTCACATGCCGACATGGCTACGTAAAGGACCGTTAGACCGATTAGGTCTTATATCACAACACACACAACATTACATACATGATACTTGCCCAGAACACATACCCACGCAGGGGCTAGAATACAATAACACTCCCATAAATCGGGGTAACAACACATCGGAGGGATAACCAACATGACTCTACCAAATACTCTATAATTGGTCTTCACGTGATTAGTATCTTCGTCTCCCATCATCCTTCGTATCGATCCTGTGATTCGCTCCCCAGCTACCTGCAAGTACCTGGACGCAATACAGACATCCACCCCCCGAATACTCGGGGGTTAGCAAAACTCCACTGTTTTGCTAGTGCAAGTATAAAACAGAAGTACAAGCCATACACAACGTGCTTCAAGAATATAATAATCTTGAATATATTTTCCGAGATAATTCACTTAATAAAAACAGTTTGATTTATAAAAATGGTAGGAAATAATACCATGTATCTCTTACAAAACATTTTATAATCTCGGGAGTTTGAAAACATTTGGAAATAATGAATTCTCAAGTCTTTCGAAAACACTTGGGGGAACGGCCCAAAATCGTCTTTCCAAAATACGATTCCAATAATAAGACGCGGTTTCACAACCCAATTCACAACACACGGGGTCCAAGACCCAAATCATAAGCCACAGGGTCCACGACCCGAATCACATAACACATGTTCCTAAGGATTATTCGCGTCCCGTGCTAACAAGCCACGAACCTCAGATGCTCCCGTAGAACATACCCGAGTGAATAACCCAATAGGAAACCATACCAAATCACATGTCCTCGTGACAACAGTCATGGAACCATTCCATACCACAACCATAAGTTATCCAGGCATCGGGCTAACAAGCCACGAACCTCGGAGTCCCCGCAAGACATACCCGATGATAACCCCACAAGTTATCTCGGCATCGGGCTAGCAAGCCCCGAACCTCGGAGTCCCCGCAAGACATACCCGGATTGGATAACCCTACGGTCACGCCCGACCCATACTAGCAAGTATGGATCCCGGAGGTTCAACAATCCTACCCGGAGGCACATCACTATCAACGATCACATAACAATGAGCAGAATATCAATCCAAGCAACACTTAAACATCACAACCTCCTTTCAAAGGAGTATCAACTAATATCACACCCAATACGTTCTTACCGAACAAATACACATAACAATACGTAATCCCCGACAAAGGATTACAGTCTATTAAACTCACTCAAAGTGGTCATATCATCTTTTCAACATACAAAACCAACACACATATCCCGAGAACACATATATTCACGAAGTACACGAATTATCGTTGAAAGACAACATTTATCGAGAACATACCAATCCCTTTTTACGTTCATTAAACATTGGGTTTCGTATATAATCATTTATCAATAATTACGCCTACGAAACATGAAACGTATGGACAAGATACTTGCCTCGATATCACGAGCAACGAAACGACGAACGGGCACGATCGGGCAACCTTCGAACCTCCAAAAACGATCAAGACTTCAACAGCCCACGAATACTACGAAAATAGCATCACCACGAATCAATAACACTAATAAAAATCCGAAACGATCCTAAAAACGACAAGAATCTAAGTATTCGCAAAGAAATCAAGAATCGTTGATCCGGGCGATAAAAATCGATGAACGGTTAACAAAATATGAAGATTACGGTGAAGACAACCAAAAATACACAACCGATCGGATGAGATCGGTTAAGAATCACAAATCCAAGGAAAAACCCCAAATTTAAGAAACTAGGGTTCTAAGAAGAGATTACCTTGATCTGGACCAAGAAGACGATTATATGTTGTTAAACATCTACAAATCCGCTCAGAGATGAAGCTAGAAGAAGAAGATCGGTCCTAATCGCCTCTGGATCTCACTCCCGTCGGAAGGGATGAAGAAAAGTGGAAAATGACGACTTAACGTGTTGGGAATAGTGCCCTAGGACATTCGATGTGCCTAGATTTGTAATTGTCACATTTAAATAAAGTTATTTGATATCATTTATTTCTCGTTGATTATTATAATGTGTGCATGTTTTAATATTATAATAATCGAATAATAGTTATTCACGAATAATAAGATTATTCAAATGTCCCTGGTAAAATCGCGTTGAGTAGAGACTCAAGTGATTAATATACTAGTATAAGTTTGATTGATAATCATCGGATGATTATGCGTATGGTACGGATCAATCTTATGGGTATTGGTTGGAGAACTAATACTGGACCGACCCGCATTGAGATCACTGCATGGAAATGTCATAAGTGAATCTCAATACGGATGTCAATAAATCCTTGAACCCGAGATTATCATAGAGTCCAACATGATAACTGCTATGCCTTGACGTAATCGACATCATCTCAAACATGGTGATCATAAAGGTTAGCGATCGGGATTAGTGGGAGTCATGTAGAGGGCAATGAATAATCAAGATGGGGATTTGTCCCTCTCTTAAGTGAGAGAGATATCTCTTTGGGCCCCTCGATAAGTAGAATGAAGGAAATGCATGGCCATGCTCAAATGAAGAGTCATTTGATTTAATCATCTACTTAAGATCGAGAAAGCATTTGAACATAAATAAGTATGACAGACTCCATGACTTAGTTCAAATATGATATCGCGTGACAAAGGGATTTGACACGTTAAAAGGTTTAATGGACTATTAACTTATATTATTTGGGTAATCATAATGTCTTGCTAGAGGTCGCTTATGATTTATTATTTAATAAGGTATTAAATAATTGCCAACATAATATAAGCCTTTTGGGTCGCACATACGATAATTATAGACAAGTAGGAATAAATATCAATCGGGAATAATAAATATAATATTGGATATTATATTTATAAGGAGATTAAATAAAGTAATATATATAATATTGGATATTATATATATTGTATTATTTAATAAGTTGAGGGGCAACTAAGCAAATACTAGATTATTGAATCTAGGGTTTACTTAGTATAAATATAAGGTCTTGGACAAGGAGTTGTCACAAGAAAATAAGACCTAAAATCGGCCCTTCAAGAAGAAGAAAAATCGGCCATCTACATTATACTGTAGGAGAACGGAGTCGGTCGTTCCTCTTCCCTTAGTTGATCTTGATCAATAGTACAATCCTTCTAGTAAGGAATTTGTGTTGTACTATTTATCAATATTATTCGTAAGGATCTAGCAATCCGGCTTGTGGAATTGTTCGTGTGTGGATCACCAGAAGAGGAAGGAGATATTCATCTGCTTCTAGTCCGGATCTAGATTTGTTCAATCGGATTAAGGTAATTCGATTAACTCTTTAATTAAACAATTAAATTACTGCATGCGATCCTAAATTGGGTTTTCACTTTTATTGTTCCGCTGCGTTTTTACTCCGATTATTTTGTATTCGATACATAGAAAACCCAACAGTGGTATCGGAGCAAACTTGCATGTAATTTAATTGTTTATGTAGAACATATTTATGTGTAAATTATGTTCCTGATTATGTTTATAAAATATAGATTTTATAAAATATTTTTTCTGGTTTAATTTGATTAAATCGGATCGTCAAAAATAATTTTCTGGACTGTTTTTCGCAAAAACTGGCCCGTGTCGAAGCTCGAACAAGATACAGTGTGTCGGGCAGATTCGGGTCCGGGTCCGGGTCGGGTCGGGCCTGGACCCGCGGGTTGTATTAATTAGCAAAAATGATTTTGCATCACCAGAGGTTCGAACCCTGGAGGTCCAGGGCAGCGGCCTAGCGACTTACCATGTGCGCTGCGAGTTTGTTTTGGAAATAATACACGGAAGGTTTTATTAAAGGCAAATAAATCTGTTTTAAATATTGCAAAAATACTTCCGCAAAAACTGGGATTCGATCCCGCGCCATTCGGCTATCCTTGACACCACTTTCCATCTCTACCGGATCTTGTTTTGGTAACTTTTCGGTAGTTCCTTTTATAAGTCCTTTTGTTATAAAAGTAAATTTGGAAATAATAGTTGCAAAATGTTGCACCGCAACCGCCGGGTTTCGAAACCGGGCAAACCTGCGTGCAGATCTCGGCGACCATCTCGGCGAGTCCAGATTTTGTTCATGTGATGACTCAAATTTTAATTATTGTCGATTGTCGATAAATTGATTATTTAGTATATTACATGCTTTATTAATTATTTGATAATTATTTATGGTATGTGTGTGGTGTATGGCATGACCATAAATTGACCAATGTGATTGGATAATTTAATTTCTTATGGGTTGGTTTTTACGGCTGCGTGTCGTTTAATTATAATTGGTTTTACGGCTGCGAGTCGTCTATTTAAATTGTTTATTATTTTACGGCTGCGTGTCGTTTGTACTTCTTGTAATTTAATTTATTAGTGTAGTATTAAATTTCATTAATGTAATGAAGACAAGAAGGACGAGATAGATGGACTCGAGGAGCAAATTGATCGCGTATGACGTTCCAAGGAGTTGGAAGATCAATGAAGACCATATTTAACCCTTTAGATGACCTTTGTGATTTTCATGTTGGCTCATGAAAATCACGTTAGATTATGGTCATGCTATACACGGTCCTATGCTTTATTGTCATGTGATGCGATGTATGTTTAAATTTATGCATGTATGTGATGCTATGTATGTTTAGATGTATGTTAGCAAACATAGACATTAACATAGGATAAAAATCCTCGTTAAAATTTTAATGTCGTTCATTTGAAAAACACCTATCAAGACTTGATCATCATGAGTGGGTCATGCCAAAGTGGGCACTCGGATTATCTTAGTAAGGTAGGATAGGTAATGGTGATACCTATACGTTTAATGAATTTGGAAATCAAAATAGTTTTGAACCTTAAGGCATAAGATGGGATTATAACATGCTTGGGCATACGATGCCAAATCCCATGACATAATCTAAGAGTTACATATGATGTAATCGATAAAGAGTTATCCACCTAAAGTAGTTCAATTCTAGGCGTCATGCCAAAGCCGAGTTTAGGATTGTGCGAAATGGGATCTTAGCCCACTAAAATTACAAATGTTGTAAATTGAGGGTACTTTGTTTTAGTGGGAGTATTTTTCGAGAAATAAAATAATGTGACTAAATATTTTGCATATTGAATTTTGTAGAATGGCATCAAACAACACATCCACCATTTCATCGCGATCCGTCCTTGAGAAGGACAAGTGAAAGAAAATGGCGAGAACTATCTGGATTGGATCCGAGCACGAGAATAGTTCTCAAGCAAGAAAGAAAGTCGTATGTTCTTGAGGAAGAAATTCCCGATGAGCCGGTGACAATGCAAATAAAGCAACAAAAGACAAATGGAAGAAACATTGTGATGATTCTATTGATGTCGGTTGTCTTATGTTGGCCACCATTTGTCCGTAACTTGAAGAATCTGGAGGAAATGGAAGCTTATGAGCTAAATGCTCACCTCAAGGAAACTTTCTCGAAGCATGCTAGGCAAGAGAGGTATGAGACCTTTCAAGCCTTGTATGCTTGCAAGATGGTTGAGGGACATCTGTCGGCGCTCACGTGCTCAAGATGAAAGGATATATTGATCATCTTGAAAGGCTTGGTTTTCCACTTTCTAAGGAGCACTCCACGGATGTGATCCTAAACTCATTGCCGAAAGTTTGGTCAGTTCATTATGAACTATAATATGAATGAGATGGAGAAGTCCATTCCGAGCCGCATGGGATGCTTAAAACGGCCGAAAGAATATTAAGAAGAAACCAAACCATGTGTTGATGGTCGAAAGGGAAATCCTTTAAGAACAAAGGCAAGGGCAAGGGTAAGGCAAAAGTTGCCAAATCTAAAGACCCTACTAGGCCGGGTTTCAAGGCTAAAGCTCCCAAAGATGGAAATTGCCATCATTGCAATAAACCAGACATTGGAAAAGAAATTGCAAGATTTACTTGGAAGAGCTAAAGCGTACCAAGGGCGGTGAGACCGCCACAGTATATTTGTTATAGAAGTTAACTTATCTACCTCTAACTCCGGGTATTAGATCTTGGATGTGGATCTCACATTTGTACAAATGTGCAAGGGTTGAGAAGCGAGAGAATCAAGAAAGGGAAGTAGATCTAAGAGTCGGCAATGGAGCAAGAGTTGCCGCACTAGCCGTAGGAACTTATGATCTAGTTTTGCCCAATGGGCTTTTGTTAGTTTTGAACAATTGTTATTATGTTCTGCTATGAATAGGAATATTATTTCGCTTTCTACATTAGATTGTGAAGGTTACGCTTTCTTATTAAGAATAAGATCATTCGTATTTTCTTTGATGACTTGCTTTATGGTACCGCAGTTATATACGGCCTTTACAATATTGATCTAGATGAGTCCGACACTTTGGAAGTCTATAACATTGCATCCAAGAAACCTAAGCTCAATGATTCTAATCCGACTTACTTATGGCATTGTCGACTTGGTCACATAAACGAGAAACGCATTTCTAAACTCCATAATGATGGACTTTTAGACTCTTTTGACTATGAATCATATGGGACATGCGAATCTTGTTTATTGGGCAAGATGACGAAGAATCCTTTCACCGGTCATGGAGAAAGGGCTAGTGATCTATTAGGCCTAATACATGCGATGTGTGCGGACCTCTTAGCACTCATGCCGAGGCGGATACCAATACTTCATTACATTCACCGATGATTTTAGCCGATATGGATATGTTTATCTTATGAAGTATAAACATGAATCTTTTGAAATGTTCAAAATATTCCGAATGAAGTACGTAATCAACTTGGCAAGACAATTAAAGCCCTTCGATCGGATCGAGGTGGGAATACTTGAGCCAAGAATTCGATGATCATCTTAGGAGTTGTGGAATTGTTTCGCAACTTACTCCTCCCGGCACACCTCGGATAACGGAGTGTCCGAGAGGAGGAATCGAACTTTATTAGATATGGTTCGATCTATGATGAGTCGAACAGAGCTTCCATTATCATTTTGGGGCCACGCCTTAGAAACAGCAAAGATTCACCCTTAAGCGTGCTCCATCTAAAGCGGTTGAAAAGACACCATTTGAGAAATGGGTGGTAAAAGACCAAACTTGTCTTTTCTAAAGATCCGGGGTTGCGAAGCGTTCGTAAGGCGCCAAGTGTTTGACAAACCGGCAATGATTCGAAAGATGTTTATTTGTGGGATATCCTAAGGAAACTAAAGGATATTACTTTTACAAGCCCGCAGAGAACAAAGTGTTTGTTGCTCGAAATGCTGTATTCTTAGAAAGGGAATTTATTTCCAAAAGAGACAGTGGGAGAAGAGTAATTCTCAAGGAAAATCGAGAACCACAAGAAGACATCGCTTCACCGATGGAAACCGAACAAGCTCAACAAACAGTTGAAGAGCCCATTCAAAGTACACAAGTCCCACGCAGATCTGATAGGATGCGACATGAACCTGAGAGATATGGTTATCTCGTAACGGAGGATGATGATGCATCGCTCATAGATGATGAGCCTAGTACCTATACAGAGCCGCCAGGACCGAGTCCGAGGAATGGCTAGAAGCCATGAAGTCCGAGATGCAATCCATGTATGACAATCAAGTTTGGAACTTGATAGATCCACCTGAGGGTGTTAAAACCATTGGGTGCAAATGGGTCTATAAAAGAAGAAAGACATGGATGATAATCGCAAGCCTATAAAGCTAGACTAGTGGCAAAAGGTTATGACAGATTCATGGTGTTGACTATGATGAGACCTTTTCGCCGGTAGTCATGCTTAAATAAATTAGAATTTTATTTGCCATTGCCGCATACTATGATTATGAAATATGGCAAATGGATGTCAAAACAGTATTCCTTAATGGAAACTTACTCGAGGATGTGTATATGACACAACCTCAAGGTTTTGTTCATCCGTAAAATTCTAAAAAGGTTTGCAAGCTTCAAAGATCCATTTATGGGTTGAAGCAGCTTCTCGGAGCTGGAATCTTCGTTTTGATGAAATCACAAAGAGTTTGGGTTCATTCAAAATGAAGATGAACCTTGTGTGTACAAGAAGGTAAGTGGGAGAATAGTTGTTTTCTTAGTCTTATATGTAGATGACATATTACTCATTGGAAATGACATTCCCACCTTGCATACCAAGACTTGGTTGGGAAGTTGTTTCTCAATGAAAGACTTAGGAGAAGCGCTTATATTCTTGGGATAAAGATCTATAGAGATAGATCAAAGAGATTGATTGGTCCGAGTCAAAGTACATACATTAATAAAATATTGAAGAGGTTCAATATGCAAGACTCCAAGAGAGGACTCTTGCCAATGTCACATGGCATTCATCTGAGTGAGACTCGAGTCCTAAGACTCCCGATGAGCGAGCACATATGAGCAAGATACCATACGCATCGGCTATTGGATCGATCATGTATGCCATGATTTGTACTCGACCGGATGTATCGTTTGCTCTTAGTATGACAAGTCGATACCAATCGAATCCAGTGAAAGTCATCGAGAAGGTGAAAACCATCCTAAAGTACTTGAGAAGAACCAAGGATGATTTCCTAGTTTATGGAGGGGTGGGAAACGAGCCGGGTCAGAAGAGGTTACGCCGATGCAAGTTTCGAAACCGACAGAGACGATTTCAAATCGCAAGCTGGTTATGTGTTTGTATTGAATGGAGGTCTTGTGAGTTGGAAGAGTTCCAAGCAAAGCACGGTTCTTGGATTCTATTCTGAGTGAGTACTGGCGGCACCGGATGCGGCTAAGGAAGCCGTATGGATCAAGAAGTTCGTTACCGAACTAGGAGTGGTGCCAACCATCCAGTGGTCCCATAAGCCTTTATTGTGACAATAATGGTGCTATTGCACAAGCTAAAGAGCCCGTGTCCCATCATAATTCCAAACATATCCTCCGAAAATATCACCTAGTCAGAGAGATCGTCAGACGAGGAGATATTACAATATGCAAAGTAGCAACGGAAGAGAATGTTGCAGATCCACTTACCAAGCCTCTCTCACAAGGAAAGCATGTTGAGCATGCTAGAGCGATAGGACTAAAGGTCATGAATGAATGGTCCTAGTGCAAGTGGGAGATTGTTGGGAATAGTGCCCTAGGACATTCGATGTGCCTAGATTTGTAATTGTCACATTTAAATAAAGTTATTTGATATCATTTATTTCTCGTTGATTATTATAATGTGTGCATGTTTTAATATTATAATAATCGAATAATAGTTATTCACGAATAATAAGATTATTCAAATGTCCCTGGTAAAATCGCGTTGAGTAGAGACTCAAGTGATTAATATACTAGTATAAGTTTGATTGATAATCATCGGATGATTATGCATATGGTACGGATCAATCTTATGGGTATTGGTTGGAGAACTAATACTGGACCGACCCGCATTGAGATCACTGCATGAAAATGTCATAAGTGAATCTCAATACAGTATGTCAATAAATCCTTGAACCTGAGATTATCATAGAGTCCAACATGATAACTGCTATGCCTTGACGTAATCCAACATCATCTGAAACATGGTGATCATAAAGGTTAGCGATCGGGATTAGTGGGAGTCATGTAGAGGGCAATGAATAATCAAGATGGGGATTTGTCCCTCTCTTAAGTGAGAGAGATATCTGCTGGGCCCCTCGATAAGTAGGACTGAAGGAAATGCATGGCCATGCTCAAATGAAGAGTCATTTGATTCAATCACCTACTTAAGATCGAAACCATTTGAACATAAATAAGTATGACAGACTCCATGACTTAGTTCAAATATGATATCGCGTGACAAAGGGATTTGACACGTTAAAAGGTTTAATGGACTATTAACTTATATTATTTGGGTAATCATAATGTCTTGCTAGAGGCCGCTTATGATTTATTATTTAATAAGGTATTAAATAATTGCCAACATAATATAAGCCTTTGGGTCGCACATACGACAATTATAGACAAGTAGGAATAAATATCAACTGGGAATAATAAATATAATATTGGATATTATATTTATAAGGAGATTAAATAATAAAGTAATATATATAATATTGGATATTATATATATTGTATTATTTAATAAGTTAAGGGGCAACTAAGCAAATACTAGATTATTGAATCTAGGGTTTACTTAGTATAAATATAAGGTCTTGGACAAGGAGTTGTAACCAGAAAATAAGACCTAAAATCGGCCCTTCAAGAAGAAGAAAAATCGGCCATCTACATTATACTGTAGGAGAACGGAGTCGGTCGTTCCTCTTCCCTTAGTTGATCTTGATCAATAGTACAATCCTTCTAGTAAGGAATTTGTGTTGTACTATTTATCAATATTATTCGTAAGGATCTAGCAATCCGGCTTGTGGAATTGTTCGTGTGTGGATCACCAGAAGAGGAAGGAGATATTCATCTGCTTCTCGTCCGGATCTAGATTTGTTCAATCGGATTAAGGTAATTCGATTAACTCTTTAATTAAACAATTAAATTACTGCATGCGATCCTAAATTGGGTTTTCACTTTTATTGTTCCGCTGCGTTTTTACTCCGATTATTTTGTATTCGATACATAGAAAACCCAATATAACGCTGCTGTCCAGTATTTATACTGGACAGTTATTAGCGCGCGCTAAACACCCTGCATTAGCGTGCGCTAACGGGGTCAACGCTCCAGAGAAACCGCTTATAACACAGTTAGCGTGCGCTAGCCAAAAGCCGTAGCGTGCGCTAACGGGTCACAAAACCAGTCCAGTAGCCCCTGGACAGAACCGCACCTGCCGGGTAGCGTGCGCTAGAAAGAAGAGAGAGCGTGTGCTAGCTATCGGCCTTAGCGTGCGCTAACAAAGCTCCAGTCCCAGTCCAGTAGCTACTGGACTGCCTCTGGACTGCCAGTTAGCGTGCGCTACACATTCAGTAGCGTGCGCTAACCACCACGCAGTAGCGTGCACTATGCCTCAAGCATTAGCGTGCGTTACACCACCAAAACTCAAAAACTCACATAGTAATCCGAAATGCCTCCAAACACATGCCCCAATAATGCACGACCAAAATATGGCACAAAATTCCAACGATGAGGACAATGACAATCCGATAAAACCCAGAAAACCCATCGAATCCGGAATAAAGATCTCGGGTATTACATTCTATCCCTCTTAAAAGAAGTTTCGTCCCCGAAACTTGAAACATAAAACGAATAACTCAAAACAATTCCAGATGGCACAAGATATCCGTTATCGACAAGGTGAAACGAATCACATGCAGCACGTGTCTGCTACCATGCATGTCGCTACGTCAGAAATATAACAGAACGCGACGAACAAAATCAATATGGTTGACCAGTCCGAACAGTACGCCAATCACAATGCGATCTAATCGCTGAATAAATACGAAATTCCACAACACGAGGATTGGGAGGTCGAAAATGAAGCAAATTTCCCGAACTTAAGGAAATCACGAAGGAGTCCGAACGCTCAACAATTACGAAACGAGATCAACAAAAACTGAACCATCAAACGATTGAGTTACAACGATCGAGACAACAACAGTCGATCAATCATGTTCGAATCACGACGAACAATAATACTCAAACAACAACCCCAAAGTTCACATCTCGACTCGAGACAATATACGATCCGGTGAAGACAACAAGATGTGTATTCACATAAGATCCACAGAAAGGGAATAGCAATTGGAAAGTCATAGCGACAAACGGTTTATTCAAACAATACTACAACTCGTTTGATCAACCAAAAGCACAAGACAGACAAGTTCGAAAATATCAACGAAAATAAACGATTCGACCGAGTCGAAAGTAAAGAGTTCAAAATCCGAGTCACTGCAAAAAAAAGAAGTTAATCTCCTAATATCAAAATAACAAAACGAGGAAATAACATAACAAACAAGCGATAGGATAAGCCACTCGGGGCTTCTGAGTCGATCCGGATGTCGGTGCTCAAGCCCGTGCCCGGAAGGCTCGGTAACCATCTCGCAAAACCGAACTCGGTGTCCTCGAGTCCACACCTGAAACACGTTACTGGCGGAGAAGGACACGGGGCACGAACTTGTCCCGCCTCATTACACTTAAAACAACTCCGGGCTTTACCATGATTCAGAACAGAAGACTTGGAACTCTCAGTTCCACGCATCGAGCGATGGAGCTTCACAGTGGAAAGGCTACGACATTGAAAACTAGAAATACCAACTCCTGCACCGTCCACACGGTCATCGGACTTCCTCTGCTTCTTCGACTCGGGCACACGCTCCGACGATAACGAAGCTAGTTCACGGGCTAATGCTCGATCTTGATAGTCCCTCAACGAGGTGCAATTGAATCCCGACATATACACGCGAATATCCGGCTTCATCCGTCACAAAGTGAAGGATTCTCTCTTCCTCGGTTCTCACCCGGTCTCGCACATAACTGAGTTGTTTGCTATAATCGATGATAGCTTGCGACACCGATATATCTTGCGGTTCTGCCAAGTAGAATTCGTGAATCCTCTGCTCTCTAATCGGTTTCGGACAGAACTCGGCTTCCATAAATGCTTGGAACTCCGCCCACGTGACATCACGATCACGAGGTTTAACAGCTTCCCACCAATTAGCGGCATCTTTGTCGAGAAGGTACTGAGCGATAGGTACCTTCCGCTCTTCGGGACATCCGACACCTCGAAAATCTTTCCCAACCGGAAAATCCAACCATCCCACCCAACGCATCCGCGGACCGGCGAATCGAGGGGATTCATACGAACTACCTCGCGAAGCCATTGATTTACACCAACGTTCGACTCGCATCAATGCTACGTTGAACCACCGGGTCAACCGAGTCATCTGAGTCGCTACTTGTTGCAATATAGTAGCAACACCCAAACTAAAATCATTCTCAACGACATTCCCTCGATTCTGCATCGATCCCCGTGGCCATCAACACCACGGTTACGACCACGACCTCGCCCCTCGGCATACTAACAAACAACAACCTATGGTAACGAAAGATCATAACACATAGCAAGATATTCACATCTCTGTCTTTAATCCAACATCATTAAATCATATACATATTACCATTTAATCCCGGCTAGAGCACAATATACAAACTATTATACCAAAAATCTTCATTTATAATGCCGTTGTTATGCGATTTATAAATGCAATGAAATTGAAATCATCCATTATATCAAAATCATTTTCTCAGACGTTTTCCGCCGGATCCTACCAAGTTGAAAACCATTTTCAAAAACGTTCCAAAATGCCAAAAAGGCCGATGACGGTAATACTTTCCAAATACTCCCCAAAAGTCATTTTCCAAATACCAAATACCATCATCAAATACCATTTGGAATTACAAGGCGTAGAGGCGAAAATTCAATAGTTTCAAAATATATGTTAAGTCACCCGACAAAAGAGTTAGGAAAAAGGGTCAACGAAATAATTCAAATTTACAAACCCGAAAGGTCATTTTGAAACACACACTATTTGGTAAAAGTACCCAAAAAGTCATTTTGGACTTTACACACGCAGCGGACAAGAACACAGTTCAAATTACACATAACCATACACAACAATTGTTATTCATGGACAACACACATAGAGTACGGTCTCAAACGGTCAGTCTAACAATCGCAAAAGTTAGACTTATGGCCAGAATGCAATTTCCGGGCTTCTGATCAGACCATTTAGTATATGATTTAACAGAGACTTAGCGTGCGCTAGCCATATTACGTTAGCACGCGTTAGCTATTCCAATCCAGCACACATCCATAAACATATACCAAGTAATATCAAAAGTCAAAGGTTACAAGTAATCAACAACATACTAATCCAAACGCCAACAATTTACATCCTCACTACATATCTTTTAACCGAAAAGTTGAAGGCAAAAGTCACATCTCAAGTAAACTTTTGGTAGACCTCGTTTAAGCATTTAAAAATCGAACTTTGAAAATTTTCAATGCAAGATGAAAATAAAATATATGTAGTTGAATCCTCAAAATCTTCGTTCTCGAGGTCATCATACGAAAATCAAGTCATTTTTCCTCCTCGAATGATGTTTTTAAATAGAATTTACGTGACTTCCCCCAAACATTTGAAGTTTAAAATACCACATTGATAAACTTTTATTGAGTAACTAGTCCAAAACATCATCCCTGTAAAAACGATTTCACACAAAGATGTATACATATATACATGCACACCGGTACTACTCTTTATTCCAACACAATACGAGAATCAAACAAGTATGGAGTAAGTATTCACGAGGCACAATTAAACTCCACATAATAACACAGAATCACATAAACTCGTATAACACGAGATACAATAAAATAGGGAGACTTACATCCACAGATCGCACGAAGATGATGGTTGCACCTCGATACTAATCACGACCGACAACTCAGACGACGCGTCGCGACACCACTCGGTCGGACCAAATCGACAAGACAAGACCCGACAACACACAACTCAACCCGGCACCTAGGTTTCCTCAACCTAAGCTCCGATACCATATTCGTAACACCCCAAACCATTCGGGAATATTACGGCGCGCAGCACCCTCTCCGCGAGGATCTACCAAAGCTAAATACAAAACAATACATCACTTCACATGCCGACATGGCTACGTAAAGGACCGTTAGACCGATTAGGTCTTATATCACAACACACACAACATTACATACATGATACTTGCCCGAACACATACCACGCAGGCTAGAATACAATAACACACCCATAAATCGGGGTAACAACACATCGGAGGGATAACAAAAATGAATCTACCAAATACTCTACAATTTTTCTTCACGTGATTATTATATTCGTATCCAATCATCCTTCGTATCGATCCTGTGATTCTCTCCCCACTACCTGCAAGTACCGGACGCAATCTGAGACATCCACCCCGAATACTCGGGGGTTAGCAAAACTCCACTGTTTTGCTAGTGCAAGTATAAAAAAGAAGTACAAGCCATACACAACGTGCTTCAAGAATATAATAATCTTGAATATATTTTCCGAGATAATTCACTTAATCAAAACAGTTTGATTTATAAAAAGGGTAGGAAATAATACCATGTATCTCTTACAAAACATTTTATAATCTCGGGAGTTTGAAAACATTTGGAAATAATGAATTCTCAAGTCTTTCGAAAACACTTGGGGGCACGGCCCAAAATCGTCTTTCCAAAATACGATTCCAATAATAAGACGCGTTTTCACAACCCAATTCACAACACACGGGGTCCAAGACCCAAATCATAAGCCACAGGGTCCACGACCCGAATCACATAACACATGTTCCTAAGGATTATTCGCGTCCCGTGCTAACAAGCCACGAACCTCAGATGCTCCCGTAGAACATACCCGAGTGAATAACCCAATAGGAAACCATACCAAATCACATGTCCTCGTGTCAACAGTCATGGAACCATTCCATACCACAACCATAAGTTATCCAGGCATCGGGCTAACAAGCCACGAACCTCGGAGTCCCCGCAAGACATACCCGATGATAACCCCACAAGTTATCTCGGCATCGGGCTAGCAAGCCCCGAACCTCGGAGTCCCCGCAAGACATACCCGGATTGGATAACCCTACGGTCACGCCCGACCCATACTAGCAAGTATGGATCCCGGAGATTCAACAATCCTACCCGGAGGCACATCACTATCAACGATCACATAAAAATGAGCAGAATATCAATCCAAGCAACACTTAAACATCACAACCTCCTTTCAAAGGAGTATCAACTAATATCACACCCAATACGTTCTTACCGAACAAATACACATAACAATACGTAATCCCCGACAAAGGATTACAGTCTATTAAACTCACTCAAAGTGGTCATATCATCTTTTCAACATACAAAACCAACACACATATCCCGAGAACACATATATTCACGAAGTACACGAATTATCGTTGAAAGACAACATTTATCGAGAACATACCAATCCCTTTTTACGTTCATTAAACATTGGGTTTCGTATATAATCATTTATCAATAATTACGCCTACGAAACATGAAACGTATGGACAAGATACTTGCCTCGATATCACGAGCAACGAAACGACGAACGGGCACGATCGGGCAACCTTCGAACCTCCAAAAATGATCAAGACTTGACACCCACGAGTACTACGAAAATAGCATCACCACGAATCAATAACACTAATCGAAATCCGAAACGATCCTAAAACGACAAGAATCTAAGTATTCGCAAAGAAATCAAGAATCGTTGATCCGGCGATAAAAATCGATGAACGGTTAACAAAATCAAGATTACGGTGAAGACAACCAAAAATACACAACCGATCGGATGAGATCTGTTAAGAATCACAAATCAAATGAAAAACCCCAAATTTAAGAAACTAGGGTTCTAAGAAGAGATTACCTTGATCTGGACCAAGAAGACGATTAGATGTTGTTAAACATCTACAAATCCGCCGAGAGATGAAGCTAGAAGAAGAAGATCGGTCCTAATCGCCTCTGGATCTCACTCCCGTCGGAAGGGATGAAGAAAAGTGGAAAATGACGACTTAACGCTTGTCGATATTTATCTTTGAGCCGATTATTAGCGCGCTAAACACCCTGCATTAGCGTGCGCTAACGGGTCAACGCTCCAGAAACCGCCTATAACACGATTAGCGTGCGCTAGCAAAGCCGTAGCGTGCGCTAACGGGTCACAAAACGATCCGGTAGCCTCGGCGAACCGCACCTGCCGGGTAGCGTGCGCTAGAAAGAAGAGAGAGCGTGCGCTAAGCAGTCGATAGCGTGCGCTAGCTATCAGCCTTAGCGTGCGCTAACAAAGCTCATCCCGATCCGGTAGCTACCGGATCGCTCTGATCGCCGATTAGCGTGCGCTACACATTCAGTAGCGTGCGCTAACCACCACGCAGTAGCGTGCGCTATGCCTCAAGCATTAGCGTGCGTTACACCACCAAAACTCAAAAACTCACATAGTGATCCGAAATGCCTCCAAACACATGCCCCAATAATGCACGACCAAAATATGGCACAAAATTCCAACGATGAGGACAATGACAATCCGATAAAACCCAGAAAACCCATCGAATCCGGAATAAAGATCTCGGGTATTACAATGAGTGTCTTTTACGTCAAACGGTTCCCCAATATATGAGAATGGAAATCCACCCTAGGATTATCCCGATGAAACATCCCGAGATCCGAACCTAGTGGTTAACTCCAATCTATATTATTGATCATACATAAGGGAATACTATCCGAGGATTAATTATGACAATGAAACTCTTAAATTTTTGCCACTAGACTGTGGGACTGGGCGAGTTGGCTTGTTTAATCTAACCCTTCATATTGACGGTCGGTTAAATTCACGCTTGTTAATCTTTGAGCTTGATTTTCTTCATGAACGATTGATTAGGACTGAAATTGGTTACTTAGTGGAATCAGTGTCCTGGATATGACTCACTATTACGATACTCGTATTATTCTTTGAGATTTTCAGGATAGTATTGATTAAGATGAGCACTACGGACTTGCACGATTATTCACGATACTTTTTGTTTAAAATTGATTTTTGCTTGAGGACAAGCAAATGCTCAAGTTTGGGGGTATTTGTTAGGCGTATTTTTATGCACTTATTTATCATTAGTTTATATCCATTTTGAGCCTAAAAATGCATAAATGAGCTTTTAATGCACTATCCTTATATGTTTTGCAGGAAATTGGAGTCCAAAAGCCTAAATGATGAAAAACGGGCGAAAACAGAAATTTTTGGCCGGGAGCCGCGGCACAAAACAAGTGAGCCGCGGCACACGAAGAGGACTAGCAAGTGCCGAGCTGACTGTACTGTGAGCCGCGGAACAGCTTATGTGAGCCGCGGCCCAGGAGAAAAATGCAGCGCCCAGGCAACCCGCTGAAGGTTAGGGGCCGCGGCACAGATTAAGTGAGCCGCGGCCCACCGGGCGGTTTTGCTCAATATTCCGCGTTCCTGGGCCGTTTTGGAGCCTGTTCTCGACCTAATCACACGGACGCGTTTTAGAGGTTGAGGAGGGCTATAAATAAGCATGGAATGGCTGGAAAAGGGGGGTCGAAAGAGGATTATCATCAAAGTGGAGGAAGATATCGCGGGATCGAAGAACACAAGGAGGAGATTTGTGGGCGACGACAAGACCACAGATCCCCTACGGTTTTTCTTAATTTTTCCGCATCTTAGTTTCTAGATCTGTTTGAGTAGGATTGTGATTGTAGCCGATTACATGACGGTTTGATTTATTTATTTTTATTTCAATTCACTCGTTATTCGTATTGAGTTGGATTTTTATCATTGTTCTTAATGCTTTTTAATTGTCTGGCCAACATTTGAATTGTTTTGAATGTCTTTATGGATTCGGGAGATGAAATTTAGGCATACTTCTTGTGAGAAAAATCATAATTTTCGTGAGATAGGGATATACTCATGGGAATTGTGAAGCCTATTTATTTTGGAAATTCTTGAACCGTGTTAGCTATTAATTATCTAATTCGAATAGGGATATATCGAGTTAATAATTCGTAGTATTTTCTATCGACCTTGGGAAAGGCTTTAGAATAATTTAGGAATTCCTGGCTTACAATCAATTGAATAAAAGTGAATTGAATTGAATAAAAAATCATTCCTGATTGTTTGAGGTGAAAATCATAATCCTACACCCTTATTATTAATATTATTATTATTATTACTATTATTATTTATTTTTCTGCAATTAGTTTATATATAAATTCCATATAATTGTTCTTCAAATAAAATTACGAGTCGACTATATTTTGGTACTTAGTGAAATCAGTCCTCGAGGGAACGATATCTTACTTATCACTTTATTACTTGTTGACACCGTGCACTTGCGGCATAGTGTGAGGGATTTCCTTACAACAAGTTTTTAGCGCCGTTGTCGGGGATTGATTTTTCACTAATATCAATACCAAGCGACTCTAATTTTAATTTGAAGTTTTTTTTTAGTTTTTTTTTCTTTTCTTATTTTCTTCATTATGTTTTCTTTTGATTATCGTGACCCTTGGCATTTCATAAATTTCGATGTTCTTAATAAATTTCCAAATAGGGTCAGTCAACCCCCTCCCCCGAAACAAAAGTCCATGCTTGAACAATGTGTAGACGCTTTCAAAAATCCTGATAGTACCCCTCTTGAGCGAGAATGTGCACAGCGTGGTCTTGAGATTCACTATGGTTATTTTCCAGCTCATATACTTAGTAGTGAAGTTGAGGGGGAGATTGAGAAGAAAGACATTCTAAGTTTTAGGGTCGATTCCCCAGCACCTGATAATTACATAAAGTGTGATGAACTTGTAGAAGAAGTTACCATTGATGATGTTTCCAAAGAAATTTCATTAAATTGTCATCAAACTTCGACTAATAAGGTGAACACTTATGTGCCTAAAATTTTATTAACGGTGCCACGCATAATTTTTCCTAAATCCATAATGGGAGAGATTGACCCCATTACTCTTGATTTTGTTGAGGCTGATTCTTTGAGTTCTAATGAGGTTGTTCATGATAAGGCTTTATTATTTACCCATTCGAACTCTGCTTATTTTTTCGTGCCTTACAATTATTATATTCTTCCATTATTTTTTTGTTGTCCGCATAATTATTCTTACTCATTATTTTTGGCAACCGGGCATGAACCAAAGCCTCCCTTGTGGAATAAGAGGCTTATAGATTGTAAGAAGGGGGTATTTGGCAATATCCCTAGAAAGAAGCCACGTTAAAAATTTTTTGCCACGTCGTGCTCAAGACGTAAAATAGAGCGCTTGATGGGAGGCAACCCATCATTTTTACTTGCTTTCTAGTTAGTTGTTTTTATTTGATTTTTCGTTAATAATTTTCTTTTCTTTGTTTTGTTATTTCGTTTGGATTCGTGTATTCTTGTGGCCCTGATTTCTCTAATATTTTTATTTCTAACCCCAATGAGTTATTATTCTTCATATTCTAGTCTTTCTTGATTTAATGTCTATTGTTATTTCATGACTAGAGACTAAGTTTGGGGGTCCCTCGTGATGTTGAGCATTATTTGAAGTATGGATTGACAGTCGATTCCACTCAGACATGTGCTGGCTTTCAAGAAGACATTTGGAATAAGTTTCACTTTTCCTTATCTCTTTTATTTTCACATGAGTTTTATTATTGATGATGTTATGTGTAGTGGAATAAATTGAAGCATGCGATAATTTTCTTAATTTTTCTTGGGTATAAATTGCGATTGCTTTATTGTCCTTGCATGCTGTTGATGGTTTTGTTCAAAAACGTCAATTTTTCGTGAATTTTTCGTACTCCCGTGTGTAAAACTGATGTTACGATACTGATGTCTCTTGGAAGAAACGATTGACTTTTGGTCGAGTTGCAGTCAGCGATTTCTGTTTCTGTTGAGTATTCATTTAGGTCCGAAATTTTTTCATTTTTTTTAGAAATCTTAGCAGATAAGAAAGGAGACATACGTGTTTTCAAATCGCCGCCTATACGTTTGGTTACATTTTTCGGTTAGCTAGTCATCCAGTAACATAAATCTTGTGGGCACTTAAATTGAGTTTAGAGTCGGACAGTTTTTCCAAATAGTTGAGATATTATTTGTTCTATGATGGGAAGTCTAGTAAACGGGGGTATTCGCGTGACCCGTTGTTTACTCTCGCGTAAAACGACGACCCTGAATAGATTAATAATTTAGAAATATCGCATTACCGATGATGGGAAGCCTAGTAACCGGGGGTATTCACGTGACCCGTTGTTTACTCTCGCGTAAAATAGCAACCTTGACATGCGGGAATTGCTATTCGAGTTTTTTCTCCGCTGTAGAGGGGGGCTTAGTAACTAGAAGCATCCATGTGCCCCATGAGTGTCGTTTACGTCAAACGGTTCCCCGAACATGAGAATGGAAATCCACCCTAGGATCATCCCGATGAAATATCCCGAGAGCCGAAACCTACTGGTTAACTCGAATTATATTATTGATCATTCATAAGGGAATGCTGTCCTAGGAGTAATTTTGATAATGAAACTCTTAAATTTTTGCCACTAGACTGTGGGACTGGGCGAATTGGCTTGTTAAATCTAACCCTTTATATTGACAGTCGGTTAAATTCACGCTTGTTAATCTTTGAGCTTCATTTTCTTCATGAACGATTGGTTAGGACTGAAAATGATTACATCTTGGAATCAGTGTCCGTGGATGTGACTCACTATTACGACACTCGTATTATTCTTTGAGATTTTCAGGGTAGTATTGATTAAGTTGAGCACTATGGACTTGCACGAGTATTCATGATACTTTTTGTTTAAAATTGATTTTTGCTTGAGGACAAGCAAAGGCTCAAGTTTGGGGGTATTTGTTAGGCGTATTTTTATGCGCTTATTTATCATTAGTTTGTATCCATCTTGAGCCTAAATCAGCATAAAGGAGCTTTTAATGCACTATTCTTATATGTTTTGCAGGAAATCGGAGTCCGGAAGCCGAAACGATGAAAAACGGGCGAAAACAGCAGTTTTTGGTCATGAGCCGCGGCACAAACCAAGTGAGCCGCGGCACACGAAGACAACCAGCGAGCCCCGAGTGGACTATACCGTGAGCCGCGGCACAAGGAGAGTGAGCCGCGGCCCAGGAGAAAAAAAAAAGCGTCCAGGTATGCGCTGAAGACAGGGTGAGCCGCGGCACAAATTAAGTGAGCCGCGGCCCACCGGGCGGTTTTGCTGAATATTCCGCGTTCATGGGCCGTTTTTGGAGCCTGTTCTCGACCTAATCCACGGACGTGTTTTGGAGGCTTAGGACTGCTATAAATAAGCATTGAAGGGCAGAAATGTAACACCCCGAGATATTCAGAGTATATTACAGCGCCGTGGGCCCCTACATGGGACCCACCAGGCTACAAACAAGAAAACTCCACTCGACTAACCATCTCGGTTAGCGAGAACACACATTTAAATGATATGACATAAAAAGTTACGCCCGGAGCAACCGACGAAATAAGCATAAACCGACAATGTAACAATTTTAAAGTAATACAATACGGAGTTTGAAATGAAAAGCCTAAGTACTCGCGAGTACAATCTATAAGTTTATAATTGTGAAAACAACCAAATCGAAATGGACAAAAGAAGTAAAAGGACCCAAATGCACATGTCAACGACCCTGGCCAACGTCCTCGTACTGTCCCGGTGCCCGCTCGTCCGGATGATCATAACCTGAAATCCATAACAAGAATTTCTCCAAAACGGGTCCCCAAAGGGGTTACCAATTACGCTAGTACAAGTAATCAAGGCAAACCAATCGCTTACACATTTCATAGTACATGCACCAATATCATTTCAAAAACCAAAACTAGACATGTCTTTTCCGGAAACGAACAGTCACAATTAATTCGCCTAGGACCGGGACGAAGCCACGAATCCCACTCGAGGCCTCTAAGGACCCTCCCGAGCTGGCCACATTCATAAAACAAATCAAGCACCACACGTCACCTAGGACCGGGACGAAGCCACGAATCCCACTCGAGGCCTCTAAGGACCCTCCCGAGCTGGCTAGCGAAACAAACTCATGAATCCAGGACGAAGCCATAGATTCCCTCGAGGCCCCGTCGGACCCTCCCGAGGTGAATAAAGTACACACAATATACATTACCATTTCACGTTAAGCATAAAGGTTTCCAAGAATTACTTGCCTTGAATAAAAGACGGCGCAACGAACGGAAGGAAAAACCGACGACCGTTAGGAGCCGATAATCACGAACCTAATGATACGAAGAACACAATCACCACCAATTCTAATTGAATACGGAATTGGAAAACACCCGAAAACCCGCCTACGATTTATGTGTATTCGTATCAAACAACGACGAGGGCGGATCGCAACCAAACCCTCTCGATTATGTAAATATCACGAAATACACCATGAGTTCGTAGGAGAACAAGAACAATGACGAGATTAATCATAATCAACAAGGATTAATCAACAACACGAAGCAAAACGAACATTACACCCGAAATCCCCCAAATCCTCCAAGGTAGGTTATAAGAGATTTTACCTTGATTCGAAGATGAACGATGGATGATTAGTGATAGGTGGATGGTATGATACTTGAATATGCCCTTACAATGGAGTTTGGATCGAAATCGGACGAACCCTAGCCTCAGTCGTCGCTCCCGTCGCGAAAAGAAAAGAGATGTGAGAAATGAGAAAAGCTGGGCATTTGCCGGTTTATATCTTGGCGGGAGTTACGGCCGTAACTTAACACATACGGCCGTAACATAGGAACATTACGGCCGTAACGACTCTCTTACGGCCGTGGCGGCCTCTGAGAGAATTGGGCAAATTTGACGAATGACTCATACGGCCGTATCAAGAATCCCATTACGGCCGTATCGATACTTCTGGCCGTAACTCGAGCATGATACGCCGTAACTCGGGCTGGACCGAGGGTAAGCGAAGCCTTGTTACGGCCGTATGAAGGAATCTTACGGCCGTAATTCTCGATTATTACGGCCGTAACATATATGGCTTACGGACGTAACATGGCCTGTGACAGCAGGCCAGTCTGAAACACTACTCGACGAGGAGACGACCGAAAAGAGAAAATAACAAGGTGTATCCATGACCACCGGATACAATCACCACGGATTTAAGTCAGAAATCAAAACGTTACGATGAAGCGTGATTCCGAATGCCCGAAGGTTCAGGAACAACAAAGATAACAAGAATACCCTAAACTTAGGAAAAATTACGAAATGGCCCAAACGTTCAAAAACCGCGATACGACGTCGGATTAACAAACCGAAACTCACAATACGAACAACTCAACTATACGAACTCGTGAAACTAAAGGAATTACAAAAGCGAACGAGTTCTACGAGAATCGAACGTCCATGCCATAATACATGACACAAAACGGAATAATATCAAAACATCACCAAGATCATCCCCGATGGAGAAACTCCGAGAATAACATAGATTCAAAATGTCGACATGGTTACAAGCGAGCTATAACAAAAAATGAAAATACACTAAAACAGGAATACCAGAAAAGAAGAAAAAAATGCGGATATTACATTCTACCCCTCTAGAAATAAGTTTCGTCCCGAAACTTAAGAAACAAACAACTCGGGGTATCTAGCACGCATGCTATCCTCGGTTTCCCAAGTTGCTTCCTCGACACCATGTCTCGACCACTGCACCTTGACCAAAGGGATGGTCTTATGCCTTAGTCGTTTATCACGATGCTCCAAAATCTTCAAGGGACGCTCCTCGAAGGTAAAGTCCTCGGCAATATCGATATCACTATAGTCGATGATATGACTAGGATCCGGGACATATTTCCTTAACTGGGAAACATGGAAAACGCTATGTACGCGACTCAAGGCCGGAGGTAACGCCAAACGGTATGCTAACTCACCGACTCTCTCGAGAATCTCGAAGGGTCCAATAAATCTCAGACTCAACTTCCCATTCTTCCCGAAACGGAAAACTCCTCTTGTCGGCGACACCTTCAGCAAAACGTGGTCTCCCACTTCGAATTCTAAAGGTCGACGACGGACATCGGCATATGACCACATCGACTCGGGCGATCAACATCCGTTCCCGAATTAAGTCTATCTTCTGCCTCGTCTCTAAAACGACATCCGGCTCGGTCCCGACCAAATTGGACGCCTCATTCCAACAAATCGGTGATCGGCATCGCCGCCCATAAAGTGCCTCATACAGTGCCATCCGAATCGACGTGTGCCAACTGTTGTTGTACATGAATTCGATCAATGGCAAATGCTCCTCCCAGTCATTGCTCCAATCGAGAGCACAAGCACGCAACATATCCTTAAATGTCTGGATAGTGCGCTCCGACTGCCCATCTGACTGGGGGTGAAAAGAGGTGCTCAAATGCAAACAAGTACCCAACGCCTTATGCACCGCCTGCCAAAAGTGTGATACAAAACGGCCATCACGATCCAAAACAACAGACTTCGGAGTACCGTGAAGCCTCACAATTTGTGAGATAAATACACGAGCCAATTTCTCCAGGCCCCAAGTGTCCGTGATGCCCAGAAAATGTGCCGACTTGGTCAAACGATCAACAATCACCCAAACCATATTCATGCCCGATCTCGATCTCGGCAAACTCGTAATGAAATCCATCGATATATCTTCCCATTTCCATTCCGGAACGGGAAGTGACTGCAATAACCTGGCCGTCGATGCTCGATTTTGACCTGCTGACAAGTCAAACATTTCGCTACAAACTGCGCGACCTCCTCCTTCATATCATTCCACCAGAAATTCCTCCTCAGATCCTTATACATCTTACTCGAACCGGGATGAATGGAGTAAGGTGTAGCATGGGCCTCGCGCAGGATACTCTGTCTCAACTCTAAGTCATTCGGTACACAAAGCCGACTCTGGAATCTCAAAACACCATCCTTATGAATCACAAAGCCAGGAGACTTTCCCTTAAGAACGTTCTCTCGGATTTGAGTAATCATCGGATCCTCCAACTGCTTCAGCTTAATTTCATCGATCAAAGACGACGAAATATCTAAAGCACAAAGTTGCCCGACAGTTCCAGGCAACAAAACCTCAGCATCTAACTCGATCAAAACTTGTCGAAGCTCAGACTGAGATGTAAGGACCTCAAGCATTCGCAACGCAACCGGTTTCCGACTCAAGGCGTCGGCCACGATGTTCGCCTTGCCCGGATGATAAAGGATTTCGAGGTGATAATCCTTAATCAGCTCTAACCACCTCCTCTGCCTCATATTCAACTCCCGCTGAGTAAATATGTATTTCAGACTTTTATGATCGGTAAAAATCTGACATGCAGAGCCGAAAAGGTAGTAACGCCAAATCTTGAGCGCAAAAACAACTGCCGCTAACTCCAAATCATGAGTAGGGTAGTTAAGCTCATACGGCCTCAACTGTCTCGACGCATAGGCAATGGTCTTGCCGTGCTGCATCAATATGCACCCAAGACCCTGACCCGAAGCATCACTATAAATGGCAAAACCCTCGTTGCCACATGGCAATGCCAAAACCGGGGCTGAGGTCAAACGCCTCTTCAGTTCCTCAAAACTCGATTACCTCTCGTCATTCCAGACGAACTTCTCGGATTTTTGGAGCAACTGTGTAAGTGGTCGAGCCAGTTTCGAGAAACCCTCGACGAACCTACGGTAGTAGCCAGCTAAACCCAAGAAACTACGGATCTCCTTCACATTCGTGGGCGGTGCCCAATCCAACACTGCCTCAATTTTCTGCGGATCCACTCGAACTCCCTCGGCTGAAATCACGTGACCCAAAAACATCACTTCCCTCAGCCAGAACTCACATTTCGAGAACTTCGCATAGAGTTGTTCGGTCCTCAAAATGTCTAACACTATTCGCAAATGATGGGCATGCTCTTCCTCATTCCTCGAATAGATAAGAATATCGTCAATGAAGACGACGACACACTTATCCAGATACTCGATAAAGACTCTGTTCATCAACTGCATGAACACCGCCGGCGCATTAGTTAACCCGAAAGGCATAACTACAAACTCATAATGTCCGTATCTCGTCCGAAAAGCTATTTTCGGCACATCGGACTCCCTCACCCGAAGCTGATAGTACCCCGATCTCAAATCAACCTTTGAGAATACCGCCGCTCCCTTCAACTGATCGAACAAGTCATCAATCCTCGGCAAAGGATACTTGTTCTTGATGGTCACCTTGTTCAGTTCGCGATAGTCGATACACAAACGCAGTGAACCATCCTTCTTACGCACAAACAGGACCGGTGCGCCCCAAGGCGAAGCGCTCGGTCGAACATACCCCGACTCAAGAAGTTCACTCAACTGTTTCTTCAACTCGGCCATCTCTGAAGGTGTCATGCGATACGGCGCCTTCGAAATTGGAGCCGCGCCCGGCTCTAACTCTATAGCAAACTCGACCTCACGATCCGGTGGCAATCCTGGTAACTCGTCAGGAAATACATCAGGAAACTCACTAACGACTGGAATCGACGAAAGCTCGACTCCACCATTCTCCGCCTTCAAGGCGTAGCACCAATAACCAGTACACCCCTTTCGCAGGAGTTTCATCGCCTTCAAGGCGTTAATAATAAACTTCTGGTTTCTCTTTCGCCCCGTGAAAGAGTGTTCAGTGCCATCCTCGGCTAACATGGTAATGATCCTCGTGCCGTAGTTCATGATCGCACCATGCCGCTCGAGCCAATCATCCCCTAGAATCAAATCCTCACCCTCGATACCCACAACAATAAGATCAGAGAGCCAAGCCCTCCCACAAATAGACACAGAACAATCCCGGACTTCTCGATCACCGACGATTCTATCACCGCTAGGAAGTTTAACGATGAAAGGCTCGCAAGGTGACAAGCTGTCGAGACTCAAACGGCGTACACACTCTAGAGAAATGAATGAATGCGTAGCACCCGAATCAAAAAGCACAATGACAGGATGAGAATGGATATGAACGGTACTGCCGCCACGATGTATTTGGATCATCGGCCCTCCTCATCTCGTAGATACGCGGCTGGGAAGAGCCGACACTGGAAGCTCCTCCTCTAGCGGGCTGACCCCGACCCCTACCTCGGCCGGCACTCGGTGGTGGCGGCGGAGCGAATGAGCCTTGGTTCACACTCGGCTCCATAGGTGCTGGGTGAGAAGAACGGGCGCCGCGAAACTGTCTGAGCTTCTCGCAAAAAGAAGATTTGTGGCCCGACTGACCACAAGTATGACAAGTCAAGGGTGGACGAAGACAATCCCGGTTCACGTGGCCTCGCTTGCCACAGTTAAAGCATCTGGGGTCCCGGATGAAGGTTCCGGCGGAACTTCGGAAACTCCCAGAGAAACGAGCCGAACCACCCGTAGAAATGTTTACAGGTTGAGATTTCTGATGGCCTCCACTCTTGGGACCAGAAAAATTTCCAGCCGACTTCTGCTTCTTGCTCTCACGAGCCACATCACTAGCCGTCACGGACATATCATAAGCAAGAGCTCGACTCTGATAATCCTTCAAAGTAGTGCAAACGAGTCCAGACATATAGTCCCGAATGGACAACTTCATCCTCCTGGAAAAATGAAAAATTTTGTCGCTCTCTTCGACAACCTGGGTCTTCACATAGCCCAATTCCTTGTTAAAATAGGCAATGGCTTGAGATACGGGGATATCCCGTGGTTGAGCATCATAGAAAGCGTGTACCCGAGCCTGTCTGACCGGCCACGGGCAATATTCGGTCTCCATCAATTCCTGAAATTCGGCCCACGAAGCAACATGATCTTTGGGTCCCACGGCTTCCCACCAATCCATAGCGTCCCCAGTGAGAAAGTACTGGGCAATAGGGACCTTGCGGTCCTCGGGACAGTTGGTGGCACCGAAGACTTTAGATATCTCCTTGATCCACCCCTCCCAGCCGATCGGGTCTGATGCTCCCGAAAACTGAGGAGGATGCATCTTGATGACATCTTGAAGCCAACGATCTGTTCCGCCCCGATTAGCATGGCCCTGGTCGGGGTTCTGGACCACCTGAGCTATAGCCGCCATTTGGTTAACCATTTGCTGCATAACGGCCGCAATACCAAGGTCGGCGCGCTCCTGAGAAGAAGCATGACTGTGACGGTCACCGGTGCTGCCGGCTCCCGAAGAATGCGACGTGGCCGCCCCACCGGCTGCCCCACGTCCTCGGCCGCGTCCACGACCACGACCACGACCACGGTTTCCTCCGGCATCCATACTGGTGTTAAGAGATAACAGAAGCATATTGATGATGAGTAAGGGAGGAAAAATCAACTACGATTCGAAAAGCAGAAATACTATGCAAGAAAACAAAGGACCGAATAAGAAATCTTACGAGCACTGGAAGTACCGAGATGCTGGCAGCGGCGTGACAATGTGCAAAACAAAACATGACTAGACCCAAATAACCAACAAGCCTAGGTATCCATAAACCTAGTGCTCTCATACCATTTTCTGTAACACCCCGAGATATTCAGAGTATATTACAGCACCGTGGGCCCCTACATGGGACCCACCAGGCTACAAACAAGAAAACTCCACTCGACTAACCATCTCGGTTAGCGAGAACACACATTTAAATGATATGACATAAAAAGTTACGCCCGGAGCAACCGGCAAAATAAGCATAAACCGAAAATGTAACAATTTTAAAGTAATATAATACGGAGTTTGAAATAAAAAGCCTAAGTACTCGCGAGTACAATCTATAAGTTTATAATTGTGAAAACAACCAAATCGAAATGGACAAAAGAAGTAAAATGACCCAAATGCACATGTCAACGACCCTGGCCAACGTCCTCGTACTGTCCCGGTGCCCGCTCGTCCGGATGATCATAACCTGAAATCCATAACAAGAATTTCCCCAAAACGGGTCCCCAAAGGGGCTAGCAATTACGCTAGTACAAGTAATCAAGGCAAACCAATCGCTTACACATTTCATAGTACATGCACCAATATCATTTCAAAAACCAAAACTAGACATGTCTTTTCCGGAAACAAACAGCCACAATTAATTCACCTAGGACCGGGACGAAGCCACGAATCCCACTCGAGGCCTCTAAGGACCCTCCCGAGCTGGCCACATTCATAAAACAAATCAAGCACCACACGTCACCTAGGACCGGGATGAAGCCACGAATCCCACTCGAGGCCTCTAAGGACCCGCCCGAGCTGGCTAGCGAAACAAACTCATGAATCCAGGACGAAGCCATAGATTCCCTCGAGGCCCCGTCGGACCCTCCCGAGGTGAGTAAAGCACACACAATATACATTACCATTTCACGTTAAGCATAAAGGTTTCCAAGAATTACTTGCCTTAAATAAAAGACGGCGCAACGAACGGAAGGAAAACACCGACGACCGTTAGGAGCCGATAATCACGAACCTAACGATATGAAGAACACAATCACCACCAATTCTAATTGAATACGGAATTGGAAAACACCCGAAAACCCGCCTACGATTTATGTGTATTCGTATCAAACAACGACGAGGGCGGATCGCAACCAAACCCTCTCGATTATGTAAGTATCACGAAATACACCATGAGTTCATAGGAGAAGAAGAACAATGACGAGATTAATCATAATCAGCAAGGATTAATCAACAACACGAAGCAAAACGAACATTACACCCGAAATCCCCCAAATCCTCCAAGGTAGGTTATAAGAGATTTTACCTTGATTCGAAGATGAACGATGGATGATTAGTGATAGGTGGATGGTATGATACTTGAATATGCCCTTACAATGGAGTTTGGATCGAAATCGGACGAACCCGAGCCTCAGTCGTCGCTCCCGTCGTGAAAAGAAAAGAGAGATGTGAGAAATGAGAAAAACTGGGCCGCTGCCAGTTTATATACTGGCAGGAGTTATGGCCGTAACATAGGAACATTACGGCCGTAATCTGACTCTCTTACGGCCGTAACTGGCCTCTGGAGAGAATTGGGCAAATTTGACGAATGACACATACGGCCGTATCAAGAATACCATTACGGCCGTATCGATACTTACGGCCGTAACTCGAGCATGATACGCCCGTAACTCGGAACTGGACCAGGGGGTAAGAAATGAAGCCTTGTTACGGCCGTATGAAGGAAGCTTACGGCCGTAACTCTCGATTATTACGGCCGTAACATATATGGCTTACGGCCGTAACATGGCCTGTGACAGCAGGCCAGTCTGAAACACTGCTCGACGAGGAGACGACCGAAAAGAGAAAATAACAAGGTGTATCCATGACCACCGGATACACTCACCACGGATTTAAGTCAGAAATCAAAACGTTACGATGAAGCGTGATTCCGAATGCCCGAAGGTTCAGGAACAACAAAGATAACAAGAACACCCTAAACTTAGGAAAAATTTCGAAATGGCCCAAACGTTCAAAAACCGCGATACGACGTCGGATTAACAAACCGAAACTCACAATACGAACAACTCAACTATACGAACTCGTGAAACCAAAGGAATTACAAAAGCGAACGAGTTCTACGAGAATCGAACGTCCATGCCATAATACATGACACAAAACGGAATAATATCAAAACATCACCAAGATCATCCTCGATGGAGAAACTCCGAGAATAACATAGATTCAAAATGTCGACATGGTTACAAGCGAGCTATAACAAAAAATGAAAATACACTAAAACAGGAATACCAGAAAAGAAGAAAAAAATGCGAATATTACAAGAAAAATAAGGGGGGATCACCATCAGATCGGGAGGAATATCGATAGATAGAGAGAAGAACACAAGGAGGAGATTTGTGGGCGATGACAAGACCACGGATCCCTACGGTTTTTCTTAATTTTTCCGCATATTAGTTCCTAGATCTATTCGAGTAGGATTTTGATTGTAGCCGATTACATGATGGTTTGATTTATTTATTATTATTTCAATTTATTTGTTATTCTATTGAATTGAATTCTTCTTACTGTTCTTAATGCTTTTCAATTGTCTGGCCAACAGTTGAATTGTTTTGAATGTCTTTATGGATTCGGGAGATGAAATTTAGGCATAGTTCTTGTGAGAAAAATCATAATTTTCGTGAGATAGGGATATACTCATGGGAATTGTGAAGCCTATTTATTGTAGGGATTCTTGAACTGTTTTAGCTACTAATTATCTAATTCGAATAGGGATATATCGAGTTAATAATTCGTAGTATTTTCTATCGACCTTGGGAAAGGCTTTAGAATAATTTAGGAATTCCTGGCTTACAATCAATTGATTATAAGTGAATTGAATTGAATAAAAATCATTACTAATTGTTTGAGGTGAAAATCATAATCCTACACCCTTATTATTATTATTATTATTATTATTATTATTATTATTTATTTTCCTGCAATTAGTTTAGATATAAATTCCCTAAAATTGTTCTTCAAATAAAATTGTGAGTTGACTATATTTTGGTACTTAGTGAAATCAGTCCTCGAGGGAACGATATCTTACTTATCACTTTATTACTTGTTGACACCGTGCACTTGCGGCATAGTGTGAGGGATTTCCTCACAACAATTGGATGTCTAATTTAATTTGTTTGATAAACTAAATCGGTCTCGTGAATTAAATAAATTACTGGGTAATTGATTTATTCATATTATTTCTTAGAGAAATTATTTTTAATATAATTAATTGATTGGATTAACTAATTGTGTTAATAATGATACGTACCAAAGTTTATCTATCGGATTAGATACACGAGAGTCTATTTTCAAGGACCGAAACGATCCAAATCACTAATAATTCAATATGGCCGCCCCCATGATCCCCTCACATGAGAATTATTCTTTTTACTTTGTAAAGAATCATTCTATGTTTGTGGAATATTTAATACACTTGGTGTATTAATAATTCATCATGGAATAATTATTTTGGTGGATGGTGTGATATGTTTTGTATTTAATACTTAGACTTCAACCTCCACTTAATGATGAGAAAGGTTTTGGACGTGAGTTTGTGTGAAGTGGAGAGAAAAATTTTCTTTTCTTAAACTTAGAGTTTAAGTGTAATTGTTGAGAGAAAAACAATTTTTATAAAATACTTAGAGTATTTATAAAAGTATATATAAGCTAATTCTATCAATTTCTAGCCATATACTTAGAGTATAAATTGATAGAAATATTTTTTGATTATCTTCCGATGCGTGATATGTAGAGGCACGGTGCTTTCGGTGATTGGGAATTTCCAAAAGCTTGTTCGATTGGATTCGTGTTCGTGCTTGGAATCAACAAGATATTCTCAAAGGTCTACGAGGGTAAGATATCTTATTTTCATCTTTGTTACTTTTATTCGTTTATACAATGCTTGATCGATCCGATTTTGGGGTTTGGTGTTATCCGGTTAGACCGTTTTATTTTCCGATGCGTAACTCGTTTTTATTTACCGAATCCCAACATTGCCATCATCAAAATAGGGGCAATTTATTAGGAATACTTGTTAGATTTTGATGATGTCATCCCTGTATTAATTGGCTATTCAAATGTATGTTACTTGGCAACTCGTAAAGAAGAACCAGATGAGTATCTTCTATAGGCCTTAAAATTTAGGCTAAGTATTGATCAGTTAGAAAATCATCTAAGTATGGAACTTCCACTTATCAGGCAAGTTCATTTTGCAGAGAAATTTTGGTCAACACAAATATCAGAGAGGTTTGACCTAAACATAGCTGCACACAAGTTTTGATCAGGCGAGTTTTGGTCAACATAAATATCAGCTGAAGTTTGACCATCAGATCAGAGAGGATTTCATCAGGTAAGAGAACTTCAGATCAGAGGACTTCATATCAGAGAACCTCAGAGCAGAGAACTTCATCTCAGAGAAGTCCAGATTAGAGAACTTTATCTCAAGGAAGCTATATCAGAGAAGGTTGACTGCACATCAAACAGGTTTGCCCAAAAGACATTAGATAAAGTTCTCAGTTAAGTTATCATCCAAGTAACTCAGTCCATGTCAGCAAGTGTTGAAAGTCAACAATCACGGAAAGTCGCATGCGGATGTGAGGAGACAAGCCGAAAGATTCCCGGAAAGCTAGGAATAAAATATTCCTTGAGATCCGCATTTTGAAGACTTATGATTATTCTAATCAAGAATAACGGCGCTAAACAAAGAAAGTCTTTAAAACGATCGGAATTGAAAAGGGGAATCCGGCCTTGCAACGGATTGATAAAATAAACAAATAAGTCCACTCTCCAATGGATGGATTTGTTACAGAAGTGCAACGGCTATGAAGGAAGCTCAAGGATCGCACTATAAATATATGGAGATATGAATTGAGCAAAGCAGGATGTGAACAATACTTTCAAGCAAACAATGCAATCAAGGCAATCAAAGCTATCAAAGCTATCAAGGCAATCTATAACATCGTAAAGAGCAAAGCATTTAAGATCATATTCTGAAAAGCTCTTTGTCGGAGAAGGCAACACTCTTGTCTCAAAAGTTGAGTACAGGGTACTTCTGTGAACGAGGTTTTCAGAAGTTGCGCGACTGATAGGCATCTAGGGATTTTCGATTAAGAGGTGCTAGGCAGTCAAAGGGAGTTGCAACGGCCGCAGGATTATACTGGTTGGAAGCTGTTGTAACTGGTTGAATCATTGTAATGTTTATCACTGGTTAAAACTTATAGTGAATTTATCTCCAACTAGTTTGGAGAAAAGTGGACTAGTAGAGGATTACCCCACATTTGAAACCACTATAGGTGCTGTGTGATTTACTGTTTTGAAGATCATACTTAACTACTGCATTCATATTTACTGTTCCATTAGATAGTTATCTGCAGTTAACATTAGTTACCTGTATCATTATCAGTTGTGACATTCGCATTACTTGTCTGCAGATGACATAACTCATATGTACCTAATCACAGCTGAGTAACTCATATGAGAAGATCAAAAGAGTTTAATAAGTCTATTCACCCTCCTAGACTTATTCCTGACGACTTGTGACCTACAAATCTACGATAATACCCCACAAGTCCTAGTAAACTTCTCACTTCTTTCACATTCTTAAGTGGTTCCCATGCCATTACCACCTCTATCTTCTGCAGATCAATCCGAAATCCCTCAGCCAAAACTTATATTTGGAAAACTTTGCGTACAACTACTCAGCTCTCAAAATATCCAATACAATATGAAGGAGTTTGGCGGGCTCCTCCTGGTTCTGGAAATATATAAGAATATCGTCAATAAAGACAACCACGAGTTTGTCCAGATACTCGATAAACACGTTGTTCATCAACTGCATGAATACCGCTAGGGCGTTGGTTAGCCAGAAAGGCATAACCACAAACTCGTAATGGTCGTATCTCATTCGAAAGATAGCTTTCGATTTGTCGCTATCCCGAATTCTCTACTGATAATAGCCTGACCATAGATCAATCTTCAAGAAGACCGTCGCTCTCTGAAACTAATCAAAAAAGTCATCAATTCAGGCAAAGGGTATTTATTTTTGATGGATAGCTTGTTTAATTCTCGATAGTCTATGCATAAACGAAGCGATCCATCTTTCTTCTTAATAAATAGAACGGGTGCATCCCAAGTTATGTGCGCGGTCAAATGTACCCCTTATCTAATAACTCCACTAGTTGCTTCTTCAACTCTAACATATCTAACAATGCCATCCGATATGGTGCCTGAGAAACAAGAGCTGCATTCGGCTCTAGATCAATAGGAAACTCGACTTCTCATTGTAGTGGTAATCTCGGTAAGTCATCTGTAAATACATCTAGATATTCATTAAAGACTGGGATTGACGACATCTCAACTCTTCCATCCTCTGCCTTCAAAGCGTAGCACCATTAGCCTACACAACCCTGGTTTAGGAGTTTTATCGCCTTCAAGGAGTTAATCACACTCCCCGATCTACCCGTCTTACGAACCACAAGAGTGTGTTCTGTGCAATCCTCAGCTAATATTGAGATAGTACGAGTCCGATAGTACATGATAGCACCATGACGATCAGGCTAATTGTCCCCGAGGGTCAAATACTCACCCTTTAAATCTACAACAATGAGGTTCGAGGGCCAATCTCGGTTCCCGATCCTCACTAGATAGTCTGTGACTTCATGATTCCAAATCATGCGAACCCCACTATGCATACCCACTATGAACGGATCATACTCGAATAAACAGTCAATACTAATATATGGGTGCCATCGTTTGCACATGAACTTTGGATTTTTGGCCAATTTGATTTAATGTGCTATCTATATGGATGTTTTGTGATTCTAAAATTGCTTGTTCAAACATTAACTTCAAAGTCATATTTGTTATTTCGTGTAATTCATTAGTGTATGAGCTATTGCATACAGATAATGAACTTATGTATACGAACTTATACATTGAGAACATATAGACTACATGTGATATACAATAGATTATGTTAATTTAGTCTATAACTTTACAAATAAGTATAATGTTAACAAATACATGTTAATATATCAGTAGTAACACGTAAATTGACGAGTTATTTTAGAAATTAGTGAAAAATGTGCATGTTCTTGTGCACACGATGGCTAGTCCCATCATGGGCACGATCATGGCGGCCATCGTGTACACATAAACTTTGGATTTTTGGCCAATTTGATTTAATGTTGTTGAACAAATTTATTTTGATGATGCATTCTACCAAAACATTTAAAAGAAAAACACCAAAGACTCGATCAGATATCAAAACGGCGTTCATTCTATCGTAAAACAAAAAGCTTAAAAAAAGTCACATTAACGCACATTATTAACTGATATTAGCGCACGCTACACAAGGAGATTGGACCTACTATGAAACTGCATAGTGCATGCTACCTGTCTTCCGATATGATAAATAACGCATGCTACCTGCTCCGCATGTGACAAGACAGAAAGATCAGTAAAGTCTTCCATTCGCAACTAGCGCACGCTACCATGTAAATAACGCACTCTTTGAAGAAGTGTTAATGCACGTTACAGATAATTTTAAAGCACACTACCTGATAGTTTATGCAATCCAGTGAGCTCTGGATTTCAAACAAAGTAGCAGTTAACACACGCTACATTTATGCCTAGCACACGCTACATGAAGCATTTTTCAAGATTTATTCGCAAACAGTTAGCGCACGCTAACTGGCATATCTAGCGCACGCTAAAAGTTGAAATTCCTACCGTTGGAAAAGGATTCATTGCATTGACCTTCTAGAGTGCGTAAATCACGCTTAGTAACAAAAGGATATGGAAGACTAGCTAGCGCACGCAAAGGAACATACTAGCGCACGCTACATTCAAATTACTACCGTTGGACATTTTTGTCAAACTCAACTGCCATAATTGACCGAAGATTAGCTCACGCTAAATGGGAAATTAGCGCACGCTAGTAGCCTTATGCAATAACAGCTACAGGGCTTCAAATGCCTATAAATACCATTCCATTTGGTTTGGATGGACACACAACTTCAAGAAAACATACATTATATCGAGCTCTGATTAATTGCTATATAGCTTCTATTTATGTTGTGAAAAAGAAAGATACGAGTGTTATTCTCATATTGTATTATTTTATATACATCGTATCCTCTTCGATTGTTGTGAGTGTTGCATCACTCTTTCACGATCTTGAGAGAAACATATCAAGAATTTTAATTCGGTGTTATTAGGATCATTGATCCGGCATTATTCGGATAAAATTCTAACGATCGTAAGTGAGGATTATCTAGTTCCTATAGAACACTAGAAAGAAAATTTTTATTGAGTGTTTGGTTGTGCTTGGACCAATTGAAGTCAAGCATTATAATCGGTTGTGCCCGGACCTAATAGAAGATGAGGCAAAGTTGAGTGTGGTTTTTCTTGAGCCAATAGAAAAAGAAACGGAGAGAGGACGTAAGCACATTGCTGAATCTTTATAAATCTTTGTGTCTTTTATTTTCTGTATTTTCGTTTATCATTACCGAAGAAACTACAAACTTTGTCAACTCCACTATTCAACCCCCTTCTAGTGGAGTTATTCACTTAATAGTTGGTATTGGAGCGGGTCATCTCTTATATCGATTTAACCACCGGAGGAAAAGATCCGGAATGGCTCTCCTAGCTCAAACTGAAGGTAATGCTCTCAACCGTCCAACTTTCTTCGATGAATCTAATTTTATGACATGGAAAAATAAGGTTGCTATCTTCATTCAAGCCTACGACATCGAGATATGGAAGGTTATTGCTCTTGGTCTCAAACTGGCTAAGAAAGAAGATGGGTCATTTAAAAAATTCGATGAATATAATGACGATGACTGGAGAAACAAGCATATCAACTTTCGTGCCAGTCAACTGCTATACTGTGCTCAAAATCCCAAAGAATTTAATCGTATCTCTGCGTACGAAAGTGCTAAGGAAATCTGGAAAATTCTTGAAGTGACCCACAAAGGAATAACTCAGGTCAAAGAGACCAAAATCGACATGCTCCTTCATGACTATGCATTATTCTCTATGAAAGAGGATGAAACAATCACAAGTATGTTGGATCGGTTCTCGAATATAATAAATGGGCTAGCCTCATTTGGAAAACCCATTTCGAGTAGTGATAAAGCTAAAAATATTCTCCGATCTTTACCCCGTGAATGGGATGCCACTGTTACGGCTATTATGGAATCTAAAGATCTCAACAATCTGGAATATAGTGCTCTTATCGGATTACTTATTAATTACAAGATCGTGCTCAAATCTAGAGGATCCAAGCCAAAGCCTCGTGAAAAAGTGGTTACTCTCAAAGTCGATAGTGACATTGAGGATGAAGGGCTGGAAGATGAAGACGATGAGGAACTTGCCTTATATGCCTGGAATTTCAAAAGATACAAAAATCTTATCTAGAAAAGGCGAAACTTCCTTGGTCGAGACTCTAGAATGGAACAAAAGAAAAACACATATGTTCATACCAAGAAATTCGATAACAATTGTCGAAAATGCTGTCAACCCGGACATTAAGCTAAAGAATTCCGAGTGACTACTTCCAAACCTCAAGTTAAAATATACAAAAAAGAAGAAGTGTTAATCGCTTCCTGGAGTGATGATGAGGAAGATCTTGAAGGACCACTAGATGCAAACCTTGCTCTTATGTCTCTCAAATCAGAAAATACTCTCGAGGTAATATCTAATTTCGATGATAATGATTTATTAGATGTGTGTGATCAACAAGAGTCTACTTATGATGATGAGCTTTTAAGTGCATTTGAATCATTAAATATAGAGTATGACGAGATGGTGAAACTTAATATGATTTTAAAAATAAAAATCAAGTCTTTAGAACTTGAAAATCCGAAACATCAAAATGAAGGCAAAAATGTTAAATTAGACTATACCTCGTGCATTAATAATGAAAACAATTCGAAAATTGAGTTGTTAAAAACTCAAAGAGAATTAAAATATATAATGAATAAATTCACTCTTGGTAACGAGAAATTTGAAAAACTATTATCCATTCAAAAACCTCCTTTGTTAAAACGCAGCCTTAGTTTCGATCCATTTAAAAGAGAACAATCGCTTATAGATCCTGACAAAATTAAGGAAAGCAGGAATCAGAGTCATTTACGAGAAGTGAATGAAGAAAGTAACAATAAAGTCCGTTCAAAATTAAGGACAATAAAAGTTCGACAAATTTGGGTTCCTAAAGGGATGATAGGTCCAAATACTATTAGAGTTATTAGCTTTGGGGGACCCAAAAGGGCTTGGGTACCAAAACAACCACAACATACTATTTTTGCAGGTACCTCCTTCAAAGGAAAGCAAGTGGTACATTGACAGCGGATGCTCAAGGCATATGTGTGGCACCAAATAATTGTTCGAAGATTTTGAATATCAAGAACAAGGACATGTGAACTTTGGTGACAACTAAAAGGGGAAGATTATGGGCACTAGTAAAATTAGTAAGGAACTTTCTCCCACTATTAATAAAGTCTTATTTGTTGAAGGATTACATCATAATTTACTGAGTGTATCTCAACTACGTGACGAAGGTTTTAAAATTCTTTTTGAAGAAACTCATTGTACCGCCTTCAAATATAACAAAGTTGCCTTTATTGGTTTAAGAAGTGGAAATATTTCTATCGTTGATCTTTGTGATGAAAACTCTTTAAAAAAATGCCTTATGACCTTAGGTGAAAATGTATTTTTATGGCATCGAAAATTAGGATATACGTCCTTATCTATTATTTCCAAACATTCTAGAGATGATCTAGTTTGCGGCTTAACAAAATTAAAATTTGATCGAAAACACTTGTGTGAATATTGCATTAAAGGAAACACGCAAGAGAATCATTCAAACCCAAATTTGAAATTTCTACTTCTCGTACTCTTGAACTTGTTCATATGGATTTGATTGGACCCTCCAGATACGCTAGCTTGACCAGTAAATTATACACTTTGGTTATTGTGGATGACTATTCTTGTTTTACTTGGGTTAAATTTCTCACTCACAAGGATGACACTTTTACGGAATTTTTTAATTGGTGCCGTTTAGTTCAAAATGAGATAAATCTTTCTATTATATCTATTCGAACTGATCACGGTGGAGAACTAGATTGATCCCCATTTGAATTATTATGTGACAAATATGAAATAAATCACAACTTTTCGGCTCCTTAAACCCCTCAACAAAATGGGGTGGTTGAAAGGAAAAATCACTCTTTGGAAGAAATGTCTAGAACTATGTTAAATGAATACTCTCTTCCTTAATACTTTTAGGCCGAAGCTATTAATACGACATGTTATACAATTAATCGAGTTCATCTTTGTAGAGCTCAACTTAAAACTCCTTATGAAATTTGGAATAATAAAAAGCCAACTATTTGTTATTTTCATCCTTTTGGCTGCAAAGTTTTCGTTCATAATAATGGTAAAGAGAATCTGGATAAATTTGAATCTAAATCTAATTCAGGCATATTTCTGAGATACTCGTTAAATATTAAGGCTTTTCATGTTTACAATTTAAGAACAACTAAAGTAGAAGAATCTATTCATGTTAAATTTAATGAAGCCATTTCACAGCTGAGGTAGATTCGTCTGATGATGCAGGTACACTTCCGAATTTTCAAGCCCCACAAGGAATGGAGAAAAATCATGAGATTCATGAAGAAAAATTACCTACTGAATGGAGGCATATTAAAGATCATCCAAAATATCTCATAATCGAGAATATTCAATATGGTGTTCAAACTCGTAAAAGATCTTTAGACTACTTGAATAATTTTGCCTTTGTGTCCGAAGTTGAACCCAAAAATATTTCAGAAGCTCTAAATGAGCGAAACAAGGTTTGAAATATAGTTCCCGCACCGGCAGATAAATCTGTGATGGGGATAAAATGGGTTCATAAAGTCAAATGTGACGAAGACGGATATCTAGTGAAAAATAAATCTCGTCTTGTTGCCCAAGTCTATAATCAACAAGAAGGGCTAGATTATGAAGAAAGCTTTGCTTTAGTAGCTCGTCTGGAAGCCATTCGCCTACTCTGTGCCTTTACATCTCATACGAAGATTAAACTCTTTGAAATGGATGTTAAAAGTGCTTTTTTAAATGGCATTATTCAAGAAGAGGTTTATGTAAAGCAACCTCCAGGCTTCGAGGATTTTGAATTTCTAGACCACGTATACAAGCTCAACAAAGACTTATATGGTTTAAAGCAAGCACCCCGAGCATGGTATGATCGTTTAAGTGAATTTTTAATATTTAATGACTACAAACGAGTAATATAGATAACACACTTTTTGTAAAAAATGTAAACAAAGATATTCTTGTGTGTCAAATTTATGTAGACGATACAGTATTTGGAGCAACTAATGATTCTTTATGTCAAGAGTTTGCAAGTCTAATGAAGGGGGAATTCGAGATGAGCATGATGGTAGAATTAACTTTCTTCCTCGGGCTACAAATTAAACAATGCAAAGATGGAATCTTTATTCATCAAACTAAATACTCAAAGGATCTCCTAAAAAAAGTACAAAATGGAGAATAGCAAGGTTATTTCCACAGTGATGTCATCTACTCTAAAGCTTGATAAAGATGAAAACATAAAACCTGTCGATCAAAAGCTTTTTCAAGGTATGATCGGTTCATTGTTTTATTTAACTGTTTCTAGACCCGACATAATATTTAATACGTGTGTATGCGCTCACTTTCAATCTAATCCAAAGGAATATCATCTTATTGAATGTAAGCGTATTTTTCGTTATCTAAATGGAACAATTGGAGTAGGTTTATGGTATCCATCTTGCCTAGATTTTAATCTTATTGCTTATAGTGACGCCAATTTTTGTGGTTTCAAAATTGATAAAAAGAGCACAAGCGGAACATGTCATTTTATAGGCTCTTGCTTGATTTCATGGGGTAGCAAGAAACAAACGAGTGTAGCTTTATCTATAGCTGAAGCTAAATATGTTGCTGCCGGTAGTTCATGTACACATTTACTTTGAATTAAAAATCAACTTAGGGACTATGTCATGTTTACTGAAAACATCCCCATTTTATGTGATAACACTAGTGCTATTAATCTTAGTAAGAATCCGGTATTGCACAGTAGAACCAAACACATCGATATAAGGCATCATTTTCTTCGAGATCACGTTCACAAAAAAGATATTCGTTTAATTTTTGTCGGTATAAAAGATCAGATTGCTGATATATTTACAAAACCTTTACCCGAGGAATCTTTTAATTATATTCGTTTACAACTCAGTATTGGACACATCAAAAAATTTTAAAAGATTATTTTTTATTATTTTCCTTATGAATAAATCGATACTTGAGATTTCCACCCGTACCTAGCGTGTGCTAGACTTCTTCATTAACGCGCGCTAAATAAAATCTCCAGATTCAGCTCAAACCCGATAGCGCACGCCACGTACAAGTTTAGCGTAAGGTAATTATTTTCTTTCTACAGACCTGAAGGTTCTGGACAGAGTCAAGTGACATATTTTTTCATTGATAACGTACGCTGTATCTTACATAGCGCATGCTAACATCTCATCGAGTTTGGGAATTTTAGGTTGATCTGCTGTTGGTGACATGACTGCAAGTTTCGAGGACGAAACTTATTTTAAGGGGGGTAGTATGTAATATCTGGATTTTCAGTCTAAATTTTTCGCGCTATTTTACCTGAGATGTGCTGGATAGCTTGGTGTCTATTTAGTATAGATAAAATAATTGGAAGACTGAGGCAGTAGTATTTGTACAATTGACGTAATTGGTTGACAGTTATAATTGAGGATATCGTGTATCAGGTTGTTTTAATTTTGATATCGGGTATATCATATGAGAATGTTATTGAATCAAGTGTATGTATTCAGCATGTCGTATATACATGTCCAGTATGTCGAGACAACGGACAGGAACAATTGGAATTGGCTAAGTGTAGCCTGATTAGCGCACGCTAATATTGAAGCATAGCGCACGCTAGTGTACAAGCTTAGCGCACGCTAAAGGCTTAGACTAGCACGCGCAAGGACATGTCATAACTAATCTCAGTGGTTGACAAGGTTGTCGACAACTTCCGGTTTTCATGTGTCAACGACATTTAGCACACGCGGGACATAAGAATTAGCGCACACTAAATGTAAATCAGTCAAGGGAATCCCGGCAATCGCGGGTGCTTTTGGCATGTGGGGCACAATCATCTTCTGGGTATGTGAAGATTGTCGAGTCAACTATGATTAGCGCACGCTATGGGTGGATAATAGCGTACGCTAATGAGACTTTTGTTGTGGCAAGTCAACACTATGTTACGTACGCTATGGCGAGGATTTTACGTACGTAACACATGGCACGAAATGAGGCAGTAGCCTCTGGACCTCGATAGCACACGCTAAGAAAGTCAGTTAGCGCACGCTTTGGCAAGTAACGCACACTATTTTGTGAGAGTAACGCACGCTAGTAGTATGCAATTGAGTAATGTCATCCTTTTCGGCCCGTTCATTCTTTTCCTCCGATAGAGAAAGTTCTTGGAGGATATTTTGAGGTTCTAAACACTTGTGTAATCATGGAGTAGATCGTTTTTAACAACATTAAGCTTGGAATCGATTGGAAATGGATTCAACCTTGAGAATCAACCCATTTCTTCGAAGAGGTAATTAATACTCACTTTGGATTTCGTTTTGGATTGAATATCATTGTTCTTGAGTTGATAATCATCATGTATATGAGTTGATAAGTATGATTATGGATGGATTACTGAGTTATGTTGATATTATTGTTGAAATGCGGATATTGATATGATTCGTGTGGTTTTGAATGGTGTTGTTTATCTTCAAGAGATATGTTGGTTAATATCTCCAGAAATTTCGAATTTGACGTTGTTGTTGATGATTAGTTCATATAATAATAGTTTATGAAGGCGTTATGATGATTCTTGGTAGTCCACGGGAATTTTTTTAAGGAAGATGATGACATGATGACTTATATGTTGGATTATGTTATGTTGTCATGAACATGGTTAAGGAATCATAGTGTTCTTTGCAGTATTGTTGCGATTCCTGATGTTATGATGATATATGCCTTAGACTATGAGTTATATGATGACTTAGATGTTAGAACATCGAATTTTGTTGTTTGGTTGATTGTGGACATGATTTCGGATTAATTCATGATTCTTGAGGGACTCTTGAATTATATGAGATGATGAACATTCATAAGAAGTGTGGGTATTTTGGATATGAATATGAAATATTCATGTCTAGAGCTGAATTACGTGTTTTGATATAATATTCGCATAAGAATACGAATATGATTACGAGTTTGATGAAATTATTATTCATCTATGAGTTTGGAAGTCCATACATATTAAAAAAGTGTTCAAGTCGAATGATTGGATTGGTTGATAACCTTATAATATGATTATCTATAATGTTGAACTAATTGGATGGTTCGAATTGGTGATGATCATCGGAATAAATTTTCTCTATGGATTTACAAGAAGGAACCTTGTTAATTCGTATTTAAGAATTTAGTTTGGGATCGATAACATTTAGACCCTTATTGGTTCAAATTGGTTGCTGATATGATCATCAGATTTCGTCTCGTATTGTGGACAGGGATTTGTAAGTGTCTGAGTTGGATTGTGGAACTATTGAGTTTGTGGTTTGGTGGTATTGATATCGATCGTTATCGAACTTGTTGATTATTAATCCTTCTTTTTACAATAAGTTGTGATGTTTGATCGTGGATTATGACCGTTGTGTTGCGGTTGAGGTTGAAGAGTTCGTAGATTGCTTTGGCCGCGGCTGAGGAACTCGTAGGCGCAAGCAACTGAATTGGTAATAGTTTCGCTGTATTGGTATCGAGGCAAGTTATACTTGTTCGGTTTGTAACACTTAATGAATAGTTTCGGTTTCTATTCATTTGTAATTCATAAAGCAATGATGTATAAATGTAAATTGTCGGTATGATGGTTTGTATATTGTGCCCTAGTTTGGATTAAATCATAATGTATATGATTTAATTGTGTGTGATTATAGACGGAGATGTGAATTAGCCTTGGCTTGCGATATGGAATGTCGGGTATCAGATATAGTTTATCGTATCGACATGGGTGTCAGGACGGTGGCTTATTGATATTAATGGACTGTACCTCATTCGAGATTATTCAAATAACTGTGTATTCGTTCAGGGATGTTTGTTCGTGGAAAGAATATTGTCTTCGGCATTTAGGTAATTTAAGTATTGTTCAGTTATGAGGATAATTATTCTGGTAAATTGTTATAAATGTTGTATGTCGATGTTTCGTATGATGAGATTCATATTGATTGTTTTGTCGAGGGATGTTGATCGCAGGACTGTTTGTTTTGATATCGTTGACCGTGTTGATCATTCATTGGGGATGATGATCCCAGGATTGTTGTTTTGGATATTGATTGGTCGTGTCGACTTTTCTTTGTCAGTTCGTCATTGATCACTTTGGTGAGTCTTTTGATCCTTATTGGATATGTGATTCTTTGAATGTCGTTGTCATGTTGCATCGTGACATATCTAGAGTCATATCTGTGTGCCGATTGGTTGTGGTGTAGGATTTTTACCCGGGCACACTATGGTCGTGCGTGGATGTTTCCGCATTGGACCATGCATACGAGGTGTCAGTCCGTGAGGCTAATTAGGTACATGTCTCACATATATCTGGGTTTTGCATACGGGGTGGACATGTGCACGGACACATTTCCGGATCGGGCGTACCGTGATGTCCATTTTTGAGCCATACGGATTGGTCGTTCATCCTCCATTTATGGTTGGGTATGTTCGATGGTTTTTTACTGGTTGATCATACACCCGAGGGGTATGTTCGGCAGTCGGGGTTATTTTCTTTCAGATCTATTATTGTTGATTGTTTGGAGTTCACCTTGTTGATGGTACTCTCGATCGTTTTTGATTCTTTGTTGATCGTGTTGAAATTTATCATGTCGATGATATTCTCGGTTGATTTATTGGTGGATCATTGTTATTGATCGTATGAACATTCAGACTGTATGTCAATGTTTCAGGACTAGTTATCGTTGTGTTGTGATGGTTGATCTACAGATATATTATGTGATATTGGGTTTGACCCAGATTAGGATTTGATGTTGCAATCCAACGGTCATGATTTGGCATAGAGAGTTCATTCCACACTTATGAGTTGTGATGATGTTTTGGGGATTCCTGGTATTATCTGAAAACAGTACAGACGGTTATAGTTGAGTTCTTTTCGTATTTTTAGGATGCCCTTCAACATATCAAATCTTATGCCGATTCTCGTCGTCTACCATTGGAATTCGATTTTGGAGACCATGTTTTACTCCATGGTTGTAGGTTTAGCTTATCGCTTGTCGTTGCCTCCAGCGTCGAGTCATATCCATAGCTTCTTTCATGTTTCTCAGTTGAGAAAGTATGTGCCCGATCCAATTCATGTTATTGACTATAGTGAGATTGACGTAACCGAGGATATTACCTTTCCGGAGAGGCCAGTGAAGATCCTTGAACGTTGTGAGAAGCAGCTTCGGCATAAAACTATCCCGTTGGTTAAGGTGCAATGGTCGATACATGGAGTCAAGGAAACGACTTGGGAGACGGGAGAGAAAATGCGATCGGTTTACCCCGAACTTTATATTTCTTAAGTTTCAGGATGAAACTTATTTTTAGAGGGGGAGAATGTAATATCCGTGCTTTTGTAATTTTTATGCTTTGGTACTTCCATGATTTTTGACACTCGTTGTAGGAGTTTATCAAGTTGAGATTGACCTTGGAGTTCATATCATTTGGGATTTACTTTTCTTGTTCGGATTGTTGCTGTTTTGGATTTTGTATGCGATGTTATCACCGGTGTGTGAGGCGTAGCGCACGCTATGTTCTTTGTATAGCGCACGCTATTTAAGTACTAGTAGCGCACGCTATCGGTCAGTATTAGCGCACGCTATTAGTGTATTTGAGGCAGCCAGTCCAGAAGGTACTGGACTGGAATGGAGAACTCGTGGCGCACACTATGTGTAGAAGTCAGCGCACGCTAACTGCTATAGTAGCGCATGCTAGGCGTTCGTGGTAGTGCACGCTAAGGCTGAGCAGGGCAGAGGACAGTAGGTTCTGGATTCCCATTTCTAGGCAACAACCACCAGGTAGCGTACGCTAACTGTCGGACAGCGCACGCTACATGAAGGAGATTAGCGCACGCAACGGTTTTACCTAACGCACGCTAACGAGGCTGGCAGAAGCCACTGGACTACCCGGTGACCCGTTAGCGCATGCTAATATTGAGGTGTAGCGTGCGCTAGACTGGGCACAGTATATATTCGACAGTTTACTTCCACTCGTCATTATTTCCATCCTTTTCACATTTCCGATTGGGGGCAACGGGATTTGGGCGATTCGGGGAGATTGGAGGAGATCCTTCTTCAGATATCAACATCTTTGGTTGGATAACAAAGATTTCACAATATCCAATCCATTCTATCTTCAAAATCAAGGTAAGAATGCTTAGAACCCTAATTTTGGGAATTTTGGGGATTTTCTTAGATTCGTCCGATTTATCCGTTGTGAAGCTTGAAAACCTTGAGATTATGATTTATCTACCACGTATCTATGTTCTCCTTATGATTTTACGGATTGGTTGGTGCCGTGTTCGGACTTGTATGGATTTGGGTGATTCTCCAACCTCTAGTTATTTACCCTTGTAGTTTCGTGAATCGTAGATGGGTTTCGGGAGTTTCTTCGTGAGTTATGAGTATGGATTATTGATTACCATATCCTTTGCGAATTGTTTAGGTACCGGAAGTGCGTTCTTGGACCTACCGAACTCATACTCTTTTCCGTTCGATTCCTCGATGTCTCAAAGGCAAGTATATATTTATGATTGTACGTCATCGACTTTGAAAGTAAGATATATGAATGGCATGATTATTTATATCCACTCAACCTAAACACTTACAGGGAAGCACTATACGTTCATCGAAGGAACAATCAGTGATACACTGCAACATGTTTTCCAAATGATACATTCATATAGTTATTTGTAACTCTATCTTGGACGGAATGATGGACCCACCTCTAGTTGACTAGTGACAGGTAGAGACTGCTCAACCCAACCCTAGGTCCCGGCAGTACCGGGTTCAGGAAATGAAATGATCCAATGACGCATTGAACGTTGATGATCATGCTCGCTCGCAGACTAATGGTCGGATGAGAAGTTCCACGACTCATAATCCTATCCATTTGGGTAGGTTGGCGAAACCAAGCAAGAAACTACATAGACAGTGACTCAAGCAAGTCTTTACAACAATATTCGTCTTCGTCTTCGGACGTATGCACCTCTGCACCTTCCTCTTCTTCCACGTTTTCCTCATATTCCTCGTATTGATAATCTTTAGAAGGCATGCCATAATATATGTTGTCGGACTCTACTCGAGCTGCTACATCCCATATTAACCTCGAGGGTGGAGGAGCTGCCATTATCAACATAGACCTCAGGATCCTCTTTATATTCTACTAGCAATCGAAGTATCTCGGTATTGTCCCACAAATAGGACTTTTGCTTTGTCGTGAAAAGTACCTGAACGTAAACCCATTCTACAGGCTTGAATAAGTCAAATGCACATATCCTTTTTTGCAAAGCCTACTCTTTAGTCAAAGCAGGAGGGAGACCTTCTTACGTTAAAGATGCGACTGAGAATATTCCATTCTTAGATATGATTCAAGGAGATATTAATAGATACATTCAACCAGAGTGCGGGCCATTTAGATATTTTATGGTTCTGGTTGACGTCTCTACATGCTGGTCACATGCCCTCTAAGGGCTCACCATCCTGACTACCTTATTCGGCCAATAAGACTTTATAATGCTGGAGAGTTCACATCTAAAGTATTTGATGAATAGTGCTTGTCGATCGGGATCGACTTAGAGCATTCCGTCCCCCACGTGCATACACAAAACGGTCTCATGTAGGAAACCTTCAAATGAATTCAGATGGTGGCTCGGGCACTGGTTATGCGCACCAATTTGCCCGTTTCTTCCTAGGGATATGTCGTCTTGCATGAAACATTACTTATTCGTTTCTGATCCACAACTGACCAACTATTTCCTGTGTACCAGTTGGTAACTTTATATGAGCTTGATAGTTCACCTTTATGCATATTCAGTCATGCAGCTTAAGTGCCAATTGCGCAATAAAATGGGTCTGCATAGATGTTTAGGTATTTATGTTGGATATGAATCTCCAACAATTATCTGCTACTTAGAACCTTCGGCAGGTGATCTCTTTACCGCCACGATACTATAGCTACATCATGCACTTGCAGTTTAGTAAAAAATAATTTAGCGAACAAGCCTATTGGACATAAATGGGTTTTTGTCAGGAAGCGAAATGAGAAGAAAGAGGTCCTTCTGTACAAGGCTCAACTTGTCTCCCAAGTCTTCTAACAATTCCTTGGAATTGAATATGCGGAGACGTATGCTCCCGTAATAGGTGATAGCATTCCATTACATGATTAGCGTAGGAGTTTATGAAGGATTGAAAATGCAGCTAATGGATGTGGACACTCCATATCTCTACTGGGATCTTAATATATATATATATATATATGAAAGTCCTGACAACATTTCACTACCCAAGTCAAGTGATTTTAGACCATGAATCGCATATTCACTTTTATTGAAACACTCAGTTTATGGTATTAGAACAATCCGAGTGGATGTGATATATCCACCTAAGTGACTACTTGATTAGAAGGAGATATAAGAATGATGAACTGTGTCAGAGCATGCTTATTAATAAAATAAGTTCTTGATTACTGATTATAGTTGCATATGTCGATGATATGAACATAGCTATCTAAAAAATCCAAATTTGAGATGAAAGATCTGGGAAAAACTTGGTTCTGTCTAGGCATTAAGTTAGGTCACCGAGCTTGTGGAATCCTCATCCACCAGACTGTCTATGTCCAAAAGATACTAAGGCGTTTCAATATGACAAAATACACCCCGTTAGCACTCCCATGATCTATCGTAGTTTGGACTTGAGGAAAGATCCATTTCGTCTGAACCAATGTGACGAAGAGCCCTTGGGAGTCGATATTCCCTACTTAAGTGTAATTGGTGCATTTGTATTTGGATCAGTGTACTCGACCTGATATTGCTTTCTCAGTTAACTTATTGGTGAGATATATTTCTAAGCCAACTCGACCTCATTAGAATGGTATCAAGAACATCTTTCGACACTTGAAAGGAAATATTGACTTGAGACTTTTCTTTCCCTACAAGGCTAACAAAGCTGCCGAAGATCGTGCAATCACTAAAGCAAGTGAGAATACCGATGTAGCTATCCCGACGAATGTGCTGGTAGGTTTTTATGATGTTGGGTATCTCTCATACAAACACAAATGTATCTTCCAAAATGGTTATATATTTAACATTGTGGATACTGCGATATCTTGGAGTTCGACTAAGCAAACCCTTGTTGCTACCTTCGAATGACGCTGAAATCATCGCTCCACATGAGGTGGTCCAGGACTGTATATTGGTTAAGGGCTATCATTACACATATTCGAGCTAACAATGGACTAAGTAATATCACCGATATGCCCATATGTATATACGGAGATAATGTCGCTTGCATTAGACAAATAAAGCTTGTGTATAGCAATGGTGCACAACACGAAACATATATCTCCAAAGTTTTTCTACAATAAGCAAAATAGGCTCGCCTAAACATCCATGTTGAGCAATTGAAGTTTGAGGAGAATGTGGCTGATTTGTTCACTAAATCATTACTCAAAGCTGTTTTAGAAAACATGTGAGAAACATCGGCATTCATAGGATTTTCGAACTCCTGGGATCGAACTAAGGATCATATGGGATGGTGAGGTATAACGAAGCTTATCCACCAACGTTGCACTCTTTGTTTTACGAGGGTTCATTTTGTCCCAATGGGTTTTGTTACTTGGCAAAATTTTTAATGAAGCAATGACACATGCGCTGTTTTCAAATTCCTTCATTGACGAACTAATTAGAGGGAAATGTAGACTTAAGGAGGAGTCTTACATTCACGTCGTAAATTATACTCTTTTCTTTAACCAAGGATTATTTTCTCCACTGATTTTTCATTACTTGGAGATATTTGTAACAATGTAACTAGACGTTTAGCTCATTGATCGATAAATTGATCACGTTCTTGAGCACATTGATCGAAGAAATTATCAATAGAGGTTTTGACTTAACCAAATTAGTCTAACTTATATGTTTGAATGTTGTACTCTTTTTCCTATGATCAAGGTATTTTTCCATGGGTTTTTTTGCTTGACGAGATTTTAACCATGCAACTTAACATGCACTAGAGACTTGGCACAAGGGGGAGCGTTAAAGTAAATATACATGTGTGCCTAGTCTGCAAGTTATAGGCTTCCTAATTAGGGTAGGATTAAGACTGGATATATTGTAATCTTTCCCTATATATAGTGATAATCATTAATAAGAATAACATATCTCCTTCCCTACTTATTGTCTCATTTATTTATCCATCAACATTCTCGTAATTTCTTCAATTAAGAGCAGTGTTTGATAAATTCTAAGCTACTATCCTAAAATCTTAGAAAATTATTTTTAGAAAAACTATCATTTTTAACTTATGAGTCAACAAACATTTTACCATGCACCCCAGAGTACCTAGCAAGGTGCTTATCTTACGACATATAAAGAGAGTGATACACATATGGATAAATTGAGAGTTTATACTAACTGCCATCACTTGTTAAAAAAGTAATCTTAATTCTTTTACAAAAATTATAATATTATTTTATTTTTTAAATTTCCTAACTTTTAGGATCTCTCATATACTTGTCAAATATTTATCAATATTATTCAAGGTACTTTTCTAGAACATGTTGGGAAGAGCGATGGGCTGGTAATTTGAAAAAAAAAACAAATATACCATATTTTTATTATTTATGTACCAAACTACCACTATTTTATATATAATTATATACCATAATAACACCCCTTTTCTTCCAAACTGGAAAGCGTGCCTCTCCATCCCTCTTTTGTCACACCATTTTTGTTTTTTAGTTGCTTTCGGAAAAAGGGTCCGCCTAGGACTGATTTCTCCATATTTTCTTTAAAAAAAGAAAAACTATTTTATTTTATATTATTTATTTATTAAGTAATTCAGGTGTTGTGGTATTATATAATCAATTCAAATTTTAATTAAATAATTAGTTACTTAATCTTGCATATAAAAAAATTGAACTTTTAATTAAATAATTAATTACTTAATTTAGTGGTCAATTGAATAAAAATGTTTAGCACACAATTATCTGATTAATTAGTTATTTATTAAAAAATGTAATTATTTAAAATGAAGTGGGAACTAAAATTGCACACTTAAATTGATTATAACAATTAGATAATTAATTGCATACTTAAATAAATTTACAATGATTTAACTTCCACCAGGAATATTGATATGATTAGGACAGTTTCTCTGGCTATGTCCTTCATTCTGGCACAAACAACATCTATTCTGGTGCCTACTCTTCTCCCTTTGACCCATTTCAGTACAAATTCGAGTAAATTGTGGACGACCTTTTGGATCTCTCCTCATCGTTGGATCATGGCACAATTCAGTTCCAGTGTATTCTGGCAATATGAATCATGAGGCACAATTGCAAACTTTTCCAAGTGTTGAAAACTGTAATATTCGAGATTTTTGTTGCAGTTGTCATAAATTAATTGTCATCTTGCATCGGGTATTTTCTAATGATGAGTAATCGAAGAAGTGTTGACGTTGCGCAATGGTTGCCGCTATCGTGTTTCGTCGTGTGATTATTGTTTTCACTTGGATCATTAGCGCTTTGTTCCGTGTTGCATAGTAGTTGTTTTCATAGAGGAGGTTCATTATTAGGTCGAGTTCTTGGAGAAGTCTTGCTGCCTATGCAGTAGGCATATCGCTATGCAGTATTATAGCGCGCGCTAATACGCAGTGTTAGCGCACGATATTGAGATAGTTAGCGCATGCTAATTGGTAGTTAGACAGAGCATACTGAGGCCAAGACAGAAGCTACTGGACCGGAATTAGAACTCGTTAGTGTATGCGGTAGCGCACGCTAACCGTGCTGGACAGACAGAACGTGTTGAATACTTAGCCCGTTAGCACACGCTAAGGAGTATAGTTGCGTGCGCTAACTATACTGGTATATATACTTGGACAACTTCCTTTTTCTGCACTTCTCTCATTTCTTAGCCTAAAACCGATGGGAGCGAGAGGGTGCGATGACTTGGAGGATATTATTGAGATTCTTCACCATCTAACATCAATATTGAGTTCCTTATGTGTATTAGACATCATCCATTTCTCTTCTCTCTTCCAAATCAAGGTAAATCTTCAAAGAACCCTATTTGGGGATTTTTTTGGGGTTTTTTTTCTTGATTCTGACTTTAACCCAATTTTGATGAATCAATTAGTGTTATGATTATGATTGTATTCTATAGATTTAATATCCATATCGTGATCTATTTCAACCCAAACTTTGAATTGTAGATCTTGGGAGAACCATTGAATCCTTAATGTTATATTAATTATTTCAAAGGATTTCTATTCAGTTTTGGGGCATTTTTCATCATGATTGATTACTGTATTTGTAGTGATTATGTTTTGTTGTATTTTCATGATAGTCAAAGGTTTTGGGGCTTTTGGTTGAGCCATGTTCTTCAGGGTATTTGCATATTGATTATCGAGGCAAGTATCTTGTCTATACAACTTGTATATTGTGAATTGATGTTGTGTATCAGATCATGATATTTGTCTTTCTCTATTTAATTATGATATTGTGGTTTGCCACATACAAACAGCTTATTCTTCTTGTTCTGTTGATGTGTTCCTGAATGCTCCTTATTGGGGGATTCTTGGAGATTTTGATTGTTGAGATGAACTAAACTTGGAGATGTTCCTTCTCGTAGACTGGCGTAAGTATAGACCTTGAATGAGATCGTGTTAAATTTGAGAATATATTGTGCTATGTTGTTTGATTGATGGTTTATGCTGTGTTAATGATGTGTTCTCTCTTGATGTTGTGGTGATATCGTTGATGTGTATCATGAAATCGCGTGGCACTGGGTTTAACCAGGTAAGGCTTGACGAGGCCTATAGTATTTAGGACTTTATGTGTACGGATCAAAATCCAGTAAGATGTGTACCAAGTAGGGTCCGACTATTGTGAGGAAATCCCTTACACTATGCCGCAAGTGCACGGTGTCAACAAGTAATAAAGTGATAAGTAAGATATCGTTCCCTCGAGGACTGATTTCACTAAGTACCAAAATATAATCGACTCGTAATTTTATTTGAAGAACAATTAAATAGAATTTATATCTAAACTAATTGTAGAAAAATAAATAATAATAGTAATAATAATAATAATAATACTAATAAGGGCGTAGGATTATGATTTTCACCTCAAACAATCAGGAATGATATTTATTCAATTCAATTCACTTTTATTCAATCGATTGTAAGCCAGGAATTCCTAAATTATTCTAAAGCCTTTCCCAAGGTCGATAGAAAATACTACGAATTATTAACTCGATATATCCCTATTCGAATTAGATAATTAATAGCTAAAACAGTTCAAGAATTCTCACAATAAACAGGCTTCACAATTCCCATCAGTATATCCCTATCTCATGAAAATTATGATTCGTCTCACAAGAACTATGCCTAAATTTCATCTCCCGAATCCATAAAGACATTCAAATCAATTCAACTATTGGCCAGACAATTGAAAGCATTGAGGACAGTAAGAAGAATCCAATTCAATAGAATAATGAATGAATTGAAATAATAATAAATAAATCAAACCGTCATGTAATCGGCTACAATCAAAATCCTACTCAAATGGATCTAGAAACTACGATATGGAAAAATTAAGAAAAACGGTAGGGATCCGTGGTCTTGTCGTCGCCCCACAAATCTCCTCCTTGTGTTCTTCTCTATATCTATCGATATTCCTCCCGATCTGATCCTCCCCTGTCTTCAGCCCTTAAACCCTTATTTATAGCCGTTATCAGCCATCAAAACGCGTCCATGTGATTAAGTCGACAACAGGCTCCAAAACGGCCCAGGAACGCAGAATATTCAGCAAAGCCGCCCGGTGGGCCGCGGCTCACTTAATCTGTGCCGCGGCCCCTAGCCTTCAGCGGGATGCCTGGGCGCTATTTTTTTTCTTCTGGGCCGCGGCTCACTTAAGCTGTGCCGCGGCTCACGGTACAGTCCACTCGGGGCTCGCTGGTTGTCTTCGTGTGCCGCGGCTCACTTGGTTTGTGCCGCGGCTCATGACCAAAAACTGCTGTTTTCGCCCGTGTTTCATCGTTTCGGCTTCCGAACTCCGATTTCCTGCAAAACATATAAGAATAATGCATTAAAAGCTCATTTAGGCTGATGTAGGCTCAAGATGGATATAAAATAATGATAAATAAGCGCATAAAAATACACCTAACAAATACCCCCAAACTTGAGGCTTTGCTTGTCCTCAAGCAAAAATTATCACTTTTAAACAAAATATATCGTGAATAATCATGCAAGTCCATAGTGCTCACTTAATCAATACTACCCTGAAAATCTTAAAGAATAGTACAAGTATCGTAATAGCGAGTCACATCCAGGACACTGATTCCACTAAGTAACCAATTTCAGTCCTAATCAATCGTTCATGAAGAAAATCAAGCTCAAAGATTAACAAGCGTGAATTTAACCGACCGTCAATATGAAGGGTTAGATTAAACAAGCCAATTCGCCCAGTCCCATAGTCTAGTGGCAAAATTCAAGAGTTTCATTATCAAAATTACTCCTAGGACAGCATTCCCTTATGTATGATCAATAATATGATTCGAGTTAACCACTAGGTTTCGGCTCTCGGGATATTTTATCGGGATGATCCTAGGGTGGATTTCCATTCTCATGTATCGGGGAACCATTTGACGTAAAAGACACTCATGGGGCACATGGATGCTTCTAGTTACTAAGCCCCCCTCTACAACGGAGAAAAAACTCGAATAGCAATTCCCGCATGTCAAGGTTGTGTTGCGATTTTTCGTTAACGCAAGTGCACGTTATCGTTGACAAGTAATAAAGTGATGAGTGAGTATCGTTCCCACGAGGACTGAGTCACTAACTACCGATTTTTATGTATTCTAGTTTTATTTGAACAATCGAACTTTGGGTTGCAATTAATTACTAAAAGAATTAACAAAGGGCTAAACAGTATAAACGATCGATCAAAGAAGGAAAATCGAATGATGAATAATTCTAGGATTATGAATCCACCTTAGTTTATCTGAATTTACTCTCGATTATCTGAAATTAAGGATTTTCCCAATTTATTGAAGGCGAAGATTACTAAAATACTCTACTGCCTCTCCCGAGGTCAATAGATTTTTCTAAAGGCGAATAACGCACTCTATCCCTAGGTGAATTAATTCGTCAATTGGCAAAAAGCATAAAATCTCCAAAAGGCCACGTAGTTCCTATGAGTATATTCCTATCTCACAAGATAAAACGGTCCTCACCAATAGTTCCTCACCAGCTCTCCTCTCCCGATTCGAGTAAGGTAATTAAAACAATCCAATTATTGGCCAGACAATTGAAAGCATTAAAATCAATTGGGAAAACTCAATAGAAAAGGGAATTATATAGATAATCTAAAGCAAATCCGTCAAAACTTAGGTTTCATCAAAATCCTAGAACAAGGGTTTTAGCCTGACATGCTAAATAATGAAAATACAGAATTAATAAATAAAAGCATGAAAATCAAACGTAGATGAAGAGCTCGGATTACTCCGTTCTTCTGGCTTCCGCCCTCTGCCCTTGATGTCTTCTGCTTCTCTCTTCCGCGATAGTCTTCCGTGATCCTAGCTTTCCCAAGCCTCCCCGATGATTAATTAGGGTCTTAAACCCTTATTTATAGCTCCCAACAGCCTCCAAATCGCGTCCGTGTGAGTAGGTCGAGAACTGGCTTCAAAACGGCCCAAACCCGCGCGGAGCATACCAAAACCGCCCTGTGTGCCGCGGCTCACTTAATCTGTGCCGCGGCACATGGCATCCAGTTAAAACACAGGCGCCGTGACTTTCCGGCCGCGGCTCACCTCAGTTCCAGGCCGCGTGCAGAGCATGATTACTCGGTGCTCACCGGGTCCTCTTCGTGTGCCGCGGCCCACTTGCCTTGTGCCGCGGCCCACGGCCAAAATTCACCGTTTTCGCCCGTTTTGCCTCGTTTTAGCTTCCGGACTCCAATCTCCTGTCAAACATGCGAGAATAAGACATTAAAAGCTCATTTATGCAATTTTACTCGCCAAAATAATACAAAATAATGATAAATAAGCGTATAAAAATACGCCTAACAAATACCCCCAAACTTGAGCCTTTGCTTGTCCTCAAGCAAAAAGAATTAATTTCAACCAAAAAAATATCGTGAATAATAGTGCAACTCAAAGTGCTCAACCTAATCAATACTATCCTGAAATTCTCTCTGAATAATACGAGTATCGTAATAGCGAGCTACACTCAGAACACTGATTCCACAAAGTAACCAAGTTCAGTCCTAATCACTCGTTTATGAAGAAAATCCAGCTCAAAGATTAACAAATGTGAATCTAATCGGCCGTCAATATGAAAGGTTAAAATAAACAAGCTAATTCGCCCCGTTCCACAGTCTAATGGCAAAATTTTCATGAGTTTCATCAAAAATAACCCTCGGACAGTATTCCCTTATATATATGCTCAAGAAATTGATTCGAGTTGATCACTAGGTTCGGATCTCGGGATGTTTCATCGGGATAATCCTAGGGTGGAACTTCCATTCTCATGTATTGGGAAACCGTTTGACGTAAAATACACTCATGGGGCACATGGATGCTTCTAGTTACTAAGTTCCCCTCCACAGCGGAGAAACAAATTGAATAGCTATTCCCGCATGTCCGAATCAAGGTCGCTGTTTTACGCGAGAGTAAACAACGGGTCACGTGAATACCCCCGGTTACTAGGCTTCCCGTCTTCGGTACATGCGAAATCTCTAAATCACTAGTCAAATCAGGGTCGTCGTTTTACGCGAGAGTAAACAACGGGTCACGTGAATACCCCCGGTTACTAGACTTCCCATCATAGAACAAATATTATCTCGAATTTTGGGAAAAAACTGTCCAACTCTAAACTTAAGTGCCAACACGACTTATGTTACTGGACGACTAGTTAACTGAAAAATGAAACCAAACGTATCAACGGCGATTTGAAAACACGTATGTCTCCTCTCTTATCTGCTAAGGTCTCTACAAAAAACAAAAAAAATTTCAGACCTAAATGAAGACTTAGCAGAAACAGAAATCACTGACTACAACTCGACTAAAACTCGACCGTTTCTTCAGAGAGAAAAACAGTGTTGTAACATCAGTATTCCACAAATAGAAGCACGGAAAATTCACGAATGAAAATAAAATCATGACAAGCAAGGCTAGCAACAAAAAGATAACTAAAAATAACAAAAGTGCAACTAATAAGTACATCAATAAATGTAGCAACAGAAAGTAAACCCCCCCCCCAAAACTTAGGACGTACATTGACCTCAATGGACAAAATATAATATGCAATAATAGAAGAAGGTCAAGTACTCCCCTACAAACAGCTCACGAACTGGTTCCGGCATCGTCCGGCGAGGAGGGTGGTGTGGCTGGCCGAGCAGGTGGAATAAATGTCCCGTCCGGGTGCAAAATGTGGGCCGTCGATGCGGCAAAGTGCTCCTGGTGGTAGGCGTCCATCGCTGCCAGACGCCTTGACTCATGACGATTGGCCCGGCGGGCCTGCTCTCGCATCTCAGCTCGGACGGCAGCAATGATGCTCTCCCTCTCCGTCCGGCTCTCCTCTCTCATGGCAGCCATAAGACTCTCTCTCTCTCCTCATCTCCTCTCTCTCTCTCATCATATCCTCTCTCTCTCCTCATATCCTCCCTCAGCCCGTCGAACATCGCCTGCAATCTCTCTCTGTCGGGCGGTGGGCCGGCATCTGCCTGCCCCTGTGTCAGCAGAAGAGGCTCGGGGGACCCCTCGTGGGACTCATCCAGTAGAAATCCTCTCCCCCGAGCGTGCGCCGGCGCTCCTCCCCACTGGTCAAAATGTGAGATGATGCGGTGGTCGATCGGGGCCTGGGGAGCTAGCATCAACTCGTCGTCTGACCACGTCAGCCCCGACTGCCGGCACAGAGCACAGATAAGAGAGGGGTGTTTCAACCCCGTCTTGGCCCCTCCCTGAATACACTGGAAGATAGATCGGACCAGGAGATGAGCCACATCGAATCGCAGCCCAGAGGTGATAGCATATAATGTCCGGGCTCGAGAGAGAAAGACAGTGCGGATCTGAGAAGTAGGGTCTACACGGGTGCAGATAAAGTATAACCATGCTCGCCCGAGCTGGCTGAGTCGCGAGCTCTTGAAGTATAAAGTGGAAGAAGCCGGTGCGCACCGCTCCCAGTCCGAGTTGGGCTGTGTAAGAGTCTCGAGCAGAGCCTCCTTCGTGAGGCTATCCATAACTCGCGAATACGCCGTGTCATCAACCACCGGCAGCTCAAATAACCTCCGAATAGCAGCCACCGAGAAATCCACTGTAATGCCTCGGACTACAACCTGAGTCCGAGTGTCCAGCTGTTGTAACGTCTGCCCCGCCCTAATGTGCTTCAACAACGCGCTGGCATAGAAATCTTGCACTATCGATATCACCACTGGCTCGGGGGGTGCAGCAAATCGAGCCCACCCCATCTCGTCTATCATGGTCAGCAGTTCCCCGTCCTGGGGGGCTGGAGTGAATCCCCTCTCCGGGATCAGAGGTCGCGGCCGAATCTTCTCGTTGAAGATTTTGTGGATCTCCGGGTCAGAGAACTGGTGCGCCTCTGAATCAGCTCGACCGTGAGAAGTTTCCCCTCGAGTGGGGGACAACTGAGTCCTGGCCCTCTTGCTCAGCTTTTTAGTCCTAGCCATAGCGAGTCTTGAAAAAAAATAAACACTGGAGTTTACTTACTCGAACAATAACGAGAATAGTCATCACTCGGCTAAGGATATCCAGCCGTAATTCACCAATTTAACGAGATAGCTCAGTCGTGATAAAAATAAAATTTGAAATTTAATGTTTAAACTAGACGTAAGAGTTGGGGTTGCTGTAATTCCAGAACGAATACGTTGTACATAGATTCGAAATATTGCCTTAACAAAGAAAATTTTTCATTCAGACATTTCATCAAACACTTTAAAGGCATGAGTTCAATTGAAGAACAAACAAGATAATAGCTCGATAAAATCCCCAAAAACAACAACACGAATCATTCGTCATGACAACCGACATATTCAACTCATTTATAATAAAAAATAAACATTAAAAATCGATCAAAAACCATCATGTCATCAACTCAACTTGATAGGAATTTTGAAAGAAAAACAAAAAGTAAACATGATCAATCATCAAATGCATAACACAACTTCACCTTTAAATTAATAGAACAATTTGAGATTAGAAATTTAGACATACCTTGCTTGGGTTGTGAAGAGTGCAAGAAAAATTGCAAGAAGATGAGGGGAAGGGAGGTCGGTCGATCGCGCGCAAGGGAAGGGAAGGGAAGTGTACCTGGGGTAGTCGGCCGAATGAGAGTTATAAACTACTTGGGCTGTTCAAATTCCACAAGGTGTGCCACGGCACAGCTCAAGTGAGCAGCGGCACATAGTACAGCGTGCCTGATTGTGGATTTTATGTCGACATGTGCCGCGGCTCAGAATGCAGGTGCCGTGGCTGAGCCATCAAGTGTGCCGCGGCTCAGTAAGGTTGTGCCGCGGCACATAGTACAGAAAGTTAAGCTCTCTCCTTCGATTTGTGTGTGCCGCGGCTCACAATACTTGTGCCGCGGCTCAGGCATAAATTTCTCCCCTGGGACTTTTCCTGCACAGAATTTTAACAGGAACACGTCAAGAACGAGAGGGACAGCAAATCAAAGCAAAAAATGATGAAACATAAATATTCAAAAATGCAAGAAAAATACTGAAACGCAAAAATCTACAACTAAGAACTCGGGTTGCCTCCCGAGAATCACTAAGTTTATAGTCTTCAGCCGGACCTATTTAAAAATCAGTTCGCTTTTCGCAAACTCCATTTGATCTCTGCCCCGTTCATCGAGCCGTTAATATGGGTTTTAAAATTTTGATCATCGGTCCTTAACGATTCGATTTTCGGTTCGGACACCCAATGTTGTTTGCGGAAAGGTTTTGAAGAGAACAACTTTCCGAAACACCCGTTTTTCTCATGACTAGACGTCCGTTTGACTTCCGGCTTATTTTCCTCTTTCACGAACGAACTTATGACAGCAGTAGACTTTTCCGATTGTGGCTGGTCAGATGGCGATGATGGCATGTTCACATGCTTGAGAAATGCGACTCGTTCTACATCTTTCTTAAAAGTTGGACCATCTGAAACGAAATCTGAGTTTTTCGACCGACGATTTTTTCGATGTCTTTCTTTCGCAACGACCTCCACACTTTCACTTTGTGAGCTCTTATCAACACCTCCTGGACATGAAAAGGATTTGAACACTTGGAACGTGACATGCTCGTCTTGAACCCGCAGAGTTAATTCCCCTTTTTCCACGTCTATAAGAGTTCGGCCGGTCGCTAAAAATGGTCGTCCCAAGATAATCGGGATATCTTGTTCTTCTTCCATGTCGAGAACAATAAAATCCGCTGGAAAGATAAATTTATCCACTTTTACTAACACGTCTTCAATCACTCCCCTCGGATACTTAATAAATCGATCCGCTAATTGCAAGGAGACCGTCGTCGGCTTTGCTTCTCCAATTCCCAGCTTTTTGAAAATAGACAGAGGCATGAGGTTAATACTAGCACCGAGATCGCACAACGCCTTATTAAAGGAGAGATTCCCCATGGTGCACGGTATGTTGAAACTTCCCGGATCCTTCAATTTTGGCGGAAGCTTTTTCTGAAGAATCGCGCTGCACTCCTCTGTCAAGGCGACTGTCTCAAACTCCTCGAGTTTTCTTTTCTTTGACAAGATCTCCTTCATGAATTTAACGTAGCTCAGCATTTGCTCCAACGCATCGGCAAATGGAATATTAATATGAAGCTTCTTGAACACGTCGAGGAACTTAGAGAATTGCTTGTCCGCCTTTTTCTGTTGTAATCTCTGCGGAAACGGGATGGGTGGCACATATGCCTTCGGATTATCCGGAAACGTTATCGAGGGTCTCCAATCTTGTGATTCCTCCGTCGCTAAATTTTTCTTCTCCTCAATTTCACTTCTCTTTTCACTTCTCTCGGGCTGGTCACACACCTCCTTCCCGCTTCTCAAACTAATCGCATTTAGACTTTCTCTAGGATTTGTCTCGGTCGTACTTGGCAATGCTCCCCGGCGGGTCACAACACATTAGCAACTGCCCGATTGGACTTCCAAGTTGCGAATGGAAGCGGAATGATTTTGCAATATTGCTTCTGTACGGGTCATGAATTGACTCGTATTCGCTGCCAATTTCGCAATTGCTTCCTCGAGAGAAACTTATGGAGCGGGAGGAGGTTGCTGTTAGTTTTGAGCGAACGGAGGCTGGTTCGAGTTCTGTCCGTTTCTCCATGAGAAGTTGGGATGATTACGCCATCCCAGATTATACGTGTTGGAGTACGGATTATTTTGCCGGTTTCCATTTCCTACGAATTGAGCTTGCTCCATCGGATGTTGCACGAAAGGGTTTCCGACTTGGAATTATATGCTAGGATGATATCCATTACACCAATTGCACGATTCAATGGCAACGGGGGAAGGAGCATGCGAAAAGGCTTGAAGCTGCTGCGTTAGTGCTGCGACTTGGGCTGACAATGTAGAGATTGGATCATTATTTGAAATTTCCATGACTCGCTTGGGATTTACTCTTTCGGATGGCCATTGATATGCATTTGCGGCCATAGCTTCCAACAAAGAATGTGCTTCAGCCATAGTTTTTCCCATTAAGGCCCCTCCGGCTGCTGCATCCATGAGAGTGCGTGTAGAATCACTCAAACCATTATAGAACGTCTGAATCTGAAGCCAATCCGGTAAGCCGTGATGCGGGCATCTCCTTAGAAAATCTTTGTATCTCTCCCACGCCTCGTGGAGCGACTCCATATCATATTGACCAAAGGTGGTAATTTCGTTTCGTAACCTCGCCGTCTTCGAAGGTGGGAAGAATTTAGCAAGGACGGATTGCGCTAATTCTGCCCATGTCGTGATCGAGCCCGGCGGTAAAGAATTCAACCAGAATTTGGGTTTGTCCCTCAAAGAGAAAGGGAAAAGCCGTAAACGGATAGCATCATCGGTGACACCATTGTTCATGAACGTGTCACAAATATCGAGAAATGACGCAATGTGTGCGTTGGGGTCATCATTCGGCAATCCACAGAACTGGATCGCTTGTACCATCTGAATAATAGCAGGCTTGATTTCGAAGTTGTTTGCCTGGATGGTGGGACGCCGAATCCCCGAAAAGTTTGCATTAATTTGCGGCATAGCATAATCTCGAAGTGCTAATGCCGGTTGAACTTGCTGAACAGGATTATCACCTCCATGATTTTCGATATTTTCGGCCATGGTCACTGTTGTCTGTAACTCTCGTTTCTCCTTCTTCTTCTTACTTCTCCGAAGAGTGCGCTCGAGTTCGGTATTCAAAGGTAGTAGGCCTTTGTTACCGAATTTTCTCATGCACTACCCGAAAGATCCTGAAAGGACAAACAAATAAAATAAAATAAAATACAAGAAAATAAATAAAACAAAATGTTCAAACTAAGACTAGAAATACTGAAATCGATATTAGTAAATATTCAATCCCCGGCAACGGCGCCAAAAACTTGTTGCGATTTTTCGTTAACGCAAGTGCACGTTATCGTTGACAAGTAATAAAGTGATGAGTGATTATCGTTCCAATGAGGACTGAGTCACTAACTATCGATTTTTATGTATTCTAGTTTTATTTGAACAATCGAACTTTGGGTTGCAATTAATTACTAAAAGAATTAACAAAGGGCTAAACAATATAAACAATCGATCAAAGAAGGAAAATCAAATGATGAATAATTCTAGCATTATGAATCCACCTCAGTTTATCCGAATTTACTCTCGATTATATGAAATTAAGGATTTTCCCAATTTATTGAAGGCGAAGATTGCTAAAATACTCTACTGCCTCTCCCGAGGTCAATAGATTTTTCTAAAGGCGAATAACGCACTCTATCCCTAGGTGAATTAATTCGTCAATAGGCAAAAAGCATAAAATCTCCAAAAGGCCACGTAGTTCCTATGAGTATATTCCTATCTCACAAGATAAAACGGTCCTCACCAACTCTCCTCTCCCGATTTGAGTAAGGTAATTAAAACAATCTAATTATTGGCCAGACAATTGAAAGCATTAAAATCAATTGGGAAAACTCAATAGAAAAGGGAATTATATAGATAATCTAAAGCAAATCCGTCAAAACTTAGGTTTCATCAAAATCCTAGAACAAGGGTTTTAGCCTGATATGCTAAATAATGAAAATACAGAATTAATAAATAAAAGCATGAAAATCAAACGCAGATGAAGAGCTCGAATTCCTCCGTTCTTCTGGCTTCCGCCCTCTGCCCTTGATGTCTTCTGCTTCTCTCTTCCGCGATAGTCTTCCGTGATCCTAGCTTTCCCAAGCCTCCCCGATGATTAATTAGGGTCTTAAACCCTTATTTATAGCTCCCAACAGCCTCCAAAACGCGTCCGTGTGAGTAGGTTGAGAACTGGCTTCAAAACGGCCCAAACCCGCGCGGAGCATACCAAAACCGCCTTGTGTGCCGCGGCACAGATTAAGTGAGCCATGGCATCCAGATTAAAACCTGGGCATTGTGACTTTCTTCTGGGCCGCGGCTCACCTGGTCTGTGCCGCGGCACAGAGTACAGATTACTCTGGTGCTCGCTGGTCCTCTTCGTGTGCCGCGGCCCACGGCCAAAATTCGCCGTTTTCGCCCGTTTTGCCTCGTTTTAGCTTCCGGACTCCAATCTCCTGTCAAACATGCGAGAATAAGACATTAAAAGCTCATTTATGCAATTTTACTCGCCAAAATAATACAAAATAATGCTAAATAAGCGTATAAAAATACGCCTAACAGGTTGCTGTTTTACGCGAGAGTAAACAACGGGTCACGTGAATACCCCCAGTTACTAGGCTTCCCATCATCGGTAATGCGATATTTCTAAATTATTAATCTATTCAGGGTCGTCGTTTTACGAGAGAGTAAACAACGGGTCACGTGAATACCCCCGGTTACTAGACTTCCCATCATAGACAACTAATATCTCGACTTTTTGGAAAAACTGCCCGACTCTAAACTCAATCCAAGTGCCAACAAGACACATATTACTGGACGACTAGCTACGCGAAAAGTTTAACCAAACGTATAAACGGTGATTTGAAAACACGTATGTCTCCTTTCTTATCTGCTAAGATTTCTACAAAAACGATAAAATTTCGGACCTAATTGAATACTCAACAGAAACGGATATCGCTGACTACAACTCAACCAAAAGTCAACCGTTTCTTCCAAGAGAAATCAGTATCGTAACATCAGTTTTACACATGGAAGCACGAAAAAATTCACGAAAAATTCACATTTGCAAAAACCATCAACAGCATGCAAGAAAAATAAAGCACTGATGAAATCGCAATTTATAACCAAGAGAAATTAAGAAAATTATCGCATGCTTCAATTTATTCCACTACACATAACATCATCAACAATAAACTCATGTGAAAATAAAAGATATAAGGAAAAGAGAATCTTATTCCAAATGTCTTCTTGAACGCCAGCACATGTCTGAGTGGAATTGTCTGTCAATCCATACTTCAAATAATGCTCAACATCACGAGGGACCCCCAAACTTAGTCTCTAGTCATGAAATAACAATAGACATTAAATCAGGAAAGACTAGAATATGATGAATAATTACTCATTGGGGTAAAACAAAATATTAGAGAAATCAGGGCCACAAGAATACACGAATCCAAACGAAATAACAAAACAAAGAAAAATTAAAAACGAAAAATCAAATAAAAACAACTAACTAGAAAGCAAGTAAAAATGATGGGTTGCTCCCATCAAGCGCTCTATTTTACGTCTTGAGCACGACGTGGCAAAAAGAATTTAACGTGGCTTCTTTCTAGGGAGATTGCCAAATGCACCCTTCTTGCAATCTATAAGCCTCTTATTCCATAAGGGAGGCTTTGGTTCATGCCCGGTTGCCAGAAATAACGAGTAAGAATAATTATGCGGGCAACCAAAAAATAATGGGAGAATATAATAATTGTAAGGCATGAAAAAATAAGCAGAGTTCGAATGGGTAGATAATAAAGACATATCATGAACAACCTCATTAGAACTCAAGGAATCAGCCTCAACAAAATCACAAGTAATGAGGTCAATCTCTCCCATTATGGTTTTAGGAAAAATTATGCGCGGCACCGTTAATAAAATTTTTGGCACAAAAGTGTTCACCTTATTAGTCGAAGTTTGATGACAATTTAATGAAATTTATTTAGAAACATCATCAATGGTAACTTCTTCTACAATCTCATCACACTTTATGTAATTATTAGGTGCTGAGGGATCGACCCTAAAACTTAGCATGTCTATCTTCTCAACCTCCCCCTCAACTTCACTAATAAATATATGAGCTGGAAAATAACCATAGTGAATCTCAAGACCACAACTTGCACATTCTCGCTCAAAAAGGGTACTATCAGGATTTTTAAGAGCGTCCACACATTGTTCAAGCATGGTGTTTTATTTTGGGGGAGGGGGCTGACTGACCCTATTAGGCAAATTATTAAGATTATCGAAATTTATGAAATGCCAAGGGTCACGATAATCAAAGGAATACATAATGAAAAAATAAAAATATAAAGACTAAAAAAAACTTCAAATTAAAATTAGAGTCGCTTGGTATTGATATTAGCGAAAAATCAGTCCCCGGCAACGGCGCCAAAAACTTGTTGTGAGGAAATCCCTCACACTATGCCGCAAGTGCACGGTGTCAACAAGTACTAAAGTGATAAGTAAAATATCGTTCCCTTGAGGACTGATTTCACTAAGTACCAAAATATAGTCGACTCGTAATTTTATTTGAAGAACAATTAAATAGAACTTATATCTAAACTAATTGTAGAAAAATAAATAATAATAATAATAATAATAATAAGGACGTAGGATTATGATTTTCACCTCAAACAATCAGGAATGATATTTATTCAATTCAATTCACTTTTATTCAATCGATTGTAAGCCAGGAATTCCTAAATTATTCTAAAGCCTTTCCCAATGTCGATAGAAAACACTACGAATTATTAACTCGATATATCCCTATTCGAATTAGATAATTAATAGCTAAAACAGTTCAAGAATTCCCACAATAAACAGGCTTCACAATTCCCATGAGTATATCCCTATCTCACGAAAATTATGATTCATCTCACAAGAACTATGCCTAAATTTCATCTCCCGAATCCATAAAGACATTCAAATCAATTCAACTATTGGCCAGACAATTGAAAGCATTGAGGACAGTAAGAAGAATCCAATTCAATAGAATAATGAATGAATTGAAATAATAATAAATAAATCAAACCGTCATGTAATCGGCTACAATCAAAATCCTACTCAAATGGATCTAGAAACTACGATACGGAAAAATTAAGAAAAACTGTAGAGATCCGTGGTCTTGTCGTCGCCCCACAAATCTCCTCCTTGTGTTCTTCTCTCTATCTATCGATATTCCTCCCGATCTGATCCTCCCCTGTCTTCAGCCCTTAAACCCTTATTTATAGCCGTTATCAGCCTTCAAAACGCGTCTATGTGATTAGGTCGAGAACAGGCTCCAAAACGGCCCAGGAACGTAGAATATTCAGCAAAGCCGCCCGGTGGGCCGCGGCTCACTTAATCTGTGCCGTGGCCCCTAGCCTTCAGCGGGATGCCTGGGCGCTATTTTTTTTCTTCTGGGCCGCGGCTCACGGTACAGTCCATTCGGGGTGTTGGGATTCGGTGCCTAAAACGAAGGCCCAGCGGAAGCGGTAAAACGAAAATTAATTCGATCCGAATCCCTACGAGGATCGATCGAGCTACGTATATACGAATATCAAAACGAATAACAAGAGATATAGAAACTCACCCTTGTAGTCCATTGATTAGATGGATAACCTTCTCTTGAGCTATTCCCCAAGCTTTGCTTGATCTCTACGAATTTATTCCGCTTCAAGCCCTTGAACGATCCAACGCCGAAAGCACCGCGTCTCTACTTGCCACGCACCGGAAAACGAACGGAATGACAACACCTTGCTATCCTCCGAGGATACGGCTAGAGCTAGGTGATGAAGCTTGTTATAGATATTAATATCACTCTAAGTGTATGAATATCTATCTCTCTCAATATTTCCTCACAAAATTTCTCTAAGAAGTTATGAAGAAGATGAATGAAGAAGATGAATAAAGAAGATGATGAAGAAGACTTCTATCTCTCTCTCCTCTTCAACCTCACGTTGGAAATGGAATCAAGTGTTGGGAGAGTTGTCAAAGACTTCATCTTATATTATTTCCACCCTCATGTGTACAACCCATGTAACATGAAGTCTTGTCCCACCAAGTCATTATCATCATTTAATAAATGGAAGAAGAGACAATGGGAAAGTGGGTGGAAGCATAATGGGGCGGCTATCATGAAAACGAATGAGTTCGGTTCGTTTCGGACTCCCGTGAGTCCAAACAGATAAACTCTGATTCTTTTCGATGTATTTGTGTCGATTAATTAATCCAATTAATTAAACATATCAAACACAAAATAACATAATTAATTTCTCCAAGAAATAATTATATTCATGAATTAAATTAATCACCCAGTGATATATTTAATCCATTAAGCCGTAAATCAATTTATCCGATAAATCGATTTAAACATCCAATGTCCCAAATTTATATATCCAATATCCAATATTCATAATGAGAGAATTAGCTCAATTCATTCCGTCGTCAATCCTAATGCGCGACTCGGTAGGTCCGTCTCAGTCAGCAATGGGAGGAACCAAAAGTAGTAGCACCACCTAGCCGGCTGGTGGCCTACACTGCATACCGATCGAGAACGAATGATTGGGATCATTCAAGAACCATTCATCGTGAATACCGGTATACGTATAAACCCTTCTTTCAAATGTCCCGATCAAGTTATAGGTCACCGGTCAAACCCTATCTGTACTTGACGCTATGCATGCGTTAATGCAAATCGAGATCATCGAGCTGTCGTGTATCTAATACAACTAGCTCCAATGCTTTGGCCAAAGACTTATGATCTCATCTGCCAATAACCGCATAAGACATATAACCCGCTCACTAACGGGAGAAAGAATTCTATCTTGGTATTCGATAGGACTGCTACTTGCCGTCAAGATGCACGTCGAGGTTGACCGGCCTTCCGGGTTTACGTGGTCGAACTACTCTAATGTAAATCTTGAATTCACATGCACATCCCTACTAAATCCTCAAGTCGAAGGTTCACGAATACCTATCACAACCTTTCGATTCCGTCATTGATCGTCCGAGTGAAATCCATATGACGAATCGAGGGTGAGTTTCGAGTATACTAATCCAATTAGCATACCTATAACGTGTGCTCCCACTAACCAATAGTGTTCGACAGCACTCTCCATGTCAAAGAACACGTCATACAAGTCTTCACATAAACTTAACGCCTACCAAGTTTCATCGACTTATGACGATTAAGTATTTGAGCTATAACCTTTCCAAAGGCCGACCCCCTTATCCAATAAGGAGTGGAACGTTTTGCTCTCAAATACACGGACTAGTTTCTATATGTTTATTTACGAGTTAGGAATGCCAGTAACTACCAGTAAATAAAGAAACATTCATTTGCCTTATATAAATGGTTTACATAATTACAAGTACAATGCCCTCACTCAACAACCTCTGAGTGGCATTCGAGGGCATACTCCTAACAATCTCCCACTTGCACTCAATGCCACACACTATGGTATCTAATACCCATGTTCTCCAGATGACGCTCCAAGCCAGTCTGAGAAAGTGGCTTGGTCAGTGGATCGGCGACGTTGTCGGCCGAGTCTACTCTGTGCAGCACAATGTATCCCTTGCGAACAAATTCTCTTACGAGATGATACTTCCTCTCAATATGTTTGGTGTTGTTGTGAAACCTCGGCTCCTTGGCCTGCGCTACAGCTCCGTCGTTGTCGCAGTACAGCGGAACAGGCAGCTCAACACATGGTATCATTTGAAGTTCTCCCAGAAACTTCTTAATCCAGAACCCTTCCTTGGAAGCCTCCGAGGCTGCTTGATACTCAGCCTGACAGGTGGAATCAGCAGTCGCGCTTTGCTTGGCACTACGCCAAGATACTGCTCCTCCATTAAGAGTAAATATGTAGCCAGAAGTGGACATCGAGTCGTCCTTCAGTCCTTGGAAGTCCGAATCAGTGAATCCCACCACATCCAATTCTCCACCGCCATACATAAGAACCATATCTCTAGTTCTTCTCAAGTACTTGAGAATGTTCTTTACAGCAGTCCAATGTTCCCTACATGGGTTTGCCTGAAACCTACTCACCACGCTTACAGCATGCGCGATGTCAGATCTTGTACACAACATAGCATACATAAGGCTACCCACGGCCGAAGCATATGGTATATTACTCATTTCCTTGCGTTGTTCCTCACTTTGAGGACACATCTTCAAGGTGAGTTTTATTTCATGTAGCATCGATAGGAACCCTCTTTTAGAATCATCCATCTTAAATCACTTTAAGATCTTATCTATATAGAGGGCTTGGGAAAGGCCTATTGTTCTCTTCGCTCTATCTCGGTAGAGCCGAATACCAAGAATATAGGTTGCTTCTCCCAAGTCTTTCATGGAGAAATTACTCGAAAGCCAAGCTTTCACAGAACTAAGCATTCCCACATCATTTCCTATTAGTAGAATGTCATCTACATATAGTACTATAATGCGATCTTGCTCCCACTAACCCTCTTGTATACACAAGGTTCCTCTTCATTTTGCACGAAATCAAACTCTTTGATTGCCTCACAAACGAAGGTTCCAACTACGCGACGCTTGCTTGATCCATAAATGGAACGCTGAAGCTTGCACACTTTCTGAATATCGACTTCAGACACAAAGCCTTTAGGCTGCTCCATATAGATTTCCTCCTCGAGGAATCCATTAAGGAAAGCCGTCTTTACGTCCATTTGCCATATCTCATAATCGTGGTAGGCAGCTATAGCAAGCATCATGTGAATAGACTTGATCATGGCTACGGGCGAGAAGGTATCGTGGTAATCGATCCCTTCCTTCTGGGTATAACCCTTTGCCACAAGCCTGGCCTTATAGGCGTCAACCTTGCCATCACCATCAGTCTTTCTCTTGTAGATCCACTTGTTCCCAATAGGCACTATGCCCTTGGGGCGGTCTACTAGAGTCCAGACCTGATTGACATGCATCGAGTCTATCTCAGCTTCCATAGCTCCACGCCATTTCGCGGAGTCTACATCCACCATCGCTTGGTCATAGGTCGTCGGGTCGGTCTCTTGGCTATCACTTGGAACCTCATGGAGACCCAGTTCCTCCAAGTGCACAATCCCATACCTCTCAGGTAAATGAGACACCCTACTAGACCTACGAGGTGGTTGTACTTGTGTTTCAGAAAGTTCGGTTCCAGTTTCTTGCACAGGTGTCTCTCGAGGAGTTTCATTGTATTCTTCTAAAGAAATACTTCTACCTGCTCCGCCTTCCTGAATGAACTCATCTTCCAGGAAGTGTGCTTGTAAAGCAATAATGATCCTTCGATCTTCGGGCATGTAGAATAGATATCCCATCGTCCCAGACGGGAATCCAATGAAACGTCCCTTCGCAGACCTAGCTTCCATCTTTTCCACCTTAGTCTTCTTGACATAAGCGGGACATCCCCAAATCCTAATATGATTAAGACTTGGTTTCCTTCCTTCCCACATCTCATGTGGAGTTTTAGGAACGGATTTGAAAGGATATTTGTTCAAGATATACGCGGCAGTCAGGAGTGCATACCCCCACAGGTAAATCGGCAAGTCGGTATAGCCCAGCATGGAACGGACCATGTTCAACAGGGTCCGGTTCCTTCTTTCTGACACACCATTTAACTGAGGAGTACCTGGAGGTGTTAGTTGTGAAACTATTCCATGTTCCTTAAGGAACTCGTCAAACTCCGTGCTCATATACTCGCCACCTCGGTCCGACCGAAGTGCTTTGATATGATTAGCAGTTTGTTTCTCGACTAGGGCCTTGAATTCCTGGAATTTCTCAAAGGCCTCGGATTTATGTTTCATTAAGTATACATAACCATACCTAGTATGATCATCTGTAAACGTAATGAAATATTGATATCCGTCACGTCCGCTTCAAGCACCACATACATCGGTATGGATTTATCCCTGTTTATCAGCGGCTCTTTGAAATGTCCATGTGAAGGGGGACTTAGTCATTTTGCATTTTAGGCAAGATTCACAAGTAGGAAAGGGATCCGATCCCAATGGACCCTTAAGTCCATCTTTTTCCATCTTGTAAACCTTGGTCGACCAACATGACCAAGTCTAAGATGCCATTTCAAAACTTGATTGGTTTCATCCCTACCCCGCTTTCTAGTTATAGTATTCACAACTACTTTGTTGCTGAGATTTAGATGATACAATCCATTCAACAATGTAGCAGTACCCACTAGTTTATTTCTAAAATAAATTTTGCAGAACCATCACCAATGAAAAATGAAAAGCCTTTTCGGTCCATGACCTAATGGATACAATGTTTTGTGCCCCTTGGGCAAAACAAGTACATCTTCTAAAGTCAAAACAAAGCCGGATTCTAAACCCAAAAGAAGTGATCCTATGTCGGTCGCCTCGACACTATGCCCGCTTCCGACCGTGATCATAACTTCTCCAGCTCCAAGCTTCCTACTTTGTTCCAGATCCCGATTCACGGTACAAATATGAGAACTAGCACGAGAATCCAAGATCCGGAAGTAGAAAATACGAGCAGAACAATTTGTTTCCAAAACTAAAAGTTCATGCACGAAGTGCCATGAAGAATCGGACAGTCTCTAGCCCGGTGGCCCACTCACCGCACTTGACACAAGCATCCTTCTTCTTCTTGTTCTTTGGAACCATCGGGGCCTTGCCCTTTCCCTTAAGGTCCTTAGCTTGTGGTCCATGCAGCTTCTTGGTCTTTTTCTTCTTATTCTTAGACTTCAAGTCGTAAGAAATCATAAGTGCGAGACTCCTTCATCCGCGGGTCTTCATCCGAGACCGAGCGGTCACCGGCTTGTTCATTAGCCCGGCTAAGTTACATGCAATCTCATTGCAGTTGAAGTTCATAACAAACTGTGAGAAGGAATCAGGGAGAGACTGTAGGATAAGGTCGGTTTGGAGAGAAGTATCCATTTTAAAATCAAGAGCCTCCAATCTCTCGATCATGGATATCATTTTGAGGACGTGTTCCCCAACTTTCTCACCTTCCTTCATCCTTGCACCGAACAGTTGCTTGGATATCCGATATCTAGCAGTTCTGCTGTGCTCACCATAAAGCTCGGTTAAGTGAGATAGAATCTGCCTAGCAGAAGTCATTTTCTCATGAGCTCTCTGAAGCTCATTAGACATGGAAGCCATCATATAAGCACGGACTTTCACGTCATCCTTAACCCACTTTTCGTGGTTTTCAATCTCTTCCTGATTGGCTCGAGTCCGCATAGGAGGCGCCGGAATGTTCGTCTCCAAGACGTATCCCAGTGCCTCTATATTGAGGACAATCATCAGATTGCGGAGCCAATCCACAAAGTTAGGTCCCATTAAGGTGTTCTTTTCGAGCAGAATTGCGAGTGGATTCATTGTCATATTGAGATTTGAGTCTGCATTAAGTACGATAGATTAATTAGTGACTCATTCAATTATGTTCTGAGTATAGAATTAAGGTCTTTTCTATTCTTGTTACCCAGCTCCCACTATTTTTATCGGAACAACACACTCCCATGTGAAATCCGGAAGTATCGTCGCTCTACTTCATAGTGGTGATCGAGTTCTTTATAAATCTTAATAGAGGGCAACCGAACAGGTTTCTAGTCTATTAATTTTCATAAAGTGGTGTCCAACACCAACTCATCTAATGGATTATTCGATCTTCTTTTTCCCCTTGTTCACTCCCTTCAACCTATACGGTTTCTATAGTTCGTGAACAAGTTAAGTTTATACCATCGACGCAAATCAGTTTCACAATTGAATCTTATCCGGCAACCTATCAGGTTTCTAGGGATAAAATTTGCTCCAACCGAAGGCATCCAATGCGCTCCCGGTAATTTATCCGTCCTCCCCGAACGACTACCCCGATAACTCGGAAGCATAGCACATCCGGTTTGGATTTCAATTTCCCAAAAGCTCGATGGAGGGAAGGAAAACCTTGAAACCTTATAAACTTAATTATTTATTGTGGGAGAATTTTCGCGATTAACGTTACACTTTGCACATTAATCATATTAGCGCATTTGTGGCATTCATACAATATGAAACAACCATTCACAACCTAGTTGCTACCAACATGTGGTTCATGGACCGTTCCTAGAAAACAAAAACTTCGTAATCTAATTACAAGTCTTCGTATTGAATCTTCGTCTTCTCGAAATGGATCTTCCTCCGGTCTTCGTCATTACATATAAATTTTACATCGAAAATTGCATCCTAGATACAAACATTTCTAGTAAAATAAATAGGCTCAAAACGGCCTTTAGAACCGAATCGAATAAAACGAACGATTCAAATCTAAGTCCACGAACCACATCCCCATTCAAAAAGCATTCATCCAATAAATACTATATAAATTGAAAGCGTAGAGATACATTGATCCAATCAACAATACGAACCGATCCAATCGATTCACACAATCGGTAATTTGATAACGTTCAAAAATAATTCGGTCGACTATAAATATTCCAATTAATCAAATTTCCCTTATAAAATGAAATACCATAAATCATTTTAATCATATTAAATCCAATTTAATGTGCGGGAGATTAATTTTTAAGAATACACGGAAAAATCGAGCCGGTGAAAATCGCTGCATGGCCGAAGTCACTCGGCACTTACCGGCAGAGCTGCACGGCCGAGTCACGCTCGGAAGATGCCGGCCAGACATGACCGAGTCACCCAAGACACGGTCGGGTCGCTGGCAGTGACTTGGCCAGATCGCCGGACACGACCGTGTCACCCAGACACGGTCGAGTCACTCTCGGCAGTTACCCTTTTGTCCAAAAATCGTCCGACGACGATTCGGGGCTAGATTTTCGACCGGATATCCAATATCAATATTTTCCGACTTTCATATCTTCAATATAAATCATATTTCCCAGAACTTTAAGATTTATATTTAGACATAAACTTACGAAAAATACAATTATTACGAACGAAAAACATATACCACGATTATGACTAAAATGATTCCAAATCATTCATCATCTAATCGAGCATTCCAAATGCCAATATCGTATATACGATCGCAATACCTACGCTCGATACCCTTTGTTGGGATTTGGTGCCTAAAACGAAGGCCAGTGAGCGGTAAAACGAAAATTAATTCGATCCGAATCCCTACGAGGATCGATCGAGCTACGTATATACGAATATCAAAACGAATAACAAGAGATATAGAAACTCACCCTTGTAGTCCGTTGATTAGATGGATAACCTTCTCTTGAGCTATTCCCCAAGCTTTGCTTGATCTCTACGAATCTATTCCGCTTCAAGCCCTTGAACGATCCAACGCCGAAAGCACCGCGTCTCTACTTGCCACGCGCCGGAAAACGAACGGAATGACAACACCTTTCTATCCTCCGAGGATACGGCTAGAGCTAGGTGATGAAGCTTGTTATAGATATTAATATCACTCTAAGTGTATGAATATCTATCTCTCTCAATATTTCCTCACAAAATTTATATAAGAAGTTATGAAGAAGATGAATGAAGAAGATGAATAAAGAAGATGATGAAGAAGACTTCTATCTCTCTCTCCTCTTCAACCTCACGTTGGAAATGGAATCAAGTGTTGGGAGAGTTGTCAAAGACTTCATCTTATATTATTTCCACCCTCATGTGTACAACCCATGTAACATGAAGTCTTGTCCCACCAAGTCATTATCATCATTTAATAAATGGAAGAAAAGACAATGTGAAAGTGGGTGGAAGCATAATGGGGCGGCTATCATGAAAAACGAATGAGTTCGGTTCGTTTCGGACTCCCGTGAGTCCAAATAGATAAACTCCGATTCTTTTCGATGTATTTGTGTCGATTAATTAATCCAATTAATTAAACATATCAAACACAAAATAACATAATTAATTTCTCCAAGAAATAATTATATTCATGAATTAAATTAATCACCGAGTGATATATTTAATCCATTAAGCCGTAAATCAATTTATCCGATAAATCGATTTAAACATCCAATGTCCCAAATTTATATATCCAATATCCAATATTCATAATGAGAGAATTAGCTCAATTCATTCCGTCGTCAATCCTAATGCGCGACTCGGTAGGTCCGTCTCAGTCAGCAATGGGAGGAACCAAAAAGTAGTAGCATCACCTAGCCAGCCTGGTGGCCTACATTGTACCCCGACTGAGAACGAATGATTGGGATCATTCAAGAATCATTCTGTCGTGAATACCAGTATACGTATAAACCATTCTTTCAAATGTCCTGATCAAGTTATAGGGTCACGGTCAGTCAAACCCTATCTGTACTTGACGCTATGCATGCGTTAATGCAAATCGAGATCATCGGTACATCGTGTATCTAATACAACTAGCTCAATGCTTTGGCCAAAGACTTATGATCTCATCGCAATAACCGCATAGGACATATAACCCGCTCACTAACGGGAGAAAGAATTCTATCTTGGTATTGATAGGACTGCTACTTGCCGTCAAGATGCACGTCGAGGTTGACCCCGCCTTAGGTTTACGGTCGAACTACTCTAATGAAAATCTTGACGTCACAAGCACATCCCTACTAAATCCTCAAGTCGAAGGTTCACGAATACCTATCGCAACCTTTCGATTCCGTCATTGACTATCCGAGTGAAATCCATGTGACGAATCGAGGGTGAGTCGGTTGAGTATACTAATCGATTAGCATACCTATAACGTGTGCTCCCACTAACCATTAGTGTTCGCGGGCACTCTCCATGTCAAAGAACACGTCATACAAGTCTTCACATAAACTTAACGCCCGATCAAGTTTCATCGACTTGCGAATGATTAAGTATTTGAGCTATAACCTTTCGATTGCCGACCCCTTATCCAATAAGGAGTGGAACGTTTTGCTCTCAAATACACGGACTAGTTTCTATATGTTTATTTACGAGTTAGGAATGCCAGTAACTACCTGTAAATAAAGAAACATTCATTTGCCTTATATAAATGGTTTACATAATTACAAGTACAATGCCCTCACTCAACAACCTCTGAGTGGCATTCGAGGGCATACTCCTAACACGGGGCTTGGTGGTTGTCTTCGTGTGCTGCGGCTCACTTAGTTTGTGCCGCGACTCATGACCATAAACTGCTGTTTTCGCCCGTTTTTCATCGTTTCGGCTTCCGGACTCCGATTTCCTGCAAAACATATAAGAATAATGCATTAAAAGCTCATTTAGGCTGATTTAGGCTCAAGATGGATATAAAATAATGATAAATAAGTGCATAAAATACGCTTAACACCGACGGGGCCTCAGAAAGTAGTCACAGGGTCGGCACGAATGATGATGAAAGGCGGCGATGCTAATCACTTGAGAGTTGATGTATTTAGTGGTATATCCTTCACTTGTGTATTCTTACCCTTGTATGGGTATTATGTTTTATTTGTACCTGTCAGGATAAATATTCCAGTTTTGATCCAACATACAGCAAAGAAGTCTTAAGAAGTCAGAATATCGCTATGTATGGAAGTTGTTAGGATTCTCTATACAGCAGAGAGATCTTCTACAGAGTCCATCCTGCAGAGCCTACTTCATACAATAATAGAGATAATACATTGGATACAGCAGTCAGATTGTAGGTGTTTTACTTAAGAAAAGCAAAACACAATCCACTAGGACTAAATAGAAAAGGTTTTAAACCATTGTGAGATGAACATTATTTATTCATAAAGTATTCAATATTAAATGCAACATTTATTGTTGAATGAGAGATAAGTCTGAATGCTCTGAAGAGCATTTAATGCAAAGACAGAAAGGATGCCTGAAGCATTAAATGCGATCTAGTTTAATTCAAACAATTAGCAGCCGCCAATCAGCATCTGAGTTCTGGCCAAGTGGCAACTTCTGCTACATCTCACACCTATACCTAACAGCTAGCAGGCCTGATATCCAGTTTGATGTAGGAGTGTGTGCTCAGTATCAGGTAGTACCTAAGGAGTCACACTTCATGGTAGCCAAATGAATCCTTAAGTACGTGAAATGAATAATTGATATAGGATTATGGTATCATAAGGAAGGAGGATTCGATTTGGTTGGATACAGCGACTCGGATCTCGGATGTTGTAAGTTGGATAAGAAGAGTACAAGCAGTACTTGTCACTTTCTTGGACCTAGACTTGTGCCATGGTTCAGTAACAAGCAATTGGCCAACTCACTTTCTACAGCTGAGTTGGAATATTATGCCACTGGTGTTAGGAGTATGCCCTCGAATGCCACTTAGAGGTTGTTGAGTGAGGGCATTGTACTTGTTATTATGTAAATCATCAATATAAGGCAATGAATGTTTCTTTATTTACTTGTAGTTACTGGCATTCCCAACTCGTAAATATACATATAGAAACTAGTCCCTGTATTTGAGAGCAAAACGTTCCGCTCCTTATTTGATAAGGGGGTCGGCACTGGAAAGGTTTATAGCTCAAATACTTAATCGTTCGCAAGTCGATGAAAATTGACTGGGCGTTAAGTTTATGTGAAGACTTGTATGACATGTTCTTTGATAAGGAGAGTGTCTGTCGAACACTAATGGTTAGTGGGAGCACACGTTATAGGTATGCTAATTAGATTAGTATACTCGAACCGACTCACCCTCGATTCGTCACACGGATTTCACTCCGGGACAGTCAATGACGGAATTGAAAGGTTTTGATAGGTATTCGTGAACCTTCGACTTGAGGATTTAGTAGGGATGTGCTTGTGATGTCAAGATTTTCATTAGAGCAGTTCGACCCTATAAACTGGAAGGCGGGGGTCAACCTCGACGTGCATCTTGATGGGCAAGTAGCAGGTCCTACTAAATACCAAGATAGAATTCTTTCTCCTGTTAGTGAACGGGTTATATGTCCTATGCGGTTATTGGCAGATGAGATCATAAGTCTTTGGCCAAAGCATTGGAGCTAGCTGTATTAGATACACGAGAGCTCGATGATCTCGGTTTGCATTAACGCATGCATATCGTCAAGTACAGATGGGGTTTGACTGACCGTGACCCTATAACTTGATAGGGACATTTGAAAGAAGGGTTTATACGTTTACTGGTATTCACGACAGAATGGTTCTTGAATGATCCCAATCATTCGTTCTCGATTGGGTACGATGTAGGCCGCCAGGCTGGCTAGGTGGTGCTACTACTCTTTGGTTCCTCCCATTGCTGACTGAGACGGACCTACCGAGTCGCGCAATAGGATTGACGATGTAATGAATCGAGCTTATTATCTCATTATGAATATTAGATATTGGATATCTAAATTTGGGACATTGGATGTTTAAATTGATTTATTGGATAAATTGATTTACGGCCTAATAAATTAAGTATATCACTGGGTGATTAATTTAATTCATGAATATAATTATTTCTTGGAGAAATAAATTATGTTATTTTGTATTTGATATGTTTAATTAATTGGATTAATTAAATGATATAAATACATTGGAACGGAATTGGAGTTTATCTGTTTGGACTCTCGGGAGTCCGAAACGAACCGAACTCTTCCTATAATTCATCTTGTCCGCCCCCCACTTATATATGCATGTGTGTGTATTGGCTTGTCCCCATCATGGTTTTGGAATCTCATGTGTTGTGGGGACAAGCATCATATACATTATATGATAGGGTATCAATCATGTGAGATGTATTGTTTCCATGTGGGTTGAATAAGAATATAAAGAAGACTTTAATCTCTCATCCTCACTTCACTTATTGGTTTCATACGTGAGTTTAAGTGCAGAGAGAGAGAGAAAGGCTTCTCCAAGTCTTCTTCATCTTCATCACAAGTTCTTGTTTTTCTTGGAGAAAACATTAAGACATAAATGAGAGATGGTGAGTTATACACTTAGAGTGTTATAATCTCAATCAAAAGCTTCATCACCTAGCTCTAGCCGTGTCCTTGGAGGATAGCAAGGTGTTGTCATTCTGTTCGTTTTTCCGGCGCGTGGCAAGTAGAGACGCGGTGCTTTCGGCGTTGGATCGTTCAAGGGCTGGAAGCGGAATAGATTCGTAGAGATCAAGCAAAGCTTGGGGAATAGCTCAAGAGAAGGTTATCCATCTAATCAATGGACTACAAGGGTGAGTTTCTATATCTCTTGTTAAATTCGTTTATATATATTCGTATATACGTAGCTCGATCGATCCTCGTAGGGATTCAGATCGAATTAATTTTCGTTTTACTGCTTCCACTGGGCCTTCGTTTTAGGCACAGAATCCCAACAGTGGTATCGGAGCGTAGGTCTTGCGATCGTATATACGATATTAGCATTTGGAATGCTTGATTAGATGGTGTATGATTTGGAATCATAATCGTATTAATCGTTGATTTTCTATTGTTCATCTAAAAATTCATTTTTCATGATTTTATGTTACAATATAAATCTATTTTTATTTTGAGAAACTGATTTAAATGAGTAATATAAAGATTAGAAAAATATTATTTTTGGAATCGGGGCGAAAAACGAGCCGAAAATGTAAACGGACCCGGAAGCTTGGAGCTGCCGGGCAGCCTTTGCCTCATGATGCACTGTATGGACCGCGATGCAGCGGCGAGGCGAGTCTGGTCGGGTGGATTCCGGCCGTTCTCGGCACCACTGTGCGAGGCCACCTTTCGGCGGCCTGTGGCGATGTCCGGGCTTGGCCCGGCCGTGTTTTCCGACTCCATTTTTATATTTCGTTCGATAATTAATTTCCCACAAATTAAATTGGATTTAATTCGACTAAGATTTAATTATGGTAATTTTATTCTTAGGGGAATTAATTTAATGAAATATTTTCTCGTCCGGAACAAGTTAAAATTGACGGTTGTTAGAATTATTTAGATTAATTCGTTTTGGATGGATTGTTTTATATTGATTGGATCAATATTCAGATTCATTATGAATGCCATTTATTTAATGTGTTGGATGCATTATTTTTGAATGGTGATGTGGTTCATGGACCTAGTTTTTGAATCGTTCGGTTTTATTCGATTGGGTTGTAAAGGCCGTTTTGAGCCTATTTATTTTACTAGAAAAATTTGTATCTAGGATGCAATTTTCAATGTAAAATTTATATGTAATGACGAAGACCAGAGGAAGATCCATTTCGAGAAGACGAAGATTCAAGACGAAGACTTGTAATTAGATTACGGAGTTTTTGTTTTCTAGGAATGGTCCATGAACCACATGTTGGTAGCAACTAGGTTGTGAATGGTTATTTCATGTTGTATGAATACCACAAACGCGCTTAAATGATTAATGTGCAAAGTGTAACGTTAATCGCGATAATTCTCCCACAACAAATAATTAAGTTTATAAGGTTTCAAGGTTTTCCTTCCCTCCATCGAGTTTTCGGGAAATTGAAATCCAAACCTGATATGCTATGCTTCCGAGTTATCGGGGTAGTCGTTCGGGGAGGACGGATAAATTACCGGGAGCACATTGGATTCCTTCGGTTGGAGCAAATTTTATCCCTAGAAACCTGATAGGTTGCCGGATAAGATTCAACTATGAAACTGATTTGCGTCGATGGTATAAACTTAACTTGTTCACGAACCACAGAAACCGTATAGGTTGAGGGGAGTGAACAAGGGGAAAAAGACGATCGAATCATCCATTAGATGGGTTGGTGTTGGACACCACTCTATGAAAATAAATAGACTAGAAACCTGTTCGATTGCCCTCTATTAAGATTTATAAAGAACTCGATCACCACTATGAAGTAGAGCGACGATACTTCCAGATTTCACATGGGAGTGTGTTATTCCGATAAAAATAGTGGGAGATGAGTAACAAGAATAGAAAAGACCTTAATTCTATACTCAGAACATAATTGAATGAGTCACTAATTAATCTATCGTACTTAATGCAGACTCAAATCTCAATATGAAAATGAATCCACTCGCAATTCTGCTCTAAAAGAAAACCTTAATGGGACCTAACTTTGTGGATTGGCTCCGCAATCTGATGATTGTCCTCAGTATAGAGGCACTGGGATACGTCTTGGAGACGGACATTCCGGCGCCTCCTGTGCGGACCCGAGCCAATCACGAAGAGATTGAAAACCATGAAAAGTGGGTTAAGGATGACGTGAAAGTCCGTGCTTATATGATGGCTTCCATGTCTAATGAGCTTCAGAGAGCTCATGAGAAAATGACTTCTGCTAGGCAGATTCTATCTCAGTTAACCGAGCTTTATGGTGAGCACAGCAGAACTGCTAGATATCAGATATCCAAGCAACTGTTCGGTGCAAGGATGAAGGAAGGTGAGAAGGTTGGGGACATGTCCTCAAAATGATATCCATGATCGAGAGATTGGAGGCTCTTGATTTTAAAATGGATACTTCTCTCCAAACCGACCTTATCCTACAGTTTCTCCCTGATTCCTTCTCACAGTTTGTTATGAACTATAACTGCAATGAGATTGCATGTAACTTAGCTGGGCTAATGAACAAACTCATGACTGCTCAGTCTCAGATGAAGACTCCGCGAATGAAGGAGTCTGCCCTTGTGATTTCTTCTGGACCTCGGAAGTCTAAGAATAAGAGAAAAAAGAACAAGAAGCGGACTGGACCGCAAGCTAAGGACCTTAAGGGAAAGGGCAAGGCCCCGATGGTTCCAAAGAAGAAGAAGAAGAAGAAGGATGCTTGTCTCAAGTGTGGTGAGGTAGGCCACTGGGCTAGAGACTGTCCGATTCTTCATGGCACTTCAGGTACAGAACTTTTAGTTTTGGAAACAAATTGTTCTGCTACTGTATTCTCTACTTCCTGGATACTGGATTCTGGTGCTAGTTCTCATATATGTACCATGAATCAGGATCTGGAACAAAGTAGGAAGCTTGGAGCTGGAGAAGTTATGATCACAGTCGGAAGCGGGCATAGTGTCGAGGCGACCGACATAGGATCACTTCTTTTGGGTTTAGAATTCGGCTTTGTTTAGACTTTAGAAGATGTACTTGTTTTGCCCAAGGGGCACAAACTTGGTATCCATTCCGGTCATGGACCGAAAAGGCTTTTCCTTTTTCATTGGTGATGGTTCCTGCAAAATTTATTTTAGAAATAAACTAGTGGGTACTGCTACATTGTTAAATGGATTGTATCATCTAAATCTCAACAACAAAGTAGTTGTGAATAGTATGACTATAAAACGTGGTAGGGATGAAACCAATCAAGTTTTGAAATGGCATCTAAGACTTGGTCATGTTGGTCAAACCAAGGTTTACAAGATGGAAAAAGATGGACTTATGGGTCCATTGGGATCGGATCCATTTACTACTTGTGAATCTTGCCTTAAAGGCAAAATGACTAAGTCCCCCTTCACAGGGACATTTGAAAGAGCCGCTGATAAACTAGGATTAATCCATACCGACGTATGTGGTGCTTTGGAAGCAGCACGTGACGGATATCAATATTTGATTACGTTTATAGATGATCATACTAGGTATGGTTATGTATACTTAATGAAACATAAATCCTAGGCCTTTGAGAAATTCTAGGAATTCAAGGCCCTAGTCGAGAAACAAACTGGTAATCATATCAAAGCACTTCGGTCGGACCGAGATGACGAGTATATGAGTACGGAGTTTGACGAGTTCCTTAAGGAACATGGAATAGTTTCACAACTAACACCTCCAGGTACTCCTCAGTTGAATGGTGTGTCAGAAAGAAGGAACCGGACCTTGTTAAACATGGTCCGTTCCATGCTGGGCTATACTGACTTACCGATTTACCTATGGGGGTATGCAATCCTGACTGCCGCATATATCTTGAACAGATGTCCTTCCAAATCCGTTCCTAAATCTCCACATGAGATGTGGGAGGGAAGGAAACCAAGTCTTAATCATATTAGTATTTGGAGATGTCCCGCCTATGTCAAGAAGACTAAGGTGGAAAAGTTGGAAGCTAGGTCTGCGAAGGGACGTTTCATTGGATTCCCATATGGGACGATGGGATATCTATTCTACATGCCTGAAGATCGAAAGATCATTGTTGCTTTACAAGCACACTTCCTGGAAGATGAGTTCATTCAGGAAGGCGGAGCAGGTAGAAGTATTTCTTTAGAAGAATACGATGAAAATCCTCGAGAGACACCTGTACAAGAAACTGGAACCGAACTTTCTGAAACACAAGTACAACCACATCGTAGGTCTAGTAGGGTGTCTCATTTACCTTAGAGGTATGGGCTTGTGCACTTGGAGGAGCTGGGTCTCCATGAGGTTCCAAGTGATAGCCAAGAGACCGACCCGACGACCTATGACCAAGCGATGGTGGATGTAGACTCCGCGAAATGGCGTGAAGCTATGGAAGCTGAGATAGACTCGATGCATGTCAATAAGGTCTGGACTCTAGTAGACCGCCCCAAGGGCATAGTGCCTATTGGGAACAAGTGGATCTACAAGAGAAAGACTGATGGTGATGGCAAAGTTGACGCCTTGTGGCAAAGGGTTATACCCAGAAGGAAGGGATCGATTACCACGACACTTTCTCGCCCGTAGCCATGATCAAGTCTATTCGCATGATGCTTGCTATAGCTGCCTACCACGATTATGAGATATGGCAAATGGACGTAAAGACGGCTTTCCTTAATGGATTCCTCGAGGAGGAAATCTATATGGAGCAGCCTAAAGGCTTTGTGTCCGAAGTCGATATTCAGAAAGTGTGCAAGCTTCAGTGTTCCATTTATGGACTGAAGCAAGCGTCACGTAGTTGGAACCTTCGTTTTGACGAGGCAATCAAAGAGTTTGATTTCGTGCAAAATGAGGAGGAACCTTGTGTATACAAGAGGGTTAGTGGGAGCAAGATCGCATTCTTAGTACTATATGTAGATGACATTATACTAATAGGAAATGATGTGGGAATGCTCAGTTCTGTGAAAGCTTGGCTTTCGAGTAATTTCTCCATGAAAGACTTGGGAGAAGCAACCTATATTCTTGGAATTCGACTCTACCGGGATAGAGCAAAGAGAACAATAGGCCTTTTCTAAGCCCTCTATATAGATAAGATCTTAAAGCGATTTAAGATGGATGATTCTAAAAGAGGGTTCCTACCGATGCAACATGGAATAAAACTCTCCTTGAAATGTGTCCTCAAAGTGAGGAACAACGAAAGGAAATGAGTAATATACCATATGCTTTGGCCGTGGGTAGCCTTATGTATGCTATGTTGTGTACAAGACCTGACATCGCACATGCTGTAAGCGTGGTGAGTAGGTTTCAGGCAAACCCAGGTAGGGAACATTGGACTGACGTAAAGAACGTTCTCAAGTACTTGAGAAGGACTAGAGATATGGTTCTGATGTATGGTGGTGGAGAATTGGATGTGGTGGGATTCACTGATTCGGACTTCTAAGTACTGAAGGACGACTCGATGTCCACTTTTGGATACATATTTACTCTTAATGGAGGAGCAGTATCTTGGCGTAGTGCCAAGCAAAGCGCGACTGCTGATTCCACCTGTCAGGCTAAGCATCAAGCAGCCTCGGAGGCTTCCAAGGAAGGGTTCTGGATTAAGAAGTTTCAGGGAGAACTTCAAGTGATACCATGTCTTTGAAATTGCTGTTCATTTGTCTTGCAACAACGACGGAGCTGTAGCGCAGGCCAAGGAGCCGAGGTTTCACAACAGCAACAAACATATTGAGAGGAAGTATCATCTCGTAAGAGAATTTGTTCGCAAGGGGTACATTGTGCTGCACAGAGTAGACTCGGCCGACAACGTCGACGATCCACTGACCAAGCCACTTTCTCAGACTAGCTTGGAGCGTCATCTGGAGGACATGGGTATTAGATACCATAGTGTGTGGCATTGAGTGCAAGTGGGAGATTGTTAGGAGTATGCCCTCGAATGCCACTCAGAGGTTGTTGAGCGAGGGCATTGTACTTGTTATTATGTAAATAATCAATATAAGACAATGAATGTTTCTTTATTTACTTGTAGTTACTAGCGTTCCCAACTCGTAAATATACATATAGAAACTAGTCCCTGTATTTGAGAACAAAATGTTCCACTCCTTATTTGATAAGGGGGTCGGCACTGGAAAGGTTTATAGCTCAAATACTTAATCGTTCGCAAGTCGATGAAACTTGACTAGGCGTTAAGTTTATGTGAAGACTTGTATGATGTGTTCTTTGACAAGGAGAGTGCCTGTCGAACACTAATGGTTAGTGGGAGCACACGTTATAGGTATGCTAATTAGATTAGTATACTTGAACCGACTCACCCTCGATTAGTCACACGGATTTCACTCCGGGACAGTCAATGATGGAATCGAAAGGTGGTGATAGGTATTCGTGAACCTTCGACTTGAGGATTTAGTAGGGATGTGCTTGTGACGTCAAGATTTTCATTAGAGTAGTTCGACCCTATAAACCGGAAGGCGGGGGTCAACCTCGACGTGCATCTTGATGGGCAAGTAGCAGGTCCTACTAAATACCAAGATAAAATTCTTTCTCCTGTTAGTGAATGGGTTATATGTCCTATGCGGTTATTGGCAGATGAGATCATAAGTCTTTGGCCAAAGCATTGGAGCTAGCTGTATTAGATACACGAGAGCTCGATGATCTCGGTTTGCATTAACGCATGCATATCGTCAAGTACAGATGGGGTTTGACTGACCGTGACCCTATAACTTGATAGGGACATTTGAAAGAAGGGTTTATACGTTTACTTGTATTCACGACAGAATGGTTCTTGAATGATCCCAATCATTCGTTCTCAGTTGGGGCACAGTGTAGGCCGCCAGGCTGGCTAGGTGGTGCTACTACTCTTTGGTTCCTCCCATTGCTGACTAAGACGGACCTACCGAGTCGCGCAATAGGATTGACGATGTAATGGATCGAGCTTATTATCTCATTATGAATATTAGATATTGGATATCTAAATTTGGGACATTGGATGTTTAAATTGATTTATTGGGTAAATTGATTTACGACCTAATAAATTAAATATATCACTGGGTGATTAATTTATTTCATGAATATAATTATTTCTTGGAGAAATAAATTATGTTATTTTGTATTTGATATGTTTAATTAATTGGATTAATTAAACGATATAAATACATCGGAACGGAATTGGAGTTTATCTGTTTGGACTCTCGGGAGTCCGAAACGAACCGAACTCTTCCTATAATTCATCTTGGCCACCCCCCACTTATATATGCATGTGTGTGTATTGGCTTGTCCCCATCATGGTTTTGGAATCTCATGTGTTGAGGGGACAAGCATCATATACATTATATGATAGGGTATCAATCATGTGAGATGTATTGTTTTCATGTGGGTTGAATAAGAATATAAAGAAGACTTTGATCTCTCATCCTCACTTCACTTATTGGTTTCATACGTGAGTTTAAGTGTAGAGAGAGAGAGAGAAAGTCTTCTCCAAGTCTTCTTCATCTTCATCACAAGTTCTTGTTTTCTTGGAGAAAACATTAAGACATAAATGAGAGATGGTGAGTTATACACTTAGAGTGTTATAATCTCAATCAAAAGCTTCATCACCTAGCTCTATCCGTGTCCTTGGAGGATAGCAAGGTGTTGTCATTCTGTTCGTTTTTCCGGCGCGTGGCAAGTAGAGACGCGGTGCTTTCGGCGTTGGATCGTTCAAGGGCTGGAAGCGGAATAGATTCGTAGAGATCAAGCAAAGCTTGGGGAATAGCTCAAGAGAAGGTTATCCATCTAATCAACGGACTACAAGGGTGAGTTTCTATATCTCTTGTTAAATTCGTTTATATATATTCGTATATACGTAGCTCGATCGATCCTCGTAGGGATTCAGATCGAATTAATTTCGTTTCTTTACCTGCTGGGCCTTCGTTTTCGGCACCGAATCCCAACAGTGGTATCGGAGCGTAGGTCTTGCGATCGTATATACGATATTAGCATTTGGAATGCTTGATTAGATGGTGTATGATTTGGAATCATAATCGTATTAATCGTTGATTTTCTATTGTTCATCTAAAAATTCATTTTTCATGATTTTATGTTACAATATAAATCTATTTTTATTTTGAGAAACTGATTTAAATGAGTAATATAAAGATTAGAAAAATATTATTTTGGAATCGGGGCGAAAAAAGCAGGCCGAAAATGTAAACGGACCGGATGCTTGGAGTGCCAGGAGCCTTTGCCTCATGATGCTGTATGGACATGATGCAGCGGCGAGGCGAGTCTGGTCGGCCGGATTCCGGCCGTTCTCGGCACCTGTGCGAGGCCACCTTTCGGCGGCTGTGGCGGTGTCCGGGCTTGGCAGCCGTGTTCCGACTCCGTTTTTATATTTCGTTCGATAATTAATTTCCCACAAATTAAATTGGATTTAATTCGACTAAGATTTAATTATGGTAATTTTATTCTTAGGGGAATTAATTTAATGAAATATTTTCTCGTCCGGAACAAGTTAAAATTGACGGTTGTTAGAATTAATTAGATTAATTCGTTTTGGATGGATTGTTTTATATTGATTGGATCAATATTCAGATTCATTATGAATGCCATTTATTTAATGTGTTGGATGCATTATTTTTGAATGGTGATGTGGTTCATGGACCTAGTTTTTTAATCGTTCGGTTTTATTCGATTGGGTTGTAAAGGCCGTTTTGAGCCTATTTATTTTACTAGAAAAATTTGTATCTAGGATGCAATTTTCAATGTAAAATTTATATGTAATGACGAAGACCGGAGGAAGATCCATTTCGAGAAGACGAAGATTCAAGACGAAGAATTGTAATTAGATTACGGAGTTTTTGTTTTCTAGGAATGGTCCATGAACCACATGTTGGTAGCAACTAGGTTGTGAATGGTTATTTCATATTGTATGAATACCACAAACGCGCTTAAATGATTAATGTGCAAAGTGTAACGTTAATCGCGATAATTCTCCCACAACAAATAATTAAGTTTATAAGGTTTCAAGGTTTTCCTTCCCTCCATCGAGTTTTCGGGAAATTGAAATCCAAACCGGATGTGCTATGCTTCCGAGTTATCGGGGTAGTCGTTCGGGGAGGACGGATAAATTACCGGGAGCACATTGGATGCCTTCGGTTGGAGCAAATTTTATCCCTAGAAACCTGATAGGTTGCCGGATAAGATTCAACTGTGAAACTGATTTGCGTCGATGGTATAAACTTAACTTGTTCACGAACCATAGAAACCGTATAGGTTGAGGGGAGTGAACAAGGGGAAAAAGAAGATCGAATCATCCATTAGATGGGTTGGTGTTGGACACCACTCTATGAAAATTAATAGACTAGAAACCTGTTCGATTGCCCTCTATTAAGATTTATAAAGAACTCGATCACCACTATGAAGTAGAGCGATGATACTTCCGGATTTCACATGGGAGTGTGTTATTCCGATAAAAATAGTGGGAGATGAGTAACAAGAATAGAAAAGACCTTAATTCTATACTCAGAACATAATTGAATGAGTCACTAATTAATCTATCGTACTTAATGCAGACTCAAATCTCAATATGAAAATGAATCCACTCGCAATTCTGCTCTAAAAGAACACCTTAATGGGACCTAACTTTGTGGATTGGCTCCGCAATCTGATGATTGTCCTCAGTATAGAGGCACTGGGATACGTCTTGGAGACGGACATTCCGGCGCCTCCTGTGCGGACCCGAGCCAATCACGAAGAGATTGAAAACCACGAAAAGTGGGTTAAGGATGACGTGAAAGTCCGTGCTTATATGATGGCTTCCATGTCTAATGAGCTTCAGAGAGCTCATGAGAAAATGACTTCTGCTAGGCAGATTCTATCTCACTTAACCGAGCTTTATGGTGAGCACAGCAGAACTGCTAGATATCAGATATCCAAGCAACTGTTCGGTGCAAGGATGAAGGAAGGTGAGAAGGTTGGGGAACACGTCCTCAAGATGATATCCATGATCGAGAGATTGGAGGCTCTTGATTTTAAAATGGATACTTCTCTCCAAACCGACCTTATCCTACAGTTTCTCCCTGATTCCTTCTCACAGTTTGTTATGAACTTTAACTGCAATGAGATTGCATGTAACTTAGCTGGGCTAATGAACAAACTCATGACTGCTCAGTCTCAGATGAAGACTCCGCGAATGAAGGAGTCTGCCCTTGTGATTTATTCTGGACTTCGGAAGTCTAAGAATAAGAGAAAAAAGACCAAGAAGCGGACTGGACCGCAAGCTAAGGACCTTAAGGGAAAGGGCAAGGCCCCGATGGTTCCAAAGAACAAGAAGAAGAAGAAGGATGCTTGTCTCAAGTGTGGTGAGGTAGGCCACTGGGCTAGAGATTGTCCGATTCTTCATGGCACTTCAGGTACAGAACTTTTAGTTTTGGAAACAAATTGTTCTGCTACTGTATTTTCTACTTCCTGGATACTGGATTCTGGTGCTAGTTCTCATATTTGTACCATGAATCAGGATCTGGAACAAAGTAGGAAGCTTGGAGCTGGAGAAGTTATGATCACAGTCGGAAGCGGGCATAGTGTCGAGGCGACCGACATAGGATCACTTCTTTTGGGTTTAGAATTCGGCTTTGTTTGGACTTTAGAAGATGTACTTGTTTGGCCCAAGGGGCACAAAAACATGGTATCCATTCCGGTCATGGACCGAAAAGGCTTTTCCTTTTTCATTGGTGATGGTTCCTGCAAAATTTATTTTAGAAATAAACTAGTGGGTACTGCTACATTGTTAAATGGATTGTATCATCTAAATCTCAACAACAAAGTAGTTGTGAATACTATGACTATAAAACGTGGTAGGGATGAAACCAATCAAGTTTTGAAATGGCATCTAAGACTTGGTCACGTTGGTCAAACCAAGGTTTACAAGATGGAAAAAGATGGACTTATGGGTCCATTGGGATCGGATCCCTTTCCTACTTGTGAATCTTGCCTTAAAGGCAAAATGACTAGGTCCCCCTTCACAGGGACATTTGAAAGAGCCGCTGATAAACTAGAATTAATCCATACCGGCGTATGTGGTGCTTTGGAAGCAGCACGTGACGGATATCAATATTTGATTACGTTTACAGATGATCATACTAGGTATGGTTATGTATACTTAATGAAACATAAATCCTAGGCCTTTGAGAAATTCCAGGAATTCAAGGCCCTAGTCGAGAAACAAACTGGTAATCATATCAAAGCACTTTGGTCGGACCGAGATGGCGAGGATATGAGTACGGAGTTTGACGAGTTCCTTAAGGAACATGGAATAGTTTCACAACTAACACCTCCAGGTACTCCTCAGTTGAATGGTGTGTCAGAAAGAAGGAACCGGACCTTGTTAAACATGGTCCGTTCCATGCTGGGCTATACTGACTTACCGATTTACCTATGGGGGTATGCAATCCTGACTGCCGCATATATCTTGAACAGATGTCCTTCTAAATCCGTTCCTAAAACTCCACATGAGATGTGGGAGGGAAGGAAACCAAGTCTTAATCATATTAGTATTTGGGGATGTCCCGCCTATGTCAAGAAGACTAAGGTGGAAAAGTTGGAAACTAGGTCTGCGAAGGGACGTTTCATTGGATTCCCATATGGGACGATGGGATATCTATTCTACATGCCCGAAGATCGAAAGATCATTGTTGCTTTACAAACACACTTCCTGGAAGATGAGTTCATTCAGGAAGGCGGAGCAGGTAGAAGTATTTCTTTAGAAGAATACAATGAAACTCCTCGAGAGACACCTGTACAAGAAACTGGAACCTAACTTTCTGAAACACAAGTACAACCACCTCGTAGGTCTAGTAGGGTGTCTCATTTACCTTAGAGGTATGGGCTTGTGCACTTGGAGGAGCTGGGTCTCCATGAGGTTCCAAGTGATAGCCAAGAGACCGACCCGACGACCTATGACCAAGGGATGGTGGATGTAGACTCCGCGAAATGGCGTGAAGCTATGGAAGCTGAGATAGACTCGATGCATGTCAATCAGGTCTGGACTCTAGTAGACCGCCCCAAGGGTATAGTGCCTATTGGGAACAAGTGGATCTACAAGAGAAAGACTGATGGTGATGGCAAAGTTGACGCCTATAAGGCCAGGCTTGTGGCAAAGGGTTATACCCAGAAGGAAGGGATCGATTACCACGATACCTTCTCGCCCGTAGCCATGATCAAGTCTATTCGCATGATGCTTGCTATAGCTGCCTACCACGATTATGAGATATTGCAAATGGATATAAAGACGTCTTTCCTTAATGGATTCCTCGAGGAGGAAATCTATATGGAGCAGCCTAAAGGCTTTGTGTCCGAAGTCGATATTCAGAAAGTGTGCAAGCTTCAGTGTTCCATTTATGGACTGAAGCAAGCGTCACGTAGTTGGAACCTTCGTTTTGACGAGGCAATCAAAGAGTTTGATTTCGTGCAAAATGAGGAGGAACCTTGTGTATACAAGAGGGTTAGTGGGAGCAAGATCGCATTCTTAGTACTATATGTAGATGACATTCTACTAATAGGAAATGATGTGGGAATGCTCAGGTCTGTGAAAGCTTGGCTTTCGAGTAATTTCTCCATGAAAGACTTGGGAGAAGCAACCTATATTCTTGGAATTCGACTCTACCGGGATAGAGCAAAGAGAACAATAGGCCTTTCCCAAGCCCTCTATATAGATAAGATCTTAAAGCGATTTAAGATGGATGATTCTAATAGAGGGTTCCTACCGATGCAACATGGAATAAAACTCTCCTTGAAATGTGTCCTCAAAGTGAGGAACAACGAAAGGAAATGAGTAATATACCATATGCTTCGGCCGTGGGTAGCCTTATGTATGCTATGTTGTGTACAAGACCTGACATCGCGCATGCTGTAAGCGTGGTGAGTAGGTTTCAGGCAAACCCAGGTAGGGAACATTGGACTGACGTAAAGAACGTTCTCAAGTACTTGAGAAGGACTAGAGATATGGTTCTGATGTATGGTGGTGGAGAATTGGATGTGGTGGGATTCACTGATTCGGACTTCTAAGGACTGAAGGACGACTCGATGTCCACTTTTGGATACATATTTACTCTTAATGGAGGAGCAGTATCTTGGCGTAGTGCCAAGCAAAGCGCGACTGCTGATTCCACCTGTCAGGCTAAGCATCAAGCAGCCTCGGAGGCTTCCAAGGAAGGGTTCTCGATTAAGAAGTTTCAGGGAGAACTTCAAGTGATACCATGTCTTTGAAATTTGCTGTTCATTGTCTTGCAACAACGACGGAGCTGTAGGGTAGGCCAAGGAGCCAAGGTTTCACAACAGCACCAAACATATTGAGAGGAAGTATCATCTCGTAAGAGAATTTGTTCGCAAGGGGTACATTGTGCTGCACAGAGTAGACTCGGCCGACAACGTCGCCGATCCACTGACCAAGCCAGTTTCTCAGACTAGCTTGGAGCGTCATCTGGAGGACATGGGTATTAGATACCATAATGTGTGGCATTGAGTGCAAGTGGGAGATTGTTAGGAGTATGCCCTCGAATGCCACTCAGAGGTTGTTGAGCGAGGGCATTGTACTTGTTATTATGTAAATCATCAATATAAGGCAATGAATGTTTCTTTATTTACTTGTAGTTACTAGCGTTCCTAAATCGTAAATATACATATAGAAACTAGTCCCTGTATTTGAGAGCAAAATGTTCCACTCCTTATTTGATAAGGGGGTCGGCACTGGAAAGGTTTATAGCTCAAATACTTAATCGTTCGCAAGTCGATGAAACTTGACTGGGCATTAAATTTATGTGAAGACTTGTATGATGTGTTCTTTGACAAGGAGAGTGCCTGTCGAACACTAATGGTTAGTGGGAGCACACGTTATAGGTATGCTAATTAGATTAGTATACTTGAACCGACTCACCCTCGATTCGTCACACGGATTTCACTCCGGGACAGTCAATGATGGAATCGAAAGGTGGTGATAGGTATTCGTGAACCTTCGACTTGAGGATTTAGTAGGGATGTGCTTGTGACGTCAAGATTTTCATTAGAGTAGTTCGATCCTATAAACCGGAAGGCGGGGGTCAACCTCGACGTGCATCTTGATGGGCAAGTAGCAGGTCCTACTAAATACCAAGATAGAATTCTTTCTCCTGTTAGTGAATGGGTTATATGTCCTATGCGGTTATTGGCAGATGAGATCATAAGTCTTTGGCCAAAGCATTAGAGCTAGCTGTATTAGATACACGAGAGCTCGATGATCTCGGTTTGCATTAACGCATACATAGCGTCAAGTACAGATGGGGTTTGACTGACCGTGACCCTATAACTTGATCGGGACATTTGAAAGAAGGGTTTATACGTTTACTGGTATTCACGACAGAATGGTTCTTGAATGATCCCAATCATTCGTTCTCGATTAAGTACAGTGTAAGCCGCCAGGCTGGCTAGGTGGTGCTACTACTCTTTGGTTCCTCCCATTGCTGACTGAGACGGACCTACCGAGTCGCACAATAGGATTGACGACGGAATGAATCGAGCTTATTATCTCATTATGAATATTAGATATTGGATATCTAATTTTGGGACATTGGATGTTTAAATTGATTTATTGGATAAATTGATTTACGGCCTAATAAATTAAATATATCACTGGGTGATTAATTTAATTCATGAATATAATTATTTCTTGGAGAAATAAATTATGTTATTTTGTATTTGATATGTTTAATTAATTGGATTAATTAAACGATATAAATACATCGGAACGGAATTGGAGTTTATCTGTTTGGACTCTCGGGAGTCCGAAACGAACCGAACTCTTCCTATAATTCATCTTGGCCGCCGCCCCCACTTATATATGCATGTGTGTGTTGACTTGTCCCCATCATGGTTTTGGAATCTCATGTGTTGAAGGGACAAGCATCGTATACATTATATGGTAGGGTATATCATGTGAGATGTATTGTTTTCATGTGGGTTGAATAAGAATATAAAGAAGACTTTGATCTCTCATCCTCACTTCACTTATTGGTTTCATACGTGATTTTAAGTGTAGAGAGAGAGAGAGAAAGGATTCTCCAAGTATTCTTCATCTTCATCACAAGTTCTTGTTTTTCTTGGAGAAAACATTAAGACATGAATGAGAGATGGTGAGTTATACACTTAGAGTGTTATACTCTCAATCAAAAGCTTCATCACCTAGCTCTAGCCGTGTCCTTGGAGGATAGCAAGGTGTTTTCATTCTGTTCGTTTTTACGGCGCATGGCAAGTAGTGACGCAGTGCTTTCGGCGTTGGATCGTTCAAGGGCTTGAAGCGGAACAGATTCGTAGAGATCAAGCAAAGCTTGGGGAAAGCTCAAGAGAAGGTTATCCATCTAATCAACGGACTACAAGGGTGAGTTTCTATATCTCTTGTTAAATTCGTTTATATATATTCGTATATACGTAGCTCGATCGATCCTCGTAGGGATTCGGATCGAATTAATTTTCGTTTTACCGCTTCCGCTGGGCCTTCGTTTTAGGCACCGAATCCCAACAGCTGGAAGTTGGTGTATGCAGAATCTTTGGATGCAACAGCAACTACAGGATTATGGAATCAGTGCCAGAGAGACGCCAATCATGTGCGATAGCATGAGTGAAATTACAATGCACAACCCTATATTGCACTCGCGAACTAAGCATATCGATATGAAGCATTACTTCATCAGGAATCATGTTGAGAATAAGGATGTTTGAATCGAGAATATTCATACAAACATTCAATTGGCCGACATCTTTACAAAACCTCTCAACACAACCAGATTTTGCATGCTTCGCCAAGAATTGGGAATGCTACAACCTGATTAGCGTTACGCAGCTCTGATAGCGTGCGCTATCCGAAGAGTAGCGTACGTTATTTGATAGTCCAAAAAACCTGACAACCTCACTGCCTCTGCCGACCAGCCCGTTAGTGTGCGCTACGGACGGATGTTAGCACGCGCTACTGACCATGAATAGCGTGTGTTAACGAACTCCTAGCGCGCGTTAACTGCTAGTCCAGAAAGCAGTATGAGTTACTGGTTCTGACCTGACTAGTCCGTTAGCACGCACTACGGCTCAAAGCTAGCATGCGCTACTAAAGAAGAATTAGCGTGCGGTAGCTTAGGCCTAGCGTGCGCTATTTCTCTAACCCAGAACACTTTCGCAAGGTCTAAACAACACGATTGTGATCCAAACAAGATACGAAACTCTATAATAATATCGACAACATCACCAAGAGTTTGCAGGGCGACGAAATAAGAAAAAAAAATGGCAAGGTCAAGCAGTCAATAAAAGTACGGGTATTACATTCTCCCCCTCTAAAAAGAAATTTCATCCTGAAACTTAAGAAATAAAAAGCTCGGGATACTCCGACCACATGTTCTCTTCCGTTTCCCAAGTTGCTTCCTCGACTCCATGTCTCGACCATTGCACTTTAACCAGTGGAATGGTCTTATGCCGAAGGTGTTTCTCGCGACGCTCAAGGATCTTTATGGGTCTCTCCGGAAAGGTAATATCCTCAGCTACGTCAATCTCACTATAGTCGATAATGTGGCTCGGATCCGGCACGTACTTTCTCAACTGAGACAAATGAAAAACACTATGGACGTGACTTAAAGCTGGAAGCAACGCCAAGCGATAAGCTAAATCTCCAACCCTGTCCAAGATCTCGAAAGGTCCGATATACCTCGGACAAAGTTTCCCCTTTTTCCCGAAGCGGAAAACCCCTCTGGTCGGTGACACCTTGAGTAAGACATGATCCCCCACTTCCAACTCCAAGGGTCGACGACGAGTATCAGCATAAGATTTCTGACGGCTATGGGCAGTCAGCAATCGCGGTTCCGTTTAGCATATCCGGTTCCGTTCCAATTAGTCTCCATCGGTCCCGGATAATAGAAATCTTTTCCTTAGTCTCCATCAACATATCCGGTTCCGTTCCAATTAGCTCCAAAGGCTCGTCCCAATATAATGGCAACCTACATCGCCTACCATAAAGTGCCTCGAATGGTGCCATTTTGATCAACGCATGCCAACTGTTATTATAGGCAAACTCGATCAACGGTAAGTGAAGTTCCCAAACATTACTCTAGTCTAAGGCACAAGCTTCCAACATATCTTCCAACGTCTGAATCGTTCTCTTTTTCTGACCGTCCGACTGAGGATGAAAGGAAGTGCTCAATCTCAACTCAGTACCCAAAGCTTGATGAACGGCCTGCCAAAAATGCGATACGAAACGACCATCTCGATCAGAAACAATGGTCTTGGGGGCACCATGTAATCTTACGATCTCAGCTATAAAAGTTCGAGTCAATCTATCTGGTCCCCAAGTATCCTTAATACCCAAGAAGTGTGCAGACTTGGTCAACCAATCGACGATTACCTAAATCATATTTATTCCAGCCCTAGTTCTCGGCATGCCAGTGATGAAATCCATAGAGATGTCTTCCCACTTCCACTCGAGAATGGGAAGTGGTTTCAACAACCCCACTGGTCGTTGATGTTCGATCTTGACTTGGTGACACGTCAAGCACCGTAGTACAAATTCCGTGACATCCTTCTTCATGTTGTTCCACCAAAAATTTCGTTTCAAGTCCTTATACATCTTACTCGTTCCGGGGTGGATTGAGTAAGGCGTAGCATGGGCTTCTCGGAGAATTCTCTGCCTCAACTCTAGATCATTCGGAACACAAAGCCTGCCCTGAAATCTCAGAATACTATCCTCGTGGACCATAAATCCAAGAGCTTTTCCTTTAATTACATCTTCCTTCAGTTGAGAAATCATCGGGTCACTCCACTGTTTCCCTTTGATGTCGTCAATCAAGGACGAAGTAATTTGGAGAGTACACAACTATCCCTATACTCGTTGAAGCTAAACTTCTATCCCTTGCTCGATTAAATCCTAACGAATCCTCATCAGAGATGTAAGAACCTAGAGCATATGAAGAGATGCCGATTTGCGGCTCAAAGCATCCGCGACGACATTGGCTTTTCCGGGGTGGTAAAGAATTTCCAAATCGTAATCCTTTATCAACTCTAACCAACGTCTCTGTCTTATATTCAGCTCTTTCTGACTGAAACTATATTTCAGGCTCGTGTGATCGGTATAAATCCGACCCGGAGAACCATACAAGTAATGCCGCCAAATCTTGAGTGCGAAGACAATTGCGGCCAACTCCAAATCGTGAGTAAGATAATTCATCTCATACGGCTTTAATTGTCGTGACGCAAAAGCTACCGTCTTATCATGCTGCATAAGCACACAACCAAGACCTTGACTCGAAGCGTCACTATAAACCGCAAATCCCTCACTACCATGTGGTAAAGCTAAAATCGGCGCTGAAGTCAAACGTCTGTTCAGATCATCTAAGCTCTGTTGTCTCTCCGTCGTCCAAACAAACTTTTCTGTTTTCTGGAGTAATTTCGTAAGCGGCCGAGCGAGTTTCGAGAACCACTCGACAAACCGACGGTAATATCCAGCAAGGCCCAAAAAGCTACGAACTTCCTTAACATTTTTAGGCAGTGCCCAATCTAGCAGTGCCTCAATCTTCTGTGGGTCTACACGAACCCCTTCGGCCGAAATCACATGGCCGAGAAACATAACTTCTTCCAACCAGAACTCATATTTTGAGAATTTTGCATAGAGATGCTCGGTTCTCAAAATATCTAGTACCAAATGCAAATGTCGGGCATATTCCTCTTTATCTTGAGAATAGATCAAAATGTCGTCAATAAAGACGACTACACACCTGTCGAGATACTCGATGAAAATCTTATTCATTAACTGCATGAACACTACCGGTGCATTAGTCAACCCAAAAGGCATGACTACAAATTCATAATGCCCATATCTCGTCCGAAATGCCATTTTCGGAACGTCGGACTCTTTCACCCTGAGTTGATAATACCCTGATCTTTAATCATTTTTCGAGAAAACTGCAGCCCCCTGCAACTGATCAAATAAATTGTCTATACGAGGCAAAGGGTACTTGTTCTTGATGGTTACTTTGTTCAGCTCGCAGTAGTCGATGCACAAACTTAGTGAACCATCCTTCTTTCTCACAAAAAGAACAGGCGCGCCCCAAGGCGAAGCGCTCAGTCTGATGTACCCTCTTTCCAGAAGTTCTCCCAGCTAATTCTTTAATTCTTGCATCTCGGAAGATGCCATTCGATAAGGTGCCTTAGAAATCAGAGCCGCATCTGGCTCTAAGTCCACAGAAAATTCTATATCCCGATCTAGCGGTAATCCCAGGAGATCATCCGGAAAACATCGGGATGCTCATTAACAACCGGAATCGAAGAGAAATCGACTTCGTCCCCTTCCGTTTTCAAGGCATAACACCAATAGCCCGTACAACCTTTATTCAAAAGTTTTACGGACTTCATGGCGCTGATATGTAACTTGGATTGGCCCGACTTACGTCCCAAAAATGAGTACTCGGATCCGTCTTTAGTCATCATGGTGATAACCTTAGTACGGTAATTCATAATTGCTTGGTGACTATCAAGCCAATCCTCGCCGAGGATCACGTCCTCGCCTACCATATCAACTACAATCAGATTCGATAACCATTCCATACCGGATATAATCACCGGAAAATCTTTAATCTCCCGGTTCCCCACAATTCTATCCCCGCTAGGTAGTTTCATAATGAAGGGATCGCAAGCAGTCATACAAGTTATATTCAAACGGCATACACACTCCAAGGAAATAAAAGAATATATAGCACCCATATCAAAACCACACGGACTGGATGAGATAAAATATGAATGGTACCTGAAGCCACCGCCGCGTTGGGTTCATCTGTTTGATGCATCTCATAGACCCGTGGTTGTACTGAACCAATGCTAGAGTTTCCCCCTCCAGCGTTCTGACCCCGTCCCCAGCCCCTGCCGTAATTCTGTTGAGATTAACCAAAAGATTGCCGCTGATTAATGCCTTGGTCAAGTCGTGTTGGGGCAGAAGCCCGAGTGTATAAAGTCTGATTTGGTTCGGAACAATAATCCGCTCTATGTCCCATCTGTCCGCAAGTGTGACACCTCAACGGCAGAAATTGCATTCCAAATTAACGTGGCCTGGACGACCACAATTATAGCAAGTTACCGTGCGATTTGTGGTGCCCGGAGCAGAACGGAAACCCCTATTTCATTTAGCAGAACGTGACGACTGTCTGGAAGAACGGTTAGTCATCTGTAACCTCTGGAAGTTGCCACTCTTAGAGCCGGAAAAATTTCCCGTGATCTTCTTCTTCTTCGATTCTTCAGTGGTATTGTTGTCGGGGCTCAACATATCATGGGCTAAAGCTCTGTCCTGATATTCCTTCAGTGTGGTGCAAGCAAATCCGTCCATGTACCGCCGTAAGTCTATATTCATCCGCATATTAAAATAACGGATCTTATCACACTCATTTCGCACTTGATCCTTCACATGGATCAATTATTGGTTGTACTCTACAATTGCTTGCGAAACGGGAATATTCTACGGTTTAGCCTCAAAAAAGGCTCGAATTCGGCTCTCTCGTACCGGCCAAGGACAAAACTCGGCCTCCAAAATCTCTTTAAACACGATCCTGTGGCTTGATGACTTTCCACCATGCAGCGGCCTCCTTGGTGAGGAAATACTGAGCAATCGGTACTTTCCTCACTTCGGGGCAATCAACCACTTCAAAAATTCTCTCCAACTCCGCTAGCCAATCTTCCCAACCTAACGGGTCTGTCGCACTGCCAAACTGTGGAGGGTGCATACAGATTACATTCTGAAGCAAAGCATCCGCGTTCAGGTTCGGATTATTCAGCTGAACGGTTTGGGCTAAAATGGTCATCTAGTTAGCCAATTGTTGAAGTACATTCGCAACTCCAACGTCCGTGCTGTTTCCCTGGCCAGTCGGCTGGTCGTGTTGACTTTCGGTGTCCGAATGCATAGAGTTGATAAACTGGGGTGGGTTGACCCCGCAACAAAACTGAGGGAGACGGCCGCGCCACGTCCTCGTCTACGTCCACGGCCACGGCCCCTACCAGCTGACATACTGAAGAACACACAAGGCATGTAAGTACAATTCAAACGCACATCATCGAAGTGACCGATTCTCTAGAATACCAAAATGGAAGCAAAACGGATAAGGAAACACCAGAAGAGTAAGAGGTCTTACAAGTACCGGTCGCACAATGATGATGGCAGAGTAGTGATAATGTGGACAAAGGACGACTCAATCGACCCAAAAGACCGAGAGCCTAGGTATCCATGGACCTAAGCTCTGATACCATATTCTGTAACACCCCCAAGTTATTCAGGGTATATTACAGCGCCGTGAACCCCACCGTGGGACCTACAAGGCTAATCATATGCGGAACTATAAAACTTGACCGAGAAGGTCCAAAACAAGGAAATGAAAGACGATACAAAGGGTATTCAAACCATGTCCCATGTATCCAAATACATCACAGTACAAAATCAAAACCTCGGCAATACAGGCCGGAACATCAAGGAAGACTGAAAACAAACAAACAATACTCGAGTATTCATTAACCATTCCATTACAACAACACTGAATGGAGGAACACAAGACATAACCGGAGATAAGACACAGTATCACGCTTGTCCATCATCTTCATGCCAACCCGATACCTGCCTATCCGCTCTCCTGGAACCTAAAATACATAAAAAGTATTTCCCCCATAAAGGGGTTAGCCGTCGAATATCTAGTGCAAGTATATCAAGTATGAAACACAATACTCCTCGACAATAAAGTAAAGGTAACCGTCAATTCATCAATTTAAGACTAGTATTCCAGAATAACTAAATCTCATAGCATCACAACAATGCATACATGATCAACCATGGAACCACACCAAAGGCTACGGAACCCTCAGGGGACCCGTCGGCCCGCCCCAGAGTGGTTAACCCAAATCATCCGTCGCACCTAAGGCTACAAAACCGTCAGGGGACCTGTTAGCCCGTCCCAAAGTGGATATAAATAAACATGCCATTCATATATCTTACTTTCAAAGTCGAGAATGTACAATCATAAATATATACTTGCCTTTGAGACATCGAGAAATTGAACGAAAAAGAGTATGGGTTCGGTAGGTCCAAGAACGAGCTTCCGGTACCTAAATGATTCGTAAGGGATATGATAATGAATAATCCATACTCATAATTCACGAAGAAACTCTCGAAACCCGTTTACGATTCACGAAAATACAAGGGTAAACAACTAGAGTTTGGAAAATCACCCAAACCCTTACAAGTCCGAACACAGCACAAACTAATCCATAAAATCATAGGAAAAGCATGTATACGAGATAGATATTTCATAATCTCAGGGTTCTCAAGCTTTAAAATGGATAAATCGAACGGATCTAGGAGAAACCCCAAAATTCCCAAAAATAGGGTTTTAAGGATTTTTACCTTGATTTGGATGATAGAGTGGATTAGATGTTGTTAAATACTTGTTCTCCAACCAAAGATGTTGATATCTGAATAAAGATCGCTTCCAAACTCCCCAAATCGCCTAAATCTGCTGCTCCCGGTCGGAAATTGAGTGACAGGATGAAAAGTGACGAAAAGGAAGTCAACTGTCCAATATATACTCGCCCAGTCTAGCGCACGCTATGCCTAGATTATTAGCATGCGCTAGCTAGGTCACCGGGTAGTCCAGTGGCTTCTGCTGGCCCTCTTATCATGCGCTTATCGCCTTATCTTAGCGTGCGCTAGCCAAAAATGGTGTCCAGAAACTGGAGTCCAGAACCTACTATCCTCTGCCCTGCTCGAGTCTTAGTGTGCGTTACCGCTATAGCTTAGCATGTGTTACGCAGCTCTAATAGCGTGCGCTATCCGAAGACTAGCGTACGTTATTTGATAGTCCAGAAAACCTGACAACCTCACTGCCTCTGCCGACCAGCCCGTTAGCGTGCGCTACAGACGGATGTTAGCGCGCGCTACTGACCATGAATAGTGTGCGTTAACGAACGCCTAGCGCGCGCTAACTGCCAGTTTAGAAAGCAATATGAGTTACTGTTTCTGACCTGACTGGTCCCTTAGCGCGCGCTACGGATCAAAGCTAGCGTGCGCTACTAAAGCAGAATTAGCGTGCGGTAGTTTAGGCCTAGCGTGCGCTATTTCTCTAACCCAGAACACTTCTGCAAGGTCTAAACAATATGATTTTGATCCAAAAAAGATACGAAACTCTATAACAATATCGACAACATCACCAAGAGTTTGCATGGTGACGAAATAAGAAAAAAAACGGCAAGGTCAAACAGTCAATAAAAGTACGGGTATTACAAAGACATAATTCGAATACTAGAATATGCAAACAAATATTAGGTACTTCGCTAGAATGGCCACTTTAGTCGACATATACCCACACGAATTGTTAGGAATATGCCCTGGAATGCTACTCAAGGGATGAGAGAGTAGGGGCATTGTACTTGTAATTATGGTATAAATAATAAAAAGGCAATTCGATTCATTCACTGTTTATTGTATTTCAATTGCATTCTTGACTAGGTAAACATTGAAGTGAAGTCCATATAAATAAATTGAACATTCCATTCTCATTATGGGATAAGAGAAAATGCACTGGAAGTTTTTAAAGTTTATTTGCGTAAATCGTTCGCAAGTCAATAAACTTAAATGGGCATTAAGTTTTAATAAGACTTGTATAACTGATGCTAGGACGTGTGCACGTCTTGATAGCATAGTTATAAGTATATTGGTGGGACCAGTATACTCGTACACGACTCATACTCGATTCAGTCACACAGTATTCACTCTCATAGAGTCAATGATGAATCGAAAGGTTGTGATAGTATACGTGGACCTTTGACTTGAGGGTTCAGTAGAAGATGTGCCTGTGACGTTTAGTTTGTCATAAGAGTAGTTAGACTCATTTGCTTAATTACTGAGTCGACCTCGAAGTGCGGACTATACGAGCAGGTAGCAGTCTTTACTGTATGCCAAGAAAGGATTCTATCTCCTGTTAGTGAGCAGGCGTATGTCCTATACGGTTAGTGGCAAATAAGATCATGAGTCTTTGGCCAAAGCATTCTGATATAGTCGTATTAGATACACTATTAATCAGTCGGTCTTGATTTGCATTAACACATGTATAGAGTCTAGTCAACAGTAGGGTTTGACTTTACCGTGACCCAAAGACTTGATCGGGACATCTGATAAAGGGTCTATACGTATATGTATTCACGACATAATTATTCTGGAATGATCCCTTCATTCGTTCTCAGTCGGGATTTACAGTGCGGCCCGCTAGGCTGGCTAAGTGCTGCCCGCACTCATTGGTTCCTCCCAATGCCGGCTGAGAAGGACCTACGGAGTCGCGCATCAGGAGCGTTGACGGATAAATGTGAATTTATTATCTGTCAATTAATATTAGATATTGGAAATCTAATTTTGATTTATTGGATAAATCAAATAGCGGTCTTATGAATTAAAATTAAGTTATCGGGTAATTAATTTAAATTCATAAATTATATTTCTTAGAGAAATATATTTGTATTTGATATAATTAATTAGATTAATTAATTAATATAAATACATGGGTGATTAAACGTGTGTATTTAACGGAGTCGTTTGACGAACGTCCGGTACACGAGCCGAGTGGTTTGGCTCGTTTCTAGGAAATTTCTTATATGGGCCGCTCCCCTCTTCCCCACCTCACATGGGATGAAATTTCCATCCATGTGTTTGTGTTGCGTGGTCTTGTGAAATTATTTGGTTGAGATTCTTTCTCAATTAATAATTTCATACATGAGTTGTTATGTGTATTATATATTAACCAACTCATTTCATGTTGTAAAAGACTTGAAAACACACACACACACAAATCTGAGGTTCTGGCGGAGAGTTCAAGGAGGGAAGAGAGAAATTTTTCTCAAATCATTTTTCATCTTAGAGGTGAAAGAAAGTTAAGAAAAATTGGAGATATAAATTCCTACGGTAACTTCCTAGCCGTGTTCTTGGAGAACGGAGTTACGTCGAATTTTTCTGGGCAACTTCCGACGCATGTGAAGTAGAGGCATTGAAGTTTTGTTGCTTGGAACGAAGGGATTTCGTGTTCAGGACGGGATCGTGATCATCATCTACATTTTACGAAGATTTATTTCAAAGGCTTCAAGGGTATGATCTTTTATCTTTGTTTTTAATTTTTTCGTATATACGTTACTTGATTGATCCTGTTTGGGATTCGTATTTATTTCTGCTGCGTATTTCGTTTTATTTTCGGAATCCCAACAGTGGTATCAGAGCGAGGTCAATGTTTCCGTATATACGATTATTTGTGCATTTTGAATGCTTTTGGATGATGATTATGATTTAAAATCATGTTTGGAATAATCGTAGATTTTAAGTTATTCGTTGTAGTATCATGTTTTTGGAAACGGGCCGAAAAACGATGAAACGGGGCTGCCGACAGTGGTGCTGGCAGCACTGCCTGGGCTGCCTACCCAGGTTGCCGAGCATGCTCGGCCATGGCTCGGCCAGGCAGCCCTCGGGTTTTTGGCCCGATTTTGAATCAGGCCGCGGGCTAGGCCTAAAACCGGATTGTCCTGGACTCCATTTTAAGTTTATATTTCGTTGTAATTATTTCCCCAAATTTAAATTGGATTTTAATTTGACTAAATTAATATTTGGAATATTTTTTAATTAAGGGAAATAAATTAAACGAAAATATTATTTTGGCCGGATTACTTCGAACGAATTTAAATGACGATTATTAGTATTAATTGGATTAATACCATTAAAATTGAATAGATTAATTTTATATTGATTGGATTAATATATTAATTGATTATTTAATTTTAATGCCACTTTATATTAATTGGATTAATATAGTAGAAATTGAATAGATTAATTTATAGATTAATTAGATTAATTTATATTAAAATTAATTGTTTAATTTCATTGCCATTACATGTTGTATGGAATCCTTATGTGATGGTGATATAGCTCGTGGACTTAGTTTTTGATTTGTTCGATTCGATTGAGTTGTAAAGGCCGTTTTGAGACTATTTATATTTACTAGAAAAATTTGTATTGGATGCAATTTTTCAATGATGTAATTATTATTTTGGGTATGATGAAGACCGAAGACAACCGACCGAGAAGACGAAGAATCGAAGACTGTTTTTTTTATTGGGTCATTCGCTTGACCCAGTACTTAGGAATTAGGTCCATGAGTTATATGTTGGTAGTAACTAGGTTACTGTTTTCTGTTTTTCATTTTGAATGATAGACAAACCAACAAACAGGCGTATAAACGAATTAATGTGCAAAGTGTAACATTAATCGCGAAATTCTCCCGACTACAAACAAACTAAGTTTGAAAAAGGTTACGAGGTTTCCTACCCTCCATCAAACTCGTAGAAAGTTGATACCCGAGCTGGTGTGCTATGCTTCCGTGTTATCGGGGTAGTATATTTGGTAGAGGTTGAAAAATTCTTGAGTGCATTAGATACCTTCAGTTGGTGATAAATTTCGCCCCTAGAAACCTGATAGGTTGCCGGGTGAGATTCAATAGTCAAACTGATTGACGTTGATGGTCAACAACTTAGATAGTCTGGATTGCCAAGAAACCTGATAGGTTGAGGGCATGAAGACTAGGGATAAAAGAAGATCAAATCATTCGTTAGACGGGTTGGTGTTAGACACCACTTTACAGAAATTAATTGGCAAGAAACCTAATAGGTTGCGTCTGTTAAAATTTGTAAAGAATTTGATCACCACTAAGAAGTCGATCTAACCATGATTTCCAGATTATAACATGGGAGTGTATCATTCCGATAAAATTAGTGGGAGTTGAGACAAGAATTATACAAGCCCTTAAATTCTATACTCGGTCATAATTAAACAACTCACTAATTGAATCTTGTCTAAATCTTTGCAGAAAACGAAACTGAATCTCTCTAAAAATGGCTAAAAACCCACTTGCAATACTACTTAAAAAGAATCTCCTAACTGGCCCCAATTTTGTTGACTGGTTGTGGAATCTAATGATAGTATTTAGTATGGAGTCTCTGAGATACGTCTCGGAGGCGGACATTCCACCGACTCCAATCCGGACCAGGGGTAATCAGGAAGATATTGATGTCCATGAAAAATGAGTCAAGGATGACGTGCTAGTCCGTGGCTTTATGATAGGCTCAATGACTAATGAGCTGCAGAGAGCGCACGAGAAAATAACTTCTGCTAGGCAGATTCTCGCACACTTGACCGAACTTTATGGAGAGCACACTAGGACTGCTAGATATGAGATATCGAAGCAGTTGTTCAGTGCTAGGATGAAGGAAGGGGAGAAAGTGGGAGACCACGTCCTTAAGATGATCTCTATGATTGAGAGGCTCGAGGTGCTCAACTTTAATATGGATTTACCCTTCAAATTGATCTCATCCTTCAATCTCTCCCTGACTCTTTCACGTAGTTTGTAATGAATTTCAACTGTAATGAAATTACATGCACATTAGTTGGGCTAATGAATAAACTGGTGACTTCACAGTCTAACATGAAGACTAAACCGAGAGAGACTGCTCTTGTGATTTCTTCTGGGCCTCGGAGGTCCAAAAACAAGAAGAAAAAGACCTACGTGCAGTACAAACCCAATAAAGGGGTACAGAAAGGAAAGGGCAGGGCCCGAAAGGTTCAAAAGGTAGGCGGTCCAAAACCTATGGACAAATGCCTTGAATGCGGTGTGCTGGGCCACTGGCGAAGGACTTGCCCCAAGATTAATGGCGCATCAGGTACGGAACTTTTTGTTTTTGAAACTAATTGTTGTGCTACTGTATATTATGCTTCATGGATTCTGGATTCAGGTGCCACTTCTCACATTTATACTATGAATTAGGATCTGGAACGAAGTAAAAAACTTGAAGCTAGGGAAATAATGATCACTGTCGGAAGCGGACAAAGTGTCCAGGCAACCGATATTGGATCAATCCTACTGGGTTTAGAATCCGGTTTTATTTTGACATTAGATGATGTACTTTTTTTGCCCAAGGGTCATAAAAACATTGTATCCATTCCAGTCTTAGACCGGAAAGGGTTTTGTTTCTTCATTGGCAATGGTAGTTCTAAAATTTATTTTCGAAATAAATTGGTTGGCACAGGTACATTATTGAATAGTTTATATCATCTGAACATGCAAAATAAAACAACAGTGAACACTATAACTAGGAAACATGGTAGGCAAGATACTAATCAAGCTCTTAAATATCACCTTAGACTTGGTCATGTTGGTCAGACAAAGGTTCAGAAAATGGAGAAAGATGGACTTTTAAGTCCATTGGGTGTAGAACCCTATCCAACTTGTGAAGCCTTAGAGGCAAAATGACTAAGTCCCCCTTCACAGGGACTTTTGAAAGGGCTGCCGATAAACTTGGATTGGCACATACCGATGTTTGTGGTGCTTTAGAAGTGGCCTGAGATGGATATCAATATTTCATAACGTTCACAGATGATCATACTAGGTATGGGATGTGTACTTAATGAAACATAAATCCGAAGCCTTTACTAAATTCAAAGAATTTAAGGCCCTAGTTGAAAAACAGACTGGATGTCATATCAAAGCACTTCGGTCGGACCGAGGTGGTGAATATATGAGCACAGAGTTTGATGAGTTCCTTAAGGAACATGGAATAGTTTCACAATTCACGCCGCCAGGAACCCCACAGTGAAATGGTGTTTCAGAAAGGAGAAATCGAACTTTGTTGGACATGGTTCGCTCCATGTTAAATTACACTGATTTACCTATTTATCTGTGGGGGTATGCCTTACTAACCGCTGCCTATATCCTTAATAGATGTCCTTCTAAATCCGTTCCTATCACTCTGTATGAGATGTGGAAAGGTAAGAAACCAAGCCTTAATCACATAAGGATTTAGGGATGTCCAGCCTATGTCAAGAAGGCTAAGGTGGACAAACTGGAAGCGAGGTCCATCAAAGGACGTTTCATTGGATACCCAGAGGACTCGATGGGTTATCTATTCTACATGCCAGAAGGCCATAGGGTCGTTGTGGCATTACAAGCGCACTTTCTTGAGGATGAATTCATTTAGGAAGGTGGCTCGGGTAGAAATATCTCTTTGGAAGAGCATAATGAAAATCCTAAGGAGACATCTGATCAGGGATCAAGAACCGAACCTATTGTAACACAACCTCCACTGCGAAGGTCTGATAGTGTGTCTCACTTACCTGAGAGGTATGGCTATACACATGTCGAGGAACTGGGTCTCCACGACACACCTGATAGCAGTGAAAATGACCCTGTCACCTATGACGAAGCGATAGTGGATGTAGACTCCGATAAATGGCAAGAAGCAATGGAAGCTGAGATAGACTCGATGCATACCAATCAGGTATGGACTCTAGTAGATATTCCAACTGGCATGAGGACTATTGGAAATAAATGGATCTATAAGAGAAAGACTAATGGGGATGGCAAGGTTGATGCCTATAAGGCGAGGCTTGTGGCAAAGGGTTATACCCAAAGGGAAGGAATCGATTATCATGATACCTTCTCGCCCGTAGCTATGATAAAGTCAATTCGCATGAAGCTTGTCATTGCTGCCTATTACGATTATGCAATATGGAAAACGGACGTCAAAACGGCCTTTCTAAATAGATACCTCGAGGAGGAAATCCACATGGAACAGCCTAAGGGTTTTGTGTCCAAAGCTAATATTCATAAGGTGTATAAGCTACAACGAGCCATTTATGGGCTGAAGCAAGCCTCTCGGAGTTGGAATATTTGATTTGACGAAGCAGTCAAGGACTTTGACTTCGTACGAAATGAGGAGGAACCATGTGTTGACAAAAAGGTCAGTGGGAGCAACATTGCGTTCTTAGTATTATATGTAGATGATATTCTACTTATAGGAAATAACGTAGCAATGCTCAGCACTGTGAAAGCTTGGCTTTCTAAAATGTTCTCCATGAAAGACTTGGGAGAATCTTCCTATATTCTAGGAATTCGTATTTAGAGAGACAGATCACGAAGAATGATAGGACTTTCCCAAGCCCTCTATATAGATAAAATCCTGAGAAGATTCAAGATGGATGAATCTAAAAGAGGGTTCCTTCCCATGCAACATGGAATTCATCTCACCACGAAAATGTGTCCTCAAAGTGAGGAAGATATGAGAAAGATGAGTAAGGTACCCTATGCCTCGGCAGTGGGTAGCCTCATGTACGCTATGTTGTGTACGAGACCAGACTTAGCCTATGCTGTGAGTATGGTAAGTCGATTTCAAGCAAACCCGGGAAGGGAACATTGGAATGCCGTAAAGAACATTCTTAAGTATTTAAGAAGAACTAGAGATTTGGTTCTTACTTACGGTGGTGGAGAACTGAAGGTGATTAGATTTACCGATTCTAATTTTCAAGGAGACAATGACGACTCTAAGTCGACATCTGGGTATTTGTTTACTCTCAATCGAGGAGCAGTATCTTGGAGAAGCTCCAAGCAAACCGCTACTACAGATTCCACCTGCCAAGAAGAGTATCAAGCTGCCTCAGAGGCTAGCAAAGATGCATCTTGGATGCAGAAGTTTATACAAGAACTTCAAGTGGTGCCTAATGCAGAGCTGCCTATATCACTATTCTGTGATAATGATGGAGCTGTCGCTTAAGCCAAGGAGCCAAGGACTCACCACAATACCAAGCATATAGAGAGAAATTATCACATCGTCCGAGAGATGGTTGAAAAAGGATATATTTCGTTGCAAAGATTAGACTCAGAAGACAATGTCTCTGACCCGCTTACTAAGCCATTATCTCAGGCCGTCTTAGAAATACATCTGAAGAACATGGGTATTGGATATCATGATGTGTGGCATTGAGTGCGAGTGGGAGATTGTTAGGAATATGCCCTCGAATGCCACTTAGGGGATGAGAGAGTAGGGGCATTGTACTTGTAATTATAGTATAAATAATAAAAAGACAATTCGATTCATTCACTGTTTATTGTATTTCAATTGCATTCTTGACTTGGTAAACATTCAAGTGAAGACTTAACCGGGACATCTGATAAAGGCTCTATACGTATATGGTAATCACGAAATAATGGTTCTGGAGGCTAGCTAAATGCTGCCCGCACTCATTGGTTCCTCCCAATGCCGGCTGAGACGGACCTATGGAGTCGCGCATCAGGAGCGTTGACGGATAAATGTGAATTTATTATCTCTCTATTAATATTAGATATTGGATATCTAATTTTGATTTATTGGATAAATCAAATAGCGGTCTTATGAATTAAAATTAAGTTACCGGGTAATTAATTTAAATTCATAAATTATATTTCTTAAAGAAATATATTTGTATTTGGTATAATTAATTAATTAGATTAATTAATTAATATAAATACATGGGTGATTAAACGTGTGTATTTAACGGAGTCGTTTGACGAACGTCCAGTACACGAGCCTAGTGGTTCGGCTCGTTTCTAGGAAATTTCCTGTATAGGCCGCCCCCCTCTTCCCCACCTCACACGGGATGATATTTCCATCCATGTGTTTGTGCTGAGTGGTCTTGTGAAATTATTTGGTTGAGATTCTTTCTCAGTTAATAATTTCATACATGAGTTGTTATGTGTATCATATATTAACCAACTCATTTCATGTTGTAAAAGACATTTAAAAGACACACACACAAACCTAAGGTTCTGGCCGAGAGTTCAAGGAGGGAAGAGGGAAATTTTTCTCAAATCATTTTTCATCTTAGAGGTGAAAGAAAGTTAAGAAAAATTAGAGATATAAATTCCTACGGTAACTTCCTAGCCGTGTTCTTGGAGAACGAAGTTACGTCGAATTTTTCCGGGCAACTTCCGACGCGTGTGAAGTAGAGGCATTGAAGTTTCGGGGCTTGGAACGAAGGGATTTCGTGTTCGGGATGGGATCGTGATCATCGTCTACATTTAACGAAGATTTATTTCAAAGGCTTCAAGAGTATGATCTTTTATCTTTATATTTAATTTTTTCGTATATACGTTACTTGATCCATCCTGTTTGGGATTCGTATTTATTTCCGCTGCGTATTTCGTTTTATTTTCAGAATCTCAACACGAATGTCACACAACAACAAACAAATACCAATACCAAACGACACCAAGCGCCACAACCTCCATACGAAGGAGTAACAACTAATATCACACAACGTCACATATTCACCGAAAAATTACACATGTCAATACACAATCCTCGGCAACGATCTACTAAATTCACGAAATAAGTTCAACATCTTCCGACATACGAAACTAACACACATATTCCAAAAGCACATCAATCCACGAAGCATACGAGTTATCTTTTGAAAGACAACAATTATCCAGAACATACCGATCCTTTTAAAAGTTCAGTAAAACATTCAAATTGTAATTTGGTTCCAATACCAACGAATACGTCTACGAAAAATGAAATGTATGGGCAAGATACTTGCCTCGAGACCACGAGCAATGAAACGACGAACGGACACGGTCGGATAGCCCTCTGACTTCCAAAGACGACCAAGAATCCAGCAACCCCACGAATACTACGAAGATAACACCAACACAAATCAATAACACTAATCGGAATACGAATCGATCCTAAAAACAACAAGGATCTACGTTTTCTCAAGGAAATCAAGAATCATTGGTCCGGGTGATAAAAAATCAATAAATGAGTTCTCAAACCAAAATCCACGACCAAGACAATCAATAATACTCAACCGATCGGATGAGATCGGGTAAAAATCACCAAAACCAATGAAATCCCCTAAATTCAAGAAACTAGGGTTCTAAGTAGAGATTACCTTGATTTGAGCAAAGGGGATGATTAGATGTTGTTAAACACCTACAAATCCACTCCAAGATGAAGCTTGATGATGAAGATCGCTCAAAGTCACCTCAGGAACTCACTTCCGCCGGAAAGAGATGAAAAAGGGTGAGAAATGACAAACTAAAGCTGTTGTCCAGTATTTATCTTTGGGCGATTGTAGCGTGCGCTAAGCACAAACATTAGCGCGCGCTAACGGGGTCAACGCTCCAGAACAAACTGCCCGTAACACAGTTAGCGTGCGCTAGCCAATATGCGTAGCGTGCGCTAACGAGTCACGAATCCATTCCAGTGGCTTCTGGACTGGTCTGCACCTACCAGGTAGCGTGCGCTAGTAATAAAAATCAGCGTGCGCTAGGTAGACGATAGCGTGCGCTATCAACCAACCATAGCGTGCGCTAACGAGACTTCAGTCCCAGCCCAATAGCTCCTGGACTGCCTATGGGCTGCTAGTTAGCGTGCGCTACATGCCCGGTAGCGTGCGCTAACAATAGCACAGTAGCGCGCACTACACCATAAGCGGTAGCGTGCGCTACACTGAAGGAGTCAAAAAGTCATGCAATGATCCGGAATGGAAACCAAACACATGTCAACTCATGACACGACCAAACGTGGCACAACATTCCAATGACATGGACAATGCTAATCCGATAATCCGCAAAAAAACTCAACAAAACTGGAATGAAGATCTCGGGTATTACATTCTACCGCTCTTAAAAGAAGTTTCGTCCCCGAAACTTAAAACATAGAACGATCAACGCAAAACAATCCCAGATAACACACGTTATCCGTTTCCGACAACCTGCCATGAATCACATGCAGTGCGTAGCAGCTACCATCCATATCGCTATACCAGAACCACAACAAAACATAATGAATAAAAATCAATATGGTTAACCAACCCGAACAGCACAACAATCAAAACGAGAGTTACTCATTGAACAAATATGAAATTCCAACGACCCAAGGTTTAGAAGATCGAATATGAAGTTAATTTCCCAAACTTAAGGAAATTACGAAGTGATTTGAATGCTCAAAAATCATGATACGAGATCAACGAATACCGGACAACAAATGATCAAACAACAACGATCGAGACAACAATGGTCGAACAATCATATCCAAATCATAACGAATAACAGAAATCGAATAACATCCCCAAAGTTGTAAAACCCCCAGATCTGACTAGGATTATTACAGCGCCATGGGCCCCAAGATGGAACCCACAAGATTGAAGGAAATTTTCGCAAACATTTACAAATGCCCAAGAGGCTAACGACGGTACCGTCTTTTAAAAACATTCGAAGACTTTATAAAACTCGTTTATCAAAACCGTCGTAAAATCATTTGAAACCACAAGGCCCGAAATGCCAGAACTAAACAGTTAAAAAACATACGTTAAGCTATCGCTTACACGTACCGACAAAATAGATTAGAAAACGATTGCCAAAGTAACCTATAAGTTACCAGATGCCAAAAGGCCAATTAAAAATACCCACGCAGCGGAAAAAGACAAACAATTAAAATACTCTAGCAGCGGAATACAAGAACTAATCAGGAAACTCAATACACAAATACATGCCGTAGCCAGTATCCTCCGGGAAGCTCATCTCTCCACGACCGCTACAAGCTTGATAATACAAGAACCTAAAAAGAAAGCCCACGACGGGGTCAGCCATAATATCCAACAATGATAACCATCACATCTCGTCAATAATTACATACCAATGAAAATTCTAAGTAAGAATACTACCAATGTAATCTTACCTCCATAACTTTACCAACTCATGATAATAAATACAAAAGTTCACATCTCGTATTCTTTCAACAACACGATAAGCTCATACCGAAATATATGTATTGTATCTCAACAATACCCAAGGTTCTCAAAACATTATCATAACTCACTGTTACGAAAATCCACTAACTCTGTCCAACCCAATCCATCGGGTATTATTATCAAATCTCAACACGAAACCGATTGTCCATCAAAGACATATACCAAGGGAAATACCGAACATACCTCAGGATATGCAATGCCATGACGAAATCACGTCAGTCTAATCCAAGATCAGATTAACACAACATACGGACATGGTCCTAACTCAAGACCTACAAATGGATACTCATATGACAACGTCAATATGCTCACATCAATAAGAACACTGTATACTTATGGCAAACCCATAATACACATATGCACAATAACAACAACATATGGTAATCCAACAATACAGCGCACACAGCTATAGATCCCCATGATAATCCCGTCGGACCAACGCATGGTGGCATTATCTGTCCAACGATCCAGCGCACACAGCTATAGATATCCCATGTTGATCCCGTCGGGCCAACGCATGGTTGACATATGACAACAATGCACAACTGCACAAAACAACAGTACATAATGTACGACAACAACAATGCACAAATGCATGACAACAACGATACATGAATGTACCATAACATGATCGACACAAAAGACGACAATGATTAAAATACTTGTTCTGAGTCCTTCGAGAGCAATCTTGATATCTAAACCATCACCAACCATTATTCTAAATATTCGATGATCCAAAATGTCACGGACGGTAGATAATTCATGTCTTCGTCTATACCACAATGTATCCTCGATACCAAGCATACCAACAACTAAATCATATACATTATGATTTAATTGCCAAAAACTCGAATACAACTTATAATCCCAAATCTCCTGTGATTACGATTATAGCCATTGCTATATAAATTATAAACGAATGAAACGAAAACCATTCATTAAATATTATAAACTGAGCAAGTAATAACTTGCCTCAATACCGATACAACGACGAGAAAGCTGTTTCCAAATCTATTGCCGTCATCTACAAGTCCCTCGGCCCTGATCAATGCAATTCGCGAACATTCTCGAACACGACCGCAACGCATGGTTCTAATCATCGATCAATAATCTCAACCTGTAACACCCCAAACTAGGCGGATATTACAGTACCATGGACCCCCGACTGGGACCTACCAGGCGAATGAAAATGAATTAATTACACAGGGTAAATGTAGTACCGAACCACATTACAACATTAATTACTCCGATGAGGAGTTTCATACAACACACCCAAGATATTACAGAATACATGTATATTTTATATGGAGATAAAATATACAACGCTGAGTAAAATGAGTATTCAAACGGAATGTCTGCAGCGGAATAAAATGAAGGAAACATAAATGACTGAAAAGACTGGGGGCCCCTACTAGTATCATTAGGACTCCTCGCTGTCAACGTGCTCTCCCCGTGCTTTTGCCTTGCCATGACCTGAAAAACAATGTCCCCCAATGGGGTCAGTTACACAGAACAACAATCCTCAAGAGTTGGATACACACAATCCTGTCGAAACATACGCAATCAAACATGCTATATGAATCAACTAACAGTACGGCTCAAAGGAATGGCGCCACACTACGTCCGGGATGGAAATGTGTCCGCGCACAAGCCACCAATGAGTATCGATCGAATACATGTGTGGTCTTGTACCTAATCAGTCTCACGAAGCAATCGACTCGTGTGCACAGTTCAATGTGAGGCCAACAACCAACACACGACTTAAATGTGCCCGACATGAAAATCCTACACATACCTACCGGCACGCCAGTATGACCCGGAATGCCACGATATAACAAAAGTGACATCGAAAATAAATAATGACTCACCAAGATGAAATGATAGTGAAATGAATGATAGCTCAATGAAATGATTGGAACCGTCGTTCCTCGTGAATGAAGTAATTAAGTGACAATTACAAGTTTCAATACGGTTAGTACTTTATGAATGAATTATGATTATGAATGAACAACAACGAAAGGAATGAATATCCTTTTAACTGAGTAAGAATTAACTTACTCAACCGGTGAAGAATGTCCGTCCACGAACAACGTCCTAAATGAAATGTCGGTCGCTCGAACAACCTTGAATAACACAATTACCAATAATTCGATCAACACACGCATCAAACACGATTATAACCAACTCAAACGTTGATAAAACCATATCCAAACTCGTAGGTGTACTCTAACGAATACGTTGAAAATATCCTTCCCTTTGGTTACAACCAACTCAAATTATCGAAACCAACTATCAAATGATTGATTCAAACCAGCAAAACAATATCAATGGCATCAATAACCCAATAGGAACCCACAATTCAAGATTACAACAACATCAATCGAAAGTCCCCAAATTAAACGAAGTCAACCCCAAGGGTTCTTGAAATAAATTCCAAAATAGCCATTAAATCCATAGGAATATATTTATCCAAGGTAGATAATCCATATCTAAGATATTCCAACAACAATACAAGCTTACACGAAGAAATCGGAAGGAAAAACCCAAAAATCCGAAATTCTAGATCCAAGAGATTAATACCTTTGATTTGATGTTTTGGAGATGATGAAGTGATTATTAATCCAACTCAAAGACTTGAAGATGATGATTGATGATTACACCTCGAAGAATACTCTTCAAATCGCTCCAAATCGCCCGGAACCGATGAGAGAATGTGAAGAAATGACAAATGCCGAAATCTGGGATAACTGTCCAATTTATAGTGATTCCAGTTTAGCGCGCGCTAGTCCCAGTTCTTAGCGTGCGCTAACGGGTGTTTTGGTAAGTCCAGTACTCACTGTCCGACAACGGTAGCGCGCGCTACATACCTTCTTGTAGCGTGCGCTATAGCTGAACACTTAGCGTGCGCTAACCCAAAATGTTAGCGTGCGCTAACGAATTATCTGATGCCCAGTGCTGGAGTCCAGAACCTTATGTCCTCTGATCTGATCGCGGTAGCGTGCGCTACAATCAATATTTAGCGTGCGCTACAATATCGATTGCGTACGCTAAAAACCACTCATAGCGCGCGGTATGAATTAATCCAATGCAGTCCAGTAGCCACTGGACTCAACTTGATTCGACCTTAGCGTGCGCTATACCGACTACATAGCGTGCGCTACTACGGCCTACTAGCGCGCGCTACTTTCCATTTGTAGCGTGCGCTACTAATAAGCCAACTGTAGTCCAGTGCCTTCTGGACTGCCTGCTTGAAACATACTAGCGTGCGCTAGTGCTGAGAGGTAGCATGCGCTACCCGTACTCAATTAGCGCACGCTAAAGAGTGTACGTAGCGTGCGCTACTCCTCACACACAGCACACTATGAAATGACAACGATGGTAAACACCGCACAATTCTCCAATTAGATTGATGATGAATGAAGATTGATACACGATACAATTACTCTGAACGATGAATACAGTGATTGAATATGAGTGACAAATGATCATTAATGAGTAAAAAATACTGAGTGACAATTACTGAATGATAAATACTGAATGATACTGACTGAATTACAACCGGGTATTACATACACCCCCCTTAAAAGAGTTTCGTCCCCGAAACTAAGGGTCAAAACAACTCAGGATAACTCTCCCGCATACTATCCTCGGTTTCCCAAGTAGCCTTTTCGACTCCGTCTCTAGACCACTGAATTTTAACCAAAGGAATCGTCTTGTTCCTCAACTATTTGATTCGCCGATCTAAAACTCGTATAGGACGTTCCTCATATGAATGATCATCGGCGATCTCGATTTCGTCGAACTGAAGTATGTGACTCGGGTCGGCAACATACTTCCGCAACTGAGAGACGTGAAACACACTTTGAATTCGGCTCAACGCCAGAGGTAAGGCCAATCGATAAGCTAGCTCGCCTACTCAATCCAAAATCTCAAACGGTCCAATGAATCTCGGACTCAACTTTCCCCTCTTCCCAAAACGGAAGATACAACGACTCGGAGATACCTTGACCAAAACATGGTCAGCCATCTCGAACTCTAATGGTCGACGACGATTATCTGCATATGATTTCTGTCGACTCTGAGCGGTCAACAAACGACTCCTGATCAAAGCTACCTTCTCACGGGCGGCTATAAGCATATCGGGCTCGGTGCCGATTGATTCTGATAAGTCATCCCAACACAAAGGAGATCAACAAAGACGACCGTACAAGGCCTCGTAGGGTGCCATCTTAATCGAAGAATGCCAACTATTATTGTACGTGAACTCGATCAACGGTAGTTGGGTTCCCAATCATCTTTCCAATCGAGGACACATGCCCTCAACATGTCCTCCAAAGTCTGAATAGTCCTCTCTGATTGTCCGTCGGACTGAGGATGAAAAGATGTACTGAGATTAAGCTGAGTTCCCATAGCACGATGAACTGATTTCCAAAAATGAGACACGAATAAATGCATCACGATCGGAAACGATACTTTTAGGAGTACCGTGCAATCTCACTATCTCTTTGATAAATAACTGGGTAAGTCTCTCGGGACCCCACGTATCCTTAATCTCAAGGAAATGAGCTTATTTAGTTAAGCGATCCACAATTACCCATATTGTATTCATGCCACGACGACTCGTCGGCAAACTCGTGATGAAGTCCATAGAAATATCCTGCCACTTCCATTCTGGAATAGGGAGAGGTTTCAGCATACCCGCCGGTCGCTGATGTTCTATCTTGACTTGTTGACAAGTTAAGCATCTCAAAACAAATTCCGCGACTTCTCGCTTCATATTACTCCAACAGTAATTTTGTTTCAAGTCTTTATACATCTTGCTAGACCCCGGTTGAACGTAACAAGGGGTAGCATGAGCTTCTCTCAAAATCGAGTTTTTCAACTCGTCATTCGCCGGTACGCACAACCGATTCTAAAAACGCAAAAGTCCATCCTCGTGGACCACAAATCCGGGGGCTTTCCCCTGAGTCACATCCTCTCGAATGCGTAACGAAAATGGGTTCGAACCCTGATTTTCCCTGATCGCCTCCTCAAGTGGCGATGAAATCTCCAACGTACAAAGTTGTCCTTGTACTCGCTGTAACCAAACCTCGATCTCGGGTCTCACAAATTTCTGCTGAAGTTCCTTCTGAACTGCTATCCTGAACGGACTTACGACTCAAGGCGTCAGCGACAACGTTCGCCTTGCCGGGGTGGTAAAGGATCTCGATATCATAATCTTTGATTAGTTCCAACCACCGCCTCTGTCGCATATTTAACTCCTTCTGAGTAAATATATACTTTAAACTCTTATGATCGGTAAATATCTGATAGGTAACGTCATAAAGATAATGACACCAAATCTTTAAATCAAATACCACGGCTGCTAACTCCAGGTCGTGGGTTAGATAATTAACCTCATAAGGTCTCAATTGTCGTGAAGCATAAGCAATGACTTTCCCGTTCTGCATTAGTACACATCCGAGACCCTGTCCGGACGCATCACTATAGACCACAAATCCTTCCGTCCCTTGCGGTAAAGAAAGGACAGGTGCTGAAATTAACCGGCTCTTGAGTTCCTCAAAACTCTGTTGACACGCGTCGGACCACGTGTATTTCTTATCCTTCCGTAAAAGGTTCGTCATGGGTTGAGCGATTTTAGAAAATATCTCCACAAATCGCTGATACTAACCCGCTAGTCCGAGGAAACTTCGGATTTCCTTAACATTCTTCGGAGGTAGCCAATCTCGAATATCCTCCATCTTTTGAGGGTCGACACGCGCTCCGCCTGATGAAATTACATGTCCGAGAAACGTCACTTCGGACATCGAGAACTCACATTTGGAAAACTTTCCAAAAAGTTGCTCTCGTCTCAACACGTCGAGCACTTGATGAAGGTGAAACTCGTGTTCCTCCCGGTTACGAGAATAAATCAAAATGTCATCAATGAAGACAACCACGAACTGATCCAAATAGTCGATGAAAACCCGATTCATTAACTCCATGAACACCGCAGGTGCATTAGTTAATCCTAACGGCATAACCACAAACTCGTAATGACCATAGCGTGTTCGGAACGCCGTCCTTGCGATATCCGACTCTCGAATCCGCAACTGATGATACCCAGATCTTAATTCGATCTTGGAAAATACTGAAGCTCCCTGAAGTTGATCCAAAAGATCAGCGATACGGGGTAGAGGATACTTATTCTTGATCGTCACCCTGTTCAACTCCTGATAATCAATACACAAGTGAAACGAACCATCCTTCTTCTTGACAAACAACACGGGTGCTCCCCACGGGGACGCACTCGATCGGATATAACCTTTCTCGAACAACTCCTCAAGTTGGTTCTTTAATTCCTGCATTTCGGTCGGGGCCATCCGGTACGGTGACTTCGATATCGGGGACGTACCGGGCTCCAACTCAATCGTGAATTCCACATCTCTCTGTGGAGGCAAACCAGGTAACTCGTCTGGAAAAACATCGGCATATTCCCTCACTACCGGAATATCCGTCAACATTACTGGTGATTTCTCGGTTTTGGTCATATAGCACCAATAACCAACACACCCCTGACTGAGTAATTTCACTGCTTTCATCAAGTTAATGACTTTACCATAACAGCCGGGATTACCTCCCTGAAAAACATATTCAACCCCATCGTCTGAAATGATAGTGACAATATGCTTACGGACACTAATGATGGCATCGTGACGATCCATCCAGTCAATACCCAGAATGACGTCGTCTCTCGGTAGATCCACTACAATTAGGTCTGCTAACCAAACACGGCCATGAAGCTTAATCAGACAATCCTTAATCTCATGATTACCGATAATTCTTCTACCATCAGGTAGGCCAATGACATAAGGCTCACAACTAGTAGCACTACCCAGACGTAGTCTACTCAAGCATGACTCGGAAATTAATGAATGCGATGCACCAGTATCAAAAAGGGTACACATAGGTTGAGATAAAATATCGAGTGTACCTGAGATCATCCGGGCCTCTGGATCGTCGGTCTTCTTCATCTCATAAATTCGGGGCTTGCCGGCCCCCGAACCGGACGCTCCCGTCTGATAGCTCTTGGCTCCGCCTTTAGCTCCTGTCATCTTGAACGACGCTGACTGAGTGGCCTGATTCTGCACCGCTGAATGTCCTGGGGCCTGAGATGACGCCGGAGTAGGTTTAGAGTCCCTTCGGCCAAAACGGGCCCTATGCCCAGCAATCCCACAGTTGTGGCACGTGACAGTCTGTTTCGGACATTTGGTGCTGAAATGACCCTGTTCCTCATAGTTGAAACAGGTGATGGCCGAACTGGCCGCTTGAGACTGAGATTCCACAGGTCTAGGCGCCATAGGAGGTCGCTCAGAAAAAGTAGAGCCCGCACGTGGTTTCTTGAAAGTGGCCAGACTACCGTCAGACTGATTACGGTTCTTAGATTTCTTGCGAGCAGATGAAGGTTGTTGCTTAGCAATTTCCTTAGCAGTAAGCTCGTAAGTAAGAGCTTTCTCGATGAATTCGGCCAGAGTGGTGCAATTATGATTAAGCAACTGTAGCCGCATACGAGGTTTCAGCCTCTTGCTGAAATACTTGATCTTGTCCGCCTCAGAGTGAATGATAGATGAGGCGAACGGAAGGAGTTCCTGAAATTTTTCGGCGATGGCGAGAACATTGTCGTCCGCTGAAAGGTTGGGAGTGAGTAATTCTGACAATTTAGCCTCCCTGAGTGGGGCTGGATAATACCTCTCCATCATGAGAGTTTTGAACTGATCCCAAGTATATGATCCTTCAGTGGGCTTCAACGATAACCACCATGAATGAGCGCTCTTACCAAGATAGTAGGCCGCAACTGAAACTTTATGCCCTTCAGGGCAATCCACCATAGCAAATAACTTCTCGAAATGCTCAAGCCAATGAACAATATCCGCCGGCTCAGATGAGCCCTCGAAGGTAGGTGGTCGCTGGCGAGAGATATCGCCAATGATACTGCTTACACCCCTCTCTTGCCTCTGAGGTGGCGGCGGAGGAGCCAGTTGATTTTGAGTAGTGGAGTTATGCATCGTCTCCATTAGTTGTGCCATCTGAGTCATTTGGGCCATCATGCCCTGCATAAAAGCGAGTGGGTCAACTCGAACATCCTCTGACTGAGTTGTGTCCCGGGTACGACTCCCTGGTAGTGAATGATTACGCCCAGGTGAATGAGTGGCAGCATCACTGCTCGATGAGTTAACATTATTCCTAGCATTCGCGCGTGTATTCACACGAGCTCTCGGGTTCCGGCCTGCACCACGACCTCTTCCCCCGCGTCCTCTGCCAGCCCTTTCCATACTGAAGTGGAAAGTCATATGATAATTATATATCTCGCATGAATATCACATTATGATTATATTATGAAATGATGAAAATGAGCATACGTGCTCAAATACAATGATTACATGAATGATCAGCTGAAATGACGTGATTGTCTGATGAAATTCTTGAAATGAATATCTTGAACAAGTTAACAAGATTAATGACATCATCCTCAAGATCAACAACTGAACAATGAAATGAACTGAGTGATTAATGAATTCACATGATCGACTTGATCATAAATGAAAATGATAGATGAGGAAATCTTACTGTTCTTTGGTCTGAGGGGCTCGGCTCTTGCACAGGTCACACGTGACGCGAAAATCCAATGATACTAGTCTGATGAACGATGATTTCAAATGAGACATGACTCGGAAGGTAGTATTCAAAACCACGCTCCGATACCAACTCTGTAACACCCCAAACTAGGTGGATATTACAGTGCCGTGGACCCCCGACTGGGACCCACCAGGCGAATGAAAATAAATGAATTACACAGGGTAAATGTAGTACCGAACCACATTACAACATTAATTACTCCGATGAGGAGTTTCATACAACACACCCAAGATATTACAGAATACATGTATATTTTATATGGAGATAAAATATACAACACTGAGTAAAATGAGTATTCAAATGGAATATCTGCAGCGGAATAAAATGAAGGAAACATAAATGACTGAAAAGACTGGGGGCCCCTACTAGTATCATTGGGACTCCTCGCCGTCAACGTGCTCTCCCCGTGCTTTTGCCTTGCCATGACCTGAAAAACAATGTCCCCCAACGGGGTCGGCCATACGTAACAACAATCCTCAAGAGTTGGATACACACAATCCTGTCGAAACATACGCAATCAAACATGTTATATGAATCAACTAACAGTACGGCTCAAAGGAATGGCGCCACACTACGTCCGGGATGGAAATGTGTCCACGCACAAGCCACCAACGAGTATCGATCGAATATACGTGTGGTCTTGTACCTAATCAGTCTCACGAAGCAATCGACTCATGTGCACAGTCCAATGTGAGGCCAACAACCAACACACGACTTAAATGTGCCCGACATGAAAATCCTACACATACCAACCGGCACGCCAGTATGACCCGGAATGCCACGATATAACAAAAGTGACATCGAAAATAAATAATGACTCACCAAGATGAAATGATGGTGAAATGAATGATAGCTCAATGAAATGATTGGAACCGTCATTCCTCGTGAATGAAGTAATTAAGTGACAATTACAAGTTTCAATACGGTTAGTAATTTATGAATGAATTATGATTATGAATGAACAACAACGAAAGAAATGAATATCCTTTTAACTAAGTAAGAATTAACTTACTCAACCGGTGAAGAATATCCGTCCACGAACAACGTCCTAAATGAAATGTCGGTCGCTCGAACAACCTTGAATAACACAATTACCAATAATTCGATCAATACACGCATCAAACACGATTATAACCAACTCAAACGTCGATACAACCATATCCAAACTCGTAGGTGCACTCTAACGAATACGTTGAAAATATCCTTCCTGTTGGTTACAACCAACTCAAATTATCGAAACCAACTATCAAATGATTGATTCAAACCAGCAAAACAATATCAATGGCATCAATAACCCAATAGGAACCCACAATTCAAGATTACAAGAACATCAATCGGAAGTCCCCAAATTAACCGAAGTCAACCCCAAGGGTTCTTGAAATAAATTCCAAAATAGCCATTAAATCCGTAGGAATATATTTATCCAAGGTAGATAATCCATATCTAACATATTCCAACAACAATCCAAGCTTACATGAAGAAATCGGAAGGAAAAACCCAAAAATCTAAATTCTAGATCCAAGAGATTAATACCTTTGATTTGATGTTTTGGAGATGATGAAGTGATGATTAATCCAACTCAAAGACTTGAAGATGATGATTGATGATTATACCTCGAAGAATACTCTTCAAATTGCTCCAAATCGCCCGGAACCGATGAGAGAATGTGAAGAAATGACAAATGCCGAAATCTGGGCTAACTGTCCAATTTATAGTGATTCCAGTTTAGCGCGCGCTAGTCCCAGTTCTTAGCGTGCGCTAACGGGTGTTTTGGTAAGTCCAGTACTCACTGTCCGACAACGGTAGCGCGTGCTACGTACCTTCTTGTAGCGTGCGCTACAGCTGAACACTTAGCGTGCGCTACGTACCTTCTTGTTAGCGTGCGCTAACGAATTATTTGATGCCCAGTGCTGGAGTCCAGAACCTTATGTCCTCTGATCTGATCGCGGTTGCGTGCGCTACAATCAATATTTAGCGTGCGCTACAATATCAATTACGTACGCTAAAAACCACTCATAGCGCGCGCTATGAATTAATCCAATGCAGTCCAGTAGCCACTGGACTCAACCTGATTCGACCTTAGCGCGCGCTATACCGGATGCATAGCGTGCGCTACTCCGGCCTACTAGCGCGCGCTACTTTCCATTTGTAGCGTGCGCTACTAATATCCCAACTGCAGTCCAGTGCCTTCTGGACTGCCTGCTTGAAACATACTAGCGTGCGCTAGTGCTGAGAGGTAGCGTGCGCTACCCGTACTCAATTAGCGCACGCTAAAGAGAGTACGTAACATGCGCGACTCCTCACACACAGCACACTATGAAATGACAACGATGGTAAACACCGCACGATTCTCCAATTAGATTGATGATGAATGACGATTGATACACAATACAATTACTCTGAACGATGAATATAGTGATTGAATATGAGTGACAAAATGATCATTAATGAGTGAAAAATACTGAGTGACAATTACTGAATGATAAATACTGAATGATACTGACTGAATTATAACCGGGTATTACACAACCTATTACAATAATCGATAAACAACAAGTTTGATAACAATCAACAATCGATATAACCAATTCACAAACCCAGCGGCTCAACAATATCTCGGTTAACCACAAGTCTGATCAAACCAACTTAAACGATCACGAATTCATAACCAAAACAGGATATACTACCCTGCCTGTTGACTGAGCGCACATTAATAACTTAACGTAGCGTGCGCTAAGTCGTTCCCGTTAGCGTGCGCTAGACAGTAACACTAGCGTGCGCTAATGACATGCAGTTTCATGCATTTAAGATACCGATCAACATATGGTGATTATCAAGAACACTAAGTGATTCTAAACCATGTTCTTAGCTATCAAAACAACGAAATCCGATAATATTGTAATGGATGATTAACTCCACCATAATCCAGTGTTTGGAACTTCAAACATCTCTCTAAGAACTCTCTCTATCGGTTGCAAGGAGAGAATGGACGAAATGAAGAATAATGGCCAACTGCACATATATATACTGACTATTATTAGTGTGCGCTAACTGTCTTTGTTAGCGCGCGCTAACGCAGTCCAGAGGCTACTGCCTTACTACATATAATGAGTTACGTATGCAATGCCCATGCAATAGCGTACGTAATCTCCTCTATTTAGCGTACACTAGTGTCTAATCATATCGTGCGCTACTCATAGTTGACTCGTTTGTCCGTATGCTCCGAAGACGGGTCCACACGCCGACAGCTCTGACTAGGATAAGATTCCCTTTAGACCGATCTGATGTTAGCATGCGCTAACAATATGCATTAGCGTGCGCTAACCCTTCACAACAAACATCTGTTGACCTCATCGGCACATGCGACGAAAGTGATCGGGTCCACACATAGATTCCTTCTTATATGGTCTGTACTAGCGTCCGCTATCCGTTACCATTAGTGTGTGCTAAACCTGCACGATAGCGTGCGCTAGGCATGTATATTAGCGTGCGCTAATAATGCTACACTTGGCCATTTTCAACTACTCTTGTCCAACGTCTCAACATGCAGAATACGAACATACGGCATACTGAATATATATACATCTTCCAACAATATTCTTATATGATAAGCCCGACACACAATGTCTTCCAATACAACTGTCAAACCAAGTGAGGTAATAATACCAATACAGATGTCTTAGTCCTTTATTTATTTTATCCATACTGTACAGATTCTATGCTGTACAACATAACTCGTATAAAATAATATTAAACCACATTAGTAGAAATTTCGGATATTACATACTACACCACTTAAAATAAGTTTTGTCCTCGAAACTGGCAATCTGTCATAGAAAACAAATAAACCGTTCAACCAAAATATTCCGAAACCATCACAACAACCATCAATCATCATCATTAACGAATAACCAAAACAGTACACTTACAAATGCGCAAAGTCGACGATCTCCTGAGATACTAGCAAGTGACTTCACTGTAAAGCCTCAATACGCTTACAATCACATTCCATGAGTCTCAACAAAAATATATCATCTTCGGGTGGAATAATCTATCCGTGTCAAATCATGTCTGCCTGATTACACAATCAAGTCCAAATCCTGATATAATTCAATAATACACGATATATCTGTGAAACAACTGCCCAACACAATGGCAATGATTCCCGAAACATTGACACAAAATCTGAATGCTTAGATGATCACCAGCAATGATCAACCAATAATTAACCGAGAATATCATCGACATGATAAACTCTAATACGACCAATCCAAAGGTCAAAACGCAATCGAGAATATCATCAACATGATAAACGCCCATATTACCAATGAACGATCAGCAATAATCGAGAATACCTTCACACGGTAATTCCAACACGATCAACACAGAACCGCAGAAACCGATATATGAACGAATAAAGTTCTCAAAACAATACACCAATCACATACAGTGGATCTCGATAAACATACCCGACTGGTGAACATACTCCTCGGCATACGAATAACCAATCACAAACCAACGAACATATCCAATCATACATGGAGTGTGAACAACCACTCAATATCCAAAACAACCAGCATGGGGTTACCATCCCCAAATCTACACTTACAAAGAAATCATTCAAAAGTCACTATGGTAGAGTCGCGCTACTACCATACCAATGGAATCACATAGTACATATGTCCCGGTTTCACAAAATGCAAAGTTCCAAAATTACATCCTGTGCATGAATCTACAACACGCAGCATATTTCACTTATCCGATAAATCAACCGATCATCTCTGGATAACCAAACTATCATACTAGAGTTCGGATCTCTTTTCCTCGTACCATTAGTGTGTTATTCAGTTTGTGAGTTTCACTCAGAACTTCACCACGATATGCATTATGCACTAAATGCGTATGTACATCAATCACATTTTCAAAACCAGTTTGAAATCATATAATCTTGTCAAGAAGACAAATTTTCAAAAGTTCTTTCAAAAATTTCGAAACTCAAAACATAAATTTTTGTAAGACCAAAAAATCAATTTTCGAAAAGTTAAACTGGCTCGCTAATGCCAAGTATTCGATAACAGTTTCCTTCGAATTCACACGATTTCGAAGTTTTAAAATGAAAACTATGCAAATGATTGACCACATCCAAACTTCTGTATACCAATTTGGTTCATCACCAATATCCACTGATATTCTATGGGAAAACCACACGATAGAATTCCAAAATCTCATCATATAAACTCCGACCAAAAACTCCTTTTCCACATATGACTCGCAACATCAATCATTAATCCATCCTGGATCACCTCAAATAGGCAAAACATTGAAACAAATCAACACAGCGAAAGACTTCTCGAGAGGTTTCATCTGAACAAGTAAACCAAAACTCTGAAAGGCAGAAACAAAGTAGATAAACGATTGGTAAAGTGTTTTACAAATCACGGGAGTTTTAGAAAACATGAAAAAGCCTTTTAAAACATTAGGGTCTCAGCCCGTAGCTCGTTCCGCATTACAAGAAGTTTAAAAGTAGAAAACATTTTTTCGGACCTCAAGTCCCGAGTTATAAAACTATTTCAAAATCAATTGGGTCTCGGCCCAAAATCATTTTCCGTAAAACATCCGTAAAACATTCTTTTTGAAAAGTATCATTTCCAAATGCTCAAAAACAGTTCATGTATCTCAAAATGAACTAACTTGACTACATGTTCTTCTCAACAATCCAGAGTCCTTCTCCGAATACACAATTCTGTTCCAAAACTTAACCGACATATTGATTTCCAAACTCACAGCTCCTTAAGATCATCAGTCCTGTCCCAACTCTGTCACCTCATATTGTGACGCATAGTATCTTTCTGAATCTCAAAACATATCAACTTAGAACGATAATAAATCTCAATGCAATCCAAAAATCCAAATACTTACAGATCGTGAAGCCGACCTATTCCCGAGATACTGGCACATGTCTCGACTCAAGAAAACACTCGACACAGATATTTTCAAAACACACATTTTGCAAACTCAGTTTAACTCGAGAACATAACAAAGCTCTATCTGAAGAAACACGTTAATACCATTTGGAAAAGTTACAACAACCCCAGTACCACACTGGTAAATCACATAATGCACAAGCCCGAGTGAACAACAAAAACTCAGAGCTCAAACACTTGTCAACCGACAACTCGAATGACACGATAAAAGCACGACCCAACTCGACCCGACTGCCTAGGTTTTCTCAACTTAAGCTCCGATACCATATTCTGTAACACCCCCAGATCTAACCGGGAATATTACAGCGCTGTGGGCCCCGAGATGGAACCTACAAGGCTGAAGGAAATTTTCCCAAACATTTACAAACGCCCAAGAGGCTAACGACGGTACTGTCTTTTAAAAACATTCGAAGACTTTATAAAACTCGTTTATCAAAACCATCGTAAAATCTCATTTGAAACCACAATGCCCGATATGCCAGAACTCAACAGTTCAAAAACATACGTTAAGCTATCGCTTACATGTACCGACAGAATAGATAACAAAACGATTGCCTAAGTAACCTAATTTACCAGATGCCAAAAGGCCAATTAATAATACTCACGCAGCAGAAAAAGACAAACAATTAAAATACTCTAGCAGCGGAATACAAGAACTGATCAGGAAACTCAATACACAAATACATGCCCTAGCCAGTATCCTCCGGGAAGCTCATATCTCCACGACCGCTATAAGCTTGATAATCCAAGAACCTAAAAAGAAAGACCACGATGGGGTCAGCCATAATATCCAACAATGATAACCATCACATTTCGTCAATAATTACATACCAATGAAAATACTAAGAATACTACCAATGTAATCTTACCGCCATAACTTTACCAACTCGTGATAATAAATACAAAAGTTCACATCTCGTATTCTTTCAACAACACGATAAGCTCATACCGAAATATCTGTATTGTATCTCAACAATACCCAAGGTTCTCAAAACATTATCATAACTCATTGTTACGAAAATATACTAACTCTGTCCAACCCAATCCATCGGGTATCATTATCAAATCTCAACACGAAACTGATTGTCCATCAAAGACATATACCAAGGTAAATACGGAACATACCTCAGGATATGCAATGCCACGACGAAATCACGTCAGTCTAATCCAAGATCAAATTAACACAACATACGGACATGGTCCTAACTCAAGACCTATAAATGCATACTCATATGATAACGTCAATATGCTCACATCAATAACAACACTGTATACTTATGGCAAACCCATAATATACATCTGCACAATAACAACAACACATGGTAAACCAACGATCCAGCGCACACAGTTATAGATCCCCATGATGATCCCGTCAGATGAACGCATGGTGGCATTACCTGTCAAACGATCCAGCGCACTCAGCTATAGATATCCCATGTTGATCCCGTCGGGCCAACGCATAGTGGACATATGACAACAATGCACAACTGCATAAAACAATAGTACACAATGTACGACAACAACAATGCACAAATGCATGACAACAACGATACATGAATATACCATAACATGATCGACACAAAAGACGACAATGATTAAAATACTTGTTCCGAGTCCTTCGAGAGCAATCTTGATATCTAAACCATCACCAACCATTATTCTGAATATTCCGACGATCCAAAATATCACGGACGGTAGATAATTCATGTCTTCATATATACCACAATGTATCCTCGATACCAAGCATACCAACAACAAATGTAAATCATATACATTATGATTTAATTCCCAAAAACTCCAGTACAATTTATATTCCCAAATCTCCTGTTATTATGATTATAGCCATTGCTATACGAATTATAAACGAATGAAACAGAAACCATTCATTAAATATTATAAACTGAGCTAGTAATAACTTGCCTCAATACCGATACAACGACGAGAAAGCTGTTACCAAATCCATTACCGTCATCTACAAGTCCCTCGGCCCTGATCAATGCAATTCGCGAACATTCTCGAACACGACCGCAACGCATAGTTCTAATCACCGATCAATAATCTCAACCTATTACAATAATCGATAAACAACAAGTTCGATAACAATAAACAATCGATATAACCAATTCACAAACCCAACAGCTCAACAATATCTCAGTTAACCACAAGTCTGATCAAACCAACTTAAACGATCATGAATTCATAACCGAAACAGGATATACTACCCTGCCTGTTGACTTAGCGCACGTTAATCACTTAACGTAGCATGCGCTAAGTCGTTCCCATTAGCGTGCACTAGACAGTAACACTAGCGTGCGCTAATGACATGCAGTTGCATGCATTTCAGTTACCGATCAACATATGGCGATTATCAAGAACACTAAGTGATTCCAGACCATGTTCTTAGCTATCAAAACAACGAAATCCAATATCCTTTAACATATAGGTAATCATCCAACTCTTAATCCAATTCATATATTCACATATCATCTTCTTCCTCAAATATCAACATCATGAACAACAAGAACCATAACAACACTTCCCTAATCTAACATTATAGAGATTAATCATCAACAATGACATCAACATCCGCAAAGAAGAAGAAGGATTAACCAACTTATCTCAAGAAAACGAACTACACAATTCAAACCACACGAATCATATTAATATCATCATATTCTGGTAATCCATCTCATAATCATGCTTGTCAACTTGTATAGGTAATAATCATCAACTCAAGAACATCAACATTCAATCCAAAACGAAATCCAAAGATGAAGAGTAGTTACCTTTTTGAAGGAATGAATTGAATCCCAAGTTTGAATTCGTTTCCAATCGATTCCCAGCTTAATATTATTATGGATGATTAACTACACCATAATCCAGTGTTTCGAACTTCAAACATCTCTCTAAGAACTCTCTCTATCGGTTGCAAGGAGAGAATGGACGAAATGAAGAATAATGGCCAACTGCACATATATATACTGACTATTATTAGCGTGCGCTAACTGTCTTTGTTAGCGCGTGCTAACGCAGTCCAGAGGCTACTGCCTTACTGCATGCAATGAGTTACGTACGCAATGCCCATGCAATAGCGTACGTAATATCCTCTATTTAGCGTACGCTAGTGTCTATTCATAGTGTGCGCTACTCATAGTTGACTCGTTTGTCCGTATGCGCCGAAGACGGGTCCACACGCCAACAGCTCTGACTAGGATAAGATTACCTTTAGACCGTTCTGATGTTAGCGTGCGCTAACAATATGCATTAGCGTGTGCTAACCCTTCACAACAAACATCTGTTGACCTCGTCGGCACATGCACCGAAATGACCGGGTCCACACATAGATTCCTTCTGATCTGGTCTGTACTAGCTTGCGCTATCCTTTACCATTAGCATGTGCTAAACCTGCACGATAGCGTGCGCTAGGCATGTATATTAGCGTGTGCTAATATTGCTACACTTAGCCATTTTCAGCTACTCTTGTCCAACGTATCGACGAGCAGAATATGAACATACGGCATACTGAATACATATACATCTTCCAACAATATTCTTATACGATAAGCCTAAAACACAATGTCTTCCAATACAACTGTCAACCAAGTGCGGTAATAATACCAATACAGATGTCTTAGTCCTTCATTTATTTTATCCATACTGTACAGATTCCACGCTGTACAACATAACTCGGATAAAATAATATTAAACCACAGTAGTAGAAATTCCAGATATTGCAGAAGTCCACAACACGAATCAAGAAAATATATGATCCGATGAAAATGACATGATATACATTTTTATAAGATTCACAGGAGCGGAACCGAATTCGGAAAAGTCACAACGACAAATGGATTAACCCGAAATAATACCGCAACTTGTTCGAACAACAAAAAGTGAAGAGTAGACCAAGTCCAAAAAATATTGACGAACACAAACGAGTCGATAGAGTCGAACAAAACAAAAGCAAAAAAAATATGGGTATTACACCATATCACCTTTAAAAGAGGTTTCATCCCCGAAACCTAAACAACAAGAACGAAGTGCTAGAATAGCAACCTTCCCAGAAACCTTCTCTTACTCCCGCATCTGATCTCTATGACTATCTGTACCGCGGTCAAGACCGCGCCCTTTGACCCTCGGCATATTAAGTGGATACTCACTCAATACAATGGTACAACATCGCCAAATAATATACCAAATTGCCAACTCGGCTTGACATATCACATAAGACAACTAATAGCAACTCGATAAAAAGATCCACGAGGTATCCTTTTAAATGATATCATTTGAAAATCCTTGGATTTGCATGTTTATTCAAAATAAAATTTGAAATTCTTTTTGGTACCTCAGACTTTTTGTCAAAACTTTTAAACAAGGGACTTTAACCGTCTCATTTGAAATTATTTGCAAAACAATATTTCCTTACAACCGGCACTATCAAAATCACTATGCCACTACACATCATTATTTTGGAGTGAGTCAAGGTCACGAACAATAACTGGCTCAGTACAGAAAACTTTTTTAAATCCGAGTTTGAAGTTAAATCGAGTAAGATCCTTCATCTTTCACAATATATTTTTGAAAATAAAAATTGTATTGATTTTTGAAAATAAAAATTTTTATTGTGTGAAATATTTCTGAAAACCATGTACTCGAATCTTTTGAAAATACAATTTAATTTTGCACAACTTGGTCAAGTTTATAAAATTTTCAGAAAAGCATTTTCGAACACACACAACAGGCATAATTTATCACTTTATCAAAATACGATCCATTACCATCAAATCCAATCACACGTCAACATCATCTGTCCACATAATTACAGTATCACACAAGCAACCGTCAAAAGATAATTAACATCTAAAACTGAAATCCTACCTCTCAGTAATGAGGACTCTCACAACAAGTGCATTTAGGACGACTTAACGTTCACACCACCAACTTAATCACAATTTTGAGCATTATTGACCAAATAATAATGCCAACATCACTACATACCCCCGAACCGACGATCATGAAATCAAAAAGTCAAAAGCAAGAGCCATGTTTCGAGTAAATTTTTGGTAGACCACATTTGAGTTTTTAAAATCAAAATTTGAAAACTTGCAATGCAAGATGAAAATAAAAATTAAGTAGTTAAGTTAAAAAAAAGTCTGGTCTCGAGGTCATCATATGAAATCAAAAAATTTCCTTTCTTGAAGGATGTTTTAAAATAAAATTTACGTGACTCTTCAAAAATAATTAAACTTTGAAATATCACATTGACAATCTTTCCTTGCGAGATCACACCAAGTCGTTACTCCAGTAAAAAGATTCACACAATATATATACATATTTATACACCGATATCACTTTTCATTCCAGTACAACACAAGAATAAACTAGCATGGATTACGTATTCACAATTCACATTTAAACTCCACATAATAACACATAATCACACAAGCTTGTATAACACGAGGCGCAACAAAGTAGGAAGACTTACATCCACAGGTCGCACGAAGATGATGGTTGCAACTCGATACTAATCACGACCGACACTGTTAGGAATACTTGTTAGATTTTGATGATGTCATCATTATATTTGTTTATTCAAATGTATGTTTATTACTTGGCAAAATGTAAGGAAGAACCAGATGAGTATCTTCCATAGGCCAAATTGTGTTAAGTTAGATACTTGGGAAAATGTAAAGAAGAACCAAATGAGTATCTTCCATAGGCCATATAACTTAGACTTTAAAAATCAGCTAAGTACAAATCACAGATAAGTATCTATCAGCCGAGTCCTGGTCAACTCAACTATTCGGATAAGGTTGACCACAGACGAGCTATGTCAGGCAATCCTTATCAGAGATGTTCTGGTCAACAATTTAATCAGCAAAGTTGGACCAGACTGTAGTCAAGAAGAAACGTCAAGTCATCTGAAGTTTGACCATCATGTCAGTCAAGTTCAATCAGGTCAGAAGACTTCAGATAAGTCGGCACATCAGAGAAGGTTGACTGCACATCAGACAGTTCGACCACAGAGAGGTCAGTTAAGTGATCAGCCAAGTAAGCCAGTCCACGTCAGCATGCGTTGGATATTCAACAATTACGGAAAGTCACATGCGGGCGATAAGAGACAGATTGGAGAGATTCCTGGAAAGATATGATTTAAATAAATCATCCAGACCACCTCTGAAGACTTTAAGCATATTTAAATCAAAAGATTCGGCACCATCACATGGAAGCCTTCACAACGGTCGGAAATGGATTAAAATATGCGAATCCAGCCTTGCAACGTTTAGAAAATAAACAAAGAAGTCTATTTATCCAACGGACGAATTTATTACAGATTTGCAATGGCTATGAAGAAAAGCTCAAAGGATCAATACCTATATATATCCGAAAGATTTGAAGTTGAGCAGATACACAACAATAACGGTGCGAACAAAAATTTCGAGCGATCAAAGCAATTTAAGCAATCTAAAATCTATAGCATCGTGAAGAGCGGTATTCTCATTCATATACGAAGAAAGCTCTTAGTTGGAGAAGACAAAACACTCTTGTCTTAAAACCTGAGTAAGGGGTACTTCACTGGTTGAAGTTTCGCGACTGATAGGCATCCAAGGATTTGAAGAATCGAGTGGTGCTAGGCAGTCAGAAAGGAGTTGCAACGACGAGATTTCCACTGGTTGGAAGTTGTTGTTGCTAAGTTGTAGAATCACTATAATATTTATTACTGGTTTAAAATTATAGTGGATTCATCTCCAACTGGTTTGGAGAAAGTGGATTAGTAGAGGATTACCCCACCTCTGAGACCACTATAAATCGCCTGCGTACTTTACTGTTTTAGCGTCATACTTAACTGCTGCATTCATACTTACTGTTCCATTGATTATTTATATATTCTTCATCAACTGACTTCCGTATATCAATCAGCTGAGGAACTCATCCTTTGTGGAAAAGAGTTTCAATAAGTCTATTCACCCCCTTTCTAGACTTATTCCTGGATGACTTGTGACCTACAAGTGGTATCAGAGAGGTTGGTTCAATATTTCAAGAACTAGATCCATATATCGAGGATATATATCTTTTTTATCTCTCATTTTAGAAATGGAACACATGCATTCTAGATTACCTATTTTTTCGATTGTGAGTATGATCTTTGGAAGATAAGGATGCAGGCACACTTATCTTCAATCCATGACGACATGTGGTGCATCATAGAGGACGGTCCCTTTATCTTCGAGAAGGAAAACACACCTGAGGAGATTGCAGTCGGGAAGCCTGAGAAGATCCCCAAGAAGAGGATGGAGCTGACCATTGAAGAAAGAAAGCTGGCCAATCTTGACAACCGGGCTAGAGATGTACAATATCAAACTCTTGACCAATCAACTATGGTCAAGATCAAGAACTTCCAGAATGCCAAGGAGATTTGGGATACCCTTGCCGTGATGTGTGAAGGTACAGAACTGATAAAAGAAAATAAGTTGTCAATCGCCACTCAGAAGTTTGACAACTTTAAGATGAAGACCGAAGAATCCATAGACCAGGTGGACACAAGGTTCACAGATATTGTCAACGAAATCAACTCTCTTGGAAAATCATATGGCAATAGGGAGATGACCTTGAAAGTGTTAAGATCTCTTTGCCCCGAATGGAGCATGAAGGCAGTGGCCATGAGGGAATCTAAAGACCTCAATAAAATAAAGATTCAAGAACTATTCTCTGACCTGAAGGCTTATGAATTCGAACTACCAAGTTTATCATCAAATGAGCCTGCATAGAAGGGAATAGCATTTGCAGCCGAGTCCCCCACCAAGAGCTTATCTGATGTCAAACCTCCAAATCCACTCGATTTCTAGGAAGAAGTGGCATTTATAATGCAAAGATTCAGCAACTTCCGACAGAACTACTCCAAGTATAAGAAGAATTATAAGGAGAATCCAAGGAGAAATCAAAAAGCCGGAAGCTGGAAAGTGGAGTGGTATAACTGTCATAAGACAGGACACATTCAAATCGACTGTACTGACCTTAAGAAGGTCGAGAACAAGAAGGAGGTGAGCAAAAAAAAAGACCGAAGGAAAGCCCTCATTGGAGAAGATCAAGGGAAAGTGGAATCAAGCAGCGGATTCTTGTCTGATGATGATGAGGAATATGACTGTCTGATGGACAACCTTGCTGATGAAGAGGTCATATCTAAACCCTCTAATTCAAATAATAGTTCAGACATGTCACAAGACATGGACTTGCACGAATCTGTAAATCAGCTTCTCCATGACTTTGAGAAATTAAAATCTGCACACCTATCTGTATCAGCCGAGAAGACTCAGCTGTAAGATGAGAATAGGCAACTGAAAAATGATTTTGAAAAACTCAACCTAGAATTAAATAAAACCAAATCTGATCTTGAAAAACAGGCTGCAGACAACTCTAAAAACCAGGTTGATATCACTACAGCTGAGATAAAACGATTAACTATTTTGAATAGTAAAAAATCAGCTGCACTTGCTCATGTCAAAGTCGATTTTACTAAACTGACTCAGGTAACTAAAGCCCAGGCGAAGGAAATAACCTCCCTGAAGGCGTCTCTAACTCTGGACGAATTGTGTATGAATAAAAGGCCACAATATTCCAGATCAGGCCTTGGATATGACCCGAATACTCCCTCTAGTTCTAAAACCACTTTCATCAAGGGAGAAACAATTGTCTCGTCTGCTGAGCCAATATACAAACCTGTGTTTCAAAACAGGCAGCAACCAAGTCACACGTCTAAGATGAAGCCAAGGTATACATGGCATCCACATAGATATGAGACTAGGCAATGGCCTAGGCAGAAGCAGCAGCCCAGACAACATGCCCATTATTATCAAAGACTCCCCAAAAACAGATTTCAAAATGGGAGAGGCAAATGTAAACCTCAAGGTTATCCAAATTTTCAAAATGAACAGATGTGGAGACCCCAAAGATTTTATAAATGGTCTCAGCCTAGATTTAGAAATGGCCCACATAAATTTTATGAGGCATATCCAGTATACAATCCTAATAGAGTATACAGGCCCAGACAACACACACCTTTTAGGGGTAATAACAACAATTGTCACAATCCCAGGAGAAATCAGTTCTCCAGGAAACCAACTAACCCCGAGGATCCACACAGATTTGGGTACCTAAATATCTACTTGTCTGATTACAGAAAAGGTGGAAGGACTACTACCACATCTCCACAAATTCAAATATTGGAGGTGAAGAATGGTTTGTAGATTCCGGATGCTCAAGGCACATGACCGAGAACAAGAAGGTGCTGACAAATTATATCAAAGAAAGAGGTCCTGACATAATCTTTGGAGATATCTCTAGAGGACAGACTAAAGGCTTTGGAGAGCTGCATAGAGGAAACATCACAATATCAAAAGTTCATTATGTCAAAGGGCTCAAATACAACCTTTTAAGCATAAGCCAATTTTGTGATGAGAAGAATCTAGTAGTATTCACCATTTAGAAATGCATGGTGATAGATATCCTATCTAGAGAAGTTAAGATACAAGGATTCATAAGAAGAGATGTCTATATTGTAATACCCGGTTGTAATTCAGTAATTATCATTCAGTATTTATCATTCAGTCATTATCACTCAGTAATTTCACTCATTATTGATCATTTGTCACTCATATTCAGTCATGGTATTCATCATTCAGAGTAATTGTATCGTGTATCAATCGTCTTTCATCACTAATCGGATTGGAGTTTCGTGCCGCGTTTATCATCATTGTCATTTCGTTGCGAGCTGTGCGTGAGGAGTAGCGCACGTTACATACTCCTTTTAGCGTACGCTAATTGGGTATAGGTAGCGCACGCTACCACTCAGCTTCAGCGCACGCTAAGGTTGTCCTGGCTGCAGTCCAGAAGGTACTGGACTGTAGGTGAGATTATTTGTAGCGCACGCTACGAGTGGTAAGTAGCGCGCGCTAACGGGTTGTAGTAGCGCATGCTATATGTGTGGAGTAGGGCGCGCTAGGGACGGATCAGGTTGAGTCCAGTGGCTCTTTGATCGCATCGATTATTTCATAGCGCACGCTATGTGTTGTTGTTAGCGTACGCAACCGATATATTAGCGCACGCTAAACTATGGTTGTAGCGCACGCTATCGAGGTCCGATCGAGGGCGACGTTTTACGGACTCGAGATCGGGCATCAATATTTCGTTAGCGCACGCTAATAATGGATCTTAGCGCACGCTAGTAATATGGCCGTAGCGCACGCTACAAGAAGGTACGTAGCGCGCGCTACCGTGTTCGGACAGTGGGTACTGGACTACCCAAATTACTCGTTAGCGCACGCTACGCACAAGGGCTAGCGCACGCTAAACTGGACTGACTATAAATTGGACAGTTTAGTCAGAGTTCGTCATTATTCATCTCATTTCATTCCTTCGGTAGCTTTGGGCGATTTCGAGCGATTCAGAGAGGATTCTTCGAGGTGTAATCATCAATCATCATCTTCAAGCTCATCTTTCGGATTAATCATCATTTCATCATCTTCATCGCATCGAATCAAAGGTATTAATCTCTTGGATCTAGAATTTCGGATTTTTGGGTTTTTCCTTCCAATTTCTTCGTGTAAGCTTGGATTATCCTTGGAATATGTTAGATATGGATTATATACCATGGATAAGTATATTCTTACGGATTTAATGGTTATTTTCGGAATTATTTCAAGAACCATTGGGGTTGACTTCGGTTATTTTGGGGATTTCCGATTGTCGTTATTATTAACTTGAATTGTGGACTTCTATGAGATTATTGATGTCATTGATAATGTTGTGCTGGTTTGAATCAATCATGTTGGAGTTGGTTCGATAATTCGGGTTTGGTTTTAACCAACGGGTATCTCAATGTTTTCGTTAGAGTTCATCTACGAGTTCGGATATTGTTGTATCGACGTTTGGGTCGGTTATGATCGTATTTGATTCGTGTATTGATCGCTTGTCGGTACTTATTGTTATTCAAGGTTGTTCGAGCGACCGGCATTTCATTTAGGACGTTGTTCGTGGACGGACATTCTTCATCGGTATTGTGTAAGTTAATTCTTACTCGGTTAAAAGGATATTCATTCCTTTTGTTGTTGTTCATTCATAATCGTAACTCATTCATCATTGTATTAACCGTATCAAAACTTGTCATTGTCAATTAATCACCTCAGTCATAAGGAGCAGCGGTTCCGATTATTTCATTGAGCTATCATTCATTTCACCATCATTTAATCTTGGTGAGTCATTATTCATTTTCGTTGTCACTTTTGTCATATTGTGGCATTAGGGTCATCTTGGCGTGCGGTTGGAATGTGTAGGATTTTCATGTCGGGCACATTATGGTCGTGTGTTGGTTGTTGGCCTCACATTGGGTGTGCACACGAGTCAATGTGTCTCGTGAGGCGATTAGGTACAAGACCACGCGTGTATTGATCGTTGGTGGCTTGTGCACGGACACATTTCCATCCGGGCGTAGTGTGGCGCCATTCCTTTGAGCCGTCGATAGTTGATTCATATAGCATGTTTGATTGCGTATGTTTCAAATGAATAATTCATAATTTCGGATATATCATGATTGTGTATTTTCAACCCTTGAGGATTGTTGTTACGTATGGCCCGGCCCGTTGGGGATCTTTGTTTTCGTCTTGGCAAGGCTAAGGCACGGGAGAGCACGGTGACGGCGAGAGTCAGTGATACTAGTAGGGGCCCCGATGCTGTTGATCATTTATTCAGTCATTTATGTTTCCTTTATTTATTCCGCTGCAGACATTCCGTTTGAATGCTCATTTCATTCAGTGTTGTGTATTGTATCGTCACATAAAATACACATGTATTCTATTTTATCCTGGGTGTGTTGTATAAAACTCCTCATCGGAGTAATTGATGTTGTAATGTGGTTCGGTACTACATTTACCTGTGTAATTCATTCATTTTCATTCGCCTGGTGGGTCCCAGTCGGGGGTCCACGGCACTGTAATATCCGCCTAGTTTGGGGTGTTACGGAGTTGGTATCGGAGCGTGGTTTTGAATACTACCATCCAAGTCATGTCTCATTTGAAATCATCGTCATCGGACTAGTATCATTGGACTTTCGCGTCACGTGTGACCTGTGCAAATGCCGAGCCAATCAGACCAAGAATTGTAAGATTTCTGATGCCATGGTATAATTTCTGGCAATAATCATTCATTCATAATTCATCAGTTAACAATCCTCATTCATCAATTTCAATTGTGATCAAGTCGATAATGTTAACTCATTAATCACTCAATTCATTTCATTACTCAGTTGTTGATCTTGAAGATCATATCATCAATCTTGTTAAATTGTTCAAGATAATCATTTCAATAATTCCATCAGATAATCATGTCACGTCAATTAATCATTCATGTAATCGCTGTATTTGAGCTCGTATGCTCATTTTCACCATTTCATAATATAATCATAATGTGATACTCATACGAGATATATAATCATCATATGACTTTCCACTTCAGTATGGAAAGGGCTGGCAGAGGACGTGGAGGACGAGGCCGTGGAGCGGGCCGAATCCCGAGAACTCGTGCGAATACACGTGCAAATGCCAGGAATAATGTTAACTCATCAAGCAGCGACGCTGCCACTCATTCACCTGGACGCGATCATTCACTGTCGAGGAGTCGTACCCGGGACACGGCTCAGTCAGAGGGTGTCCGGGTTGACCCACTCGCATTTATGCAGGGCATGATGGCCCAAATGACCCAGATGGCTCAGTTGATGGAGACGATGCATAACTCCGTCAATCAAAATCAACAGCTCCTCGCCGCCACCTCGAGAGGCAAGAGAGGGGTGTAAGCAATATCATTAGCGATATCTCTCGCCACGACCACCTACTTTTGAGGGCTCATCCGAGCCGGCGGATATTGTTCATTGGCTTGAGCATTTTGAGAAGTTATTTGCTATGGTGGATTGCCCCGAAGGGCATAAAGTTTCGATTGCGGCTTACTATCTCGGTAAGAGCGCTCATTCATGGTGGTTATCGTTGAAGCCCACAGACGGAACATGTACTTGGGATCGATTCAAGACTCTCATGATGGAGAGGTACTACCCGGCCCCACTCAGGGAGGCCAAGTTGTCGGAATTACTCACTCCCAATCTTTCGGCGGATGATGACGTTCTCGCCATCGCCGAAAAATTTCAGGAACTTCTTCCGTTCGCCTCATCTATCATTCACTCAGAAGCGGACAAGATCAAGTATTTCAAGAGAGGTGAACCCCGTATGAGACTTCAGTTGCTTAATCATAATTGTACCACTCTGGCCGAGTTCATTGAGAAAGCTCTCACTTACGAGCTTACGGCTAAGGAAATTGCTAAGCAGCAACCTTCGTCTGCTAGCAAGAAGTCCAAGAACCGTAATCGATCGGCGAGTCGTGCCACTTTCAAGAAACCACGTGCGGGCTCTACTTTTTCGAGCGACCTCCCACGACGTCTAAACCCACGAATCTCGGTCGCGGGCGGCCGGTTCGGCCATCACTGCTCCAATCAGGAGCAGGTCATTTGACACCAAATGTCCAAGCGATGCATCACGTGCCACAATGTGGGATTGCTGGGCATAGGGCCTGTTTTGCCATAGGGACTCTAAACCCACTCCGGCGTCATCCCAAGCCCCAGTCATTCAATGTGCGTAATCGGGCCACTCGGTCGGCTGCTCAAGACGACAGGAGCTAAAGGCGGAGCCAAGAGCTATCAGACGGGAGCATCCGATTCGGGGGCCGGCAAGCCCCGAATTTATGAGATGAAGAAGACCAATGATCCCGAGGCCCGAATGATCTCAGGTACACTCGATATTCTATCTCATCCTGTGTGTACCCTTTTTGATACTGGTGCATCTCATTCATTCATTTCCGAGTCATGTTTGAGTAGACTACGTCTGGGTAGTGCTACTAGTTGTGAGCCTTATGTCATTGGCCTACCTGATGGTAGACGAATTATCGGAAGTCGTGAAATTCAGAATTGTCCGATTCAGTTTCATGGTCGTGTCTGGCCAGCGGACCTAATCGTAGTAGATTTGCCGAGGAACGATGTCATCTTGGGTATTGATTGGATGGATCGTCATGATGCCATCATTAGTGTCCGAAAGCGTTTGGTCACTCTCATTTCAGACGATGGAGTCGAATGTGTGTTTCAGGGAGGTAATCCTACATTGCTCGTAAAGTCATTAATTTGATGAAAGCAGTAAGATTACTCAATCAGGGATGTGTCGGTTATTGGTGCTATATGACCAAAACCGAGAAATCATCAGTAATGTTGACGGATATTCCGGTGGTGAGGGAATATGCCGATGTTTTTCCGCATCGAGTTACGGTTTGCCTCCACAGAGGGATGTGGAATTCACGATTGAGTTGGAGCCTGGTACGTCCCCGATATCGAAGGCACCGTACCGGATGGCCCCGACCGAAATGCAGGAATTAAAGAACCAACTTGAAGAATTGTTCGAGAAGGGTTATATTCGACCGAGTGCGTCCCCGTTGGGAGCACCAGTGTTATTTGTCAAGAATAAGGATGGTTCGTTCCGCTTGTGTATTGATTACCGGGAATTGAACCGGGTGACGATCAAGAATAAGTATCCTTTACCCCGCATTGATGATCTCTTAGATCAACTTCATGGAGCTTCAGTATTTTCCAAGATCGACTTAAGATCTGGATATCATCAGTTGCGGATTCGAGAGTCGGATATCGCGAGGACGGCGTTTCGAACATGCTATGGTCATTATGAGTTTGTGGTTATGCCGTTTGGATTGACTAATGCACCTGCGGTATTCATGGAGTTAATGAATCGGGTCTTCATCGACTTTTTGGATCGGTTTGTTGTTGTCTTCATCGATGACATTTTGATTTATTCTCGTGACCGGGAGGAACACGAGTTTCACCTTCATCAAGTGCTCGACGTGTTGAGACGAGAACAACTTTTTGGGAAGTTTTCCAAATGTGAGTTCTGGATGTCCGAAGTGACTTTTCTCGGACATGTAATTTCATCAGACGGAGTTCATGTCGATCCTCAGAAGACGGAGGCTATTCGGGATTGGCTACCTCCGAAGAACGTTAAGGAAATCCGAAGTTTCCTCGGATTAGCAGGTTATTATCGGCGATTTGTAGAGGGATTTTCTAGAATCGCTCAGCCCTTAACGAACCTTTTGCGGAAGGATAAGAAATACATGTGGTCCGACGCGTGTCAACGGAGTTTTGAGGAACTCAAGAGCCGGTTAATGTCAGCACCTGTACTCTCCTTGCCGCAGGGAACGGAGGGATTTGTGGTTTATAGCGATGCATCCGGACAGGGTCTCGGATGTGTACTCATGCAGAACGGGAAGGTTATTGCCTATGCTTCACGGCAATTGAGACCTTACGAGGTTAATTATCCGACCCACGACCTGGAGCTAGCAGCCGTGGTGTTCGCTTTGAAGATTTGGCGCCATTACCTTTATGGCGTTACCTGTCAGATATTCACCGATCATAAGAGTTTAAAGTATATATTTACTCAGAAGGAGTTAAATATGCGTCAGAGACGGTGGTTGAAGTTAATCAAGGATTATGATATCGAGATCCTCTACCACCCGGGCAAGGCGAACGTTGTCGCCGACGCCTTGAGTCGTAAGTCCGTTCAGGAACAGATGCTTGCCCGTTTAACGATTCGAAGGAGCTTCGAGGAATTCCTTAGACCGAGATCGAGTGCAGCCCGGCAAGTTCGGGCGGACTTTGTATGTTAGAGATTTCATCGTCACTCGAGGAGGAAATCCGAGAGAATCGAGTTCGGACCCATCATTGTTGCGCATCCGAGAGGATGTGGCTCGAGGAAAGCCCTCTGGATTTGTGGTCCACGAGGATGGACTTTTGAGGTTTAAGAATCGGTTGTGTGTACCGCGAATGACGAGTTGAAAGACTCGATTTTGAAAGAAGCTCATGCTACCCCTTATTCATGCATCCGGGTCTAGTAAGATGTACAAGGACTTGAAACAAAATTACCGGTGGAGTAATATGAAGCGAGAAGTTGCGTAATTTGTTTCGAGATGCTTAACTCATCAACAAGTTAAGATTGAACATCGGCCAAGCGGGTATGCTGAAACCTCTTCCTATTCCCGAGTGGAAGTGGGAAGACATTTCTATGGATTTCATCACGAGTTTGCCGACGAGTCGTCGTGGCATGAACACGATCTGGGTGATCGTGGACCGCTTAACCAAATCAGCTCATTTCCTTGAGATCAAGGATACGTGGGGTCCCGAGAGACTTGCCCAGTTGTTCATTAAAGAGATAGTCAGACTGCACGGTACTCCTAAAAGTATCGTTTCCGATCGTGACGGACGGTTTGTGTCGCATTTTTGGAAATCAGTTCATCGTGCTATGGGAACTCAGCTTAACCTCAGTACCGCTTTTCATCCTCATTCTGACGGACAATCAGAGAGGACTATTCAGACCTTAGAGGACATGTTGAGGGCATGCGTCCTCGATTGGAAAGACGATTGGGAAGCCCAACTACCATTGATCGAGTTCACATATAATAATAGTTGGCATGCTTCGATTAAGATGGCACCTTACGAGGCCTTGTACGGTCGTCGTTGTCGATCTCCTTTGTGTTGGGACGACTTATCAGAATCAATCGGCACCGAGCCCGATATGCTTATAGCCGCCCGTGAGAAGGTAGCTTTGATCAGAATTCGTTTGTTGACCGCTCAGAGTTGACAGAAATCATATGCAGATAACCGTCGTCGACCATTAGAGTTCGAGGCTGGTGACCATGTGTTGGTCAAGGTATCCCCGAGTCGTGGTATCTTCCGTTTTGGGAAGAGGGGAAAGTTGAGTCCGAGATTCATTGGACCGTTTGAGATTTTGGATCGAGTAGGCGAGTTAGCTTATCGATTGGCTTTACCTCCGGCGTTGAGCCGAATTCATAATGTATTTCACGTCTCTCAGTTGTGGAAGTATGTTGCCGACCCGAGTCACATACTTCAGTTCGACGAAATCGAGATCGCCGACGATCATTCATATGAGGAACGTCCTATACGAGTTTTAGAGCTGCGAATCAAGCAGTTGAGGAATAAGACGATTCCTTTGGTTAAAATTCAGTGGTCTAGACACGGAGTCGAAGAGGCTACTTGGGAAACCGAGGATAGTATGCGGGAGAGTTATCCCGAGTTGTTTGGCCCTTAGTTTCGGGGACGAAACTCTTTTAAGGGGGGTGTATGTAATACCCGGTTGTAATTCAGTAATTATCATTCAGTATTTATCATTCAGTCATTATCACTCAGTAATTTCACTCATTATTGATCATTTGTCACTCATATTCAGTCATGGTATTCATCATTCAGAGTAATTGTATCGTGTATCAATCGTCTTTCATCACTAATCGGATTGGAGTTTCGTGCCGCGTTTATCATCATTGTCATTTCGTTGCGAGCTGTGCGTGAGGAGTAGCGCACGTTACATACTCCTTTTAGCGTACGCTAATTGGGTATAGGTAGCGCACGCTACCACTCAGCTTTAGCGCACGCTAAGGTTGTCTGGCCGCGATCCCGAAGGTACCGGACCGCAGTGAGATTATTTGTAGCGCACGCTACGAGTGGTAAGTAGCGCGCGCTAACGGGTTGTAGTAGCGCACGCTATATGTGTGGAGTAGCGCGCTAGGGACGGATCGGTGGAGTCCGGTGGCTCTTGGATCGCACTGATTATTTCATAGCGCACGCTATGTGTTGTTGTTAGCGTACGCAACCGATATATTAGCGCACGCTAAACTATGGTTGTAGCGCACGCTATCGAGTCGAATCGAGAGGCGACGTTTTGGACTCCGATCGGGCATCAATATTTCGTTAGCGCACGCTAATAATGGATCTTAGCGCACGCTAGTAATATGGCCGTAGCGCACGCTACAAGAAGGTACGTAGCGCGCGCTACCGTGTTCGGACAAAGGTACCGGACTACCCAAATTACTCGTTAGCGCACGCTACGCACAAGGGCTAGCGCACGCTAAACTGGACTGACTATAAATTGGACAGTTTAGTCAGAGTTCGTCATTATTCATCTCATTTCATTCCTTCGGTAGCTTTGGGCGATTTCGAGCGATTCAGAGAGGATTCTTCGAGGTGTAATCATCAATCATCATCTTCAAGCTCATCTTTCGGATTAATCATCATTTCATCATCTTCATCGCATCGAATCAAAGGTATTAATCTCTTGGATCTAGAATTTCGGATTTTTGGGTTTTTCCTTCCGATTTCTTCGTGTAAGCTTGGATTATCCTTGGAATATGTTAGATATGGATTATCTACCATGGATAAGTATATTCTTATGGATTTAATGGTTATTTTCGGAATTATTTCAAGAACCATTGGGGTTGACTTCGGTTATTTTGGGGATTTCCGATTGTCGTTATTATTAACTTGAATTGTGGACTTCTATGAGATTATTGATGTCATTGATAATGTTGTGCTGGTTTGAATCAATCATGTTGGAGTTAGTTCGATAATTCGGGTTTGGTTTTAACCAACGGGTATCTCAATGTTTTCGTTAGAGTTCATCTACGAGTTCGGATATTGTTGTATCGATGTTTGGGTCGGTTATGATCGTATTTGATTCGTGTATTGATCGCTTGTCGGTACTTATTGTTATTCAAGGTTGTTCGAGCGACCGGCATTTCATTTAGGACGTTGTTCGTGGACGGACATTCTTCATCGGTATTGTGTAAGTTAATTCTTACTTGGTTAAAAGGATATTCATTCCTTTTGTTGTTGTTCATTCATAATCGTAACTCATTCATCATTGTATTAACCGTATCAAAACTCGTTATTGTCAATTAATCACCTCAGTCATAAGGAACGACGGTTCCGATTATTTCATTGAGCTATCATTCATTTCACCATCATTTAATCTTGGTGAGTCATTATTCATTTTCGTTGTCACTTTTGTCATATTGTGGCATTCCGGGTCATACTGGCGTGCCGGTTGGAATGTGTAGGATTTTCATGTCGGGCACATTATGGTCGTGTGTTGGTTGTTGGCCTCACATTGGACTGTGCACACGAGTCAATGTGTCTCGTGAGACTGATTAGGTACAAGACCACGCGTGTATTGATCGTTGGTGGCTTGTGCACGGACACATTTCCATCCCGGGCGTAGTGTGGCGCCATTCCTTTGAGCCGTACTGATAGTTGATTCATATAGCATGTTTGATTGCGTATGTTTCAATGAGAATAATTCATAATTTCGTATATATCATGATTGTGTATTTTCAACCCTTGAGGATTGTTGTTACGTATGGCCGACCCGTTGGGGATCTTGTTTTCGTGTCATGGCAAGGCTAAGGCACGGGAGAGCACGGTGACGGCGAGGAGTCCCAGTGATACTAGTAGGGGCCCCGAATTGCTCATCATTTATTCAGTCATTTATTTTTCCTTTATTTATTCCGCTGCAGACATTCCGTTTGAATGCTCATTTCATTCAGTGTTGTGTATTTTATCGTCACATAAAATACACATGTATTCTATTTTATCCTGGGTGTGTTGTATAAAACTCCTCATCGGAGTAATTGATGTTGTAATGTGGTTCGGTACTACATTTACCTGTGTAATTCATTCATTTTCATTCGCCTGGTGGGTCCCAGTCGGGGGTCCACGACACTGTAATATCCGCCTAGTTTGGGGTGTTACATATATGATAAATTGGAACACACGAACTCCTAATACCTATTTTCTATCCAAGACAATAGCTGAGAATGGATGGCTGTGGCACAAGAGACTATGTCACCTGAACTTCAAAGCCATCAACAAAATTAGTTCTCAGAAGCTGGTCAGAGGACTTCCAGAAGAAGTATTCAAGAAGGAAGCTCTCTGTGATGCGTTACAGAAAGGGAAGCAAACAAAAGCATCATTCAAGCCATTCCAGCCTACCACTCTCACAACAAGTATCTTAGATCTACTTCACATGGATCTATTTGGTCCCATCAAGCCAAGGACCATAAGTGGTAGAAAGCATGCTCTAGTAGTAGTGGATGACTACTCAAGGTACACATGGGTTGTTTTTCTCTATAAAAAGAGTAAAACACTAACCAAGCTGCCTGAGCTGCTGAGAAGGATCCAGAATGAGAATTCCCTCTCAATTATCAAGATCAGATCAGATAGAGGAAGATAATTTCTCAACAAAGCAATCACTGATTATAGTGATCAGAATGGGATCCAGCATGAAGTCTCTGTAGCCAGGACTCCACAGCAGAATGGTGTTGCCGAAAGAAGAAACAGAACCTTGAAAGAAGCAGCCAGGTCCATGATTGCAGAAGCAGGCCTGCCCAAGAGGTTCTCGGGTCAAGTCATCAACACAAAGATGCCACACTCAAAACAGGAGTATGATAGTAGGGAGACATGGTAAAACTCCCTATGAGGTTTGGAATGGCAGAACACCTACAGTTGCTTATTTTCATATTTTTGGTTGTAAGTGTTTCATCCACAACAATGTTAAAACCCAACTAAATGCCTTTGATGCTAAAACAGATGATGGTCTATTTATGGGATATTCAGAAAGAAGCTAGTCATATAGAGTCTTTAACAAAAGAACCTTAGTTGTGGAGGAAATACCTCATGTTGTGTTTGATGAATCTTCTGTTGAGTACAGGAAAAAGGTAGAATTAATTGAGAACATACTCAATTCTGCCACCCTAGAAGAAGTTACCATCCATGATACAAGAATGGTGGACTCACCTGCAGACCAACCTGAAGACCCACCTGTAGCTAATAAAGACCCAACTGCAGATCGATAGACCTCGTAACCTACCGAGATCCGATTGCTGGCGATGAATACCCATCTCAGGCGATAAAGGCCCATCTCGCAGACTGCAGTGACTTCCACCTGCAGATGACAAGACCATAGCTGATCCAGTTGCAGATCAAGGAAGCCAGAATCAAGTTGATGCTGAAAGAGAAGAAGTTCACCAAATCTACAGGGGGAACAGACCCTGAATAAGAAGATATTCCTAAGTGGCTTAAAGATCATCCCATCCAACAAATCATTGGGAAGCTAACTGATGGAGTCAAGATGAGACAATCTACTCTACCCACAGGAATGGCAATGTTTTCATGCTTTATGTCTCAAATTGAACCCAAGACTACAGAACAAGCTTTGGAAGACTACTCATAGATCAATGCAATGCAAGAAGATCTTAATCAGATGGAAAGGAACAATGTTTGGGAACTAACAGACAGACCACATCACAAGAAGGTTATTGGCACCAAATGGGTGTACAAGAAAAAATGCGATGAAGATGGAGCTGTTGTTAGGAATAAAGCCAAACTTGTTGCTAAAGGATATGCACAATGTGAAGGAAGAGATTTTGATGAAACCTATGCACCTGTTGCAAGATTAGAAGCCATAAGACTATTCCTTGCATATGCAGCATTCAAAGATTTCATAGTCTACCAAATGGATGTAAAAAGTGCATTTCTTAATAGAATTCTAGAAGAAGAAGTCTATGTGGAGCAACCCCCTGGATTGGTCAAAGGAGACAAAGTCTACAAACTCTTAAAAGCTCTATATGGACTCAAGCAGGCACCAAGAGCATGGTATGAAACATTATCTGTGTTTCTTGAGAAGAACGGTTTCAGCAAAGGAAAGGTGGACAAGACCTATTGAGAGTGGAGCATGAAGATCATATATTATTAGTTCAAATATATGTGGATGATATCATATTTGGCTCAACCAATCCAGAGCTGCGTGAGAAATTCTCAAATCTCATGCAAGGAGAGTTTGAGATGAGTATGATGGGCAAACTGAAATTCTTTCTAGGTTTGCAAGTTAAATAGATGGAAAATGGAATTTTCATCAACCAGGCCAAATATACCAGAGATTTAATCAAGAGATTTGGAATGGAATCATCCAACCCAACAAGAATCCCTATGAGCACAAGCACTCATCTAGATACAGATGAAGGAGGCATATCAATGGATCCAACCCACTACAGAGGACTTATTGGATCACTCATTTATCTGACTGCAAGCAGACATATCTTATGCCGTAGGAGTATGTGCTAGATTTCAGTCCAAGCCTAAGCACTCTCATCAGGATGCAGCTAAGAGGATAATCAGATATCTTAAGTCTACAGTCAATGTTAGACTATGGTATCCTAAGGATGATAATTTTGAGCTATCAGGATACTCAGATGAAGACTTTGCAGGATGCAAAATTAATAGGAAAATCACCAGTGGAACATGTCAATTCCTAGGAACCAGACTGATATCCTGGTTTAGCAAGAAGCAGATATCTAACTCTATTTCAACAACAGAGTCTAAATACCAAGCTGCAGGTAGCTGTTGCGCACAGATTTTATGGATCAGACAACAGTTAAGGGACTACAACATCATTGAAAATAAAGTTCCAATTTGGTGTGACAACAATAGTGCAATTGCAATAACCAGCAACCCAGTATTTCACTCAAGGACGAAGCACATTGATGTCAAACATCATTTCATAAGAGATCATGTGCTTAATAAGAGAGTCAGAGTAGAGAGAGTCAGCACAAAATACCATATTGCTGACATATTCACCAAACCTTTACCAGAAGAAAGGTTTTTGGAGCTGAGCAGGGAACTTGGATTACTAGAGTGGGAACCTAGTACAGACGAGAAAGCTGACTGAAGCAGATCAGACGAAGGATGGACTAAGCTGATCACAGGCATCATATCCTACCTGAAGCAGACAAAAAGAGTTACCTGATGCAGAGCAGTCAAACAGTCAAATGGTCAACCAGCTAAGTTTTCTACCTTTGACCGACTCCTGAATATTTTATTATAATTTACATATGGCAATTTCACGGTCACATGTTTACACGATGACACGCGCGAACGCTTACACGTTCACACGACCCCACTAATTAAAATTAAAAATTCCAACTGTCATACATTTTTAAAATTTGAACCGACTCAAAATTAAAATAATATTAAATTCCAAACATCGCTTCATTTACCTTTTAAAGACGGAAAAGTCATTTCACTTTACCTTCTTCAGTCTTACAAATCCTAGTTTTCGAGAGCAAAAATCCTTTTGAACTTTCAATGCACTCAGAAATTTTTCTTGCGCAGAAATGGAATCCTACTACAACGGCGTAAACCTGAAGGCGGTGAAGGACCAGATCATTTTCTCTCTGGTGGTCGATTTCGAGGGACTACTCGAAACCAACCTGGACAACGACGTGCGTCACCTTATTAGATCTATGAAATCAAATGGAATCTACCCATTTCTGGATATCAACCCCAAATATCTCTTCAAAGAGGCTGTTATCGCATTCTACAAAGAAGCCCAAGTTCTCGAATCGGGCATTAGGAGCTCAATTTCTGGAGTTCAAGTGGATATCACTCCGTAGTCGATCGGAAAAGTTTTCGAGATGAAATCTCATGGAATGGCCGTCGAAGCCCTGAAGCAAAATGCAGCCGACACGTGGCTGAAGATCAAGGCTCACGAGCAGCCATCAAAGTTGAAGCTGACCGCTAAGAGAAGCGAGTTGAGTAAAGAGTATCACTATGCATTAGATATTACCAACAAAATAGTGATGGGGATGGCGGGTAGGTACCACCAGTTGTCGTCAGCCAAGTTCATGGTGCTGGGAGCACTTATTGAGGATGAACCAATTGACTTGGCTGATTACCTTTTCCGGCAACTAGTGTGCGAAGTCAACAAAGTCCAATGGCTAGATGACGAGAAAAGATTCAAATCCAAGTTGGCTTTTGGAACTCAAATAAGTTGGATTTTGGAGAAGTTAGGTGTGGCGAAGGGAAATCCTGATCCCTTCCACATCAACAAGAGACTTGGTCACTTGGACCAAGACACCCTAAGGAGATTAGGCGGAGAGAGAAAACCATCTCAATTGCTAAGGGAAATTTATGTAGAGCCAACTCCCTACAGATACCCATCGAGCTCAGGCGAGTCAGTTGGAGATCAAGCTGTAGCCCGGGATCAACCTACAGCTCAGTCTGACTCAGACTCAGACGATACCCCAATCGCCATTTGTTTCAAGAGAAGGGGACCAGCACCTGGAGAACCATCCTTAATCGAATCCTCACCAGAACCATCCACCAAGAGGCCCAAGCGACTAGATTTTGAAGAGGAGGAGTAGCCAGAATACTTATCTACTCCTGCACCAGATCACATGGAGGATCAGCCTGCTCCCTCCAGCCTGGAAACTCAAATGGTTCCTATTCTAACCCCTCATTTCATATCTAGAGAAGAAGAAGCAGGTTTGATTATTCACATCCCAGAAGCAAATTATTCGTTCAACCTGCTCGAAAACAATTCCTTCAACCTGTCTATAGAGTAGCTTCTACTGGTAAAACAACATGCTCTCAAACATTCTTTTATCGATATTTTTGAGGAATGAAAAACCTTGAAATATGTTCCATTTACTCAACTACAAGCTTTTATAGAAACAAGTGGCTGGGATTATCCCCAAGCTACGGAGGATCTACTCATACATTTTTGCAATGAGACAGACCTAATTTTGATACTCCAGGAAGACTGGTTCATGTCCCATTTTAAAACCAACATGGACCAGGCTCATCCACATTATTATGGGTAGTGTTTTTGATGGTTTTATCAATAAGAATGGAGAAGTAGTAGAAAAAGAAATTAGAATCAAAGAGGAAAAAGTAGGAGTTGAAAAAGAAGAAAAAGAAGAAAACATCACAGTTGAAGAAAAAGAAGAAGAAAAGGAAAAATCAGAAGAAGTTGAAAAACAAACTGAAGAAGAGGAAGTGGAAAAGACAGAAGAGTTGGCAGAAGAAGATGAAGAAGAAGGAGAAGAAGTTGAAAAAGAAATAGATGATGATGATGATGATAATGATGAGGATAAGAAAGGCGATGAGGATGAAAAGAAGGATAATGAAGAGGAAGAGAAGGAGGGAGAGAAGAAAGAAGAGAAGGAAGAAGAGAAAGAAGAAGAATAGAGAGAAGAATAAGAGAAGGAAAATGAGGTTGAAGAAGAAAAAGAAGGCAAAGATGAAGCCAGAGCAGATGAGACTGGGGCTCCTGCCCGCTACACCAGCCAAGATAAAGAAGAAGAAGATAGATCGGGGACCCCAGAACATACCCCATCTGATCAGCCGCCTGCAAATAGGAGTCTGTAGACAGGTAGGTCAACTGCACACCTACCTGCAGGCGCAGAAAGCTCTGGTGAGCACTCTCCTCAGGCATCAGCAATATCACCCATGATGACTGAGCTGATCCGCAACATTGTCAAAGAGTCTGTCTAAGAGTTGCTTACCACAAAAATCTCACCTGACCTACATACCATCAATGCCAAACTTGATACCATACTGCATAGGAATGTTCCTCAAGCTCCTCCTCCTACAAACTCTAGAATGCCCCTTGGCATGTCTGACTGGATGCATAGAGTTGAGCAGCAATTGACTATACTGGTAGATGCTGGCAAAAATGGGGAAGGAAGTAAGCAGGGGGAAGTAAGAGAAATATCAAGACAAGTACAGGCTCAGGAGCTCAGGACGAAGAAGAGGCAAGATATCCCATTAATTGAGGCTGGGACATCAAGTCAAAAGAGGAAAGAAGTAGCTGATCCTGATCAGCCTACAGAGAAGAAGAGGAGAACAAAGCAAGGAGAAGAGCCAAGGTTCGAATGGGAAGGCAAACAAATGTCGCATGTTGAAGAAATTATGCCTACAGAATTTATGTCTAGTTGGGCAGATACCAAGAAGGAGTTCACAGAGAAGTATTATCTCTGGGAAATACTCCAAGATAAAGAAATCTACCCCTAACAGTCATTCATCAACTACATGGAGACCAGATGGCCTACTCTTTGGAGGATCACGCTTAAATATGCAGCCCAATGGGATGTTTATCCTATGATACCTTAATTCGAAGCTGATGTACTTGTAAACAAAATCAGAAGAATTATATAAACAGTCATTTGAATGACATCTAGTTGTCTCAAACAAGACTGACTTTAGTTTGTGTCTTGCACTTATGTGCAAATTTGTTATTCATTTGAATAATTGCTTAAGTTAGACTTTAAAAATCGGCGAAGTACAAATCACAGATAAATATCTATCAGCCGAGTCTTGGTCAACTCAAATGTTCGGATAAGATTGACCACAGACGAGCTATGTCAGGCAACCCTTATCAGAGATGTTCTGGTCAACAATTTAATCAGCAAAGTTGGACCAGACTGCAATCAAGAAGAAAAGTCAAGTCATATGAAGTTTGACCATCAGGTCAGTCAAGTTCAATCAGGTCAGAAGACTTTAGACAAGTCGGCATATCAGAGAAGTCGACATCAGAGAAGGTTGACTGCACATCAGATAGTTTGGCCACAGAGAGGTCAGTTAAGTGATCAGCCAAGTAAGCCAGTCCACGCCAGCATGCGTTGAATCGTCAATAATTAAGGAAAGTCACATGCGGGCGATAAGGGACAGATTGGAGAGATTCCCAGAAAGATATGATTTAAATAAATCATCCAGACCCACCTCTGAAGACTTTAAGCATATTTAAATCAAAAGATTCGGCGCCATCACATGGAAGTCTTCACAACGGTCGGAAATGGATTAAAATATGGGAATCCAGCCTTGCAACGTTCAGAAAATAAACAAAGAAGTCTATTTCTCCAACGGATGGATTTATTACATATTTGCAACGGCTATGAAAAAAAGCTCAAAGGATCAACACCTATATATATCCGAAAGATTTGAAGTTGAGCAGATACACAACAATAACGGTGCAAACAAAACTTTCAAGCGATCAAAGCAATATAAGCAATCAAAAATCTATAGCATCGTGAAGAGCAGTATTCTCATTCATATACGAAGAAAGCTCTTAGTTGGAGAATACAAAACACTATTGTCTTAAAACCTGAGTAAGGGGTACTTCACTGGTTGAAGTTTCGCGACTGATAGGCATCCAAGGATTTGAAGAATCGAGTGGTGCTAGGCAGTCAGAAAGGAGTTGCAACGATGGGATTTACACTGGTTGGAAATTGTTGTAGCTAAGTTGTAGAATCACTGTAATATTTATCACTGGTTGAAAATTATAGTGGATTCATCTCCAACTGGTTGGAGAAAGTGGATTAGTAGAGGATTACCCCACCTCTGAGACCACTATAAATCGCCTGCGTACTTTACTGTTTTAGCATCATACTTAACTGCTGCATTCATACTTAGTGTTCCATTGATTATTTCTATATTCGTCATCAGCTGACTTCCGCATATCTATCAGCTAAGAAACTCATCCTTCGTGGAAAAGAGTTTCAATAAGTCTATTCACCCCCCTCTAGACTTATTCCTGGACGACTTGTGACCTACAGACACCTAAGAATACGCATCGCGACACGACTCAGTCAGTCAAAATATGACAAGACAAGACAAGACGAGACAAGGCCCGAAAACACACAACTCGACCCGACAGCCTAGGTTTCCGCAACCTAAGCTCCGCTACCATATTCTGTAACACCCCCAAACCACTCGAGAATATTACAGCACTGCAGACCCTCTCCGTGAGGATCCACCAGGCTAACTACTGAAAACACCACAATACAATACATGCCGACATGGGCTATTAACGAACCATTAGACCGATTTGGTCTTTTACCACAATATACACATCAACCATACATTACTCTTTCTCGAAACTCATATCCACGCAGGGGTTAACATAAATCAACATTCCTATAAAACGGGAAAATAAACACAACGGAAGGACAAAACAACAAGACATCACCAAACACTCAACACCGGTCTTCATGTGATTAGTATCGTCGTCTTCCATCATCCTTCATAACGATCCTGTGAATTGCTCCCCAGCAACCTGCAAATACCTGGACTCAATACAGACATCCACCCCCCGAATACTCAGGGGTAAGCAAAACTCCACTGTTTTGCTAGTGCAAGTATAAATCCAAAGACAAGCCATACATATCATACTCCAAGAGTATAGAGATCGTGAATATACTTCCCGAGATAATTCAATTGATTAAAACCGTTTGAATTATGAAAGATAGCAATAAAACCATTTTACATCTTACAAAATATTTTACGATCTCGGGAGTTTTGGAAACGTTTGGGTTTAAGAATTCTCGAGCCTTTCGAAACACCTAGGGACACAGCCTAAAAATCATTTATTTCAAAATACGATTCCGATTACAAACTATGGGGTCCACGACCCAACCATAACATTCCAACCACAAACACGGGGTCCACGACCCAAATCATCCACATCACATACTCGCAAGAATAACCTGACGGAAACTACACCATGTCAAACATTACCATAACCACAGTCTCACAGAACGACATCAAAGAGCATAACTTTGCAAATTGACCATACGGTCAAACTCGACACACCACAGAGTTATAATGCACAGAGCAACCACAGGACTCATGCACTCATACCAAATTATCGCAGCCCAGAGACAAATCTCACACAACACATTTACTGGTGCCATTCCAGCCAAGTACGATACCATTTGGACTGCCATTCTAATCAGACGAAATATGCGCCAAAAATCATAGTTCTCCAACAAAACATTTCAAAGTTAACCGTTGGTACGAAGCTCACGGCCGCCGCACCCCGAAGAGGCCCCGTCGGACCGTCCCTGGGTGGTTAACCCTAGTTCGCGATACGCACACTCACGACAATATATATCCCTAGAGGCCCCGTCAGACCGTCCCTAGGTGAACACACATAAACACCCACAACGCCACGGGAAGCCATAATTCGAATACTAGAATATGCAAACAAATGCTAGGTACTTCGTTAGAATGGCCACTTTAGTTGACGTATACCCACACGAATGTCACACAACATAAAACAAATACCAATACCAAATGACACCGAGCGCCACAACCTCCTTACAAAGGAGTAACAACTAATAGCACACAACGTCACATATTCACCGAACAATTACACATATCAATACACAATCCTCGGCAAATAATTACGATCTACTAAATTCACTAAATATGTTCAACATCTTCCAACATACGAAACTAATAACGCACATATTCCGAAAGCACATCAATCCACGAAGCGTACGAGTTATCTTTTGAAAGACAACAATTATCGAGAACATACCGATCCTTTAAAAGTTCAGTATAACATTCAAATTGTAATTTGGTTCCAATACCAATGAATACGTCTACGAAACACGAAATGTATGGGTAAGACATTTGCCTCGAGACCACGAGCAATAAAACGACAAACGGACACGGTCGGATAGCCCTCGAACTTCCAAAGACGACCAAGAATCCAGCAACCCCACGAATACTACGAAGATAACACCAACACGAATCAATAACACTAATCGGAATGCGAATCGATCCTAAAACAACAAGGATCTACGTTTTCTCAAGGAAATCAAGAATCATTGGTCCGAATGATACAAAATCAATAAATGAGTTGTCAAACCAAAAGCCACGTCCAAGACAATCAATAATAGCCAACCGATCGGATGAGATCGACTAAAAATCACCAAAACCAAGGAAATCCCCCAAATTCAAGAAACTAGGGTTCTAAGAAGAGATTACCTTGATTTGAGCAAAGGAGATGATTAGATGCTGTTAAACACCTACAAATCCACTCCAAGATGAATCTTGATGATGAAGATCACTCAAAGTCACCTCAAGAACTCACTTCCATCGGAAAGAGATGAAAAAGTGTGATATGACGAACTAAAGCTGTTGTCCAGTATTTATACTGGACAGTTATTAGCATGCGCTAAGCACAAACATTAGCGCACGCTAACAGGGTCAATGCTCCAGAACAAACCGCCCATAACATAGTTAGCGTGCGCTAGCCAATATGCGTAGTGTGCGCTAACGAGTCATGAATCCAGTCCAGTGGCTTCTAGATTGGTCTGCACCTACCAGGTAGCGTGTGCTAGTAATAAAAATCAGCATGCGCTAGGCAGACGATAGTGTGCGCTATCAACCAACCATAGCGTGCGCTAACAAGACTCCAGTCCCAGTCCAGTAGCTCCTGGACTGCCTCTGGGCTGCCAGTTAGTGTGCGCTTCATGTCCGGTAGTGTGCGCTAACAATAGCATAATAGCGCGCGCTACACCATAAGCGGTAGCGTGCGCTACACTTGAAGGAGTCAAAAAACTCATGCAATGATCTAGAATGGAAACCAAACATGTGTCAACTCATGACACGACCAAACGTGGCACAACATTCGAAAGACATGGACAATGTTAATCTGATCATCTGCAAAAAACTCAACGAAACTGGAACGAAGATCTCGGGTATTACACCTACCGTGCTCATCAAATCTTCTCTGCTTGCTAAGAGGACCCATCCTCAAAGCATTCCGATTTCTAGTAACCTGAAGGACATCGTTGTGAGGATATCGAGCGAATAAAAGAAGAGCAAGAGAAGCACTCCCGATAGCCATTTGCCTCATGCTGTCGAGAATAAGAAGAAGAAGAAGACCAAAAACCCTTCCAAGGTTGAGCCTACAGTGACTGCAGCGGTCATTGTAGATGTTTCTTCTGTTCCGGTCGCTGTATCAAACCCACAGGACGCAACCCCTTTGGAAGAAATAGTTACTGCAAAAACTGCAAATCCTGAGCCTGTGGCGGCTATGATGGATGACCAACTGTTTGCCAAGTTGGGAAGTTCTAGCCAGTCGGTTGCCCCTTTGGAGCCAAAAGTCATTACTCCAAACAGGGTACCCACCCCTGTACAGAGTCCCTCTCCACACAGGGTACCATCCCTTGTTCGGGATCCCTCTCCATAACAGGCTCCCATACCTGTTGAGGATCCCATCAGGATGGTAGACCCAACTACTGTACGGAGTCACTCCTATACAGACATTATAAATAATACTCTCCTCCAGGTTCAAACCGGGAAAGATTTTGAATGCTTCAAAATATGGAAGTCGAAGTCTTGATCCGCTGGGAGGATCACTTTGGCCAAGGATCACTTTTGCCGCGAGCTCATTTCTCATTACTACAAGGCGAAGGGAAAGGCTATACCGAAAGGGAAGTCACAGTCCAGTGACAAAGCTCCATCGCCTAGCCACCACTCCAACCCTAACTCGGAGGACGATGATGATGCCCTATATGTCGGTCTAAGGATCAGCCGCATAGAGGCCAGGGAAGGATAGATGGCCAAACTCCAAAACCACCAGGGTCAGGGAACTTCTGACAAACAATAGCCCCCTCCCCCGTAACAGGAAGCTGCTCCGAACAACAACATGAGGAATCAGTCCCTCCTGTCATCTCTGAAGAGCAAGTTGCTCCCGAATAGGATGCACCAATATGAAGACGACGCCTGCGCCATCTACCAAGAGGATTCAGTCCCTCTTTCGAATCAGGCAGAAGCTGAGAGTCGGCAGGAGGATTCAGTCCCTCCTGTACTTCCGACTACAAACGAGTAAACCAGACAGAAGGAATCAGTCCCTTCTATCTCCGAGATTGAACCTACAACACCTCCTTCCAAAGCCCCTGCTTCTAAAGCTCATGCTCCAGATGCCCCTGCATATCCCATCTCTATAAGCTCCAAATCAGATTATGATGATGGTTTTCTTCCCGAGGATAGACCACGAAGACCCCATCATCATGTGGTTCTTCGTCAACTTATAGACCTGAGGATTCAAAGATTATGCATCCTGGATCCCCACACACCAAATCCCGCATAGAGCAACTCCACCCCATCGGTCGCCAAACGTGTTTATGCAGGACACCATCAAGGCCCTGTATGATGTTGGTAAAGAACTCGACTGGATGCGTGCGAAGGACGAGCTCCCTAAGCTTACATCTGCTATTAATGATGTGGAAGACGCGTTCCGCCTGATGCCTACAGCATTACGGCAGGCGCTCAACCAACTCAAACAACATCAGGAGGGGATCCTGTGACAGGAACAAGAGAATCTTAGAGTTGCCGAGGCCAAAACAGTTGCCGCCCTTCAACATACCGGCACTAGACTGACTGAGCACGATCATAAGATCAATGATCTGTGTTTAGTGGTCGGTACACTGGTTCAAAACATCAATGATCTGAAGACCAAATAGGACGAGTCTATGAAGATCCTACAGGAAATTCATACCAAGGTATAAGATCTTGATGATGCCAAAAAGGGGGAAGAGTCCAGATAGGTTGCCCGAAGATGGAGATTGGAGAGAGAGAGATAGATGCAGCGCTGAAAGAGAGTGTTGCTTCTGCCATTGGACGACTAGCCGCTCCCGGGCCTAGTCAAGCTGCAAAGGGATATAGGGTGTCTGGCTCTGGACCTGAGTTCCAGGATCCCAACTTCCCATGGAAGAATACTGCATGAAAGCCATATGATATTTTGCTGCCAACTGACCGACAGCCTTCAGCCGATGATCTGAAGAGTTGGAAGAGGAATGAAGTGATCAGATACTTCTGTACTCTCATCAGGGAGTCTGCCCTTTTCAACAGATTCACGACTCTGGAGGATGCCGAAAATGAATTCTCAAGGCTATTAGCGGAAGGAAAGCTCCCCCTACATATGCTGATGAAATCCAAGCACTAGAAAGGTAAATATCTCACCCATCCAGAAGACCGGATCCTTGCCTACGATCAATCCCCTGAAGTAGGAAGCATTTATCGAGATCAAGGCAATGAATACCTAGTCAACCGGGGGAAAGGAACTATAAATGATCCTGACTTGAGGCCTTGGAGGCATTCTCATTATAGGAGTTAACCTGTTAGCCTTTTCGCTGTATTTCTTTTCACTACATGCTTACCAATGCAGTACTTATCCTTATAATTTCTTTCTTGCAAGAATTGTAAGAATTATATCATCAATAAAATTTGATTTCTTGAAAGATTACAGCTCGTAATCTATGTTTACTGTTTTTACTGTATTAATTACGAAGTTTTGTTATATTCCAACAAGTACAAACTTGTTAATGCTCAAAGCTATAAAAACTTGTCTGCGTACAATTCATAGATCAAGTTGTGTGCAATTTACATTTTACACTGTAAGATTATGCCTATGCGCCAATAATAAGATCAGTTGTAATACACTTAGTCATGTAGGATATTCATTTTAAAACTTGCCTGCGGGCAGTTCAGATTTCTAGACTAAGTAATGAAGATCAGATCAATCGAGAGAAGACTTGAAGACAGCCTCTCTGCATCTAGAAGAAGGTATCTAGAGGAAGTCTTGGCATTACCAAAAAGGGGGAAATTTTTAAGATAAATATTCCTGTTTTGATAATCGCCAACATACAACAAAGAAGTCTTAAGAAGTCAGAATATCGCTAAGTATGGAAGCTGTTAGGATTCTCCATACAGACAGTCCATACAGCAAAGAGATCTTCTACAGAGACTATCCTATAGAGCCTACTTCATACAGCAAGAGAGATAATATGCAGGATACAATAGTCAAAATGTAGGTGTTTTACTTAAGAAAAGCAAAACACAATCCAACATGACTGAATAGAAATAGCTTTAAACTGTTGTGAGATAAATATTATTTATTCATAAAGTATTCACGGTTAAAAGCAGCATTTATTGCTGATAGGACAACGTTTAATGCGGCCGGAGAGAGACAAGTCTGAACGCTCTGAAGAGCATTTAATGCGAAGACAGAAAGTATGTCTGAAACATTAAATGCAATCTGCTTTAATTCAAATAATCAGCAGCCGTCAATCAGAGACGTCAACATCTCACCAATCAGCCAACAGCTACATTTATAGCGGATCTATTTCCAAGGTTATAAATAGCCCCAAGCAAGAGGACATTGCTCACCAAGATAATTCATTCTCGCGCATACATCTGACAGATTACTCTGACAATCTAGCTATTAAAGAGCAGTATATTTCGTGGGCATACAGCAGTATTCAAATGAAGAAATATACTAGGTCCTCAACGCAAACATCACAGCATAGAACAAACACTCATAAAAGATATAGCTGCTCTTTGGAATCGTTCTATCTTTTATCGTTGAGATAATCATTAGCCCTATAGACTAAGGTTCCTTGCATATTTCGACCTTTGTGGGAAGAATAGTATTGAATATGATGCTTCGATCTATGTGAGAAGAAGCAAGTCAAAAGAGCTCAAGCCAATCTGTGTGAACGGCCGAAAGCTATAGTCCCTGTATCAATCTGTATGAACAATACAGAGACAGGTTTAGTTAAAGTCATGTAGTTATGTATGTAGTGATTTTAATAAACTCTTTACTACTGTGTAGAGGACCAGTGGACATAGAGGGGTTTACCTCTAACCACATAATTCTATGTGTTATTTACTTTCAGTCTTTACTGTTTTCATTTAAACTGTGATTCATAAGTATACATTGTTAAAATCCTGTATGCACCAAGCAAACAAGAGAACACCTAGTTGTTGTATTTACAACAACTCTCTAACAGACTTCCGCTACGCAATTAACTTCGAAAATCATACTATTTATTATATGTTTACCTTCTAAGCTATTTACTGTATACTCTGTGGCCAAAAGTACCCCTGCCTGGGAATGAGTTGTATTCGACTTCCGTTTGAACTTATTACTATTATGTCTTCGGGTATGTCAGTCGTTGACTTGTTGGTATGTAATTGATGAGTTGTTTGATAATGTCGGTCTGGATTTATGGTTAATAGTCGGTGTTCAGCCTGGTAGATCCATACGGGAAGGGTCCACGACACTATAATATTCCCTGACCAGGCGGGGGGTGTAACAGAATATGGTATCTGAGCTTATGTTAAGGAAACCTAGGCTGTTGGATCGAGATAAGTCATGTCTTGTTATGTCATCGGAAGTGTCGACTGTTGGGTTGAGTTATAAGGTGACGTGCTTTTCACTTGAGTTGTCAATTGTGATTAATATCATGGCGCAACCATCATCTTCGTGCAACTTATGGATGTAAGTCTCCCATTTTCCGCGGTATACTTTTTCATTACGTATTGATTTATGTATATGATATGTGATATGATCTACACTTGATGCTTGTGGTGCGTTGAACGTGAAGTGTTTGAGACGTAATGATAAATTGGACCATGACTTGTGAAGTATGTTTGATGAATTTTCCGATTGTGGATGTGCCTAAAAGGGGCTTACCGACGAAGTCTTGTTGAACCTAGTCTGACCACACTGATCTTTATTGAATTTGGTATCAATGGAAAGTATGTTTGTTGAACTGGTGATTCTAGAATATCATATGGATATGTGTTTGGGAATAAAAAAATTCAACTGACTGTTGTTCTCCGTTATTAATATATTCTCACTGTTAACGATATATGTTGCGTGCATATTTTGAAATGCTTTTGTGGTAATTTATGAACTTGAGTATAATATTGAAAAAATTGATTTTCTAAAATCTTTTGCCAATACGTATAAGTGGTAACTTAAGATACATTTTGGAAGATGACTGAGTTTGGGCAATCTGTTCGTGTATTTTCAAATGGGTTCTTATGACGGTATTTGAAAAATAAACTTTATATGAATGTCCTTGAGTATTTTGATAAAAAATACCGTTAGTAGTCTTTTTGCAAATTTATAATGATTGATAAAACTAATTCCATCCTAATGGATTTTGTTTAAACATGTTTTGCAAAAACTTCAAATTTTAGATTTATATGTTTCACCTTGGGAGAAAACATCGAGTGAACATGATGCTTTACTCTTTCTTCTCAAATGTGATTTTCAAGCATGATTTGGAATGATACTATATATGCCATGGTTGACAGGGAATCTTAATTATTTTGGAGGAATTAAATAATTATTGCCGCGTTTGTTTTTCAAAAATAAATTGGGAAGTTATGTGAAGTGTTTTAAATTGGCTCATCTCTTGATAAAGCGATTTATTGATCCCTCGGGCAATATTTGTAAAATGGTCTGAAATTGGTTTTTGAAAAGAAAGCAATAGCCTTTTGAGTTCCGGTGCGGAGCTCATGGTTTCGTACTTATGAAAATAATAGTGATTGCGTATTCTCTAGTTGCAAGATGACTTTTATTTCTAGAATTGCTATTTTTACAATGGAGTTTATATGAATGCAGGCATAATGTCATGTTATCGCTTAAAGTGATAGTGCTTGAGTTGTGAACGGTGCTCCGCTTGACCACCAACACTTTTCATGTACACGGTTTGTTGTTATTCTCGTAGAAGGAGTTCAATTCATATTGCCATGTTGTACTGTATCTTGAGGAATTGTTTCATAGTTTGCGTAGTACATCTTCGAGCGGAACAATAGTGCTTAACTCCTATGTTGCATACGTAAGTAGGTGCTTCGCGACTTTCCATGTGTTGGTGTCGTGGCCATCGTTTAGGGGTTGTTTCGGAGCTGCTGAACATGTCTTGCTTCAGCAGTATGTTACGGCCGTTATGAGCATGTAGTTACGACTGTAGGTGTCCTTGCGTTACACTCGTATTATCTGTCAGATACGACTGTAATCTGTCACAATAGTGACTTTTGTGTTTCGTTTTTTTGACTTGGGTTGCTATATTCATGTGTTGTTATATGTTATTATGTTTTTGTTATGCTGGGTGGTTGTCTGCTCAGTATGATTAGCGACAGAGGTCGTGGTCGTGGTTGTGGTTGTGTTCAGTCAAATCGTTGACTATCGAGTCCTAATCGACTTAGTGTCGATGGTCGGGAAGACCAGTCACTCAGTCAGGGCCATTCACCTGGAAACGCTGTGAACATTGGTACCATTACCATTCTTCAGCATACGACGAATCAGATAGAGATTTCGCCTCAGGCTGTTCAGCGTAACCCAACTCCACTCAAGAATATTGGGACGGGCATTTGGCTTCAGGAGGTGATTAATATGCATCCACCTCATTTTGTCAATTTGGCTGATGCTTTAGGATGTGATGGTTGGTTATTCCAGTTGGGGAAGATTGTCGAGACTATTGACTGCCTTAAGGATCAGAGAGTGCCTATTGCACAATATCTCCTCGACCAAGATGCTGCTAACTGGTGGGAGTTTGTTAATACTAAAGATCGTGTCGTCACTTGGGATGAGTTTAAACAGTCGATGGAGGTCATGTTCTGTCCAGGACCGATCATAGAGATGTAAGCTTGAGAGTTTCTATCGGCTCAGCCATGAGATATATCTGTGTTTGAGGCTATTATCGATTACAGCTGAAATCTTAATTATATGCGGAAGCAAGTGAGAGATGAGGAGGATAATATCCGTCATTTTGATATGCGGATGAAACTAGGGATTCATTAATATTTGGTGGGTTTTGGTTGTGCAACGTTGTGGGACTATCAAGATCGAGCTTTAGCAAATGAGATGACTCTTTTATCGATGGAGCCTGTGTTTGTATCGAAGAAGCATCAGACTTCTGATGATTCATCCAGAAGCAAGGAAATTGGGGTCTCTAAACTGAAAACCTCGTATTGTTCGTAAATAAGACCCTCCAATTCAGTCAGTGGGTCTAAGAGTTCTAACTTGGCATCATTAACCTTTGTAACATGCCTAGATGCTTCAATTGTAACGTTCCGAGCCATGAACGTGCGAATTGTAAGGCACCACCAGTGACTTGTTACAATTGTGGACGTCAAGTGCACCAAATTTAGTATTGTGAGGTAGTGTCTGAATCGTCGGAGGCTGAAGTTTTAGCACCGTTGCCGATATTGACTCATGAAAATATTTAATGTTTGAGTTTTACCGGTATGTTTGTTTTCATTTGTTCCTTAATACTCTTTGTTCTAGGTTTCGGAATGAAACATCTTTTTAAAGGGGGAGAATGTAATATAAGTACTTGTCTATTTGTGCTAATTTTCATTTTTGATGCTTTTCCACGGTTGGTGACTCGCTTGTAATCGTTTCGACATTGTTAAACTATTTTATTCTGCATTTTTTGCAATTCGAATGAGTTTCGGGGCTGTTTTATTTTAATCCGTGTGATGTTGTGACTTTTTCGCATTTGGGTTCACTTCTTGTAAATCTTGTTCGAAACTATTGCTTCGTTGTTTCTGTAAGTGCACTCAACGTATTTAGATGTGTTGTGAACTTGGGTACTGTTATTTGATCTCGAACTGCGATTTTCGGAGCTCGGTAGAGTATTTGTTTTTCCCTTGTTTCTATGTTGTTATTTGATTTAAGTTTCAGGATGAAACTTATTTTTTGTAATACCCGGTTGTAAATTCATTTATTATCATTTAATAATCATCACTCAGTAATTTTCACTCATTAATAATCATTCATCATTCATATTCATTCATTGTGTTTCACCGTTCGCGACTTTTGAATCATATATCAATTATCATTCGTCATCCAACCCTGTTGAGACTCGACTCGAGAACACTATCATTATCATCGTTATTGGCAGCCTGTGTGTGATGAATAGCGCATGCTACATACTATTTTTAGCGCACGCTAATTGAGTACTGGTAGCACATGCTATCGTTCAGCATTAACGCACGCTAGTGCATCAGCGCATACCCGTAAGGCACCGCATCAATCGGAGTATTTGTAACGCACTCTATGAGTGGAAAATAGCGCACGCTAGTTCTATCGTCAGCGCACGCTATCGGCCTTCATTAGCGCATGCTACTCGTGTAATTGTGGCAGGCAGTCCAGTAGGCACTGGACTGAATTGGTAATTCATAGCGCACGCTATGTGTGAGGGTAGCGCATGCTAACTGTTTTAGTAGTGCATGCTAAGTTATCAGTGTAACGCATGCTAAGGCAAGCAGGGCATAGGACAGTAGGTTATGGACTCCAGTTACTGGGCACCAACTATCAGGTAGCGCACGCTAACATCCGGTTAGCGCACGCTAAGAGGAAGGCATTAGCGCATGCTTAGAGGAAGGCATTAGCGCATGCTACCAAGTATGTAGCGCACGCTAACGCGACATACAGAGTTCACTGGACTACACGGTAAACCCGCTAGCGCACGCTAATCGCAGGAGATAGCGCACGCTAAGCTGGGTCTGATATAAATATGACACTCCACTCTTCATTTCATCATTTCTTATTTCCTCAACCATTCCGGGCGATTTTGGGCGATTCGCGAAGAGTTCTTCGAGCTGCAATCATCTAGCATCATCTTCAAGCTCCTAGTTCAGAATAATTAACATTTAATGCTCTCCTCCACAAAAAATCAAGGTAAACTTTTATTGAATCTAGAATTTTCGGATTTGAGTGTTTTCCTTCCGATCTTTCAAGTTAGCTTGCTCTTATGTTGGAATATATTGAATATGGATTATCTACCTTAGATACATGTGTTCCTACGGATTTATTGATGTATTTTTTTGGATTTGTTGAGTATTTGGGGAATTGTTCAAGAATACCTCGAGTGTTGACTTTGGACTTTTGGGGTTTCGACTAGATGTTGTCGTAATCTCGAATGGAGTATTTCTATTGGATTATTGATTGTATTGATGATGTTTTGTTAGATTGAATCACTCATTTGGAGGTTGGTTTCGATATAATTGGGGTTGTTGTAAACAATGGAATAATGTTTGCAACGTTTGTCAAAATGCCCTAATGAGTTTAGATTTGTTATATCGACATCTTAAATTTGGTTATGATCGTAATTGATTCGTATATTAAGCGAATTGTTGGTACTTGTGTTATTCAAGGTTGTTCGAGCGATCGATAACTCCATTAAGGACGTTTGTTCGAGGAAGAACATTTCATCACCGGTATTGAGGCAAGTTAATTCTTGCTCGGTTAAAAGGATAATCATTCCTTTCGTTGTTGTTCATTCATACATATAATTCATTCACCATACATCAATCATGTTGAGACTTGTAATTATCAAACTACTCATTCAATTCACGAGGAACAATGGTTCCAATCATTTCATTTGAAGATATCACTCATTGCGTCATTATTACACCTCGGCGAGTCATTCTTGACCCTTGTCGGCTTTCTATTCATTGTTCTTCATCATGGTCGCTTTTGTTCTTGTGACCTTCCGGATCAGACATGCTCCGGTGGTATATGTGTGGAACTTTTAGTTGGGCACACTAAGGTCATTGTGTATATCACGGAGTTCGGACACATTGGATTGTGCACACGGTAACGTGCCTCCATGAGACTAATTAGGCCAAGTTTTGCGGGTGTTTATGCAGGATGCCGGGCACTCGGCAGGCTTGTGCACTTGCACATCCCATTTGTGGTGTACTATGATGCTATCGTTCAACTTAATTTCATAACTAATTCATGTGATTATTGTATTTGTTCAACTCTTGAGGATTGCTGTTCTGTGTAACTGACCCCGTTGGGGGTGTTGTTTTTAGGTGATGGCAGGGCAAAAGCACGGGAAGAGAACGTTGACGGTGAGGAGTCCCAGTGATAGTAGTAGGGGGCCCAAGTCTGTCCACTTATTTATGTTTCTTTGATGTGTATTTTCGGCTGCAGTTCGGTTTGGATTTTCATTTTATTCAGTGTTGTATTTTGCCTTCATATGAAATATACATATATTCTGTATTCCTGGGTGTGTTGTACTTGAAACTCCTCATCGAAGTAATTGGTCATATAACGTGGTTCGGTACTATAGTTATATTATATAATTCATTAATTTTCATTAACCTGGTGGGTCCCAGTTGGGGGTCCACGGCACTGTAATAGCTGCCTAGTTTGGGGTGTTACATTTTTAGTGGGGTAGAATCTAATAACCGAGATTTTTCGTTCCAGTTTTAAAACTTAATTATCGTCTTACATCCGGTATTTTCCTAATGATGAGTAATTGGAGAAGTGTTGATGTTGCACAATGGTTGCCGCTATCGTGTTTCGTCGTGTGATTATTGTTTCCCATTGGATCATTAACGCTTCGTTGCATGTTGCATAGTTGTTGTTTTCATCGAGGAGTTTCACTATTAGGTCAAGTTCCTGGAGCGGTCCTGCTTCCTGTGCAGTAGGTATAACGCATGCTATGCAGTATTATAGCGTGTGATAATATGCAGTGTTAGCGCATGCCATTGAGATAGTTAGCGCATGCTAACTGGTAGTCTGAGAGAACATACTGAGGTCGAGACAGAAGCTGCTGGGCTAGAATTAGTCGTTACCGCACACTAAGGTGCTTAGCTTGCGCGCGCTAACTGCGTTGGACCGATAGAACCTGTTGAATACTTGGCCCGTTAGCACATGCTAAGGAGTACAGTTGCGCGCGCTAACTATACTGGTATATATAACTGGACAACTGCCTTTTATGCACTTTTCTCATTTCATACCCTAACACCGATAGTGGCGAGAGGCTGCGATGACTTGGAGGAGATTTGGTGCTATTCTTCACCATCTAACATCAAACTTGAGCTCCTAGTGTGGATTAAACATCATCCAATCTTCTCTTCTCTTTCAAATCAAGGTAAATCTTCAAAGAACCCTATTTTAGGAATTTTTGGGGCTTTCTTCTTGATTCTGACTTTAACCCAATTTTTATGAATCGGTTATTGTTATTCGATGATGATAATTATATTATATGGACTAAATATACATATCGTGATTTCTTTCAACCCAAACTTTGAATTGTAGTTCTTGGGAGAAGCCTTGAATCCTTAATGTTATATTAATTATTTCAAAGGATTTCTATTCGGGTTTGGGGAGTTTTTCATCATGATTGATTATTGTATTTGTTATGATTATGTTTTGTTGTATTTCATGGTAGTCGGAGGTTTTGGGGCTTCTGACCGAGCCGTGTTCTTCAGGGTATTTGCATATCAGTTATCAAGGCAAGTATCTTGTCTATATATAACTTGTATCTTGTGAATGGATGCTGTGTATCGGATTATGATATTTTTTTCTCTATTTAATTGTGATATATGTGGTTTGCCATAGACAAACGGCTTATTCGGCTCGTCGTGTTGATGTGTTCCTGAATGCTCTTTATTGGGGGATTCTTGGAGATTTTGATTGTTGAGATGAACTCAACTTGGAGATGTTCCTTGTCGTGGACTGGCGTAAGTATTGACCTTAAATGAGATCATGTTACACTTGAAAATATATTGTGCTATGTTGTTTGATTGATGGTTTATGCTGTGTTAATGATGTGTTATCTCTTAATGTTGTGGTGATATCGTTGATCTGTATCATGAAATTATGTGGCGCTTGGTTTAACTAGGTAAGGCTTGACGAGGCCTCTGGTATTCAGGACTTGATTAGTTCAGATAGAAACTCAATAAGATGTGTACTAGGTAGGGTCCGACAGGGCCTTTGGAGTTTGTTACTTGATAAGTACGAACTGTATTTGTGTGTACCAAGTAGGGTCCGACGGGGCCTGTGGAGTTCGTCACTTGATGAGTAAGAACTGTATTTGTGTATACCATGTAGGGTCCAACAGGGCCTCTGGAGTTTGTTGCTTGATGTGTTCGAACCATATTTGTGTCATGCCAGGTAGGTCTGATCGGGCCTCTGGAATTCGTTACTTGATGAGTATGAATAATATTATATTGTTGGGACTGTTTATATCCTGATCGTTGAGAAGTGAAATGAACTTTGGGCGGAGGCCCTAATGATTTTGGAAAGGTTTTATAACTAAGGACTGAAGGTCCTAAAAGATTTCTATTTTATAAAACCCCCGAGATGCTGGAATGTTTTTTTAAATTTAAGCTTATTTTCTAAACTCTAAAACCTCTCGGAGAATTATAATCAATGTTTTTCGTGGTTTTATTCATTACTAATATTTGCGTGATATATTTTGTATAGTTAGCATACTTGCACTAGAAAAATCCAATTGCTAACCCCTTAAATTGGGGAAAAGGGTCTTATGCATTTCAGGTATTCCTAGTTCGTGGGAGCAGTCATAGGATTGGCATGAAGGATATAAAAGGCGGCGATGCTAATCACTTGGGAGTTGGTGTATTGAGTGGTATATCCTTCCGTTATGTATTCTTACCGTTGTATGGATATTATGTTGTATTTTTACCCATGCGTGGGGATGAGTTATATTGGAGTTTCGTTTGAACTTGTTACTATTATTTTTCTGGATGGCCTTGTCGGCTATTTATGTCAGTCGTTGGCTTGTTGGTATGTAATTGATGAGTTGTTTGACCCTGTCGGTCAGGCTTTATGGTTAATAGACAGTGTTCAGCCTGGTAGATCCTTATGGAAAGGGTCTACGGCGTTGTAATATTCCTCGACCGGACCGGGGGTGTTACAAGAACATATTATAATGTGTACTGAGGAGGAACATAAATCATGTAGTTATGGTGGATAGATGAATAAGCATCTACGGCATGTGAACACGGATAGTTTAATGCTTGAGATTCTCTACAATCACACCTTCACCTTTCGAGGTCTACCATGAATGTTTTAGATGGTCGACCGCTTGGTGGGTTAACCAAATCTTTGACTCTAAAAATAGTTTGTGCTCGCTTGTAAATGTGGACTTTATGGGAGTTTGATATTGCTCATTCTTTATCGAGGTATTCCATCACTTTTTCTGAGTAGATAAAACCAGATGCCATCATTTCTTGTGCCTGCCTCCATTTCTCAACGAACTTTTTGGTCAACTTGTAGTAGGTTGCCTGCACCAAGGAACTGATAGGAAGATTGTGTGTCCCATTTAATACGTTGTTTATGCACTCAACAAGGTTAGTCGTCATTGTAATACCCGAGATCTTCATTTCTGTTTCGTTGAATTTTTCTTCGGTCGAGCGGATTTTTGTCGTCCGCATCTTTGGAATCACGTGCTTGCACTGTGGTACGTTGAGTTTCATAGCCTGTTCGTTATTGTTTTGGATCTTAGTCGGTGCGTTTGCGTGATCGAGACGTCGTCGAGTATCGAGTCGGATGGTCAGGTGTTGGCAGCTGGGATCGAGTTCCGTAAGACGTCCGCACACCCTAGCCTGGGAGGACCCGGTTACGACCGTAAGGTTCTTCAGATTACGGCCGTAAGGCTTTGTTACGGCCGCTAAGTACTGGTGGGTTACGACCGTAGTGACTCCGCAGATTTCAGTCAGTGGCCTTGGAGGACTCGGTTACGGCCGTAAGGTTCTTCAGGTTACGGCCGTAAGGCTTTGTTACGGCCGCTAAGCACTGGCCGGTTACGGTTGTAGTGACTCGGCAAATTTTAGTCAGTGGCCCTTGGAGCTCGGTTACGGCCGTAAGGCCCTACCGTTTATGGCCGTAAGGTATGCTCGTTGCGTACGCAAGACTTCGGCCATTGCGTATGCTAACGTGCGTTGACCGAGTTACGGCCGTAAGTCCCTACCGGTTACGGCCGTAACACTGTCGGCCATATATAGGCCTGGGCTTCGGCCTGACCTCATTTGCTCGTGATTTTTTCACCTGGTGGCGGCTCCGGATGGGGGTGTTCGAGTCGAGGAGTTCTTGGCTGGTTCTAACCAATTCTAAGGCATTTTGGAAGATCCTTTTCGATTATATCATCATCAAATCATTGTTCTTCTCCGGATCGAGGTATTTCTTCCGTAGAACCCTAGTTGTGTATATTTTTGGGGGTTTCATCGTGATTCGAGATTTTGTCCGAGATTGATGAATTGTTCTTGGAATTCTTGTTGTATTGATCGTGTCTTCGGATTTTGTAACTCATTTATCGATTTTTATCACCCGGACCTTGATTCTCGATTTCCTTGAAGAAACCCTCAGATTCTTGTTGTTTTTCGGGTTGATTTGGATTCCGTTTAGCATTATTGATTCGTGATGATATTATCTTCGTAGTTTTTGTGGAGTTTACTAGTTACTAGACGTCCTTAGGAGTTCGAGGGCTACCCGACCATGTCCGTTCGTCATTTCATTGCTCGCGGTATCGAGGCAAGTATCTTGCCCATACTTTTCATGTTTCGTAGACAGAATCATTGATAAATGATTTTATGCGCAATCCGAATGTTTAAATGAACTTTAAAAAGGATCGGTATGTTCTCGATAAATGTTGTCTTTCAAAAGATAACTCGTTTGCTTCGTAAACAAATGTGTTTTCGGTATATGTGTGTTGGTTTCGTATGTTTGGAGATGTTACAATAATATTTAGTGATTATCATAGACCGTATTATTTGCCGAGGATTGTGCCGTGGAAAGTGTAATTGTCATGAGAAAATGTGATATAGTGTGATATGATTTGTGACTCCCTTATAAGGAGGTGGTGATGTTCCTTGTGGCTTGTAAATTGTATGTGCTTGATATTGCGTGATCGTTGTAAGTGATGTGTCTTCGGGTATGATTGTTGAATCTCCGGGATCCATACTTGCTAGTATGGGTCGGGCGTGACCGTAGGGTTATCCAATCGGGTATGTCTTGCGGGGACTCCGAGGTTCGTGGCTTGTTAGCGCGATGCCGGGGTAACTTGTGGGGTTATCCATCGGGTATGTCTTGCGGGGACTCTGAGGTTCGTGGCTTGTTAGTGCGATGCCGGGATAACTTATCGTTGTGGATTGATTGTGTGATGTACATTTCATGGGTTGTCCAATCGGGTAAGTCTCGTGGAGGCTCCGAGGTTCGTAGCTTGCTAGTGCGATGCTGGGACAACTATGGACGTACGGATGGTTGTGATTGTGTGACTGTTGTCACTGTGATATGTGATTTGGTATGGATTCCCATTGGGTTATTCACTCGGGTATGTTCTACGGGAGCATCTGAGGTTCGTGGCTTGATAGCACGGGACGCGAATAACCCTTGGGAATATGATGTTATGGATGATTTGGGTCGTGGACCCCGTATCTTGTGATTTGGGTCGTGGACCCCGTATTTTGTGATTTGGGTCTTGGACCGCATGTTTTTGTTATCGGAATTGTATTTTGGAAAATAATCTTTAGGCTGTGTCCCTAAGTGGTTTACGAAAAACTTGAGAATCCTTGAATCCCAAATGTTTCCAAAACTCCCTAGATCGTAAATCATTTGGAAGATGTAATTTGGGTTTATTTCCCACCTTTTATTGTTTAAACTGTCCTCATCAAATGATTTATCTCGGGAAGCATGTTCACGATTATTATGTTCTTGGAGTATGTTAAGTGTGACTTGTATTTCGTGTTAAGTGTGACTTTTATTTCGTGTTTTATACATGCACTAGCAAAACAGTGGAGTTTTGCTAACCCCCGAGTATTCGGGGGGTGGATGTCTATGTTGCGTCCAGGTGCTTGCAGGTCGTTGGGGAGCAATTCATAAGATCATTACGAAGGATGATGGAAGACAGCGATACTAATCACATGGAGACCAGTGTCGAGTATTTGGTGAAGTCTTGTTGTTTTGTTTTACCGTTGTGGTATTTTCCATCTCATGGAAATGTTGATGTACGTTAACCCCTGCGTGGGTATGAGTTGTGAGAAAAAGTTATGTATGCTTGACGTGTATGCTGTGTAAAAGACCAAATCGGTCTGAGGGTTTATATTTAGCCATGCCGGCATGTGTTTTACGTTGTGTTTTCTGTATTTAGCCTGGTAGATCCTCGTGGAGAGGGTCTGTGGCGCTGTAATATTCCCGAGTGGTTTGGGGTTACAAAATATGGTATCGGAGATTAGGTTGCGGAAACCTAGGCTGTCGGGTCGAGTTGTGTGTTGTCGGGTCTTGTCTTGTCTTGTCTTGTCTTGTCTTGTCAGATTTTGTCTGACTGAGTCGTGTCACGATGCGTCGTCGAAGGTGTCAGTCATGATTAGTATCGAGGTGCAGCCATCATCTTCGTGCGATTTGTGGATGTAAGTCTCCCTACTTTGTTGTGTCGTGTTATACGAGCTTGTGTTATTTTCGTGTTATGATGTGGAGTTAAATGTAAATCGTGAATACGTGATCCGTGTTTGTTGATTCTCGTACTATGCGAGAATGAAGAGTGGTGCCGGTGTGTATATATATATGTATGTATGTATATATATATATATCCTTGTACAAATCGTTTTTACAGGAGCAATGTTTTGGTTTGGCTACTCAATGAAAGTTTATCGATGTGATATTTTAAAACTTTGAATGTTTTGTGGAGTCACGTAAATTTTATTTCAGAACATCCTTCAAGAAAGGAAAAATGTTTGATTTTCGTATAATGACCTCGAGACCGAAAATTTTGAAAATTTAAACTACTTACATTTTATTTTCACCTTGCATTGCAAATGTTCAAAATGTGAAATTTGATTTTGAAAACTCAAACGAGGTCTATCAAAAACACTACTCGAGGCGTGACTGTCGCTTTCAACATTTCGGTTTGATGAATTTCGGTTAAAAAGGTATGTGGCAATGATGTTATTGGTATTTTTGACTATAATGCTTAAAATGGTGATTGAGTGGTGGTGTGAATGCTGAGACGTTCGGTACGCACTCGTCGAGATAGTTCTCCTGACCGAGAGGTGGAGACTTGGTTTGGAATGTTGTTTAACTTCTGATGGTTATTTGTGCAATGTTTTAACGATGTGAATTGTCAGCATTTAGATTCGTATGTTGTTGTTTATTTGTAACCTTCGACTTTTGATACTGTTTGGTATATGTTCATGAACGTGTTGCTAGATTAGAACAGTCAGCGCACGCCAAGTGTGGAACTAGCGCGCGCTATCATGGCATGGCTAGCGCACGCTAAGTCTCCGTCAGAGCGCATGTTAATCAGTCTGAACAGGAGTTTTGGACTGCATTTTTTGCCATTAGGTCTAATTTTGCGATCGTTAGACCGGTCATCTGTGACCGTATTGTAGGTGTGCTGTCCGATGATGATAATTATTGTGTGTGATTATGTGTTGTGACTTTCGTTGCGTTAGGTTGTTGCTTGATTAATATGCCGAGGGGCAGAGGTCGTGGTCATAACCGTGGTACAGATGGCCACGGGAATCAGATGCGAGATTGAGAGAATGTTGCCGGGAACAATATTGGTTTGAGTATTGCTACTATATTGCAACAAGTAGCAGCAGAGATGACTCAATTGACCCAGGCGGTTCAACGCAACACTGACGGGACTCAGAATGTCGGTGTAAATCAATGGATTTGGGAAGTAATTCGTATGAATCCCCCTCGATTCACTGGTGTTGCGGATGCGTTGGGTTGGGATGGTTGGCTTTTCCAGTTGGGAAAGATATTTGAGGCTGTCGATTGTCCTGAAGAGCGGAAGGTACCTATCGCTCATTACCTTCTTGACAAGGATGCCGCTAATTAGTGGGAAGCTGTTAAACCTCGTGATTGTGATATCACGTTGGCGGAGTTTCAGGCATTTATGGAAGATGAGTTCTGTCCGAAACCGATTAGAGAGCAGAGGATTCATGAATTTTATATGGCAAGACCATAAGATATCTCGGTGTCGCAGGCTATCATCGACTATAGTAAACAACTCAGTTATGTGAGAGATCGGGTGAGAACCGAGGAAGAGAGGATCCTCCACTTTGACACACGAATGAAGCTGAAGATTCGCCAGTATATGTCGGGACTCATTTGCACTTCATTGAGAGATTATCAGGATCGAGCCTTAGCCTATGAGCTGGCTTCGTTATCGTCGGAGCGTGTACCCGAGTCGAAGAAGCAGAGGAAGTCCGATGACCCTATGGGCGGCACAGGAGTTGGTGCTTCTGGGTTGCAGCATCATAGTCTTTCTGCTGTGAAGCTCCATCGCTCGACACATGGGGCTGAGAGTTCCAATTCATCTGCTTTGACTCCTGGTAAAGCCAGGAGGTGTTTTAACTACAATGTGTCGGGGCATGTTCGTGCGCATTGTCCTTCTCTGCCAGTAAGGTGTTTTAACTACAATGTGCTACAAGTGCGGAATCGAGGGACACCGTGTTCAGTTTTGCGAGTTGGTTACCGAGCCTTCCGAGGCACGGACTTGAGCACCAATATAAGGATTTACTCTGAGGAGTCCCTGAGAACTAGTCGTATGTTATGTTATTTCCTTGCTTTGTCGTTTCGAATTTCTGAGATAAACTTCTTTTATTCGGTTTGGGTCGGATTTTGAACTTCTGTATTGTTCAACTCTATCGACTCGATTGTGTTCGTTGATATTTTCTGAACTTGTTCTATCCTTCACTTTTGTTGTTCAAACGAGTTGTGGTATTATTTCGGATTAATCCGCTTGTAGTTGTGACTTTTTTTTTTAAATGTGATTCCATTCCTGTGAATCTTATGTGGGTGCATGTCTTATCGTACTTACCATATCACCTATTGTCTCGAGCCGAGGTGTGAACTTCAGAGTTATTATTTGATTCTTATTGTTCGTCGCGATTCGGACATAATTGTTCGACTATTGTCGTCTTGATCGTTGCGGTTTGGCCGTTTATTGTTCGGTTTTTTTTGATCTCGTAGCGTGGTTGTTGATCGTTTAGACTCCTTCGTAATTTCCCCAGGTTGGGGAAATTAACTTCGTTTTCGATCTTCCAAACCTTGGGTTGTGGAAATTCGTAATTGTTCAATGATTAATTCATCCCTTGGTTGTTGTACTGTTTTGGTTGGTCAACCGTATTGACTTTTGTTCGTTATGTTTTGTTATTGTTCTGGTGTAGCGATATGGATGATAGCAGCTACGTGCTACATGTGATTCGGGCAAGTCGTCTGCAATGGATAGCGTGTGTTATCTGAGATTGTTTTGCATTGATCGTCTATGTTTTAAGTTTCGGGGATTAAGCTTCTTTTAGGGGGGGTAGAATGTAATACCCGAGATCTTCGTTCCGGTTTCGTTGAATTTTTCTTCGGTCGAGCGGATTTTTGTTGTCTGCGTCTTTGGAATCGCGTGCTTGCACTGTGGTACGTTGAATTTCGTAGCCTGTTCGTGATTGTTTCGGATCTTAGTCTGTGAATTTGCGTGATCGAGACGTCGTCGAGTATCGAGTCGGATGGTCGGGGTGTTGGCTGTTGGGATCGAGTTACGGTCGTAAGGCCTGGCCGATTACAACCGTAAGACGTCCGCACACCCTGGCCTGGGAGGACTCGATTATGGCCATAAGGCTCTTCAGGTTACGGCCGTAAGGCTTTGTTATGGTCGTTAAGCACTGGCCGGTTACGGCCGTAGTGACTCGGCAAATTTCAGTCAGTGGCTTGGGAGGACTCAGTTACGGCCGTAAGGTTCTTCAGGTTCAGCCGTAAGGCTTTGTTACGGCCACTAAGCACTGGCCGGTTACGGCCGTAGTGACTCGGCAGATTTCAGTCAGTGGCCCTGGGAGCTCGGTTATAGCCATAAGGCCCTACCGATTATGGCCGTAAGGTGTGCTCGTTGCGTACGTAAGACTTCGGCCATTGCGTACGCTAACGTGCGTTGATCGAGTTACGGCCGTAAGGCCCTGCCGGTTATGGCCGTAACACTGTCGGCCATATATAGGCCTGGGCTTCGGCTGGACCTCATTTCCTCGCGATTTCTTCATGGTGGCTGCTGCGGACGGGGGTGTTCGAGGGGAGGAGTTCTTGGCTGGTTCTAACCAATTCCAAGGCATTTTTGAAGATCCTTTTCGATTATATCATCACCGAATCCTTGTTCTTCGCCGGATCGAGGTATTTCTTCCGTAGAACCCTAGTTATGTTTTTTTTTTGGGTTTCTTCATGATTCATGATTTTATCCGATATTGATAAATTGGTCTTTGTATTCTTGTTGTATTGATCGTGGTCTTCAGATTTTTTAACTCATTTATCGATTTTTATCACCCGGACCTTGATTCTCAATTTCCTTGAAGAAACCCTCGGATTCTTGTTGTTTTTCGGGTTGATTCGGATTCCGTTTAGCGTTATTGATTCGTGGTGATATTATCTTCATAGTTTTCGTGGAGTTTACGAGTTATTGGACTTTCTTAGGAGTTCGAGGGCTGCCCGACTGTGTCCGTTCGTCTTTTCATTGCTCGCAGTATCGAGGCAAGTATCTTGCCCATACTTTTCATGTTTCATAGACGGAATCATCGATAAATGATTTTATGTGCAATCCGAATGTTTAAATGAACTTTAAAAAGGATCGGTATGTTCTCGATAAATGTTGTCTTTAAAAAGATAACTCGTATGCTTCGTAAACAAATGTGTTTTCGGTATATGTGTGTTGGTTTCGTATGTTTGGAGATGTTACAATAATATTTGGTGATTATCATAGACCGTATTATTTGCCGAGGATTGTGTCGTGGTAAGTGTAATTGTCATGAGAAAATGTGATACCATGTGATATGATTTGTGACTATTAACTAGTAATTTTAGAAATTAGTGGGAAATGTTGATATTCTTGTGCACACGATGAATAGTCCCATCGTGGCACGATCGTGTGCCCCATCGTGTGCACAACTTTTGGTATTTTTGTCAACTTGATTTAATGTGTTATATAGAAGGATGTTTTGTGATTCTAAAATTGCTTGTTCAAACATTAATTACTACATGACTTCTTATGCAAACTGATATTTGTTATTTCGTGTAATTCATTATTATATGAGATATTTCATACAGATGATGAACCTATATGTACGAACTACTACAAGCCCATCTTCCTGGACCGAGAGTGAAATACCTGAACCTTCACGTTAGTCCCTCCATTTTTCACTATAAACCCCAAACAATTAAAATCTATTAAAATCCATTAAAATCAAGTACGCGAAATGAGCGACTGATTATGAGAAGGCGATTTAGGAGGAATCAAAGCACCTCCACCAAGAAAAAGAAGGAGGATACCTCCTCCCAACCCACCATACAGAACCAGGCTTAGAGGGAGATACTCAATGCTCAGAGTAAGTTTTTTGTTTATGTAGTGTGATTTCAAATATTTGATTTTGTTGTATGTGTAGTTGTGTACTGCGATTTAATGTGTTTTATGAAACATGGTCTATTTAAAAACACTGCGAGCACTCCAGTTATACTAGATGGTGATGATGATGATTTAGAGATTTCTGAGAAGACAAGTAAAAAGTGTAATATATGGGGGCAATTTTTTTTCGTTTTACTGTGGTGTTGTCGTATTCATTTGGAATTGTACAAATGCTGTTGTATTTGACAGATATAATGTATATTATATTAGGATATTTCAGAGTCAAAATATTTATACTTGTCGTCGGTATTGTATTCGCCGTTTGGTTGTTGCTTGGTGGATTTGGATTTTTTTTGGCAAGTATATTAGCCATAGCATACTTTATATGTATAACATTACGTACGCTATGGGTGGAGTGTTACATACGTTAAAACATGTTGGTTACCTACGTAACACAGGGTATCTATTCGGATCTGACTTCGGCGTATGGTATCGGGCGAGGATGGATTCGCGTGGTTTGATTGGGACAGTTAGTCAAAGACCACTACGTATGCTATGCATGGTTGTTAACCTACGTAATCGTAAGGCTGTTACGTACGTAAGTTTTGGTTAACGTACGTAATGGATACCCCATTTTGAGGCAGTGAGTGTTGGACTACGTAGCGTACGCTACATAGAGGTGATAATGTACGTTATACGTATAACGTACGTTAAGCAGGTCGTATAGCGGCCGTAATGAGGTTTTCAGATTATATATCTTGGTTTCGTATTTCATTTCTTCACGAACCAAAATCGATTTTCTTTCCCTAGAATCGTCCCTCTGGACTTGTTCTTGATACTTAGACTCTTCCAACGTGATTTTGGCCATCCTAGCTTGGATTGAGACTTGAGGTGGGAAGTTTTTCATACTCCTTTGGTGCTTGGAGAGTTCATATTGGGTAAGTTCTCTTAATCTCTTGTTCTTCAAGTGATTTTCGAGTATGATGATGATGATGTTGTTGTTGTTGTTGTTTACCTCGAGTAGTTAGTGCTTGTTGGGGGATAACATGATTCTTGATGAGTTTTTATAACTTATATTAAGAACATAATGATTATGTCTTGAGGAGTTGTTGTTCTTGATGTTTTAGAATACTTGGAGGTGATAATCATGTCTAGGAAGAGTTATGTTAAGATTGATTATATGATTAACATAGCTTTGAGATAATTATTGTTGTGGGTTGTGTTCTTGAGAGATTATAACCATTTTTGATATAGGATTATGATGAGTTATGTAGATGATTATCATAATCTTTAATTGGGTGATTTAATCTTGTTGATTAATTCGAATTCATGATGAATTGGTGGAGGATTACCGTTTGGACATCATGTTTGTTGTGTTGAAGATGTTTTTGAGGTGTTGGTGATGATATTGGTGAGGTTATTATTTTGGGATGATTAATATGATATTGTTCTTAATGATTCTTGTTGAATTGTTTTCACAAGTGTTAAGAACATTTTGATCATTGAGGTGTCAGAGGATGTTAGAATTCATAGTTGAGGACTATGATGTTCGTTTGTGTGGTTTGATTGATTTGTGATTGAATAGGGGTTGTCTTTCATGTTGTTTTCGATTAATATTGTGTTATTGAATGAATTGTATTTCATTCAAGGTTATTCAGGTGCTTGTGATTATCGGAGGACGCCGTTCGTCGTTCGTTGGAGGATTTCATCGCCTCCGGTTTGAGACAAGTTTTATACTTGTACTAGTTAATGAGAGTAATGTTATCATATATGTGTATGAATATCTTGTATCATTTCGAGACGTAGTCTCTACATGATTTCGTTGATATCAGGGGATTGTTTGATACGATACTCTTCGTCAATTATGCCAAATATTATTGTTGCTCATTAATAGCCAGTTCAAGGCATTGAGATGCTTGTTGTTAATATTGTTATCGATAGCCGGTTCACGGTATCAATGTATCGATTGTTATTGTTGACTGATGTTCCATTGAGATATGGTTGTGATCGTTGTTATTGATATCGGTGTTTTTCTATTGATGTTGTATTGGCCGATTGAAGGCATTGTCGTATTCGGTTATCATCTCTATCTTCGATCGCCGATTAAAGGCGCCGAGGAATCTGTTATCATTGTTGTTATCGATTGGCCATTCTAAGGAAATCGAGGTATTGAATTGGGACTATCGAGGACATTTCCCATCCGTTGAGTCGTTGTTATCAATTGGTCGTTCTGAGATAATCGAGGTATTGAATTGGGACTGTCGAGGATATTTTCCATCCTTTGAGTCTTTGTTATCGATTGGTCTTTCTGAGACAATCGAGGTATTGAATTGGGACTGTCGAGGACATCTCTGTTGCGATATTTCGTTAAACGCAAGTGCACGTTATCGTAGACAAGTAATAAAGTGATGAATAAGATATCGTTCCCTCGAGGACTGATTTCACTAAGTACCAAAATACAGTCAACTCACAATTTTATTTGAAGAATAATTATATGGAATTATTCCTAATCTAATAGAAAATTAATAATTACTAATACTAAAATGAATAATAATAATAAGGGTGTAGGATTATGATTTTCACCTCAAACAATCAGAAATGATTTTTATTCAATTCAATTCACTTTTACTCAATTGATTGTAAGCCAGAAATTCCTAAATTATTCTAAAGCATTTCCCAAGGTCGATAGAAAATACTACGAATTATTAACTCGATATATCCCTATTCGAGTTAGATAATTAATAGCTAAAACAGATCAAGAATTCCCACAATAAACAGGCTTCACAATTCCCATGAGTATATTTCTATCTCACAAAAATTATGATTCGTCTCACAAGAACTATGCCTAAATTTCATCTCCCGAATCCATAAAGACATTCAAAACAATTCAACTGTTGGCCAGACAATTAAAAAGCATTAAGAACAGTAAGAAGAATCCAATTCAGTAGAATAACGAATGAATTGAAATAATAATAAATAAATCAAACCGTCATGTAATCGGCTACAATCAAAATCCTACTCGAATAGATCTAGAAACTACGATACGGAAAAATTAAGAAAATCCGTAGGTATCCGTGGTCTTGTCGTCGCCCACAAATTTCCTCCTTGTGTTCTTCTGTCCCGTACCGCGATGTCTTCCTTCTGATCCCCCTTTTCTTCAGCCCTTCAATGCTTATTTATATCAGTCCTAAGCCTCCAAAACGCGTCCATGTGATTAGGTCGAGAACAGGCTCCAAAACGGCCCAGAAACGCGTAATATTCAGCAAAACCGCCCGGTGGGCCGCGGCTCACTTAATCTGTGCCGCGGCCCCTACCCTTCCGTTCCTGATGCCTGGGCGCATTTTTTCCTCCTGGGCCGCGGCTCACTTAAGCTGTGCCGCGGCTCACAGTACAGTCCACTCGGGGCTCGCTGGTTGTCTTCGTGTGCCGCGGCTCACTTGGTTTGTGCCCCGGCTCATGACCAAAAACTGCTGTTTTCGCCCGTTTTTCATCGTTCGAGCTTCCGGACTCCAATTTCCTGCAAAACATATAAGAATAATGCATTAAAAGCTCATTTAGGCTGATTTAGGCTCAAGATGGATATAAAATAATGATAAATAAGCGCATAAAAATACGCCTAACAAATACCCCCAAACTTGAGCCTTTGCTTGTCCTCAAGCAAAAATTATCACTTTTAAACAAAATGTATCGTGAATAATCATGCAAGTCCATAGTGCTCAACTTAATCAATATTACCCTGAAAATCTCAAAGAATAGTACAAGTATCGTAATAGCGAGTCACATCCAGGACACTGATTCCACTAAGTAACCAATTTCAGTCCTAATCAATCGTTCATGAAGAAAATCAAGCTCAAAGATTAACAAGCGTGAATTTAACCGACCGTCAATATGAAGGGTTAGATTAAACAAGCTAATTCGCCTACCCCACATCTAGTGGCAAAATTCAAGAGTTTCATTATCGACATTACTCCTGACAAAGATTCCCTTATGTATGATCAATAATATAGATTCGAGTTAACCACTAGGTTTGGATCTCGGGATGTTTCATCGGGATAATCCTAGGGTGGAATTCCATTCTCATGTATAGGGGAACCGTTTGACGTAAAAGACATTCATGGGGCACATGGATGCTTCTAGTTACTAAGCCCCCCTCTACAGCGGAGAAAAAACTCGCATAGCAAGTCCCGCATGTCAAGGTTGCCGTTTTACGCGAGAGTAAACTACGGGTCACGTGAATACCCCCGGTTACTAGGCTTCCCATCATCGGTAATGCGATATTTCTAAATCATTAGTCTATTCAGGGTTGTCGTTTTACACGAGAGTAAACAACGGGTCACGTGAATACCCCCGGTTACTAAACTTCCCATCGTAGAACAACTAATATCTCGACTTTTTCTTGGGAAAAACTGTCCGACTCTAAACTCAATCCAAGTACCAACAAGACTCATATTACTGGACGACTAGCTACGCGAAAAGTTTAACCAAACGTATAAATGGTGATTTGAAAACACGTATGTCTCCTTTCTTATCTGCTAAGATTTCTACAAAAACGATAAAATTTCGGACCTAATTGAATATTCAACAGAAGCAGATATCGCTGACTGCAACTCGACCAAAAATCAACCGTTTCTTCCAAGAGAAATCAGTATCGTAACATCAGTTTTACACACGGAAGCACGAAAAATTCACGTTTTTGAATAAAACCATCAACAGCATGAAAGGACAATAAAGCAATCGCAATTTATACCCAAGAAAATCAATTCCACTACACATAAAATCAACCATAATTAAACTCATGTGAAAATAAAAGAGATAAGGAAAAGTGAAACTTATTCCAAATGTCTTCTTGAAATCCAGCACATGTCTGAGTGGAATCGACTGTCAATCCATACTTCCAATAACGCCCAACATCACGAGGGACTCCCAAACTTAGTCTCTAGTCATGAAATAACTATAGACTTTAGGTCACGAAAGACTAGAATATGAAGAATAATAACTCATTGGGGTTATATAAAGAAAATATTAGAGAAATAAGGGCCAACAAGAATACACAAATCCAAACGAAATAAACAAAACAAAGGAAAAAAACTATTAACTAAAAATCAAATAAAAACAACTAACTATAAAGCAACTAAAAATGATGGGTTGCCTCCCATCAAGCGCTCTATTTTATGTCTTGAGCACGACGTGGCAAAAAATCTAACGTGGCTTCTTTCTAGGGAGATTGCCAAATACCCCCTTCTTACAATTTATAAGCCACTTATTCCATAGGGGAGGCTTTGGTTCATGCCCGGTTGCCACAAATAATGAGTAAGAATAATTATGCGGACAACCAAAAAATGATGGAAGAATATAATAATGATAAGGCATGAAAAAATAAGCAGAGTTCGAATGGATAGATAATAAAGAAATATCATGAACAACCTCATTAGAACTCATGGTATCAGCCTCAACAAAATCAAAAGTAATGGGGTCAATCTCTCCCATTATGGATTTAGGAAAAATTATGCGTGGCACCGTTAATAAAATTTTTGGCACAAAAGTGTTCACCTTATTAGTCGAAGTTTGATGACAATTTAATGAAATTTTTTTGGAAACATCATCAATGGTAACTTCTTCTACAGGCTCATCACACTTTATGTAATTATCGGGTGCTGGGGGATCGACCCTAAAACTTAGCATGTCTTTCTTCTCAACCTCCCCCTCAACTTCACTACGAAATATATGAGCTGGAAAATAACCATAGTGAATCTCAAGACCACGACTTGCACATTCTCGCTCAAAAAGGGTACTATCAGGATTTTTGAGAACGTCTACACATTGTTCAAGCATGGTCTTTTGTTTTGGGGGAGGGAGCTGACTGACCCTATTAGGCAAATTATTAAGAACATTGGGATTTATGAAATGCCAAGGGTCACGATAATCAAAGGAAAACATAATAAAAATAAAGAGACTAAAGAAAACTTCAAATTAAAATTAGAGTCGCTTGGTATTGATATTAGCGAAAAATCAGTCCCTAGCAACGGCGCCAAAAACTTGTTGCGATATTTCGTTAAACGCAAGTGCACGTTATCGTAGACAAGTAATAAAGTGATGAATAAGATATCGTTCCCTCGAGGACTGATTTCACTAAGTACCAAAATATAGTCAACTCACAATTTTATTTGAAGAATAATTATATGGAATTATTCCTAATCTAATAGAAAATTAATAATTACTAATACTAAAACTAATAATAATAATAATAATAAGGGTGTAGGATTATGATTTTCACCTCAAACAATCAGGAATGATTTTTATTCAATTCAATTCACTTTTATTCAATTGATTGTAAGCCAAGAATTCCTAAATTATTCTAAAGCCTTTCCCAAGGTCGATAGAAAATACTACGAATTATTAACTCGATATATCCCTATTCGAATTAGATAATTAATAGCTAAAATAGTTCAAGAATTCCCACAATAAACAGGCTTCACAATTCCCATGAGTATATTCCTATCTCACAAAAATTATGATTCGTCTCACAAGAACTATGCCTAAATTTCATCTCCCGAATCCATAAAGACATTCAAAACAATTCAACTGTTGTCCAGACAATTAAAAAGCATTAAGAACAGTAAGAAGAATCCAATTCAATAGAATAACGAATGAATTGAAATAATAATAAATAAATCAAACCGTCATGTAATCGGCTACAATCAAAATCCTACTCGAATAGATCTAGAAACTACGATACGGAAAAATTAAGAAAACTCGTAGGGATCCGTGGTCTTGTCGTCGCCCACAAATTTCCTCCTTGTGTTCTTCTGTCCCGTACCGCGATGTCTTCCTTCTGATCCCCCTTTTCTTCAGCCCTTCAATGCTTATTTATATCAGTCCTAAGCCTCCAAAACGCGTCCATGTGATTAGGTCGAGAACAGGCTCCAAAACGGCCCAGAAACGCGGAATATTCAGCAAAACCGCCTGGTGGGACACGGCTCACTTAATCTGTGCCGCGGCCCCTACCCTTCAGTTCCGGATGCCTGGGCGCATTTTTTCCTCCTGGTCCGCGGCTCACTTAAGCTGTGCCGCGGCTCACAGTACAGTCCACTCGGGGCTCTCCGGTTGTCTTCGTGTGCCGCGGCTCACTTGGTTTGTGCCGCGGCTCATGACCAAAAACTGCTGTTTTCGCCCGTTTTTCATCGTTCGAGCTTCCGGACTCCAATTTCCTGCAAAACATATAAGAATAATGCATTAAAAGCTCATTTAGGCTGATTTAGGCTCAAGATGGATATAAAATAATGATAAATAAGCGCATAAAAATACGCCTAACAAATACCCCCAAACTTGAGCATTTGCTTGTCCTCAAGCAAAAATTATCACTTTTAAACAAAATGTATCGTGAATAATCATGCAAGTCCATAGTGCTCAACTTAATCAATATTACCCAGAAAATCTCAAAGAATAGTACAAGTATCGTAATAGCGAGTCACATCCAGGACACTGATTCCACTAAGTAACCAATTTCAGTCCTAATCAATCGTTCATGAAGAAAATCAAGCTCAAAGATTAACAAGCGTGAATTTAACCGACCATCAATATGAAGGGTTAGATTAAACAAGCTAATTCGCCCAGTCCCACAGTCTAGTGGCAAAATTCAAGAGTTTCATTATCGACATTACTCCTCGGACAACATTCCCTTATGTATGATCAATAATATAGATTCGAGTTAACCACTAGGTTTGGATCTCGGGATGTTTCATCGGGATAATCCTAGGGTGGAATTCCATTCTCATGTATAGGGGAACCGTTTGACGTAAAAGACACTTATGGGGCACATGGATGCTTCTATTTACTAAGCCCCCCTCTATAGCGGAGAAAAAACTCGCATAGCAAGTCCCGCATGTCAAGGTTGCCGTTTTACGCGAGAGTAAACTACGGGTCACGTGAATACCCCCGGTTACTAGGCTTCCCATCATCGGTAATGCGATATTTCTAAATCATTAGTCTATTCAGGGTTGTCATTTTACGCGAGAGTAAACAACGGGTCACGTGAATACCCCCGGTTACTAAACTTCCCATCGTAGAACAACTAATATCTCGACTTTTTCTTGGGAAAAACTGTCCGACTCTAAACTCAATCCAAGTACCAACAAGACTCATATTACTGGACGACTAGTTACGCGAAAAGTTTAACCAAACGTATAAACGGTGATTTGAAAACATGTATGTCTCCTTTCTTATCTGCTAAGATTTCTACAAAAACGATAAAATTTCGGACCTAATTGAATATTCAACAGAAGCAGATATCGCTGACTGCAACTCGACCAAAAATCAACCGTTTCTTCCAAGAGAAATCAAGATCGTAACATCGCTTTACACACGGAAGCACGAAAAATTCACGTTTTGAATAAAACCATCAACAAAGATGAAAGGACAATAAAGCAATCGCAATTTATACCCAAGAAAATAAATTCCACTACACATAAAATCATCCATAATAAAACTCATGTGAAAATAAAAGAGATAAGGAAAAGTGAAACTTATTCCAAATGTCTTCTTGAAAGCCAGCACCTGTCTGAGTGGAATCGACTGTCAATCCATACTTCCAATAACGCCCAACATCACGAGGGACCCCCAAACTTAGTCTCTAGTCATGAAATAACTATAGACATTAGGTCACGAAAGACTAGAATATGAAGAATAATAACTCATTGGGGTTATATAAAGAAAATATTAGAGAAATAAGGGCCAACAAGAATACACGAATCCAAACGAAATAAACAAAACAAAGGAAAAAAAACTATTAACTAAAAATCAAATAAAAACAACTAACTATAAAGCAAGTAAAAATGATGGGTTGCCTCCCATCAAGCGCTCTATTTTACATCTTGAGCATGACGTGGCAAAAAATCTAACGTAGCTTCTTTCTAGGGAGATTGCCAAATACCCCATTCTTACAATCTATAAGCCTCTTATTCCATAGGGGAGGCTTTGGTTCATGCCCGGTTGCCACAAATAATGAGTAAGAATAATTATGCGGACAACCAAAAAATGATGGAAGAATATAATAATGCTAAGGCATGAAAAAATAAGCAGAGTTTGAATGGGTAGATAATAAAGACATATCATGAACAACCTCATTAGAACTCATGGTATCAGCCTCAACAAAATCAAAAGTAATGGGGTCAATCTCTCCCATTATGGATTTAGGAAAAATTATGCGTGGCACCGTTAATAAAATTTTTGGCACAAAGTGTTCACCTTATTAGTCGAAGTTTGATGACAATTTAATGAAATTTTTTTGGAAACATCATCAATGGTAACTTCTTCTACAGGCTCATCACACTTTATGTAATTATCGGGTGCTGGGGATCGACCCTAAAACTTAGCATGTCTTTCTTCTCAACCTCCCCCTCAACTTCACTACGAAATATATGAGCTGGAAAATAACCATAGTGAATCTCAAGACCACAACTTGCACATTCTCGCTCAAAAAGGGTACTATCAGGATTTTTGAGAACGTCTACACATTGTTCAAGCATGGTCTTTTGTTTTGGGGGAGGGGGCTAACTGACCCTATTAGGCAAATTATTAAGAACATTGGGATTTATGAAATGCCAAGGGTCACGATAATCAAAGGAAAACATAATAAAAATAAAGAGACTAAAGAAAACTTCAAATTAAAATTAGAGTCGCTTGGTATTGATATTAGCGAAAAATCAGTCCCCGGCAACGGCGCCAAAAACTTGTTGTGATATTTCGTTAAACGCAAGTGCACGTTATCGTAGACAAGTAATAAAGTGATGAATAAAATATCGTTCCCTCGAGGACTGATTTCATTAAGTACCAAAATATAGTCAACTCACAATTTTATTTGAAGAATAATTATATGGAATTATTCCTAATCTAATAGAAAATTAATAATTACTAATACTAAAACTAATAATAATAATAATAATAATAATAATAAGGGTGTAGGATTATGATTTTCACCTCAAACAATCAGGAATGATTTTTATTCAATTCAATTCACTTTTATTCAATTGATTGTAAGCCAGGAATTCCTAAATTATTCTAAAGCCTTTCCCAAGGTCGGTAGAAAATACTAATTATTAACTCGATATATCCCTATTCGAATTAGATAATTAATAGCTAAAATAGTTCAAGAATTCCCACAATAAACAGGCTTCACAATTCCCATGAGTATATTCCTATCTCACAAAAATTATGATTCGTCTCACAAGAACTATGCCTAAATTTCATCTCCCGAATCCATAAAGACATTCAAAACAATTCAACTGTTGTCCAGACAATTAAAAAGCATTAAGAACAGTAAAAAGAATCCAATTCAATAGAATAACGAATGAATTGAAATAATAATAAATAAATCAAACCGTCATGTAATCGGCTACAATCAAAATCCTACTTGAATAGATCTAGAAACTACGATACGGAAAAATTAAGAAAACTCGTAGGGATCCGTGGTCTTGTCGTCGCCCACAAATTTCCTCCTTGTGTTCTTCTGTCCCGTACCGCGATGTCTTCCTTCTGATCCCCCTTTTCTTCAGCCCTTCAAGGCTTATTTATATCAGTCCTAAGCCTCCAAAACGCGTCCATGTGATTAGGTCGAGAACAGGCTCCAAAACGGCCCAGAAACGCGGAATATTCAGCAAAACCGCCTGGTGGGACACGTCTCACTTAATCTGTGCCGCGGCCCCTACCCTTCAGTTCCTGATGCCTGGGCGCATTTTTTCCTCCTGGGCCGCGGCTCACTTAAGCTGTGCCGCGGCTCACAGTACAATCCACTCGGGGCTCGCCGGTTGTCTTTGTGTGCCGCTGCTCACTTGGTTTGTGCCACGGCTCATGACCAAAAACTGCTGTTTTCGCCCGTTTTTCATCGTTCGAGCTTCCGGACTCCAATTTCCTGCAAAACATATAAGAATAATGCATTAAAAGCTCATTTAGGCTGATTTAGGCTCCAGATGGATATAAAATAATGATAAATAAGCGCATAAAAATACGCCTAACAAATACCCCCAAACTTGAGCATTTGTTTGTCCTCAAGCAAAAATTATCACTTTTAAACAAAATGTATCGTGAATAATCATGCAAGTCCATAGTGCTCAACTTAATCAATATTACCCAGAAAATCTCAAAGAATAGTACAAGTATCGTAATAGCGAGTCACATCCAGGACACTGATTCCACTAAGTAACCAATTTTAGTCCTAATCAATCGTTCATGAAGAAAATCAACCTCAAAGATTAACAAGCGTGAATTTAACCGACCGTCAATATGAAGGGTTAGATTAAACAAGCTAATTCGCCCAGTCACACAGTCTAGTGGCAAAATTCAAGAGTTTCATTATCGACATTACTCCTCGGACAGCATTCCCTTATGTATGATCAATAATATAGATTCGAGTTAACTACTAGGTTTGGATCTCGGGATGTTTCATCGGGATAATCCTAGGGTGGAATTCCATTCTCATGTATAGGGGAACCATGTGTTGACAAAAAGGTCAGTGGGAGCAACATTGCGTTCTTAGTATTATATGTAGATGATATTCTACTTATAGGAAATAACGTAGCAATGCTCAGCACTGTGAAAGCTTGGCTTTCTAAATGTTCTCCATGAAAGACTTGAGAGAATCTTCCTATATTCTAGGAATTCGTATTTAGAGAGACAGATCACGAAGAATGATAAGACTTTCCCAAGCCCTCTATATAGATAAAATCCTAAGAAGATTCAAGATGGATGAATCTAAAAGAGGGTTCCTTCCCATGCGACATGGAATTCATCTCACCACGAAAATGTGTCCTCAAAGTGAGGAAGATATGAGAAAGATGAGTAAGGTACCCTATGCCTCGGCAGTGGGTAGCCTCATGTACGCTATGTTGTGTACGAGACCAGACTTAGCCTATGCTGTGAGTATGGTAAGTCGATTTCAAGCAAACCCGGGAAGGGAACATTGGAATGCCATAAAGAACATTCTTAAGTATTTAAGAAGAACTAGAGATTTAGTTCTTACTTACGGTGGTGGAGAACTGAAGGTGATTAGATTTACCGATTCTGATTTTCAAGGAGACAATGACGACTCTAAGTCGACATCTGGGTATTTGTTTACTCTCAATCGAGGAGCAGTATCTTGGAGAAGCTCCAAGCAAACCGCTACTACAGATTCCACCTGCCAAGCAGAGTATCAAGCTGCCTCAGAGGCTAGCAAAGAGGCATCTTGGATGCAGAAGTTTATACAAGAACTTCAAGTGGTGCCTAATGCGGAGCTGCCTATATCACTATTCTGTGATAATGATGGAGCTATCGCTTAAGCCAAGGAGCCAAGGACTCACCACAATACCAAGCATATAGAGAGAAAGTATCACATCGTCAGAGAGATGGTTGAAAAAGGATATATTTCGTTGCAAAGATTAGACTCAGAAGACAATGTCTCTGACCCGCTTACTAAGCCATTATCTCAGGCCGTCTTAGAAAGACATCTGAAGAACATGGGTATTGGATATCATGATGTGTGGCATTGAGTGCGAGTGGGAGATTGTTAGGAATATGCCCTCGAATGCCACTCAGGGGATGAGAGAGTAGGGGCATTGTACTTGTAATTATAGTATAAATAATAAAAAAACAATTCGATTCATTCACTGTTTATTGTATTTCAATTGCATTCTTGACTTGGTAAACATTCAAGTGAAGACTTGACCGGGACATCTGATAAAGGCTCTATACGTATATGGTATTCACGAAATAATGGTTCTGGAGGCTAGCTAAATGCTGCCCGCACTCATTGGTTCCTCCCAATGCCGGCTGAGACGGACCTACGGAGCCGCGCATCAGGAGCGTTGACGGATAAATGTGAATTTATTATCTCTCTATTAATATTAGATATTGGATATCTAATTTTGATTTATTGGGTAAATCAAATAGCGGTCTTATGAATTAAAATTAAGTTACCGGGTAATTAATTTAAATTCATAAATTATATTTCTTAAAGAAATATATTTGTATTTGGTATAATTAATTAATTAGATTAATTAATTAATATAAATACATGGGTGATTAAACGTGTGTATTTAACGGAGTCGTTTGACGAACGTCCGGTACACGAGCCTAGTGGTTCGGCTCGTTTCTAGGAAATTTCCTATATTGGCCGCCCCCCTCTTCCCCACCTCACACGGGATGATATTTCCATCCATGTGTTTGTGCTGAGTGGTCTTGTGAAATTATTTGGTTGAGATTCTTTCTCAATTAATAATTTCATACATGAGTTGTTATGTGTATCATATATTAACCAACTCATTTCATGTTGTAAAAGACTTGAAAAGACACACACACAAACCTAAGGTTCTGGCCGAGAGTTCAAGGAGGGAAGAGGGAAATTTTTCTCAAATCATTTTTCATCTTAGAGGTGAAAGAAAGTTAAGAAAAATTAGAGATATAAATTCCTACGGTAACTTCCTAGCCGTGTTCTTGGAGAACGAAGTTACGTCGAATTTTTCCGGGCAACTTCCGACGCGTGTGAAGTAGAGGCATTGAAGTTTCGGTGCTTGGAACGAAGGGATTTCGTGTTCGGGATGGGATCGTGATCATCGTCTACATTTAACGAAGATTTATTTCAAAGGCTTCAAGAGTATGATCTTTTATCTTTATATTTAATTTTTTCGTATATACGTTACTTGATCCATCCTGTTTGGGATTCGTATTTATTTCCGCTGCGTATTTCATTTTATTTTCAGAATCTCAACACGAATGTCACACAACAACAAACAAATACCAATACCAAACGACACCAAGCGCCACAACCTCCATACGAAGGAGTAACAACTAATATCACACAACGTCACATATTCACCGAAAAATTACACATGTCAATACACAATCCTCGGCAACGATCTACTAAATTCACTAAATAAGTTCAACATCTTCCGACATACGAAACTAACACACATATTCCAAAAGCACATCAATCCACGAAGCATACGAGTTATCTTTTGAAAGACAACAATTATCCAGAACATACCGATCCTTTTAAAAGTTCAGTAAAACATTCAAATTGTAATTTGGTTCCAATACCAACGAATACGTCTACGAAACATGAAATGTATGGGCAAGATACTTGCCTCGAGACCACGAGCAATGAAACGACGAACGGACACGGTCGGATAGCCCTCTAACTTCCAAAGACGACCAAGAATCCAGCAACCCCACGAATACTACGAAGATAATACCAACACAAATCAATAACACTAATCGGAATACGAATCGATCCTAAAAACAACAAGGATCTACGTTTTCTCAAGGAAATCAAGAATCATTGGTCCGGGTGATACAAAATCAATAAATGAGTTCTCAAACCAAAATCCACGACCAAGACAATCAATAATACTCAACCGATCGGATGAGATCGGGTAAAAATCACCAAAACCAATGAAATCCCCCAAATTCAAGAAACTAGGGTTCTAAGTAGAGATTACCTTGATTTGAGCAAAGGGGATGATTAGATGTTGTTAAACACCTACAAATCCACTCCAAGATGAAGCTTGATGATGAAGATCGCTCAAAGTCACCTCAGGAACTCACTTCCGCCGGAAAGAGATGAAAAAGGGTGAGAAATGACAAACTAAAGCTGCTGTCCAGTATTTATACAGGACAGTTATTAGCGTGCGCTAAGCACAAACATTAGCGCGCGCTAACGGGGTCAACGCTCCAGAACAAACTGCCCGTAACACAGTTAGCGTGCGCTAGCCAATATGCGTAGCATGCGCTAACGAGTCACGAATCCATTCCAGTGGCTTCTGGACTGGTCTGCACCTACCAGGTAGCGTGCGCTAGTAATAAAAATCAGCGTGCGCTAGGTAGACGATAGCGTGCGCTATCAACCAACCATAGCGTGCGCTAACGAGACTTCAGTCCCAGCCCAATTGCTCCTGGACTGCCTATGGGCTGCTAGTTAGCGTGCGCTACATGCCCGGTAGCGTGCGCTAACAATAGCACAGTAGCGCGCACTACACCATAAGCGGTAGCGTGCGCTACACTGGAAGGAGTCAAAAAGTCATGCAATGATCCGGAATGGAAACCAAACACATGTCAACTCATGACACGACCAAACGTGGCACAACATTCCAATGACATGGACAATGCTAATCCGATAATCCGCAGAAAAACTCAACAAAATTGGAATGAAGATCTCGGGTATTACATTCTACCGCTCTTAAAAGAAGTTTCGTCCCCGAAACTTAAAACATAGAACGATCAACGCAAAACAATCCCAGATAACACACGTTATCCGTTTCCGACAACCTGCCATGAATCACATGCAGTGCGTAGCAGCTACCATCCATATCGCTATACCAGAACCACAACAAAACATAATGAATAAAAATCAATATGGTTAACCAACCCGAACAGCACAACAATCAAAACGAGAGTTACTCATTGAACAAATATGAAATTCCAACGACCCAAGGTTTAGAAGATCGAATATGAAGTTAATTTCCCAAACTTAAGGAAATTACGAAGTGATTTGAACGCTCAAAAATCATGATACGAGATCAACGAATACCGGACAACAAATGATCAAACAACAACGATCGAGACAACAATGGTCGAACAATCATATCCAAATCATAACGAATAACAGAAATCGAATAACATCCCCAAAGTTGTAAAACCCCCAGATCTGACTAGGATTATTACAGCGCCATGGGCCCCAAGATGGAACCCACAAGATTGAAGGAAATTTTCGCAAACATTTACAAATGCCCAAGAGGCTAACGACGGTACCATCTTTTAAAAACATTCGAAGACTTTATAAAACTCGTTTATCAAAACCGTCGTAAAATCATTTGAAACCACAAGGCCCGAAATGCCAGAACTAAACAGTTAAAAAACATACGTTAAGCTATCGCTTACACGTACCGACAAAATAGATTAGAAAATGATTGCCAAAGTAACCTATAAGTTACCAGATGCCAAAAGGCCAATTAAAAATACCCACGCAGCGGAAAAAGACAAACAATTAAAATACTCTAGCAGCGGAATACAAGAACTAATCAGGAAACTCAATACACAAATACATGCCCTAACCAGTATCCTCCGGGAAGCTCATCTCTCCACGACCGCTACAAGCTTGATAATACAAGAACCTAAAAAGAAAGCCCACGACGGGGTCAGCCATAATATCCAACAATGATAACCATCACATCTCGTCAATAATTACATACCAATGAAAATTCTAAGTAAGAATACTACCAATGTAATCTTACCTCCATAACTTTACCAACTCATGATAATAAATACAAAAGTTCACATCTCGTATTCTTTCAACAACACGATAAGCTCATACCGAAATATCTGTATTGTATCTCAACAATACCCAAGGTTCTCAAAACATTATCATAACTCACTGTTACGAAAATCTACTAGCTCTGTCCAACCCAATCCATCGGGTATTATTATCAAATCTCAACACGAAACCGATTGTCCATCAAAGACATATACCAAGGGAAATACCGAACATACCTCAGGATATGCAATGCCACGACGAAATCATGTCAGTCTAATCCAAGATCAGATTAACACAACATACAGACATGGTCCTAACTCAAGACCTACAAATGGATACTCATATGACAACGTCAATATGCTCACATCAATAAGAACACTGTATACTTATGGCAAACCCATAATACACATATGCACAATAACAACAACATATGGTAATCCAACGATACAGCGCACACAGCTATAGATCCCCATGATAATCCCGTCGGACCAACGCATGGTGGCATTATCTGTCCAACGATCCAGCGCACACAGCTATAGATATCCCATGTTGATCCCGTCGGGCCAACGCATGGTGGACATATGACAACAATGCACAACTGCACAAAACAACAGTACATAATGTACGACAACAACAATGCACAAATGCATGACAACAACGATACATGAATGTACTATAACATGATCGACACAAAAGACGACAATGATTAAAATACTTGTTCTGAGTCCTTCAAGAGCAATCTTGATATCTAAACCATCACCAACCATTATTCTAAATATTCGACGATCCAAAATGTCACGGACGGTAGATAATTCATGTCTTCGTCTATACCACAATGTATCCTCGATACCAAGCATACCAACAACTAAATCATATACATTATGATTTAATTGCCAAAAACTCGAATACAACTTATAATCCCAAATCTCCTGTGATTACGATTATAGCCATTGCTATACAAATTATAAACGAATGAAACGGAAACCATTCATTAAATATTATAAACTGAGCAAGTAATAACTTGCCTCAATACCGATACAACGACGAGAAAGCTGTTTCCAAATCTATTGCCGTCATCTACAAGTACCTCGGCCCTGATAAATGCAATTCGCGAACATTCTCGAACACGACCGCAACGCATGGTTCTAATCATCGATCAATAATCTCAACCTGTAACACCCCAAACTAGGCGGATATTACAGTGCCATGGACCCCCGACTGGGACCTACCAGGCGAGTGAAAATGAATGAATTACACAGGGTAAATGTAGTACCGAACCACATTACAACATTAATTACTCCGATGAGGAGTTTCATACAACACACCCAAGATATTACAGAATACATGTATATTTTATATGGAGATAAAATATACAACGCTGAGTAAAATGAGTATTCAAACGGAATGTCTGAAGCGGAATAAAATGAAGGAAACATAAATGACTGAAAAGACTGGGGCCCCCTACTAGTATCATTAGGACTCCTCGCCGTCAACATGCTCTCCCCGTGCTTTTGCCTTGCCATGACCTGAAAAACAATGTCCCCCAATGGGGTCAGTTACACAGAACAACAATCCTCAAGAGTTGGATACACACAATCCTGTCGAAACATACGCAATCAAACATGCTATATGAATCAGCTAACAGTACGGCTCAAAGGAATGGCGCCACACTACGTCCGGGATGGAAATGTGTCCGCGCACAAGCCACCAATGAGTATCGATCGAATACATGTGTGGTCTTGTACCTAATCAGTCTCACGAAGCAATCGACTCGTGTGCACAGTTCAATGTGAGGCCAACAACCAACACACGACTTAAATGTCCCAGACATGAAAATCCTACACATACCAACCGGCACGCCAGTATGACCCGGAATGCCACGATATAACAAAAGTGACATCGAAAATAAATAATGACTCACCAAGATGAAATGATAGTGAAATGAATGATAGCTCAATGAAATGATTGGAACCGTCGTTCCTCGTGAATGAAGTAATTAAGTGACAATTACAAGTTTCAATACGGTTAGTACTTTATGAATGAATTATGATTATGAATGAACAACAACGAAAGGAATGAATATCCTTTTAACTGAGTAAGAATTAACTTAATCAACCGGTGAAGAATCTCCGTCCACGAACAACGTCCTAAATGAAATGTCGGTCGCTCGAACAACCTTGAATAACACAATTACCAATAATTCGATCAACACACGCATCAAACACGATTATAACCAACTCAAACGTCGATAAAACCATATCCAAACTCGTAGGTGTACTCTAACGAATACGTTGAAAATATCCTTCCCTTTGGTTACAACCAACTCAAATTATCAAAACCAACTATCAAATGATTGATTCAAACCAGCAAAACAATATCAATGGCATCAAAAACCCAATAGGAACCCACAATTCAAGATTACAACAACATCAATCGAAAGTCCCCAAATTAACCGAAGTCAACGCCAAGGGTTCTTGAAATAAATTCCAAAATAGCCATTAAATCCATAGGAATATATTTATCCAAGGTTGATAATCCATATCTAAGATATTCCAACAACAATACAAGCTCACACGAAGAAATCGGAAGGAAAAACCCAAAAATCCGAAATTCTAGATCCAAGAGATTAATACCTTTGATTTGATGTTTTGGAGATGATGAAGTAATGATTAATCCAACTCAAAGACTTGAAGATGATGATTGATGATTACACCTCGAAGAATACTCTTCAAATCGCTCTAAATTGCCCGGAACCGATGAGAGAATGTGAAGAAATGACAAATGCCGAAATCTGGGATAACTGTCCAATTTATAGTGATTCCAGTTTAGCGCGCGCTAGTCCCAGTTCTTAGCATGCGCTAACGGGTGTTTTGGTAAGTCCAGTACTCACTGTCCGACAACGGTAGCGTTCGCTACATACCTTCTTGTAGCGTGCGCTACAGCTGAACACTTAGCGTGCGCTAACCCCAAAATGTTAGCGTGCGCTAACGAATTATCTGATGCCCAGTGCTGGAGTCCAGAACCTTATGTCCTCTGATCTGATCGCGGTAGCGTGCGCTACAATCAATATTTAGCGTGCGCTACAATATCGATTGCGTACGCTAAAAACCACTCATAGCGCGCGGTATGAATTAATCCAATGCAGTCCAGTAGCCACTGGACTCAACTTTATTCGACGTTAGCGTGCGCTATACCGACTACATAACGTGCGCTACTCTGGCCTACTAGCGCGCGCTACTTTCCATTTGTAGCGTGCGCTACTAATAAGCCAACTGCAGTCCAGTGCCTTCTGGACTGCCTGCTTGAAACATACTAGCGTGCGCTAGTGCTGAGAGGTAGCATGCGCTACCCGTACTCAATTAGCGCACGCTAAAGAGAGTACGTAGCGTGCGCTACTCCTCACACACAGCACACTATGAAATGACAACGATGGTAAACACCGCACAATTCTCCAATTAGATTGATGATGAATGACGATTGATACACGATACAATTACTCTGAACGATGAATACAGTGATTGAATATGAGTGACAAATGATCATTAATGAGTAAAAAATATTGAGTGACAATTACTGAATGATAAATACTAAATGATACTGACTGAATTACAACCGGGTATTACATACACCCCCCTTAAAAGAGTTTCGTCCCCGAAACTAAGGGTCAAAACAACTCAGGATAACTCTACCGCATACTATCCTCGGTTTCCCAAGTAGCCTCTTCGACTCCGTGTCTAGACCACTGAATTTTAACCAAAGGAATCGTCTTGTTCGTCAACTATTTGATTCGCCGATCTAAAACTCGTATAGGACGTTCCTCATATGAATGATCATCGGCGATCTCGATTTCGTCGAACTGAAGTATGTGACTCGGCTCGGCAACATACTTCCGCAACTGAGAGACGTGAAACACACTATGAATTCGGCTCAACGCCGGAGGTAAGGCCAATCGATAAGCTAGCTCGCCTACTCGATCCAAAATCCCAAACGGTCCAATGAATCTCGGACTCAACTTTCCCCTCTTCCCAAAACGGAAGATACCATGACTCGGAGATACCTTGACCAAAACATGGTCACCCACCTCGAACTCTAATGGTCGACGACGATTATCTGCATATGATTTCTGTCGACTCTGAGCGGTCAACAAATGACTCCTGATCAAAGCTACCTTCTCACGGGCGGCTATAAGCATATCGGGCTCAGTGCCGATTGATTCTGATAAGTCATCCCAACACAAAGGAGATCAACAACGACGACCGCACAAGGCCTCGTAAGGTGCCATCTTAATCGAAGAATGCCAACTATTATTGTACGTGAACTCGATCAACGGTAGTTGGGTTCCCAATCATCTTTCCAATCGAGGACACATGCCCTCAACATGTCCTCCAAAGTCTGAATAGTCCTCTCTGATTGTCCGTCGGACTGAGGATGAAAAGATGTACTGAGATTAAGCTGAGTTCCCATAGCACGATGAACTGATTTCCAAAAATGAGACACGAATCGTCTGTCACGATCGGAAACGATACTTTTAGGAGTACCGTGCAATCTCACTATCTCTTTGATAAATAACTGGGCAAGTCTCTCGGGACCCCACGTATCCTTAATCTCAAGGAAATGAGCTTATTTAGTTAAGCGATCCACAATTACCCATATTGTATTCATGCCACGACGACTCGTCGGCAAACTCGTGATGAACTCCATAGAAATATCCTCCCACTTCCATTCTGGAATAGGGAGAGGTTTCAGCATACCCGCCGGTCGCAGATATTCTATCTTGACTTGTTGACAAGTTAAGCATCTCAAAACAAATTCCGCGACTTCTCGCTTCATATTACTCCACCAGTAATTTTGTTTCAAGTCTTTATACATCTTGCTAGACCCCGGGTGAACGGAATAAGGGGTAGCATGAGCTTCTCTCAAAATCGAGTTTTTCAACTCGTCATTCGCCGGTACGCACAACCGATTCTAAAAACGCAAAAGTCCATCCTCGTGGACCACAAATCCGGGGGCTTTCCCCTGAGTCACATCCTCTCGAATGCGTAACGAAAATGGGTTCGAACCCTGATTTTCCCTGATCGCCTCCTCAAGTGGCGATGAAATCTCCAACGTACAAAGTTGTCCTTGTACTCATTGTAACTGCACTCGATCTCGGTCTCGTAAATTTCTCAAGTTCCTTCGAATCGCTATCCCGAACGGACTTACGACTCAAGGCGCGCCGACAACGTCGCTTGCCGGTGGTAAAGGATCTCGATATCATAATATCTGATTAGTTCCAACCACCGCCTCTGTCGCATATTTAACTCCTTCTGAGTAAATATATACTTTAAACTCTTATGATCGGTGAATATCTGATAGGTAACGTCATAAAGATAATGACACCAAATCTTTAATGCAAATACCACAGCTGCTAACTCCAGGTCGTGGGTCGGATAATTAACCTCATAAGGTCTCAATTGTCGTGAAGCATAAGCAATGACTTTCCCGTTCTGCATTAGTACACATCCGCGACCCTGTCCGGACGCATCACTATAGACCACAAATCCTTCCGTCCCTTGCGGTAAAGAAAGGACATGTGCTGAAATTAACCGGCTCTTGAGTTCCTCAAAACTCTGTTGACACGCGTCGGACCACGTGTATTTCTTATCCTTCCGTAAAAGGTTCGTCATGGGTTGAGCGATTTTAGAAAATCTCTCCACAAATCGCTGATACTAACCCGCTAGTCCGAGGAAACTTCGGATTTCCTTAACATTCTTCGGAGGTATCCAATCTCGAATAGCCTCCATCTTTTGAGGGTCGACACGCGCTCCGTCTGATGAAATTACATGTCCGAGAAACGTCACTTCGGACATCGAGAACTCACATTTGGAAAACTTTCCAAAAAGTTGCTCTCGTCTCAACACGTCGAGCACTTGATGAAGGTGAAACTCGTGTTCCTCCGATGCTACGAATAAATCAAAATGTCATCAATGAAGACAACCACGAACTGATCCAAATAGTCGATGAAAACCCGATTCATTAACTCCATGAACACCGCAGGTGCATTAGTTAATCCTAATGGCATAACCACAAACTCATAATGACCATAGCGTGTTCGGAACGCCGTCCTTGCGATATCCGACTCTCGAATCCGCAACTGATGATACCCAGATCTTAATTCGATCTTGGAAAATACTGAAGCTCCCTGAAGTTGATCCAAAAGATCATCGATACGGGGTAGAGGATACTTATTCTTGATCGTCACCCTGTTCAACTCCCGATAATCAATACACAAGTGAAACGAACCATCCTTCTTCTTGACAAACAACACGGGTGCTCCCCACGGGGACGCACCTGATCGGATATAACCTTTCTCGAACAACTCCTCAAGTTGGTTCTTTAATTCCTGCATTTCGATCGGGGCCATCCGGTACGGTGCCTTCGATATCGGGGATGTACCGGGCTCCAACTCAATCGTGAATTCCACATCTCTCTGTGGAGGCAAACCAGGTAACTCGTCTGGAAAAACATCGGCATATTCCCTCACTACCGGAATATCCGTCAACATTACTGGTGATTTCTCGGTTTTGGTCATATAGCACCAATAACCAACACACCCCTGACTGAGTAATTTCACTGCTTTCATCAAGTTAATGACTTTACCATAACAGCCGGGATTACCTCCCTGAAAAAAATATTCAACCCCATCGTCTGAAATGATAGTGACCATATGCTTACGGACACTAATGATGGCATCGTGATGATCCATCCAGTCAATACCCAGAATGACGTCGTCTCTCGGTAGATCCACTACAATTAGGTCTGCTAACCAAACACGGCCATGAAGCTGAATCAGACAATCCTTAATCTCATGATTACCGATAATTCTTCTACCATCAGGTAGGCCAATGACATAAGGCTCACAACTAGTAGCACTACCCAGACGTAGTCTACTCAAGCATGACTCGGGAATTAATGAATGCGATGCACCCGTATCAAAAAGGGTACACACAGGTTGAGATAAAATATCGAGTGTACCTGAGATCATCCGGGCCTCTGGATCTTCGGTCTTCTTCATCTCATAAATTCGGGGCTTGCCGGCCCCCGAACCGGACGCTCCTGCCTCGATAGCTCTTAGCTCCGCCTTTAGCTCTGTCGTCTTGAACGACGCCGACCGAGTGGCCTTGATTCCCGCACCGAATGTCCTGGGCCTGAGATGACGCCAGAGTAGGTTGAGAGTCCTTCGCCAAAACGGGCCCTATGCCCAAGAATCCCACAGTTGTGGCACGTGACACTGCTTGACATTTGGTGCCGAAATGACCCTGCTCTCACAGCTGAAACAGTGATGGCCGAATCGCCGCCGAGACCGAGATTCCACAGTCTAGGTGCCATAGGAGGTCGCTCGTAAAAGTAGAGCCCGCACGTGGTTTCTTGAAAGTGGCTGCACTACCGCCGATCGATTACGGTTCTTAGACTTCTTGCCAGCAGATGAAGGTTGTTGCTTAGCAATTTCCTTAGCAGTAAGCTCGTAAGTAAGAGCTTTCTCGATGAATTCGGCCAGAGTGGTGCAATTATGATTAAGCAACTGTAGCCGCATACGAGGTTTCAGCCTCTTGCTGAAATACTTGATCTTGTCCGCCTCAGAGTGAATGATAGATGAGGCGAACGGAATGAGTTCCTGAAATTTTTCGGCGATGGCGAGAACATTTTCGTCCGCTGAAAGGTCGGGAGTGAGTAATTCTGACAATTTAGCCTCTCTGAGTGGGGCTGGATAATACCTCTCCATCATGAGAGTTTTGAACTGATCCCAAGTATATGATCCTTCAGTAGGCTTCAACGATAACCACCATGAATGAGCGCTCTTACCAAGATAGTAGGCCGCAACTGAAACTTTATGCCCTTCAGGGCAATCCACCATAGCAAATAACTTCTCGAAATGCTCAAGCCAATGAACAATATCCGCCGGCTCAGATGAGCCCTCGAAGGTAGGTGGTCGCTGGCGAGAGATATCGCCAATGATACTGCTTACACCTCTCTCTTGCCTCTGAGGTGGCGGCGGAGGAGCCTGTTGATTTTGAGTAGTGGAGTTATGCATCGTCTCCATTAGTTGTGCCATCTGAGTCATTTGGGCCATCATGCCCTGCATAAAAGCGAGTGGGTCAACTCGAACATCCTCTGACTGAGCTGTGTCCCGGGTACGACTCCCTGATAGTGAATGATTACGCCCAGGTGAATGAGTGGCAGCATCACTGCTCGATGAGTTAGCATTATTCCTAGCATTCGCGCGTGTATTCACACGAGCTCTCTGTTCCTACTGCACCACGGCCTCTTCCCCCGCGTCCTCTGCCAGCCCTTTCCATACTGAAGTGGAAAGTCATATGATGATTATATATCTCGCATGAATATCACATTATGATTATATTATGAAATGATGAAAATGAGCATACGTGCTCAAATACAATGATTACATGAATGATCAGCTGAAATGACGTGATTGTCTGATGAAATTCTTGAAATGAATATCTTGAACAAGTTAACAAGATTAATGACATCATCCTCAAGATCAACAACTGAACAATGAAATGAACTGAGTGATTAATGAATTCACATGATCGACTTGATCATAAATGAAAATGATAGATGAGGAAATCTTACTGTTCTTTGGTCTGAGGGGCTCGGGTCTTACACAGGTCACACGTGACGCGAAAATCCAATGATACTAGTTTGATGAACGATGATTTCAAATGAGACATGACTCGGAATGGTAGTATTCAAAACCACGCTCCGATACCAACTCTGTAACACCCCAAACTAGGTGGATATTACAGTGCCGTGGACCCCCGACTGGGACCCACCAGGCGAATGAAAATAAATGAATTACACAGGGTAAATGTAGTACCGAACCACATTACAACATTAATTACTCCGATGAGGAGTTTCATACAACACACCCAAGATATTACAGAATACATGTATATTTTATATGGAGATAAAATATACAACACTGAGTAAAATGAGTATTCAAATGGAATGTCTGCAGCGGAATAAAATGAAGGAAACATAAATGACTGAAAAGACTGGGGGCCCCTACTAGTATCATTGGGACTCCTCGCCGTCAACGTGCTCTCCCCGTGCTTTTGCCTTGCCATGACCTGAAAAACAATGTCCCCCAACGGGGTCAGTTACACAGAACAACAATCCTCAAGAGTTGGATACACACAATCCTGTCGAAACATACGCAATCAAACATGCTATATGAATCAACTAACAGTACGGCTCAAAGGAATGGCGCCACACTACGTCCGGGATGGAAATGTGTCCGCGCACAAGCCACCAACGAGTATCGATCGAATATACGTGTGGTCTTGTACCTAATCAGTCTCACGAAGCAATCGACTCATGTGCACAGTCCAATGTGAGGCCAACAACCAACACACGACTTAAATGTGCCCGACATGAAAATCCTACACATACCAACCGGCACGCCAGTATGACCCGGAATGCCACGATATAACAAAAGTGACATCGAAAATAAATAATGAGTCACCAAGATGAAATGATGGTGAAATGAATGATAGCTCAATGAAATGATTGGAACCGTCGTTCCTCGTGAATGAAGTAATTAAGTGACAATTCCAAGTTTCAATACGGTTAGTAATTTATGAATGAATTATGATTATGAATGAACAACAACGAAAGAAATGAATATCCTTTTAACTGAGTAAGAATTAACTTACTCAACCGGTGAAGAATGTCCGTCCACGAACAACGTCCTAAATGAAAGGTCGGTCGCTCGAACAACCTTGAATAACACAATTACCAATAATTCGATCAATACACGCATCAAACACGATTATAACCAACTCAAACGTCGATACAACCATATCCAAACTCGTAGGTGCACTCTAACGAATACGTTGAAAATATCCTTCTTGTTGGTTACAACCAACTCAAATTATCGAAACCAACTATCAAATGATTGATTCAAACTAGCAAAACAATATCAATGGCATCAATAACCCAATAGGAACCCACAATTCAAGATTACAAGAACATAAATCGGAAGTCCCCAAATTAACCGAAGTCAACCCCAAGGGTTCTTGAAATAAATTCCAAAATAGCCATTAAATCCGTAGGAATATATTTATCCAAGGTAGATAATCCATATCTAACATATTCCAACAACAATCCAAGCTTACATGAAGAAATCGGAAGGAAAAACCCAAAAATCTAAATTCTAGATCCAAGAGATTAATACCTTTGATTTGATGTTTTGGAGATGATGAAGTGATGATTAATCCAACTCAAAGACTTGAAGATGATGATTGATGATTACACCTCGAAGAATAGTCTTCAAATCGCTCCAAATCGCCCGGAACCGATGAGAGAATGTGAAGAAATGACAAATGCCGAAATCTGGGCTAACTGTCCAATTTATAGTGATTCCAGTTTAGCGCGCGCTAGTCCCAGTTCTTAGCGTGCGCTAACGGGTGTTTTGGTAAGTCCAGTACTCACTGTCCGACAATGGTAGCACGTGCTACGTACCTTCTTGTAGCGTGCGCTACAGCTGAACACTTAGCGTGCGCTACGTACCTTCTTGTTAGCGTGCGCTAACGAATTATCTGATGCCCAGTGCTGGAGTCCAGAACCTTATGTCCTCTGATCTGATCGCGGTAGCGTGCGCTACAATCAATATTTAGCATGCGCTACAATATCAATTGCGTACGCTAAAAACCACTCATAGCGCGCGCTATGAATTAATCCAATGCAGTCCAGTAGCCACTGGACTCAACCTGATTCGACCTTAGCGCGCGCTATACCGGATGCATAGCGTGCGCTACTCCGGCCTACTAGCGCGCGCTACTTTCCATTTGTAGCGTGCGCTACTAATATCCCAACTGCAGTCCAGTGCCTTATGGATTGCCTGCTTGAAACAAACTAGCGTGCGCTAGTGCTGAGAGGTAGCGTGCGCTACCCGTACTCAATTAGCGCACGCTAAAGAGAGTACGTAACATGCGCGACTCCTCACACACAGCACACTATGAAATGACAACGATGGTAAACACCGCACGATTCTCCAATTAGATTGATGATGAATGACGATTGATACACAATACAATTACTCTGAACGATGAATATAGTGATTGAATATGAGTGACAAAATGATCATTAATGAGTGAAAAATACTGAGTGACAATTACTGAATGATAAATACTGAATGATACTGACTGAATTATAACCGGGTATTACACAACCTATTACAATAATCGATAAACAACAAGTTTGATAACAATCAACAATCGATATAACCAATTCACAAACCCAGCGGCTCAACAATATCTCGGTTAACCACAAGTCTGATCAAACCAACTTAAACGATCACGAATTCATAACCAAAACAGGATATACTACCCTGCCTGTTGACTGAGCGCACATTAATAACTTAACGTAGCATGCGCTAAGTCGTTCCCGTTAGCGTGCGCTAGACAGTAACACTAGCGTGCGCTAATGACATGCAGTTTCATGCATTTAAGATACCGATCAACATATGGTGATTATCAAGAACACTAAGTGATTCTAAACCATGTTCTTAGCTATCAAAACAACGAAATCCGATAATATTGTAATGGATGATTAACTCCACCATAATCCAGTGTTTGGAACTTCAAACATCTCTCTAAGAACTCTCTCTATCGGTTGCAAGGAGAGAACGGACGAAATGAAGAATAATGGCCAACTGCACATATATATACTGACTATTATTAGTGTGCGCTAACTGTCTTTGTTAGCGCGTGCTAACGCAGTCCAGAGGCTACTGCCTTACTACATATAATGAGTTACGTATGCAATGCCCATGCAATAGCGTACGTAATCTCCTCTATTTAGCGTACGCTAGTGTCTAATCATATCGTGCGCTACTCATAGTTGACTCGTTTGTCCGTATGCTCCGAAGACGGGTCCACACGCCGACAGCTCTGACTAGGATAAGATTCCCTTTGGACCGATCTGATGTTAGCGTGCGCTAACAATATGCATTAGCGTGCGCTAACCCTTCACAACAAACATCCGTTGACCTCATCGGCACATGCGACGAAAGTGATCGGGTCCACACATAGATTCCTTCTTATCTGGTCTGTACTAGCGTCCGCTATCCGTTACCATTAGTGTGTGCTAAACCTGCACGATAGCGTGCGCTAGGCATGTATATTAGCGTGCGCTAATAATGCTACACTTAGCCATTTTCAACTACTCTTGTCCAACGTCTCAACATGCAGAATACGAACATACGGCATACTGAATATATATACATCTTCCAACAATATTCTTATATGATAAGCCCGACACACAATGTCTTCCAATACAACTGTCAAACCAAGTGAGGTAATAATACCAATACAGATGTCTTAGTCCTTTATTTATTTTATCCATACTGTACAGATTCTATGCTGTACAACATAACTCGTATAAAATAATATTAAACCACATTAGTAGAAATTTCGGATATTATATACTACACCACTTAAAATAAGTTTTGTCCTCAAAACTGGCAATCTGTCATAGAAAACAAACAAACCGTTCAACCAAAATATTCCGAAACCATCACAACAACCATCAATCATCATCATTAACGAATAACCAAAACAGTACACTTACAAGCAAAGTCGACGATCTCCTGAGATACTAGCAAGTGACTTCACTGTAAAGCCTCAATACGCTTACAATCACATTCCATGAGTCTCAACAAAAATATATCATCTTCGGGTGGAATAATCTATCCGTGTCAAATCATGTCTGCCTGATTACACAATCAAGTCCAAATCCTGATATAATTCAATAATACACGATATATCTGTGAAACAACTGCCCAACACAATGGCAACGATTCCCGAAACATTGACACAAAATCTGAATGCTTAGATGATCACCAGCAATGATCAACCAATAATTAACCGAGAATATCATCGACATGATAAACTCTAATACGACCAATCCAAATGTCAAAACGCAATCGAGAATATCATCAACATGATAAACGTCCATATTACCAATGAACGATCAGCAATAATCGAGAATACCTTCACACGGTAATTCTAACACGATCAACACAGAACCGCAGAAACCGATATATGAACGAATAAAGTTCTCAAAACAATACACCAATCACATACAGTGGATCTCGATAAACATACCCGACTGGTGAACATACTCCTCGGCATACGAATAACCAATCACAAACCAACGAACATATCCAATCATACATGGAGTGTGAACAACCACTCAATATCCAAAACAACCAGCATGGGGTTACCATCCCCAAATCTACACTTACAAAGAAATAATTCAAAAGTCACTATGGTAGAGTCGCGCTACTACCATACCAATGGAATCACATAGTACATATGTCCCGGTTTCACAAAATGCAAAGTTCCAAAATCATGAATCTACAACACGCAGCATATTTCACTTATCCGATAAATCAACCGATCATCTCTGGATAACCAAACTATCATACTAGAGTTCGGATCTCTTTTCCTCGTACCATTAGTGTGTTATTCAGTTTGTGAGTTTCACTCAGAACTTCACCACGATATGCATTATGCACTAAATGCGTATGTACATCAATCACATTTTCAAAACCAGTTTGAAATCATCTAACCTTGTCAAGAAGACAAATTTTCAAAAGTTCTTTCAAAAATTTCGAAACTCAAAACATAAATTTTTGTAAGACCAAAAAATCAATTTTCGAAAAGTTAAACTGGCTCGCTAATGCCAAGTATTCGATAACAGTTTCCTTCGAATTCACACGATTTCGAAGTTTTAAAATGAAAACTATGCAAATGATTGACCACATCCAAACTTCTGTATACCAATTTGGTTCATCACCAATATCCACTGATATTCTATGGGAAAACCACACGATAGAATTCCAAAATCTCAACATATAAACTCCGACCAAAAACTCCTTTTCCACATATGACTCGCAACATCAATCATTAATCCATCCTGGATCACCTCAAATAGACAAAACATTGAAACAGATCAACACAGCGAAAGACTTCTCGAGAGGTTTCATCTGAACAAGTAAACCAAAACTCTGAAAGGCAGAAACAAAGTAGATAAACGATTGGTAAAGTGTTTTACAAATCTCGGGAGTTTTAGAAAACATGAAAAAGCCTTTTGAAACATTAGGGTCTCAGCCCGTAGCTCGTTCCGCATTACAAGAAGTTTAAAAGTAGAAAACCTTTTTTCGGACCTCAAGTCCCGAGTTATAAAACTATTTCAAAATCAATTGGGTCTCGGCCCAAAATCATTTTCCGTAAAACATCCGTAAAACATTCTTTTTGAAAAGTATCATTTCCAAATGCTCAAAAACAGTTCATGTATCTCAAAATGAACTAACTTGACTACATGTTCTTCTCAACAATCCAGAGTCCTTCTCCGAATACACAATTCTGTTCCAAAACTTAACCGACATATTGATTTCCAAACTCACAGCTCCTTAAGATCATCAGTCCTGTCCCAACTCTGTCACCTCATACTGTGACGCATAGTATCTTTCTGAATCTCAAAACATATCAACTTAGAACGATAATAAATCTCAATGCAATCCAAAAATCCAAATACTTACAGATCGTGAAGCCGACCTATTCCCGTGATACTGGCACATGTCTCGACTCAAGAAAACACTCGACACAGATATTTTCAAAACACACATTTTGCAAACTCAATTTAACTCGAGAACATAACAAAGCTCTATCTGAAGAAACACGTTAATACCATTTGGAAAAGTCACAACAACCCCAGTACCACACTGGTAAATCACATAATGCACAAGCCCGAGTGAACAACAAAAACTCAGAGCTCAAACACTTGTCAACCGACAACTCGAATGACACGATAAAAGCACGACCCAACTCGACCCGACTGCCTAGGTTTTCTCAACTTAAGCTCCGATACCATATTCTGTAACACCCCCAGATCTAACCGGGAATATTACAGCGCTGTGGACCCCGAGATGGAACCTACAAGGCTGAAGGAAATTTTCCCAAACATTTACAAACGCCCAAGAGGCTAACGACGGTACTGTCTTTTAAAAACATTCGAAGACTTTATAAAACTCGTTTATCAAAACCATCGTAAAATCTCATTTGAAACCGCAATGCCCGATATGCCAGAACTCAACAGTTCAAAAACATACGTTAAGCTATCACTTACACGTACCGACAGAATAGATAACAAAACGATTGCCTAAGTAACCTAATTTACCAGATGCCAAAAGGCCAATTAATAATACTCACGCAGCAGAAAAAGACAAACAATTAAAATACTCTAGCAGCGGAATACAAGAACTGATCAGGAAACTCAATACACAAATACATGCCCTATCCAGTATCCTCCGGGAAGCTCATATCTCCACGACCGCTATAAGCTTGATAATCCAAGAACCTAAAAAGAAAGACCACGATGGGGTCAGCCATAATATCCAACAATGATAACCATCACATTTCGTCAATAATTACATACCAATGAAAATACTAAGTAAGAATACTACCAATGTAATCTTACCGCCATAACTTTACCAACTCGTGATAATAAATACAAAAGTTCACATCTCGTATTCTTTCAACAACACGATAAGCTCATACCGAAATATCTGTATTGTATCTCAACAATACCCAAGGTTCTCAAAACATTATCATAACTCATTGTTACGAAAATATACTAACTCTGTCCAACCCAATCCATCGGGTATCATTATCAAATCTCAACACGAAACTGATTGTCCATCAAAGACATATACCAAGGTAAATACGGAACATACCTCAGGATTTGCAATGCCACGACGAAATCACGTCAGTCTAATCCAAGATCAAATTAACACAACATACGGACATGGTCCTAACTCAAGACCTATAAATGCATACTCATATGATAACGTCAATATGCTCACATCAATAACAGCACTGTATACTTATGGCAAACCCATAATATACATATGCACAATAACAACAACACATGGTAAACCAACGATCCAGCGCACACAGTTATAGATCCCCATGATGATCCCGTCGGATGAACGCATGGTGGCATTACCTGTCAAACAATCCAGCGCACTCAGCTATAGATATCCCATATTGATCCCGTCGGGCCAACGCATGGTGGACATATGACAACAATGCACAACTGCATAAAACAATAGTACACAATGTACGAAAACAACAATGCACAAATGCATGACAACAACGATACATGAATATACCATAACATGATCGACACAAAAGACGACAATGATTAAAATACTTGTTCCGAGTCCTTCGAGAGCAATCTTGATATCTAAACCATCACCAACCATTATTCTGAATATTCCGACGATCCAAAATATCACGGACGGTAGATAATTCATGTCTTCATCTATACCACAATGTATCCTCGATACCAAGCATACCAACAACAAATGTAAATCATATACATTATGATTTAATTCCCAAAAACTCCAGTACAATTTATATTCCCAAATCTCCTGTTATTATCATTATAGCCATTGCTATACGAATTATAAACGAATGAAACAGAAACCATTCATTAAATATTATAAACTGAGCTAGTAATAACTTGCCTCAATACCGATACAACGACGAGAAAGCTGTTACCAAATCCATTACCATCATCTACAAGTCCCTCGGCCCTGATCAATGCAATTCGCGAACATTCTCGAACACGACCGCAACGCATAGTTCTAATCACCGATCAATAATCTCAACCTATTACAATAATCGATAAACAACAAGTTCGATAACAATAAACAATCGATATAACCAATTCACAAACCCAACGGCTCAACAATATCTCAGTTAACCACAAGTCTGATCAAACCAACTTAAACGATCATGAATTCATAACCGAAACAGGATATACTACCCTGCCTGTTGACTTAGCGCACGTTAATCACTTAACGTAGCATGCGCTAAGTCGTTCCCATTAGCGTGCACTAGACAGTAACACTAGCGTGCGCTAATGACATGCAGTTGCATGCATTTCAGTTACCGATCAACATATGGCGATTATCAAGAACACTAAGTGATTCTAAACCATGTTCTTAGCTATCAAAACAACGAAATCCAATATCCTTTAACATATAGGTAATCATCCAACTCTTAATCCAATTCATATATTCACATATCATCTTCTTCCTCAAATATCAACATCATGAACACCAAGAACCATAACAACACTTCCCTAATCTAACATTACAGAGATTAATCATCAACAATGATATCAACATCCGCAATGAAGAAGAAGAATTAACCAACTTATCTCAAGAAAACGAACTACACAATTCAAACCACACGAATCATATTAATATCATCACATTCCGGTAATACATCTCATGATCATGCTTGTCAACTTGTATAGGTAATAATCATCAACTCAAGAACATCAACATTCAATCCAAAACGAAATCCAAAGATGAAGAGTAGTTACCTTTTTGAAGGAATGAATTAAATCCCAAGTTTGAATTCGTTTCCAATCGATTCCCAGCTTAATATTATTATGGATGATTAACTACACCATAATCCAGTGTTTCGAACTTCAAACATCTCTCTAAGAACTCTCTCTATCGGTTGCAAGGAGAGAATGGACGAATTGAAGAATAATGGCCAACTGCACATATATATACTGACTATTATTAGCGTGCGCTAACTGTCTTTGTTAGCGCGTGCTAACGCAGTCCAGAGGCTACTGCCTTACTGCATGCAATGAGTTACGTACGCAATGCCCATGTAATAGCGTACGTAATATCCTCTATTTAGCGTACGCTAGTGTCTAGTCATAGTGTGCGCTACTCATAGTTGACTCGTTTGTCCGTATGCGCCGAAGACGGGTCCACACGCCAACATCTCAGACTAGGATAAGATTACCTTTAGACCGTTCTGATGTTAGCGTGCGCTAACAATATGCATTAGCGTGTGCTAACCCTTCACAACAAACATCCGTTGACCTCTTCGGCACATGCACCGAAAATGACCGGGTCCACACATAGATTCCTTCTGATCTGGTCTGTACTAGCTTGCGCTATCCTTTACCATTAGCATGTGCTAAACCTGCACGATAGCGTGCGCTAGGCATGTATATTAGCGTGTGCTAATAATGCTACACTTAGCCATTTTCAGCTACTCTTGTCCAACGTATCGACGAGCAGAATATGAACATACGGCATACTGAATACATATACATCTTCCAACAATATTCTTATACGATAAGCCTAACACACAATGTCTTCCAATACAACTGTCAACCAAGTGCGGTAATAATACCAATACAGATGTCTTAGTCCTTCATTTATTTTATCCATACTGTACAGATTCCACGCTGTACAACATAACTCGGATAAAATAATATTAAACCACAGTAGTAGAAATTCCGGATATTGCAGAAGTCCACAACACGAATCAAGACAATATATGATCCGATGAAAACGACATGATATACATTTTCATAAGATTCACAGGAGCGGAACCGAATTCGGAAAAGTCACAACGACAAATGGATTAACCCGAAATAATACTGCAACTTGTTCGAACAACAAAAAGTGAAGAGTAGACCAAGTCCAGAAAATATTGACGAACACAAACGAGTCGATAGAGTCGAACAAAACAAAAGCAAAAAAAATATGGGTATTACACCATATCACCTTTAAAAGAGGTTTCATCCCCGAAACCTAAACAACCAGAGCGAAGTGCTAGAATAGCAACCTTCCCAGAAACCTTCTCTTACTCCCGCATCTGATCTCTATGACTATCTGTACCGCGGTCACGACCGCGCCCTTTGACCCTCGGCATATTAAGTGGATACTCACTCAATACAATGGTAAAACATCGCCAAATAATATACCAAATTGCCAACTCGGCTTGACATATCATATAAGACAACTAATAGCAACTCGATAAGAAGATCCACGAGGTATCCTTTTAAATGATATCATTTGAAAATCCTTGGATTTGTATGTTTATTCAAAATAAAATTTGAAATTATTTTTGGTACCTCAGACTTTTTGTCAAAACTTTTAAACAAGGGACTTTAACCGTCTCATTTGAAATTATTTGCAAAACAATATTTCCTTACAACCGGCACTATCAAAATCACTATGCCACTACACATCATTATTTTGGAGTGAGTCAAGGTCATGAACAATAACTGGCTCAGTACAGAAAACTTTTTTAAATCTGAGTTTGAAGTTAAATCGAGTAAGATCCTTCATCTTTCACAATATATTTTTGAAAATAAAAATTGTATTGATTTTTGAAAATAAAAATTTTTATGGTGTGAAATATTTCTGAAAACCATGTACTCGAATCTTTTGAAAATACAATTTAATTTTGCACAACTTGCTCAAGTTTATAAAATTTTCAGAAAAGCATTTTCGAACACACACAAGAGACATAATTTATCACTTTATCAAAATACGATCCATTACCATCAAATCCAATCACACGTCAACATCATATGTCCACATAATTACAGTATCACACAAGCAACCGTCAAAAGATAATTAACATCTAAAACTGAAATCCTACCTCTCAGTAATGAGGACTCTCACAACAAGTGCATTTAGGACGACTTAACGTTCACACCACCAACTTAATCACAATTTTGAGCATTATTGACCAAATAATAATGCCAACATCACTACATACCCCCGAACCGACGATCATGAAATCAAAAAGTCAAAAGCAAGAGCCATGTTTCGAGTAAATTTTTGGTAGACCACATTTGAGTTTTTAAAATCAAAATTTGAAAACTTGCAATGCAAGATGAAAATAAAATATAAGTAGTTAAGTTAAAAAAAAAGTCTGGTCTTGAGGTCATCATATGAAATCAAAAAATTTCCTTTCTTGAAGGATGTTTTAAAATAAAATTTACGTGACTCTTCAAAAATAATTAAACTTTGAAATATCACATTGACAATCTTTCCTTGCGAGATCACACCAAGTCGTTACTCCAGTAAAAAGATTCACACAATATATATACATATTTATACACCGATATCACTTTTCATTCCAGTACAACACAAGAATCAACTAGCATGGATTACGTATTCACAATTCACATTTAAACTCCACATAATAACACATAATCACACAAGCTTGTATAACACGAGGCGCAACAAAGTAGGGAGACTTACATCCACAGGTCGCACGAAGATGATGGTTGCAACTCGATACTAATCACGACCGACACTGTTAGGAATACTTGTTAGATTTTGATGATGTCATCATTATATTTGTTTATTCAAATGTATGTTTATTACTTGGCAAAATGTAGGGAAGAACCAGATGAGTATCTTCCATAGGCCAAATTGTGTTAAGTTAGATACTTGGGAAAATGTAAAGAAGAACCAAATGAGTATCTTCCATAGGCCATATAACTTAGACTTTAAAAATCAGCTAAGTACAAATCACATATAAGTATCTATCAGCCGAGTCCTGGTCAACTCAACTATTCAGATAAGGTTGACCACAGACGAGCTATGTCAGGCAATCCTTATCAGAGATGTTCTGGTCAACAATTTAATCAGCAAAGTTGGACCAGACTGTAGTCAAGAAGAAACGTCAAGTCATCTGAAGTTTGACCATCATGTCAGTCAAGTTCAATCAGGTCAGAAGACTTCAGATAAGTCGGCACATCAGAGAAGTCTACATCAGAGAAGGTTGACTGCACATCAGACAGTTCGACCACAGAGAGCTCAGTTAAGTTATCAGCCAAGTAAGCCAGTCCGCGTCAGCATGCGTTGGATATTCAACAATTACGGAAAGTCACATGCGGGCGATAAGAGACAGATTGGAGAGATTCCTGGAAAGATATGATTTAAATAAATCATCCAGACCACCTCTGAAGACTTTAAGCATATTTTAATCAAAAGATTCGGCACCATCACATGGAAGCCTTCACAACGGTTGGAAATGGATTAAAATATGCGAATCCAGCCTTGCAACGTTTAGAAAATAAACAAAGAAGTCTATTTATCCAACGGACGAATTTATTACAGATTTGCAATGGCTATGAAGAAAATCTCAAAGGATCAATACCTATATATATCCGAAAGATTTGAAGTTGAGCAGATACACAACAATAACGGTGCGAACAAAACTTTCGAGCGATCAAAGCAATTTAAGCAATCTAAAATCTATAGCATCGTGAAGAGTGGTATTCTCATTCATATACGAAGAAAGCTCTTAGTTGGAGAAGACAAAACACTCTTGTCTTAAAACCTGAGTAAGGGGTACTTCACTGGTTGAAGTTTCGCGACTGATAGGCATCCAAGGATTTGAAGAATCGAGTGGTGCTAGGCAGTCAGAAAGGAGTTGCAACGACGAGATTTCCACTGGTTGGAAGTTGTTGTTGCTAAGTTGTAGAATCACTATAATATTTATCACTGGTTTAAAATTATAGTGGATTCATCTCCAACTGGTTTGGAGAAAGTGGATTAGTAGAGGATTACCCCACCTCTGAGACCACTATAAATCGCCTGCGTACTTTACTGTTTTAGCGTCATACTTAACTGCTGCATTCATACTTACTGTTCCATTGATTATTTATATATTCTTCATCAACTGACTTCCGTATATCAATCAGCTGAGGAACTCATCCTTTGTGGAAAAGAGTTTCAATAAGTCTATTCACCCCCTTTCTAGACTTATTCCTGGATGACTTGTGACCTACAAGTGGTATCAGAGAGGTTGGTTCAATATTTCAAGAACTAGATCCATATATCGAGGATATATATCTTTTTTATCTCTCATTTTAGAAATGGAACACATGCATTCTAGATTACCTATTTTTTCAGTTGACGAGTATGATCTTTGGAAGATAAGGATGCAGGCACACTTATCTTCAATCCATGACGACATGTGGTGCATCATAGAGGACGGTCCCTTTATCTTCGAGAAGGAAAACACACCTGCGGAGATTGCAGTCGGGAAGCCTGAGAAGATCCCCAAGAAGAGGATGGAGCTGACCATTGAAGAAAGAAAGCTGGCCAATCTTGACAACCGGGCTAGAGATGTACTATATCAAACTCTTGACCAATCAACTATGGTCAAGATCAAGAACTTCCAGAATGCCAAGGAGATTTGGGATACCTTTGCCGTGATGTGTGAAGGTACGGAACTGATAAAAGAAAATAAGTTGTCAATTGCCACTCAGAAGTTTGACAACTTTAAGATGAAGACCGAAGAATCCATAGACCAGGTGGACACAAGGTTCACAGATATTGTCAACGAAATCAACTCTCTTGGAAAATCATATGGCAATAGGGAGATGACCTTGAAAGTGTTAAGATCTCTTTGCCCCGAATGGAGCATGAAGGCGGTGGCCATGAGGGAATCTAAAGACCTCAATAAAATAAAGATTCAAGAACTATTCTCTGACCTGAAGGCTTATGAATTCGAACTACCAAGTTTATCATCAAATGAGCCTGCATAGAAGGGAATAGCATTTGCAGCCGAGTCCCCCACCAAGAGCTTATCTGATGTCAAACCTCCAAATCCACTCGATTTCGAGGAAGAAGTGGCATTTATAATGCAAAGATTCAGCAACTTCCGACAGAACTACTCCAAGTATAAGAAGCATTATAAGGAGAATCCAAGGAGAAATCAAAAAGCCGGAAGCTGGAAAGTGGAGTGCTATAACTGTCATAAGACAGGACACATTCAAATCGACTGTACTGACCTTAAGAAGGTCGAGAACAAGAAGGAGGTGAGCAGAAAAGAAGACCGAAGGAAAGCCCTCATTGGAGAAGATCAAGGGAAAGTGGAATCAAGCAGCGGATTCTTCTCTGATGATGATGAGGAATATGACTGTCTGATGGACAACCTTGCTGATGAAGAGGTAATATCTAAACCCTCTAATTCAAATAATAGTTCAGACATGTAACAAGACATGGACTTGCACGAATCTGTAAATCAGCTTCTCCATGACTTTGAGAAATTAAAATCTGCACACCTATCTGTATCAGCCGAGAAGACTCAGCTGTAAGATGAGAATAGGCAACTGAAAAATGATTTTGAAAAACTCAACCTAGAATTAAATAAAACCAAATCTGATCTTGAAAAACAGGCTGCAGACAACTCTAAAAACCAGGTTGATATCACTACAGCTGAGATAAAACGATTAACTATTTTGAATAGTGAAAAATCAGCTGCACTTGCTCATGTCAAAGTCGATTTTACTAAACTGACTCAGGTAACTAAAGCCCAGGCGAAGGAAATAACCTCCCTGAAGGCGTCTCTAACTCTGGACGAATTGTGTATGAATAAAAGGCCACAATATTCCAGATCAGGCCTTGGATATGACCCGAATACTCCCTCTAGTTCTAAAACCACTTTCATTAAGGGAGAAACAATTGTCTCGTCTGCTGAGCCAATATACAAACCTGTGTTTCAAAACAGGCAGCAACCAAGTCACACGTCTAAGATGAAGCCAAGGTATACATGGCAGCCACATAGATATGAGACTAGGCAATGGCCAAGGCAGAAGCAGCAGCCCAGACAACATGCCCATTATTATCAAAGACTCCCCAAAAAACAGATTTCAAAATGGGAGAGGCAAATGAAAACCTCAAGGTTATCCAAATTTTCAAAATGAACAAATGTGGAGACCCCAAAGATTTTATAAATGGTCTCAGCCTAGATTTAGAAATGGCCCACATAAATTTTATGAGGCATATCCAGTATACAATCCTAATAGAGTATACAGGCCCAGACAACACACACCTTTTAGGGGTAATAACAATAATTGTCACAATCCCAGGAGAAATCAGTTATCCAGGAAACCAACTAACCCCGAGGATCCACACAGATTTGGGTACCTAAATATCTACTTGTCTGATTACAGAAAAGGTGGAAGGACTACTACCACATCTCCACAAATTCAAATATTGGAGGTGAAGAATGGTTTGTAGATTCCGGATGCTCAAGGCACATGACCGAGAACAAGAAGGTGCTGACAAATTATATCAAAGAAAGAGGTCCTGACATAATCTTTGGAGATATCTCTAGAGGACAGACTAAAGGCTTTGGAGAGATGCATAGAGGAAACATCACAATATCAAAAGTTCATTATGTCAAAGGGCTCAAATACAACCTTTTAAGCATAAGCCAATTTTGTGATGAGAAGAATCTAGTAGTATTCACCATTTAGAAATGCATGGTGATAGATATCCTATCTAGAGAAGTTAAGATACAAGGATTCAGAAGAAGAGATGTCTATATGATAAATTGGAACACACGAACTCCTAATACCTATTTTCTATCCAAGACAATAGCTGAGAATAGATGGCTGTGGCAAAAGAGACTATGTCACCTAAACTTCAAAGCCATCAACAAAATTAGTTCTCATAAGCTGGTCAGAGGACTTCCAGAAGAAGTATTCAAGAAGGAAGCTCTCTGTGATGCGTTACAGAAAGGGAAGCAAACAAAAGCATCATTCAAGCCATTCCAGCCTACCACTCTCACAACAAGTATCTTAGATCTACTTCACATGGATCTATTTGGTCCCATCAAGCCAAGGACCATAAGTGGTAGAAAGCATGCTTTAGTAGTAGTAGATGACTACTCAAGGTACACATAGGTTGTTTTTCTCTATAAAAAGAGTAAAACACTAACCAAGCTGCCTGAGCTGCTCAGAAGGATCCAGAATGAGAAATCCCTCTCAATTATCAAGATCAGATCAAATAGAGGAAGATAATTTCTCAACAAAGCAATCACTGATTATAGTGATCAGAATGGGATCCAGCATGAAGTCTCTGCAGCCAGGACTCCACAGCAGAATGGTGTTGCCGAAAGAAGAAACAGAACCTTGAAGGAAGCAAATGTCCATGATTGCGTATGTGCCCGCCAAGAGGTTCTCGGGTCAAGTCACAACACAAAGATGCCACACTCAAAACAGGAGTATGATAGTAGGGAGACATGGTAAAACTCCCTATGAGGTTTGGAATGGCAGAACACCTACAGTTGCTTATTTTCATATTTTTGGTTGTAAGTGTTTCATCCACAACAATGGTAAAACCCAACTAAATGCCTTTGATGCTAAAACAGATGATGGTCTATTTATGGGATATTCAGAAAGAAGCTAGTCATATAGAGTCTTTAACAAAAGAACCTTAGTTGTGGAGGAAATACCTCATGTTGTGTTTGATGAATCTTCTGTTGAGTACAGGAAAAAGGTAGAATTAATTGAGAACATACTCAATTCTGCCACCCTAGAAGAAGTTACCATCCATGATACAAGAATGGTGGACTCACCTGCAGACCAACCTGAAGACCCACCTGTAGCTAATAAAGACCCAACTGCAGATCAGATAGGACCTCAGAACCTACCAGATCCAGTTGCTGCTGATGAATACCCATCTGTAGCTGATAAAGGCCGATCTGCAGACCAGACAGGACTTCCACCTGCAGATGACAAGACCATAGCTGATCCAGTTGCAGATCAAGGAAGCCAGAATCAAGTTGATGCTGAAAGAGAAGAAGTTCACCAAAGCAAATCTACAGGGGGAACAGACCCTGAAGAAGAAGATATTCCTAAGTGGCTTAAAGATCATCCCATCCAACAAATCATTGGGAAGCTAACTGATGGAGTCAAGACGAGACAATCTACTCTACCCACAGGAATGGCAATGTTTTCATGCTTTATGTCTCAAATTGAACCCAAGACTACAGAACAAGCTTTGGAAGACTACTCATAGATCAATGCAATGCAAGAAGATCTTAATCAGATGGAAAGGAACAATGTTTGGGAACTAACAGACAGACCACATCACAAGAAGGTTATTGGCACCAAATGGGTGTACAAGAAAAAATGCGATGAAGATGGAGCTGTTGTTAGGAATAAAGCCAAACTTGTTGCTAAAGGATATGCACAATGTGAAGGAAGAGATTTTGATGAAACCTATGCACCTGTTGCAAGATTAGAAGCCATAAGACTATTCCTTGCATATGCAGCATTCAAAGATTTCATAGTCTACCAAATGGATGTAAAAAGTGCATTTCTTAATGGAATTCTAGAAGAAGAAGTCTATGTGGAGCAACCCCCTGGATTTGTCAAAGGAGACAAAGTCTACAAACTCTTAAAAGCTCTATATGGACTCAAGCAGGCACCAAGAGCATGGTATGAAACATTATCTGTGTTTCTTGAGAAGAACGGTTTCAGCAAAGGAAAGGTGGACAAGACCTATTCAGAGTGGAGCATGAAGATCATATATTATTAGTTCAAATATATGTGGATGATATCATATTTGGCTCAACCAATCCAGAGCTGCGTGAGAAATTCTCAAATCTCATGCAAGGAGAGTTTGAGATGAGTATGATGGGCAAACTGAAATTCTTTCTAGGTTTGCAAGTTAAATAGATGGAAAATGGAATTTTCATCAACCAGGCCAAATATACCAGAGATTTAATCAAGAGATTTGGAATGGAATAATCCAACCCAACAAGAATCCCTATGAGCACAAGCACTCATCTAGATACAGATGAAGGAGTTATATCAATGGATCCAACCCACTACAGAGGACTTATTGGATCACTCATTTATCTGACTGCAAGCAGACATATCTTATGCCGTAGGAGTATGTGCTAGATTTCAGTCCAAGCCTAAGCACTCTCATCAGGATGCAGCTAAGAGGATAATCAGATATCTTAAGTCTACAGTCAATGTTAGACTATGGTATCCTAAGGATGATAATTTTGAGCTATCAGGATACTCAGATGAAGACTTCGCAGGATGCAAAATTAATAGGAAAATCACCAGTGGAACATGTCAATTCCTAGGAACCAGACTGATATCCTGGTTTAGCAAGAAGCAGATATCTAATTCTATTTCAACAACAGAGTCTAAATACCTAGCTGCAGGTAGCTGTTGCGCACAGATTTTATGGATCAGACAACAGTTAAGGGACTACAACATCATTGAAAATAAAGTTCCAATTTGGTGTGACAACAATAAGGTAAATTGCAATAACCAAGAACCCAAAGATTTCACTCAAGGACGAAGCACATTGATGTCAAACATCATTTCATAAGAGATCATGTGCTTAATAAGAGAGTCAGAGTAGAGAGAGTCAGCACAAAATACCATATTGCTGACATATTCACCAAACCTTTACTAGAAGAAAGGTTTTTGGAGCTGAGCAGGGAACTTGGATTACTAGAGTGGGAACCTAGTACGCACGAGAAAGTCGATCGCGGTCAGGGCGAAGGATGGACTAAGGCGATCACAGCATCATATCCTACCGAAGCGGACAAAAAGAGTTACCTGATGCAGAGCAGTCAAACAGTCAAATGGTCAACCAGCTAAGTTTTCTACCTTTGACCGACTCCTGAATATTTTATTATAATTTACATATGGCAATTTCACGGTCACATGTTTACACGATGACACGCGCGAACGCTTACACGTTCACACGACCCCACTAATTCAAATTAAAAATTCCAACTGTCATACATTTTTTAAATTTGAACCGACTCAAAATTAAAATAATATTAAATTCCAAACATCGCTTCATTTACCTTTTAAAGACGGAAAAGTCATTTCACTTTACCTTCTTCAGTCTTACAAATCCTAGTTTTCGAGAGCAAAAATCCTTTTGAACTTTCAATGCACTCAGAAATTTTTCTTGCGTAGAAATGGAATCCTACTACAACGGCGTAAACCTGAAGGCGGTGAAGGACCAGATCATTTTCTCTCTGGTGGTAGATTTCGAGGGACTAGTCGAAACCAACCTCGACAACGACGTGCGTCACCTTATTAGATCTATGAAATCAAATGGAATCTACCCATTTCTGGATATCAACCCCAAATATCTCTTTAAAGAGGCTGTTATCGCATTCTACAAAGAAGCCCAAGTTCTCGAATCGGGCATTAGGAGCTCAATTTCTGGAGTTCAAGTGGATATCACTCCATAGTCGATCGGAAAAGTTTTCGAGATGAAATCTCATGGAATGGCCGTCGAAGCCCTGAAGCAAAATGCAGCCGACACGTGGCTGAAGATCAAGGCTCACGAGCAGCCATCAAAGTTGAAGCTGACCGCTAAGAGAAGCGAGCTGAGTAAAGAGTATCACTATGCATTAGATATTACCTACAAAATAGTGATGGGGATGGCGGGTAGGTACTACCAGTTGTCGTCAGCCAAGTTCATGGTGCTGGGAGCACTTATTGAGGATGAACCAATTGACTTGGCTGATTACCTTTTCCGGCAACTAGTGTGCGAAGTCAACAAAGTCCAATGGCTAGATGACGAGAAAAGATTCAAATCCAAGTTGGCTTTTGGAACTCAAATAAGTTGGATTTTGGAGAAGTTAGGTGTGGCGAAGGGAAATCCTGATCCCTTCCACATCAACAAGAGACTTGGTCACTTGGACCAAGACACCCTAAGGAGATTAGGCGGAGAGAGAAAAGCAGCTCAATTGCTAAGGGAAATTTATGTAGAGCCAACTCCCTACAGATACCCATCGAGCTCAGGCGAGTTAGTTGGAGATCAAGCTGTAGCCCGGGATCAACCTACAGCTCAGTCTGACTCAGACTCAGACGATACCCCAATCGCCATTTGTTTCAAGAGAAGGGGACCAGCTCCTGGAGAACCATCCTTAATCGAATCCTCACCAGAACCATCCCCCAAGAGGCCCAAGCGACTAGATTTTGAATAGGAGGAGTAGCCAGAATACTTATCTACTCCTTCACCAGATCACATGGAGGATCAGCCTGCTCCCTCCAGCCTGGAAACTCAAATGGTTCCTATTCTAACCCCTCATTTCATATCTAGAGAAGAAGAAGCAGGTATGATTATTCACATCCCAGAAGCAAATTATTCGTTCAACCTGCTCGAAAACAATTCCTTCAACCTGTCTATAGAGCAGCTTCTACTGGTAAAACAACATGCTCCCAAACATTCTTTTATCGATATTTTTGAGGAATGAAAAACCTTGAAATATGTTCCATTTACTCAACTGCAAGCTTTTATAGAAACAAGTGGCTGGGATTATCCCCAAGCTACGGAGGATCTACTCATACATTTTTGCAATGAGACAGACCTAATTTTGATACTCCAGGAAGACTGGTTCATGTCCCATTTTAAAACCAACATGGACCAGGCTCATCCACATTATTATGGGTAGTGTTTTTGATGGTTTTATCAATAAGAATGGAGAAGTAGTAGAAAAAGAAATTAGAATCAAAGAGGAAAAAGTAGGAGTTGAAAAAGAAGAAAAAGAAGAAAACATCACAGTTGAAGAAAAAGAAGAAGAAAAGGAAAAATCAGAAGAAGTTGAAAAACAAACTGAAGAAGAGGAAGTGGAAAAGACAGAAGAGTTGGCAGAAGAAGATGAAGAAGAAGGAGAAGAAGTTGAAAAAGAAATATATGATGATGATGATGATAATGATGAGGATAAGAAAGGCGATGAGGATGAAAAGAAGGATAATGAAGAGGAAGAGAAGGAGGGAGAGAAGAAAGAAGAGAAGGAAGAAGAGAAAGAAGAAGAAGAGAGAGAGGAATAAGAGAAGGAAAATGAGGTTGAAGAAGAAAAAGAAGGCAAAGATGAAGCCATAGCAGATGAGGCTGGGGCTCCTGCCCGCTACACCAGCCAAGATGAAGAAGAAGAAGATAGATCGGGGACCCCAGAACATACCCCATCTGATCAGCCGCCTGCAAACAGGAGTCTGTAGACAGGTAGGTCAACTGCACACCTACCTGCAGGCGCAGAAAGCTCTGGTGAGCACTCTCCTCAGGCATCAGCAATATCACCCATGATGACTGAGCTGATCCGCAACATTTTCAAAGAGTCTGTCTAAGAGTTGCTTACCACAAAAATCTCACCTGACCTACATACCATCAATGCCAAACTTGATACCATACTGCAGAGGAATGTTCCTCAAGCTCCTCCTCCTACAAACTCCAGAATGCCCCTTGGAATGTCTGACTGGATGCATAGAGTTGAGCAGCAATTGACTATACTGGTAGATGCTGGCAAAAAGGGGGAAGGAAGTAAGCAGGGGGAAGTAAGAGAAATATCAAGACAAGTACAGGCTCAGGAGCTCAGGACGAAGAAGAGGCAAGATATCCCATTAATTGAGGCTGGGACATCAAGTCAAAAGAGGAAAGAAGTAGCTGATCCTGAGCAGCCTACAGAGAAGAAGAGGAGAACAAAGCAAGGAGAAGAGCCAAGGTTCGAATGGGAAGGCAAACAAATGTCGCATGTTGAAGAAATTATGCCTACAGAATTTATGTCTAGTTGGGCAGATACCAAGAAGGAGTTCACAGAGAAGTATTATCTCTGGGAAATACTCCAAGATAAAGAAATCTCCCCCTAACAGTCATTCATCAACTACATGGAGACCAGATGGCCTACTCTTTGGAGGATCACGCTTAACTATGCAGCCCAATGGGATGTTTATCCTATGATACCTTAATTCGAAGCTGATGTACTTGTAAACAAAATCAGAAGAATTATATAAACAGTCATTTGAATGACAACATCTAGTTGTCTCAAACAAGACTGACTTTAGTTTGTGTCTTGCACTTATGTGCAAATTTGTTATTCATTTGAATAATTGCTTAAGTTAGACTTTAAAAATCGGCGAAGTACAAATCACAGATAAATATCTATCAGCCGAGTCTTGGTCAACTCAAATGTTCGAATAAGATTGACCACAGACGAGCTATGTCAGGCAACCCTTATCAGAGATGTTCTGGTCAACAATTTAATCAGCAAAGTTGGACCAGACTGCAGTCAAGAAGAAAAGTCAAGTCATATGAAGTTTGACCATCAGGTCAGTCAAGTTCAATCAGGTCAGAAGACTTTAGACAAGTCGGCATATCAGAGAAGTCGACATCAGAGAAGGTTGACTGCACATCAGATAGTTTGGCCACAGAGAGGTCAGTTAAGTGATCAGCCAAGTAAGCCAGTCCACGCCAGCATGCGTTGAATAGTCAATAATTAAGGAAAGTCACATGCGGGCGATAAGGGACAGATTGGAGAGATTCCCAGAAAGATATGATTTAAATAAATCATCCAGACCCACCTCTGAAGACTTTAAGCATATTTAAATCAAAAGATTCCGTGCCATCACATGGAAGTCTTCACAACGGTCGGAAATGGATTAAAATATGGGAATCCAGCCTTGCAACGTTCAGAAAATAAACAAAGAAGTCTATTTCTCCAACGGACGGATTTATTACATATTTGCAACGGCTATGAAAAAAAGCTCAAAGGATCAACACCTATATATATCCGAAAGATTTGAAGTTGAGCAGATACACAACAATAACGGTGCAGACAAAACTTTCAAGCGATCAAAGCAATATAAGCAATCAAAAATCTATAGCATCGTGAAGAGCAGTATTCTCATTCATATACGAAGAAAGCTCTTAGTTGGAGAATACAAAACACTATTGTCTTAAAACCTGAGTAAGGGGTACTTCACTGGTTGAAGTTTCGCGACTGATAGGCATCCAAGGATTTGAAGAATCGAGTGGTGCTAGGCAGTCAGAAAGGAGTTGCAACGATGGGATTTACACTGGTTGGAAGTTGTTGTAGCTAAGTTGTAGAATCACTGTAATATGTATCACTGGTTGAAAATTATAGTGGATTCATCTCCAACTGGTTGGAGAAAGTGGATTAGTAGAGGATTACCCCACCTCTGAGACCACTATAAATCGCCTGCGTACTTTACTGTTTTAGCATCATACTTAACTGCTGCATTCATACTTAGTGTTCCATTGATTATTTCTGTATTCGTCATCAGCTGACTTCCGCATATCTATCAGCTGAGAAACTCATCCTTCGTGGAAAAGAGTTTCAATAAGTCTATTCACCCCCCCTCTAGACTTATTCCTGGACGACTTGTGACCTACAGACACCTCAGAATACGCATCGCGACACGACACAGTCAGTCAAAATATGACAAGACAAGACAAGACGAGACAAGGACCGAAAACACACAACTCGACCCGACAGCCTAGGTTTCCGCAACCTAAGCTCCGCTACCATATTCTGTAACACCCCCAAAGCACTCGAGAATATTACAGCACTGCAGACCCTCTCCGTGAGGATCCACCAGGCTAACTACTGAAAACACCACAATACAATACATGCCGACATGGGCTATTAACGAACCATTAGACCGATTTGGTCTTTTACCACAATATACACATCAACCATACATTACTCTTTCTCGAAACTCATATCCACGCAGGGGTTAACATAAATCAACATTCCTATAAAACGGGAAAATAAACACAACGGAAGGACAAAACAACAAGACATCACCAAACACTCAACACCGGTCTTCATGTGATTAGTATCGTCGTCTTCCATCATCCTTCATAACGATCCTGTGAATTGCTCCCCAGCAACCTGCAAATACCTGGACTCAATACAGAGATCCACCCCCCGAATACTCAGGGGTAAGCAAAACTCCACTGTTTTGCTAGTGCAAGTATAAATCCAAAGACAAGCCATACATATCATACTCCAAGAGTATAGAGCTCGTGAATATACTTCCCGAGATAATTCACTTGATTAAAACCGTTTGAATTATGAAAGATAGCAATAAAACCATTTTACATCTTACAAAATATTTTACGAGAGTTTTGGAAACGTTTGGGTTTAAGAATTCTCGAGCGTTTCGAAACACCTAGGGACACAGCCTAAAAATCATTTATTCGATTCCGATTACAAACTATGGGGTCCACGACCCAACCATAACATTCCAACCACAAACACGGGGTCCACGACCCAAATCATCCACATCACATACTCGCAAGAATAACCTGACGGAAACTACACCATGTCAAACATTACCATAACCACAGTCTCACAGAACGACATCAAAGAGCATAACTTTGCAAATTGACCATACGGTCAAACTCGACACACCACAGAGTTACAATGCACAGAGCAACCACAGGACTCATGTATTCATACCAAATTATCGCAGCCCAGAGACAAATCTACAACACATTTACTGGTGCCATTCCAGCCAAGTACGATACCATTTGGACTGCCATTCTAATCAGACGAAATATGCGCCAAAAATCATAGTTCTCCAACAAAACATTTCAAAGTTAACCGTTGGTACGAAGCTCACGGCCGCCGCACCCCGCAGAGGCCCCGTCGGACCATCCCTGGGTGGTTAACCCTAGTTCGCGATACGCACACTCACGACAATATGTATCCCTAGAGGCCCCGTCAGACCGTCCCTAGGTGAACACACATAAACACCCACAACGCCACGGGAAGCCATAATTCGAATACTAGAATATGCAAACAAATGCTAGGTACTTCGTTAGAATGGCCACTTTAGTTGACGTATACCCACACGAATGTCACACAACATAAAACAAATACCAATACCAAATGACACCGAGCGCCACAACCTCCTTACAAAGGAGTAACAACTAATAGCACACAACGTCACATATTCACTGAACAATTACACATATCAATACACAATCCTCGGCAAGTAATTACGATCTACTAAATTCACTAAATATGTTCAACATCTTCCAACATACGAAACTAATAACGCACATATTCCGAAAGCACATCAATCCACGAAGCGTACGAGTTATCTTTTGAAAGACAACAATTATCGAGAACATACCGATCCTTTAAAAGTTCAGTATAACATTCAAATTGTAATTTGGTTCCAATACCAACGAATACGTCTACGAAACACGAAATGTATGGGTAAGACATTTGCCTCGAGACCACGAGAAATAAAACGACAAACGGACACGGTCGGATAGCCCTCGAACTTCCAAAGACGACCAAGAATCCATCAACCCCACGAATACTACGAAGATAACACCAACACGAATCAATAACACTAATCGGAATGCGAATCGATCCTAAAAACAACAAGGATCTACGTTTTCTCAAGGAAATCAAGAATCATTGGTCCGAATGATACAAAATCAATAAATGAGTTGTCAAACCAAAAGCCACGTCCAAGACAATCAATAATAGCCAACCGATCGGATGAGATCGACTAAAAATCACCAAAACCAAGGAAATCCCCCAAATTCAAGAAACTAGGGTTCTAAGAAGAGATTACCTTGATTTGAGCAAAGGAGATGATTAGATACTGTTAAACACCTACAAATCCACTCCAAGATGAATCTTGATGATGAAGATCACTCAAAGTCACCTCAGAAACTCACTTCCATCGGAAAGAGATGAAAAAGTGTGATATGACGAACTAAAGCTGTTGTCCAGTATTTATACTGGACAGTTATTATCATGCGCTAAGCACAAACATTAGCGCACGCTAATGGGGTCAATGCTCCAGAACAAACCGCCCATAACACAGTTAGTGTGCGCTAGCCAATATGCGTAGTGTGCGCTAACGAGTCATGAATCCAGTCCAGTGGCTTCTAGACTGGTCTGCACCTACCACGTAGCGTGTGCTAGTAATAAAAATCAGCATGCGCTAGGCAGACGATAGTGTGCGCTATCAACCAACCATAGCGTGCGCTAACAAGACTCCAGTCCCAGTCCAGTAGCTCCTGGACTGCCTCTGGGCTGCCAGTTAGTGTGCGCTTCATGCCCGGTAGTGTGCGCTAACAATAGCATAATAGCGCGCGCTACACCATAAGCGGTAGCGTGCGCTACACTTGAAGGAGTCAAAAAACTCATGCAATGATCCGGAATGGAAACCAAACACGTGTCAACTCATGACACGACCAAACGTGGCACAACATTCGAAAGACATGGACAATGCTAATCTGATCATCTGCAAAAAACTCAACGAAACTGGAACGAAGATCTCGGGTATTACACCTACCGTGCTCATCAAATATTCTCTGCTTGCTAAGAGGACCCATCCTCAAAGCATTCCGATTTCTAGTAACCTGAAGGACATCGCTGTGAGGATATCGAGCGAATAAAAGAAGAGCAAGAGAAGCACTCCCGATAGCCATTTGCCTCATGCTGTCGAGAATAAGAAGAAGAAGAAGAAGACCAAAAACCCTTCCAAGGTTGAGCCTACAGTGACTGCAGCGGTCATTGTAGATGTTTCTTCTGTTCCGGTCGCTGTATCAAACCCACAGGACGCAACCCCTTTGGAAGAAATAGTTACTGCAAAAACTGCAGATCCTGAGCCTGTGGCGGCTATGATGGATGACCAACTGTTTGCCAAGTTAGGAAGTTCTAGCCAGTCGGTTGCCCCTTTGGAGCCAAAAGTCATTACTCCAAACAGGGTACCCACCCCTGTACAGAGTCCCTCTCCACACAGGGTACCATCCCTTTTTCGGGATCCCTCTCCATAACAGGCTCCCATACCTGTTGAGGATCCCATCAGGATGGTAGACCCAACTACTGTACGGAGTCCCTCCCATACAGACATTATAAATAATACTCTCCTCCAGGTTCAAACCGGGAAAGATTTTGAATGCTTCAAAATATGGAAGTCGAAGTCTTGATCCGCTGGGAGGATCACTTTGGCCGAGGATCACTTTTGCCGCGAACTCATTTCTCATTACTACACGGCGAATGGAAAGGCTATACCGAAAGGGAAGTCACATTCCAGTGACAAAGCTCCATCGCCTAGCCACCACTCCAACCCTAACTCGGAGGACGATGATGATGCCCTATATGTCGGTCTAAGGATCAGCCGCATAGAGGCTAGGGAAGGATAGATGGCCAAACTCCAAAACCACCAGGGTGAGGGAACTTCTGACAAACAATATCCCCCTCCCCCGTAACAGGAAGCTGCTCCGAACAACAACATGAGGAATCAGTCCCTCCTGTCATCTCTGAAGAGCAAGTTGCTCCCGAATAGGATGCACCAATATGAAGACGACGCCTGCGCCATCTACCAAGAGGATTCAGTCCCTCTTTCGAATCAGGCAGAGGCTGAGAGTCGACAGGAGGATTCAGTCCCTCCTGTACTTCCGACTACAAACGAGTAAACCAGACAGGAGGAATCAGTCCCTTCTACCTCCGAGATTGAACCTACAACACCTCCTTCCAAATCCCCTGCTTCTAAAGCTCATGCTCCAGATGCCCCTGCATATCCCATCTCTATAAGCTCCAAATCAGATTCTGATGATGGTTTTCTGCCCGAGGATAGACCACGAAGACCCCATCATCATGTGGTTCTTCGTCAACTTATAGACCTGAGGATTCAAAGATTATGCATCCTGGCTCCCCACACACCAAAGCCCGCATAGAGCAACTCCACCCCATCGGTCGCCAAACGTGTTTATGCAGGACACCATCAAGGCCCTGTATGATGTTGGTAAAGAACTCGACTGGATGCGTGCGAAGGACGAGCTCCCTAAGCTTACATCTGCTATTAATGATGTGGAAGACGCGTTCCGCCTGATGCCTACAGCATTACGGCAGGCGCTCAACCAACTCAAACAACATCAGGAGGGGATCCTGTGACAGGAACAAGAGAATCTTAGAGTTGCCGAGGCCAAAACAGTTGCCGCCCTTCAACATACCGGCACTAGACTGACTGAGCACGATCATAAGATCAATGATCTGTGTTTAGTGGTCGGTACACTGGTTCAAAACATCAATGATATGAAGACCAAATAGGACGAGTCTATGAAGATCCTACAGGAAATTCATACCAAGGTATAAGATCTTGATGATGCCAAAAAGGGGGAAGAGTCCAGATAGGTTGCCCGAAGATGGAGATTGGAGACAGAGAGATAGATGCAGCGCTGAAAGAGAGTGTTGCTTCTGCCATTGGACGACTAGCCGCTCCCGGGCCTAGTCAAGCTGCAAAGGGATATAGGGTGTCTGGCTCTGGACCTGAGTTCCAGGATCCCAACTTCCCATGGAAGAATACTGCATGAAAGCCATATGATATTTTGCTGCCAACTGACCGACAGCCTTCAGCCGATGATCTGAAGAGTTGGAAGAGGAATGAAGTGATCAGATACTTCTGTACTCTCATCAGGGAGTCTGCCCTTTTCAACAGATTCACGACTCTGGAGGATGCCGAAAATGAATTCTCAAGGCTATTAGCGGAAGGAAAGCTCCCCCTACATATGCCGATGAAATCCAAGCACTAGAAAGGTAAATATCTCACCCATCCAGAAGACCGGATCCTTGCCTACGATCAATCCCCTGAAGTAGGAAGCATTTATCGAGATCAAGGCAATGAATACCTAGTCAACCGGGGGAAAGGAACTATAAATGATCCTGACTGGAGGCCTTGGAGGCATTCTCATTATAGGAGTTAACCTGTTAGCCTTTTCGCTGTATTTCTTTTCACTACATGCTTACCAATGCAGTACTTATCCTTATAATTTCTTTCTTGCAAGAATTGTAAGAATTATATCATCAATAAAATTTGATTTCTTGAAAGATTACAGCTCGTAATCTATGTTTACTGTTTTTACTGTATTAATTATGAAGTTTTATTATATTCCAACAAGTACAAACTTGTTAATGCTCAAAGCTATAAAAACTTGTCTGCGTACAATTCATAGATCAAGTTGTGTGCAATTTACATTTTACACTGTAAGATTATGCCTATGCGCCAATAATAAGATCAGTTGTAATACACTTAGTCATGTAGGATTTTCATTTTAAAACTTGCCTGCGGGCAGTTCAGATTTCTAGACTAAGTAATGAAGATCAGATCAATCGAGAGAAGACTTGAAGACAGCCTCTCTGCATCTAGAAGAAGGTATCTAGAGGAAGTCTTGGCATTACCAAAAAGGGGGAAATTTTTAGGATAAATATTCCTGTTTTGATAATCGCCAACATACAACAAAGAAGTCTTAAGAAGTCAGAATATCGCTAAGTATGGAAGCTGTTAGGATTCTCCATACAGCAAAGAGATCTTCTACAGAGACTATCCTATAGAGCCTACTTCATACAGCAAGAGAGATAATATGCAGGATACAATAGTCAAAATGTAGGTGTTTTACTTAAGAAAAGCAAAACACAATCCAACATGTCTGAATAGAAAAAGCTTTAAACTGTTGTGAGATAAATATTATTTATTCATAAAGTATTCACGGTTAAAAGCAGCATTTATTGCTGATAGGACAGCGTTTAATGCGGCCGGAGAGAGACAAGTCTGAACGCTCTGAAGAGCATTTAATGCGAAGACAGAAAGTATGTCTGAAACATTAAATGCAATCTGCTTTAATTCAAATAATCAGCAGCCGCCAATCAGAGACGTCAACATCTCACCAATCAGCCAACAGCTACATTTATAGCGGATCTATTTCCAAGGTTATAAATAGCCCCAAGCAAGAGGACATTGCTCACCAAGATAATTCATTCTCGCGCATACATCTGACAGATTACTCTGACAATCTAGCTATTAAAGAGCAGTATATTTCGTGGGCATACAGCAGTATTCAAATGAAGAAATATACTAGGTCCTCAACGCAAACATCACAGCATAGAACAAACACTCATAAAAGATATAGCTGCTCTTTGGAATCGTTCTATCTTTTATCATTGAGATAATCATTAGCCCTATAGACTAAGGTTCCTTGCATATTTCGACCTGTGTGGGAAGAATAGTATTGAATATGATGCTTCGATCTATGTTAGAAGAAGCGAGTCAAAAGAGCTCAAGCCAATCTGTGTGAACGGCCGAAAGCTATAGTCCCTGTATCAATCTGTATGAACAATACAGAGACAGGTTTAGTTAAAGTTATGTAGTTATGTATGTAGTGATTTTAATAAACTCTTTACTACTGTGTAGAGGACCAGTGGACATAGAGGGGTTTACCTCTAACCACATAATTCTATGTGTTATTTACTTTCAGTCTTTACTGTTTTCATTTAAACTGTGATTCATAAGTATACATTGTTAAAATCCTGTATGCACCAAGCAAACAAGAGAACACCTAGTTGTTGTATTTACAACAACTCTCTAACAGACTTCCGCTACGCAATTAACTTCGAAAATCATACTATTTATTATATGTTTACCTTCTAAGCTATTTACTGTATACTCTGTGGCCAAAAGTACCCCTGCCTGGGAATGAGTTGTATTCGAGTTCCGTTTGAACTTATTACTATTATGTCTTCGGGTATGTCAGTCGTTGACTTGTTGGTATGTAATTGATGAGTTGTTTGATAATGTCGGTCTGGATTTATGGTTAATAGTCGGTGTTCAGCCTGGTAGATCCATACGGGAAGGGTCCACGACACTATAATATTCCCTGACCAGGCGGGGGGTGTAACAGAATATGGTATCTGAGCTTATGTTAAGGAAACCTAGGATGTTGGATCGAGATAAGTCATGTCTTGTTATGTCATCGGAAGTGTCGACTGTTGGGTTGAGTTATAAGGTGACGTGCTTTTCACTTGAGTTGTCGATTGTGATTAATATCATGGCGCAACCATCATCTTCGTGCAACTTATGGATGTAAGTCTCCCATTTTCCGCGGTATACTTTTCATTACATATTGATTTATGTATATGATATGTGATATGATCTACACTTGATGCTTGTGGTGCGTTGAACGTGAAGTGTTTGAGACGTAATGATAAATTGGACCATGACTTGTGAAGTATGTTTGATGAATTTTCCGATTGTGGATGTGCCTAAAAGGGGCTTACCGACGAAGTCTTGTTGAACCTAGTCTGACCACACTGATCTTTATTGAATTTGGTATCAATGGAAAGTATGTTTGTTGAACTGGTGATTCTAGAATATCATATGGATATGTGTTTGGGAATAAAAAAATTCAACTGACTGTTGTTCTCCGTTATTAATATATTCTCACTGTTAACGATATATGTTGCGTGCATATTTTGAAATGCTTTTGTGGTAATTTATGAACTTGAGTATAATATTGAAAAAATTGATTTTCTAAAATCTTTTGCCAATACGTATAAGTGGTAACTTAAGATACATTTTGGAAGATGACTGAATTTGGGCAATCTGTCCGTGTATTTTCAAATGGGTTCTTATGACGGTATTTGAAAAATAAACTTTATATGAATGTCCTTGAGTATTTTGATAAAAAATACCGTTAGTAGTCTTTTTGCAAATTTATAATGATTGATAAAACTAATTCCATCCTAATGGATTTTGTTTAAACATGTTTTGCAAAAACTTCAAATTTTAGATTTATATGTTTCACCTTGGGAGAAAACATCGAGTGAACATGATGCTCTACTCTTTCTTCTCAAATGTGATTTTCAAGCATGATTTGGAATGATACTATATATGCCATGGTTGACAGGGAATCTTAATTATTTTGGAGGAATTAAATAATTATCGCCGCGTTTGTTTTTCAAAAATAAATTGGGAAGTTATGTGAAGTGTTTTAAATTGGCTCATCTCTTGATAAAGCGATTTATTGATCCCTCGGGCAATATTTGTAAAATGGTCTGAAATTGGTTTTTGAAAAGAAAGCAATAGCCTTTTGAGTTCCGGTGCGGACCTCATGGTTTCGTCCTTATGAAAATAATAGTGATTGCGTATTCTCTAGTTGCAAGATGACTTTTATTTCTAGAATTGCTATTTTTACAATGGAGTTTATATGAATGCAGGCATAATGTCATGTTATCGCTTAAAGTGATAGTGCTTGAGTTGTGAACGGTGCTCCGCTTGACCACCAACACTTTTCATGTACACGGTCTGTTGTTATTCTCGTAGAAGGAGTTCAATTCATATTGCCATGTTGTACTGTATCTTGAGGAATTGTTTCATAGTTTGCGTAGTACATCTTCGAGCGGAACAATAGTGCTTAGACCCGTATGTTGCATACGTAAGTAGGTGCTTCGCGACTTTCCATGTGTTGGTGTCGTGGCCATCGTTTAGGGGTTGTTTCGGAGCTGCTGAACATGTCTTGCTTCAGCAGTATGTTACGGCCGTTATGAGCATGTAGTTACGACTGTAGGTGTCCTTGAGTTACACTCGTATTATCTGTCAGATACGACTGTAATCTGTCACAATAGTGACTTTTGTGTTTCGTTTTCTTGACTTGGGTTGCTATATTCATGTGTTGTTATATGTTATTATGTTTTTGTTATGCTGGGTGGTTGTCTGCTCAGTATGATGATCGATAGAGGTCGTGGTCGTGGTTGTGGTTGTGTTCAGGCAAATCGTTGACTATCGAGTCCTAATCGACTTAGTGTCGATGGTCGAGAAGACCAGTCACTCAGTCAGGGCCATTCAGCTGGAAACGATGTGAACATTGGTACCATTACCATTCTTCAGCATACGACGAATCAGATAGAGATTCGCCTCAGGCTGTTCAGCGTAACCCAACTCCACTCAAGAATATTGGGACGGGCATTTGGCTTCAGGAGGTGATTAATATGCATCCACCTCATTTTGTCAATTTGGCTGATGCTTTAGGATGTGATGGTTGGTTATTCCAGTTGGGGAAGATTGTCGAGACTATTGACTGCCTTAAGGATCAGAGAGTGCCTATTGCACAATATCTCCTCGACCAAGATGCTGCTAACTGGTGGGAGGTTGTTAATACTAAAGATCGTGTCGTCACTTGGGATGAGTTTAAACAGTCGATGGAGGTCATGTTCTGTCCAGGACCGATCATAGAGATGTAAGCTTGAGAGTTTCTATCGGCTCAGCCATGAGATATATCTGTGTTTGAGGCTATTATCGATTACAGCTGAAATCTTAATTATATGCGGAAGCAAGTGAGAGATGAGGAGGATAATATCCGTCATTTTGATATACGGATGAAACTAGGGATTCATTAATATTTGGTGGGTTTTCGTTGTGCAACGTTGTGGGACTATCAAGATCGAGCTTTAGCAAATGAAATGACTCTTTTATCGATGGAGCCTGTGTTTGTATCGAAGAAGCATAAGACTTCTGATGATTCATCCAGAAGCAAGGAAATTGGGGTCTCTAAACCGAAAACCTCGTATTGTTCGTAAATAAGACCCTCCAATTCAGTCAGTGGGTCTAAGAGTTCTAACTTGGCATCATTAACCTCTGTAACATGCCTAGATGCTTCAATTGTAACGTTTCGAGCCACGAACGTGCGAATTGTAAGGCACCACCAGTGACTTGTTACAATTGTGGACGTCAAGTGCACCAAATTTAGTATTGTGAGGTAGTGTCTGAATCGTCGGAGGTTGAAGTTTTAGCACCGTTGCCGATATTGACTCATGCAAATATTTAATGTTTGAGTTTTACCGGTATGTTTGTTTTCATTTGTTCCTTAATACTCTTTGTTCTAGGTTTCGGAATGAAACATCTTTTTAAAGGGGGAGAATGTAATATCAGTATTTGTCTATTTGTGCTAATTTTCATTTTTGATGCTTTTCCACTGTTGGTGACTCGCTTGTAATCGTTTCGACATTGTTAAACTATTTTATTCTGCATTTTTTGCAATTCGAATGAGTTTCGGGGCTGTTTTATTTTAATCCGTGTGATGTTGTGACTTTTTCGCATTTGGGTTCACTTCTTGTAAATCTTGTTCGAAACTATTGCTTCGTTGTTTCTGTAAGTCCACTCAACGTATTTAGATGTGTTGTGAACTTGGGTACTGTTATTTGATCTCGAACTGCGATTTTCGGAGCTCGGTAGAGTATTTGTTTTTCCCTTGTTTCTATGTTGTTATTTGATTTAAGTTTCAGGATGAAACTTATTTTTTGTAATACCCGGTTGTAAATTCATTTATTATCATTTAATAATCATCACTCATTAATTTTCACTCATTAATAATCATTCATCATTCATATTCATTCATTGTGTTTCACCGTTCGGCGTACTTTTGAATCATATATCAATTATCATTCGTCATCCAACCCTGTTGAGACTCGACTCGAGAACACTATCATTATCATCGTTATTGGCAGCCTGTGTGTGATGAATAGCGCATGCTACATACTATTTTTAGCGCACGCTAATTGAGTACTGGTAGCACATGCTATCGTTCAGCATTAATGCACGCTAGTGCAATTGGGGCAGACAGTCCAGAAGGCACTGGACTGAATCGGAGTATTTGTAACGCACTCTATGAGTGGAAAATAGCGCACGCTAGTTCTATCGTCAGTGCACGCTATCGGCCTTCATTAGCGCATGCTACTCGTGTAATTGTGGCAGGCAGTCCAGTAGGCACTGGACTGAATTGGTAATTCATAGCGCACGCTATGTGTGAGGGTAGCGCATGCTAACTGTTTTAGTAGTGCATGCTAAGTTATCAGTGTAACGCACGCTAAGGCAAGCAGGGCAGAGGACAGTAGGTTATGGACTCCAGTTACTGGGCACCAACTATCAGGTAGCGCACGCTAACATCCGGTTAGCGCACGCTAAGAGGAAGGCATTAGCGCATGCTTAGAGGAAGGCATTAGCGCATGCTACCAAGTATGTAGCGCACGCTAACGCGACAGACAGAGTTCACTGGACTACACGGTAAACCTGCTAGCGCACGCTAATCGCAGGAGATAGCGCACGCTAAGCTGGGTCTGATATAAATATGACACTCCACTCTTCATTTCATCATTTCTTATTTCCTCAACCATTCCGGGCGATTCGCGAAGAGTTCATCGAGCTGCAATCATCTAGCATCATCTTCAAGCTCCTAGTTCAGAATAATTAACATTTAATGCTCTCCTGCACAAAAAATCAAGGTAAACTTTTATTGAATCTAGAATTTTGGGATTTGAGTGTTTTCCTTCCGATCTTTCAAGTTAGCTTGCTCTTTTGTTGGAATATGTTGAATATGGATTATCTACCTTAGATACATGTGTTCCTACGGATTTATTGATGTATTTTTTTGGATTTGTTGAGTATTTGGGGAATTGTTCAAGAATACCTCGAGTGTTGACTTTGGACTTTTGGGGTTTCGACTAGATGTTGTCGTAATCTCGAATGGAGTATTTCTATTGGATTATTGATTGTATTGATGATGTTTTGTTAGATTGAATCACTCATTTGGAGGTTGGTTTCGATATAATTGGGGTTGTTGTAAACAATGGAATAATGTTTGCAACGTTTGTCAAAATGCCCTAATGAGTTTAGATTTGTTATATCGACATCTTAAATTTGGTTATGATCGTAATTGATTCGTATATTAAGCGAATTGTTGGTACTTGTGTTATTCAAGGTTGTTCGAGTGACCGATAACTCCATTAAGGACGTTTGTTCGAGGAAGAACATTTCATCACCGGTATTGAGGCAAGTTAATTCTTGCTCGGTTAAAAGGATAATCATTCCTTTCGTTGTTGTTCATTCATACATATAATTCATTCACCATACATCAATCATGTTGAGACTTGTAATTATCAAACTACTCATTCAATTCACGAGGAACAATGGTTCCAATCATTTCATTTGAAGATATCACTCATTGCGTTATTATTACACCTCGGCGAGTCATTCTTGACCCTTGTCGGCTTTCTATTCATTGTTCTTCATCATGGTCGCTTTTGTTCTTGTGACCTTCCGGGATTGTATTGCGTTCCGGGTGGTATATGTGTGGAACTTTTAGTTGGGCACACTAAGGTCATTGTGTATATCACGGAGTCCGGACACATTGGATTGTGCACACGGTAACGTGCCTCCATGAGACTAATTAGGCCAAGTTTTGCGGGTGTTTATGCAGGATGCCGGGCACTCGGCAGGCTTGTACACTTGCACATCCCATTTGTGGTGTACTATGATGCTATCGTTCAACTTAATTTCATAACTAATTCATGTGATTATTGTATTTGTTCAACTCTTGAGGATTGCTGTTCTGTGTAACTGACCCCGTTGGGGGTGTTTTTTTTAGGTGATGGCAGGGCAAAAGCACGGGAAGAGAACGTTGACGGCGAGGAGTCCCAATGATAGTAGTAGGGGGACCAAGTCTGTCCACTTATTTATATTTCTTTGATGTGTATTTTCGGCTGCAGTTCGGTTTGGATTTTCATTTTATTCAGTGTTGTATATTTTGTCTTCATATGAAATATACATATATTCTGTATTCCTGGGTGTGTTGTACTTGAAACTCCTCATCGAAGTAATTGGTCATATAACGTGGTTCGGTACTATAGTTATATTATATAATTCATTAATTTTCATTCACCTGGTGGGTCCCAGTTGGGGGTCCACGGCACTGTAATAGCTGCCTAGTTTGGGGTGTTACATTTTTAGTGGGGTAGAATCTAATAACCGAGATTTTTCGTTCCAGTTTTAAAACTTAATTATCGTCTTACATCCGGTATTTTCCTAATGATGAGTAATTGGAGAAGTGTTGATGCTGCACAATGGTTGCCGCTATCGTGTTTCATCGTGTGATTATTGTTTCCCATTGGATCATTAACGCTTCGTTGCATGTTACATAGTTGTTGTTTTCATCGAGGAGTTTCACTATTAGGTCAAGTTCCTGGAGCGGTCCTGCTTCCTGTGCAGTAGGTATAACGCATGCTATGCAGTATTATAGCGTGTGATAAGATGCAGTGTTAGCGCATGCCATTGAGATAGTTAGCGCATGCTAACTGGTAGTCTGAGAGAACATACTGAGGTCGAGACAGAAGCTGCTGGGCTAGAATTAGTCGTTACCGCACACTAAGGTGCTTAGCTTGCGCGCGCTAACTGCGTTGGACCGATAGAACCTGTTGAATACTTGGCCCGTTAGCGCATGCTAAGGAGTACAGTTGCGCGCGCTAACTATACTGGTATATATAACTGGACAACTGCCTTTTATGCACTTTTCTCATTTCATACCCTAACACCGATAGTAGCGAGAGGCTGCGATGACTTGGAGGAGATTTGGTGCTATTCTTCACCATCTAACATCAAACTTGAGCTCCTAGTGTGGATTAAACATCATCCAATCTTCTCTTCTCTTTCAAATCAAGGTAAATCTTCAAAGAACCCTATTTTGGGAATTTTTGGGGCTTTATTCTTGATTCTGACTTTAACCCAATTTTTATGAATCGGTTATTGTTATTCGATGATGATAATTATATTATATGGATTAAATATACATATCGTGATTTCTTTCAACCCAAACTTTGAATTGTAGTTCTTGGGAGAAGCCTTGAATCCTTAATGTTATATTAATTATTTCAAAGGATTTCTATTCGGGTTTGGGGAGTTTTTCATCATGATTGATTATTGTATTTGTTATGATTATGTTTTGTTGTATTTCATGGTAGTCGGAGGTTTTGGGGCTTCTGACCGAGCCGTGTTCTTCAGGGTATTTGCATATCAGTTATCAAGGCAAGTATCTTGTCTATATATAACTTGTATCTTGTGAATGGATGCTGTGTATCGGATTATGATATTTTTTTTCTCTATTTAATTGTGATATATGTGGTTTGCCATAGACAAACGGCTTATTCGGCTCGTCGTGTTGATGTGTTCCTGAATGCTCTTTATTGGGGGATTCTTGGAGATTTTGATTGTTGAGATGAACTCAACTTGGAGATGTTCCTTGTCGTGGACTGGCGTAAGTATTGACCTTAAATGAGATCATGTTACACTTGAAAATATATTGTGCTATGTTGTTTGATTGATGGTTTATGCTGTGTTAATGATGTGTTATCTCTTGATGTTGTGGTGATATCGTTGATCTGTATCATGAAATTGTGTGGCGCTTGGTTTAACTAGGTAAGGCTTGACGAGGCCTCTGGTATTCAGGAATTGATTAGTTCAGATAGAAAATCAATAAGATGTGTACTAGGTAGGGTCCGACAGGGCCTTTGGAGTTTGTTACTTGATAAGTACGAACTGTATTTGTGTGTACCAAGTAGGGTCCGACGGGGCCTGTGGAGTTCGTCACTTGATGAGTAAGAACTGTATTTGTGTATACCATGTAGGGTCAGCGGGGCCTGGAGTTTGTTGCTTGATGTGTTCGAACCATATTTGTGTCATGCCAGGTAGGTCTGATCGGGCCTCTGGAATTCGTTACTTGATGAGTATGAATAATATTATATTGTTGGGACTGTTTATATCATGATCGTTGAGAAGTGAAATGAACTTTGGGCGGAGGCCCTAATGATTTTGGAAAGGTTTTATAACTAAGGACTGAAGGTCCTAAAAGATTTCTATTTTATAAAACCCCCGAGATGCTGGAATGTTTTTTTAAATTTAAGCTTATTTTCTAAACTCTAAAACCTCTCGAAGAATTATAATCAATGTTTTTCGTGGTTTTATTCATTACTAATATTTGCGTGATATATTTTGTATAGTTAGCATACTTGCACTAGAAAAATCCAATTGCTAACCCCTTAAATTGGGGAAATGGGTCTTATGCATTTCAGGTATTCCTAGTTCATGGGAGCAGTCATAGGATTGGCATGAAGGATAATGAAAGGCGGCGATGCTAATCACTTGGGAGTTGGTGTATTGAGTGGTATATCCTTCCGTTATGTATTCTTACCGTTGTATGGATATTATGTTGTATTTTTACCCATGCGTGGGGATGAGTTATATTGGAGTTTCGTTTGAACTTGTTACTATTATTTTTCTGGATGGCCTTGTCGGCTATTTATGTCAGTTGTTGGCTTGTTGGTATGTAATTGATGAGTTGTTTGACCCTGTCGGTCAGGCTTTATGGTTAATAGACAGTGTTCAGCCTGGTAGATCCTTATGGAAAGGGTCTACGGCGTTGTAATATTCCTCGACCGGACCGGGGGTGTTACAAGAACATATTATAATGTGTACTGAGGAGGAACATAAATCATGTAGTTATGGTGGATAGATGAATAAGCATCTATGGCATGTGAACACGGATAGTTTAATGCTTGAGATTCTCTACAATCACACCTTCACCTTTCGAGGTCTACCATGAATGTTTTAGATGGTCGACCGCTTGGTGGGTTAACCAAATCTTTGACTCTAAAAATAGTTTGTGCTCGCTTGTAAATGTGGACTTTATGGGAGTTTGATATTGCTCATTCTTTATCGAGGTATTCCATCACTTTTTCTGAGTAGATAAAACCAGATGCCATCATTTCTTGTACCTGCCTCCATTTCTCAACGAACTTTTTGGTCAACTTGTAGTAGGTTGCCTGCACCAAGGAATTGATAGGAAGATTATGTGTCCCATTTAATACGTTGTTTATGCACTCAACAAGGTTAGTCGTCATTGTAATACCCGATATCTTCATTTCGGTTTCGTTGAATTTTTCTTCGGTCGAGCGGATTTTTGTCGTCCGCGTCTTTGGAATCGCGTGCTTGCACTGTGGTACGTTGAGTTTCATAGCCTGTTCGTTATTGTTTTGGATCTTAGTCGGTGCGTTTGCGTGATCGAGACGTCGTCGAGTATCGAGTCGGATGGTCAGGTGTTGGCAGCTGGGATCGAGTTCCGTAAGATGTCCGCACACCCTAGCCTGGGAGGACCCGGTTACGACCGTAAGGTTCTTCAGATTACGGCCGTAAGGCTTTGTTACGGCCGCTAAGTACTGGTCGGTTACGGCCGTAGTGACTCCGCAGATTTCAGTCAGTGGCCTTGGAGGACTCGGTTACGGCCGTAAGGTTCTTTAGGTTACGGCCGTAAGGTTCTTCAGGTTACGGCCGTAAGGCTTTGTTACGGCCGCTAAGCACTGGCCGGTTACGGTCGTAGTGACTCGGCAAATTTCAGTCAGTGGCCCTTGGAGCTCGGTTACGGCCGTAAGGCCCTACCATTTATGGCCGTAAGGTATGCTCGTTGCGTACGCAAGACTTCGGCCATTGCGTATGCTAACGTGCGTTGACCGAGTTACGGCCGTAAGGCCCTGCCGGTTACGGCCGTAACACTGTCGGCCATATATAGGCCTGGGCTTCGGCCTGACCTCATTTGCTCGTGATTTTTTCACCTGGTGGCGGCTCCGGATGGGGGTGTTCGAGGGGAGGAGTTCTTGGCTGGTTCTAACCAATTCTAAGGCATTTTGGAAGATCCTTTTCGATTATATCATCATCAAATCATTGTTCTTCTCCGGATCGAGGTATTTCTTCCGTAGAACCCTAGTTGTGTATATTTTTGGGGGTTTCATCGTGATTCGTGATTTTGTCCGAGATTGATGAATTGTTCTTGGAATTCTTGTTGTATTGATCGTGTCTTCGGATTTTGTAACTCATTTATCGATTTTTATCACCCGGACCTTGATTCTCGATTTCCTTGAAGAAACCCTCAGATTCTTGTTGTTTTTCGGGTTGATTTGGATTCCGTTTAGCATTATTGATTCGTGATGATATTATCTTCGTAGTTTTCGTGGAGTTTACTAGTTATTAGACGTCCTTAGGAGTTCGAGGGCTACCCGACCATGTCCGTTCGTCATTTCATTGCTCGCGGTATCGAGGCAAGTATCTTGCCCATACTTTTCATGTTACGTAGACAGAATCATTGATAAATGATTTTATGCGCAATCCGAATGTTTAAATGAACTTTAAAAAGGATCGGTATGTTCTCGATAAATGTTGTCTTTCAAAAGATAACTCGTTTGCTTCGTAAACAAATGTGTTTTCGGTATATGTGTGTTGGTTTCGTATGTTTGGAGATGTTACAATAATATTTAGTGATTATCATAGACCGTATTATTTGTCGAGGATTGTGCCGTGGTAAGTGTAATTGTCATGAGAAAATGTGATATAGTGTGATATGATTTGTAACTCCCTTATAAGGAGGTGGTGATGTTCCTTGTGGCTTGTAAATTGTATGTGCTTGATATTGCGTGATCGTTGTAAGTGATGTGTCTTCGGGTAAGATTGTTGAATCTCCGGGATCCATACTTGCTAGTATGGGTCGGGCGTGACCGTAGGGTTATCCAATCGGGTATGTCTTGCGGGGACTCCGAGGTTCGTGGCTTGTTAGCGCGATGCCGGGGTAACTTGTAGGGTTATCCATCGGGTATGTCTTGCGGGGACTCTGAGGTTCGTGGCTTGTTAGTGCGATGCCCGGATAACTTATCATTGTGGATTGATTGTGTGATGTACGTTTCATGGGTTGTCCAATTGGGTAAGTCTCGTGGAGGCTCCGAGGTTCGTAGCTTGCTAGTGCGATGCTGGGACAACTATGGACGTACGGATGGTTGTGATTGTGTGACTGTTGTCACTGTGATATGTGATTTGGTATGGATTCCCATTGGGTTATTCACTCGGGTATGTTCTACAGGAGCATCTGAGGTTCGTGGCTTGATAGCACGGGACGCGAATAACCCTTGGGAATATGATGTTATGGATGATTTGGGTCGTGGACCCCGTATCTTGTGATTTGGGTTGTGGACCCCGTATTTTGTGATTTGGGTCTTGGACCCCATGTTTTTGTTATCGGAATTGTATTTTGGAAAATAATCTTTAGGCTGTGTCCCTAAGTGGTTTACGAAAAACTTGAGAATCCTTGAATCCCAAATGTTTCCAAAACTCCCTAGATCGTAAATCATTTGGAAGATGTAATTTGGGTTTATTTCCCACCTTTTATTGTTTAAACTGTCCTCATCAAATGATTTATCTCGGGAAGCATGTTCACGATTATTATGTTCTTGGAGTATGTTAAGTGTGACTTGTATTTCGTGTTAAGTGTGACTTGTATTTCGTGTTTTATACTTGCACTAGCAAAACAGTGGAGTTTTGCTAACCCCCGAGTATTCGGGGGGTGGATGTCTATGTTGCGTCCAGGTGCTTGCAGGTCGCTGGGGAGCAATTCATAAGATCATTACGAAGGATGATGGAAGACAGTGATACTAATCACATGGAGACCAGTGTCGAGTATTTGGTGAAGTCTTGTTGTTTTGTTTTACCGTTGTGGTATTTTCCATCTCATGGAAATGTTGATGTACGTTAACCCCTGCGTGGGTATGAGTTGTGAGAAAGAGTTATGTATGCTTGACGTGTATGCTGTGTAAAAGACCAAATCGGTCTGAGGGTTTATATTTAGCCATGCCGGCATGTGTTTTACGGTGTGTTTTCTGTATTTAGCCTGGTAGATCCTCGTGGAGAGGGTCTATGGTGCTGTAATATTCCCGAGTGGTTTGGGGTTACAAAATATGGTATCGGAGATTAGGTTGCGGAAACCTAGGCTGTCGGGTCGAGTTGTGTGTTGTCGGGTCTTGTCTTGTCATGTCTTGTCTTGTCTTGTCAGATTTTGTCTGACTAAGTCGTGTCACGATGCGTCGTCGAAGGTGTCAGTCATGATTAGTATCGAGGTGCAGCCATCATCTTCGTGCGATTTGTGGATGTAAGTCTCCCTACTTTGTTGTGTCGTGTTATACGAGCTTGTGTGATTTTCGTGTTATGATGTGGAGTTAAATGTAAATCGTGAATACGTGATCCGTGTTTGTTGATTCTCGTACTATGCGAGAATGAAGAGTGGTGCCGGTGTGTATATATATATATATGTATGTATGTATATATATATATATCCTTGTACAAATCGTTTTTACAGGAGCAATGTTTTGGTTTGGCTACTCAATGAAAGTTTATCGATGTGATATTTTAAAACTTTGAATGTTTTGTGGAGTCACGTAAATTTTATTTCAGAACATCCTTCAAGAAAGGAAAAAGGTTTGATTTTCGTATAATGACCTCGAGACCGAAAATTTTGAAAATTTAAACTACTTACATTTTATTTTCACCTTGCATTGCAAATGTTCAAAATGTGAAATTTGATTTTGAAAACTCAAACGAGGTCTATCAAAAACACTACTCGAGGCGTGACTGTCGCTTTCAACATTTCGGTTTGATGAATTTCGGTTAAAAAGGTATGTGGCAATGATGTTATTGTTATTTTTGACTATAATGCTTAAAATGGTGATTGAGTGGTGGTGTGAATGCTGAGACGTTCGGTACGCACTCGTCGAGATAGTTCTCCTGACCGAGAGGTGGAGACTTGGTTTGGAATGTTGTTTAACTTTTGATGGTTATTTGTGCAATATTTTAACGATGTGAATTGTCAGCATTTAGATTCGTATGTTGTTGTTTATTTGTAACCTTCGACTTTTGATACTGTTTGGTATATGTTCATGAACGTGTTGCTAGATTAGAACAGTCAGCGCACGCCAAGTGTGGAACTAGCGCGCGCTATCATGGCATGGCTAGTGCACGCTAAGTCTCCGTCAGAGCGCACGTTAATCAGTCTGAACATGAGTTTTGGACTGCATTTTTTGCCATTAGGTCTAACTTTGCGATCGTTAGACCGGTCATCTGTGACCGTATTGTAGGTGTGCTGTCCGATGATGATAATTATTGTGTGTGATTATGTGTTGTGACTTTCGTTGCGTTAGGTTGTTGCTTGATTAATATGCCGAGGGGCAGAGGTCGTGGTCATAACCGTGGTACAGATGGCCACGGGAATCAGATGCGGGATTGAGAGAATGTTGCCGGGAACAATATTGGTTTGAGTATTGCTACTATATTGCAACAAGTAGCAGCAGAGATGACTCAATTGACCCAGGCGGTTCAACGCAACACTGACGGGACTCAGAATGTCGGTGTAAATCAATAGATTTGGGAAGTAATTCGTATGAATCCCCCTCGATTCACTGGTGTTGCGGATGCGTTGGGTTGGGATGGTTGGCTTTTCCAGTTGGGAAAGATATTCGAGGCTGTCGATTGTCCTGAAGAGCGGAAGGTACCTATCGCTCAGTACCTTCTTGACAAGGATGCCGCTAATTAGTGGGAAGCTGTTAAACCTCGTGATTGTGATATCACGTTGGCGGAGTTTCAGGCATTTATGGAAGATGAGTTCTGTCCGAAACCGATTAGAGAGCAGAAGATTCATGAATTTTATATGGCAAGACCATAAGATATCTCGGTGTCGCAGGCTATCATCGACTATAGTAAACAACTCAGTTATGTGAGAGATCGGGTGAGAACCGAGGAAGAGAGGATCCTCCACTTTGACAGACGAATGAAGCTGAAGATTCGCCAGTATATGTCGGGACTCACTTGCACTTCATTGAGAGATTATCAGGATCGAGCCTTAGCCTGTGAGCTGGCTTCGTTATCGTCGGAGCGTGTACCCGAGTCGAAGAAGCAGAGGAAGTCCGATGACCCTATGGGCGGCACAGGAGTTGGTGCTTCTGGGTTGCAGCATCATAGTCTTTCCGCTGTGAAGCTCCATCGCTCGACACATGGGGCTGAGAGTTCCAATTCGTCTGCTTTGACTCCTGGTAAAGCCAGGAGGTGTTTTAACTGCAATGTGTCGGGGCATGTTCGTGCGCATTGTCCTTCTCTGCCAGTAAGGTGTTTTAACTACAATGTGCTACAAGTGCGGAATCGAGGGACACCGTGTTCAGTTTTGCGAGTTGGTTACCGAGCCTTTCGAGGCACGGACTTGAGCACCAATATCAGGATTTACTCTGAGGAGTCCCTGAGAACTAGTCGTATGTTATGTTATTTCCTTGCTTTGTCGTTTCGAATTTCTGAGATAAACTTCTTTTATTCGGTTTGGGTCGGATTTTGAACTTCTGTATTGTTCAACTCTATCGACTCGATTGTGTTCGTTGATATTTTCTGAACTTGTTCTATCCTTCACTTTTGTTGTTCAAACGAGTTGTGGTATTATTTCGGATTAATCCGCTTGTAGTTGTGACATTTTTTTTTCAAATGTGATTCCATTCCTGTGAATCTTATGTGGGTGCATGTCTTATCGTACTTACCATATCACCTATTGTCTCGAGCCGAGGTGTGAACTTCAGAGTTATTATTTGATTCTTATTGTTCGTCGTGATTCGGACATAATTGTTCGACTATTGTCGTCTTGATCGTTGCGGTTTGGCCGTTTATTGTTCGGTTTTTGTTGATCTCGTAGCGTGGTTGTTGATCATTTAGACTCCTTCGTAATTTCCCCAGGTTGGGGAAATTAACTTCGTTTTCGATCTTCCAAACCTTGGGTTGTGGAAATTCGTAATTGTTCAATGATTAATTCATCCCTTGGTTGTTGTACTGTTTTGGTTGGTCAACCGTATTGACTTTTGTTCGTTATGTTTTGTTATTGTTCTGGTGTAGCGATATGGATGATAGCAGCTACGTGCTACATGTGATTCGGGCAAGTCGTCTGCAATGGATAGCGTGTGTTATCTGAGATTGTTTTGCATTGATCGTCTATGTTTTAAGTTTCGGGGATTAAGCTTCTTTTAGGGGGGGTAGAATGTAATACCCGAGATCTTCGTTCCGGTTTCGTTGAATTTTTCTTCGGTCGAGCGGATTTTTGTTGTCTGCGTCTTTGGAATCGCGTGCTTGCACTGTGGTACGTTGAGTTTCGTAGCCTGTTCGTGATTGTTTCGGATCTTAGTCTGTGCATTTGCGTGATCGAGACGTCGTCGAGTATCGAGTCGGATGGTCGGGGTGTTGGCTGCTGGGATCAAGTTACGATCGTAAGGCCTGGCCGATTACAACCGTAAGACGTCCGCACACCCTGGCCTGGGAGGACTCGATTATGGCCATAAGGCTCTTCAGGTTAAGGCCGTAAGGCTTTGTTATGGTCGCTAAGCACTGGCCGGTTACGGCCTGTAACACCCCAAACCAGGCGGATATTACAGTGCCGTGGACCCCCGACTGGGACCCACCAGGCGAATGAAAAAGGATGAATTACACAGGGTAAATGTAGTACCGAACCACATTATAACATCAATTACTCCGATTAGGAGTTTCATACAACACACCCAGGATAATATAGAATACTTGTGTATCTTATGTGACGATAAAATACACGACACTGAATGAGATGAGTATTCGAAAGTAATGTCTGCAGCGGAATAATAAAGAAAACATAAATGACTGAATAAATGGTGAAAAGGATTGGGGCCCCCTTCTAGTATCACTGGGACTCTCCGCCGTCAACGTGCTCTCCTGCGCCTTTGCCTTGCCATGACACGAAAAACAATATCCCCAAACGGGGTCGATTATACGAACAACAATCCTCAAGGGTTGAAAATACACAATCATGATATATCCGAAATTATGAATTATCTGCCGAACATACGCAATCAAACATGCTATATGAATCGACTATCGATGCAGCTCAAAGGAATGGCGCCACACTACGTCCGGGATGGAAATGTGTCCGTGCACAAGCCACCAACGATCAAACACGCGTGGTCTTGTACCTAATCGGTCTCACGAGCAATCGACTCGTGTGCACGATCCAATGTGAGGCCAACAACCAACACACGACCATAATGTGCCCGACATGAAAATCCTACACATACCAACCGCGCCCAAGATGACCTAATGCCACAATATGACAATAGTGACAACGAAAATGAATAATGACTCACCAAGATTAAATGATGGTGAAATGAATGATAGCTCAATGAAATGATCGAACCGTCGTTCCTTATGACCGAGGTGATTAATTGACAATGACGAGTTTTGATACGATTAATACAATGATGAATGAGTTATGATTATGAATGAACAACGACAAAAGGAATGAATATCCTTTTAACCGAGTAAGAATTAACTTACTCAATACCGATGATGAATGTCCGTCCACGAACAACGCCCTAACCAAGATACGGTCGCTCGAACAACCTTAATTCAATACAATTACCAACAATCCGATCAATAACGAATTAAACACGAACATAACGAACTCAAGACGTCGATACGATTAAACCAAGTTCATAGGGGCATTATATCGAACACTTTGAGGCCAACTTCGATTGATTACAACTAAACCTCAACAATACCAATCTCAAATCCCCAAGAAGTGCTTCAAATCAATAAAACATCTCCAATACGATCAATAGTCCGTTAAGAATATCCAAAACGTGATTATAACAACTATTAATCGGAAATCCCCAAATCCAACTCGATATTCAAAGTGTTCTAGAATAAATCCCTCAAAATCCAATGAATCCTTATACAAACTCATAATCATATACATATCCCTTCATAAAACATGATTATAACGTCCAAAACATCATATCTCAACACAAAATCGAAATCCAAGGTGTTGAAGAAATTACCTCTTGAAGATCTAACCACTTCGATCCGATGAACACGAGTTATAACGAGTACCCAAGCTTCCCAAAGGAATGAAGATGATGAAGATTACACACTCAAGTGATTGATGATGATAAAAACTCTCTCTCAACCCTCTCTCTCGGATGAAGAAGGAAAAAATGAAAAAGTGAAGTGAAATGACCCGGCCAAGTCATTAAGTACTGCCGGAAGTTACGGCCGTAACTTTCCAAGTCAACGGCCTTACGGCCGTAACCGGCCAACTCGTACGGCCGTAACTCGGCTTCGTCCGAAAGCCTGCCGACAGCCTTACGGCCGTAACCGATCCTGAGTTACGGGCGTAACCCGCCTTCGTCAAAAACATCCGTCGACACCCTTACGGCCGTAACCGCACACCTTACGGCCGTAACTCGGATGATACGGCCGTATCCGGCCAAATCTTACGGGCGTAAGCCCTCTTCGTCAGCGGCCGGGCACCACGCACTGCCGCGTCGTGCGGCGTAACCGGCTCAGCGGCCGTACCTGCCTCGACTTACGGCCGTATGCCGCAACCCTTACGGCCGTAAGTCACCCTTGGTCGACAACACCCAAAACTTACGAACACCACTTACGGCCGTATCTCACCATCCTTACGGCCGTAACTCACCTTCGGCCGAAAATGTCTCGGTAGCCTGCTTTGGCCAGCGTGCGGCCGTGGCGGCCAGCCTTACGGCCGTACCTGCTCAACTTACGGCCGTACCACAGGACCTTACGGCCATAAGTCCCTTTCGTCCAAATGGCCTGAAAAACGAACCCTTGTTACGGCCGTAACCCAAAGTCCTTACGGCCGTAACTCGATGCTGGCCAAGTTGAAAATTCCGATAACTCCGATTCCACGATACGAATGATGAATGATCCGACATAACATACGAATGTGAAAATGAACAAGTCTAACACAAGCCACGGATGATGCTCCCAGTACGACTACCAAACACGATGAAAATAATAATACTCCCGTCGATCTCTAAACGGAGATGACATGACGATCGGTAACTGATATACGATTACAACATGCCAACATTGAACGCAAATGAGTGATTCATGAATGATGAGTGATTATTAATGAGTGAGAATTACTGAGTGACAATTACAGACTGATAATTACTGAATGAAAATGAATGAATTACAACCGGGTATTACACGGCCGTAGTGACTCGGCAGATTTCAGTCAGTGGCCTGGGAGGACTCAGTTACGGCCACTAAGCACTGGCCGGTTACGGCCGTAGTGACTCGGCAGATTTCAGTCAGTGGCCCTGGGAGCTCGGTTATAGCCATAAGGCCCTACCGATTATGGCCGTAAGGTGTGCTCGTTGCGTACGTAAGACTTCGGCCATTGCGTACGCTAACGTGCGTTGATCGAGTTACGGCCGTAAGGCCTTGCCGGTTATGGCCGTAACACTGTCGGCCATATATAGGCCTGGGCTTCGGCCGGACCTCATTTCCTCACGATTTCTTCATGGTGGCTGCTGCGGACGGGGGTGTTCGAGGGGAGGAGTTCTTGGCTGGTTCTAACCAATTCCAAGGCATTTTTGAAGATCCTTTTCGATTATATCATCACCGAATCCTTGTTCTTCGCCGGATCGAGGTATTTCTTCCGTAGAACCCTAGTTACGTTTTTTTTTTTTGGGTTTCTTCATGATTCATGATTTTATCCGAGATTGATGAATTGGTCTTTGTATTCTTGTTGTATTGATCGTGGTCTTCAGATTTTGTAACTCATTTATCGATTTTTATCACCCGGACCTTGATTCTCAATTTCCTTGAAGAAACCCTCGGATTCTTGTTGTTTTTCGGGTTGATTCGGATTCCGTTTAGCGTTATTGATTCGTGGTGATATTATCTTCATAGTTTTCGTGGAGTTTACGAGTTATTGGACTTTCTTAGGAGTTCGAGGGCTACCCGACTGTGTCCGTTCGTCTTTTCATTGCTCGCAGTATCGAGGCAAGTATCTTGCTCATACTTTTCATGTTTCATAGACGGAATCATCGATAAATGATTTTATGTGCAATCCGAATGTTTAAATGAACTTTAAAAAGGATCGGTATGTTCTCGATAAATGTTGTCTTTAAAAAGATAACTCGTATGCTTCGTAAACAAATGTGTTTTCGGTATATGTGTGTTGGTTTCGTATGTTTGGAGATGTTACAATAATATTTGGTGATTATCATAGACCGTATTATTTGCCGAGGATTGTGTCGTGGTAAGTGTAATTGTCATGAGAAAATGTGATACCATGTGATTTGATTTGTGACTATTAACTAGTAATTTTAGAAATTAGTGAGAAATGTTGATATTCTTGTGCACACGATGAATAGTCCCATCGTGGCACGATCGTGTGCCCCATCGTGTGCACAACTTCTGGTATTTTTGTCAACTTGATTTAATGTGTTATATAGAAGGATGTTTTGTGATTCTAAAATTGCTTGTTCAAACATTAATTACTACATGACTTCTTATGCAAACTGATATTTGTTATTTCGTGTAATTCATTAGTATATGAGATAATTCATACAGATGATGAACCTATATGTACGAACTACTACAAGCCCATCTTCCTGGACCGAGAGTGAAATACCTGAACCTTCACGTTAGTCCCTCCATTTTTCACTATAAACCCCAAACAATTAAAATCTATTAAAATCCATTAAAATCAAGTACGCGAAATGAGCGACTGATTATGAGAAGGCGATTTAGGAGGAATCAAAGCACCTCCACCAAGAAAAAGAAGGAGGATACCTCCTCCCAACCCACCATACAGAACCAGGCTTAGAGGGAGATACTCAATGCTCAGAGTAAGTTTTTTGTTTATGTAGTGTGATTTCAAATATTTGATTTTGTTGTATGTGTAGTTGTGTACTGCGATTTAATGTGATTTATGAAACATGGTCTATTTAAAAACACTGCGAGCACTCCAGTTATACTAGATGGTGATGATGATGATTTAGAGATTTCTGAGAAGACAAGTAAAAAGTGTAATATATGGGGGCAATTTTTTTTCGTTTTACTGTGGTGTTGTCGTATTCATTTGGAATTATACAAATGCTGTTGTATTTGACTGATACAATGTATATTGTATTAGGATATTTCAGAGTCGAAATATTTATACTTGTCGTCGGTATTGTATTCGCCGTTTGGTTGTTGCTTGGTGGATTTGGATTTTTTTTGGCCAAGTATATTAGCCATAGCATACTTTATATGTATAACATTACGTACGCTATGGGTGGAGTGTTACATACGTTAAAACATGTTGGTTACCTACGTAACACAGGGTATCTGTTCGGATCTGACTTCGGCGTATGGTATCGGGCGAGGATGGATTCGCGTGGTTTGATTGGGACAGTTAGTCAAAGACCACTACGTACGCTATGCATGGTTGTTAACCTACGTAATCGTAAGGCTGTTACGTACGTAAGTTTTGGTTAACGTACGTAATGGATACCCCATTTTGAGGCAGTGAGTGTTGGACTACGTAGCGTACGCTACGTAGAGGTGATAATGTATGTTATACGTATAACGTACGTTAAGCAGGTCGTATAGCGGCCGTAATGAGGTTTTCAGATTATATATCTTGGTTTCGTATTTCATTTCTTCACGAACCAAAATCGATTTTCTTTCCCTAGAATCGTCCCTCTGGACTTGTTCTTGATACTTAGACTCTTCCAACGTGATTTTGGCCATCCTAGCTTGGATTGAGACTTGAGGTGGGAAGTTTTTCATACTCCTTTGGTTCTTGGAGAGTTCATATTGGGTAAGTTCTCTTAATCTCTTGTTCTTCAAGTGATTTTCGAGTATGATGATGATGATGTTGTTGTTGTTGTTTACCTCGAGTAGTTAGTGCTTGTTGGGGGATAACATGATTCTTGATGAGTTTTTATAACTTATATTAAGAACATAATGATTATGTCTTGAGGAGTTGTTGTTCTTGATGTTTTAGAATACTTGGAGGTGATAATCATGTCTAGGAAGAGTTATGTTAAGATTGATTATATGATTAACATAGCTTTGAGATAATTATTGTTGTGGGTTGTGTTCTTGAGAGATTATAACCATTTTTGATATAGGATTATGATGAGTTATGTAGATGATTATCATAATCTTTAATTGGGTGATTTAATCTTGTTGATTAATTCGAATTCATGATGAATTGGTGGAGGATTACCGTTTGGACATCATGTTTGTTGTGTTGATGATGTTTTTGAGGTGTTGGTGATGATATTGGTGAGGTTATTATTTTGGGATGATTAATATGATATTGTTCTTAATGATTCTTGTTGAATTGTTTTCACAAGTGTTAAGAACATTTTGATCATTGAGGTGTCAGAGGATGTTAGAATTCATAGTTGAGGACTATGATGTTCGTTTGTGTGGTTTGATTGATTTGTGATTGAATAGGGGTTGTCTTTCATGTTGTTTTCGATTAATATTGTGTTATTGAATGAATTGTATTTCATTCAAGGTTATTCAGGTGCTTGTGATTATCGGAGGACGCCGTTCGTCATTCGTTGGAGGATTTCATCGCCTCCGGTTTGAGACATGTTTTATACTTGTACTAGTTAATGAGATTAATGTTATCATATATGTGTATGAATATCTTGTATCATTTCGAGACGTAGTCTCTACATGATTTCGTTGATATCAGGGGATTGTTTGATACGATACTCTTCGTCAATTATGCCAAATATTATTGTTGCTCATTAATAGCCGGTTCAAGGCATTGAGATGCTTGTTGTTAATATTGTTATCGATAGCCGGTTCACGGTATCAATGTATCGATTGTTATTGTTGACTGATGTTCCATTGAGATATGGTTGTGATCGTTGTTATTGATATCAGTGTTTTTCTATTGATGTTGTATTGGCCGATTGAAGGCATTGTCGTATTCGGTTATCATCTCTATCTTCGATGGCCGATTAAAGGCGCCGAGGAATCTGTTATCATTGTTGTTATCGATTGGCCATTCTAAGGAAATCGAGGTATTGAATTGGGACTATCGAGGACATTTCCCATCCGTTGAGTCGTTGTTATCAATTGGTCGTTCTGAGATAATCGAGGTATTGAATTGGGACTGTCGAGGATATTTTCCATCCGTTGAGTCGTTGTTATCGATTGGTCTTTCTGAGACAATCGAGGTATTGAATTGGGACTGTCGAGGACATCTCTGTTGTGATATTTCGTTAAACGCAAGTGCACGTTATCGTAGACAAGTAATAAAGTGATGAATAAGATATCGTTCCCTCGAGGACTGATTTCACTAAGTACCAAAATATAGTCAACTCACAATTTTATTTGAAGAATAATTATATGGAATTATTCCTAATCTAATAGAAAATTAATAATTACTAATACTAAAACGAATAATAATAATAAGGGTGTAGGATTATGATTTTCACCTCAAACAATCAGGAATGATTTTTATTCAATTCAATTCACTTTTACTCAATTGATTGTAAGCCAGGAATTCCTAAATTATTCTAAAGCATTTCCCAAGGTCGATAGAAAATACTACGAATTATTAACTCGATATATCCCTATTCGAATTAGATAATTAATAGCTAAAACAGTTCAAGAATTCCCACAATAAACAGGCTTCACAATTCCCATGAGTATATTTCTATCTCACAAAAATTATGATTCGTCTCACAAGAACTATGCCTAAATTTCATCTCCCGAATCCATAAAGACATTCAAAACAATTCAACTGTTGGCCAGACAATTAAAAAGCATTAAGAATAGTAAAAAGAATCCAATTCAATAGAATAACGAATGAATTTAAATAATAATAAATAAATCAAACCGTCATGTAATCGGCTACAATCAAAATCCTACTCGATTAGATCTAGAAACTACGATACGGAAAAATTAAGAAAATCCGTAGGTATCTGTGGTCTTGTCGTCGCCCACAAATTTCCTCCTTGTGTTCTTCTGTCCCGTACCGCAATGTCTTCCTTCTGATCCCCCTTTTCTTCAGCCCTTCAATGCTTATTTATATCAGTCCTAAGCCTCCAAAACGCGTCCATGTGATTAGGTCGAGAACAGGCTCCAAAACGGCCCAGAAACGCGTAATATTCAGCAAAACCGCCCGGTGGGCCGCGGCTCACTTAATTTGTGCCGCGGCCCCTACCCTTCCGTTCCTGATGCCTGGGCGCATTTTTTCCTCCTGGGCCGCGGCTCACTTAAGCTGTGCCGCGGCTCACAGTACAGTCCACTCGGGGCTCGTTAGTTGTCTTCGTGTGCCGCGGCTCACTTGGTTTGTGCCCCGGCTCATGACCAAAAACTGCTGTTTTCGCCCGTTTTTCATCGTTCGAGCTTCCGGACTCCAATTTCCTGCAAAACATATAAGAATAATGCATTAAAAGCTCATTTAGGCTGATTTAGGCTCAAGATGGATATAAAATAATGATAAATAAGTGCATAAAAATACGCCTAACAAATACCCCCAAACTTGAGCCTTTGCTTGTCCTCAAGCAAAAATTATCACTTTTAAACAAAATGTATCGTGAATAATCATGCAAGTCCATAGTGCTCAACTTAATCAATATTACCCTGAAAATCTCAAAGAATAGTACAAGTATCGTAATAGTGAGTCACATCCAGGACACTGATTCCACTAAGTAACCAATTTCAGTCCTAATCAATCGTTCATGAAGAAAATCAAACTCAAAGATTAACAAGCGTGAATTTAACCGACCGTCAATATGAAGGGTTAGATTAAACAAGCTAATTCGCCCAGTCCCACAGTCTAGTGGCAAAATTCAAGAGTTTCATTATCGACATTACTCCTCGGACAGCATTCCCTTATGTATGATCAATAATATAGATTCGAGTTAACCACTAGGTTTGGATCTCGGGATGTTTCATCGGGATAATCCTAGGGTGGAATTCCATTCTCATGTATAGGGGAACCGTTTGACGTAAAAGACACTCATGGGGCACATGGATGCTTCTAGTTACTAAGCCCCCCTCTACAGCGGAGAAAAAACTCGCATAGCAAGTCCCGCATGTCAAGGTTGCCGTTTTACGCGAGAGTAAACTACGGGTCACGTGAATACCCCCGGTTACTAGGCTTCCCATCATCGGTAATGCGATATTTCTAAATCATTAGTCTATTCAGGGTTGTCGTTTTACACGAGAGTAAACAACGGGTCACGTGAATACCCCCGGTTACTAAACTTCCCATCGTAGAACAACTAATATCTCGACTTTTTCTTGGGAAAAACTATCCGACTCTAAACTCAATCCAAGTACCAACAAGACTCATATTACTGGACGACTAGCTACGCGAAAAGTTTAACCAAACGTATAAATGGTGATTTGAAAACACGTATGTATCCTTTCTTATCTGCTAAGATTTCTATAAAAACGATAAAATTTCAGACCTAATTGAATATTCAACAGAAGCAGATATCGCTGACTGCAACTCGACCAAAAATCAACCGTTTCTTCCAAGAGAAATCAGTATCGTAACATCAGTTTTACACACGAAAGCACGAAAAATTTACGAAAAATTCACGTTTTTGAATAAAACCATCAACAGCATGAAAGGACAATAAAGCAATCGCAATTTATACCCAAGAAAATCAATTCCACTACACATAAAATCAACCATAATTAAACTCATGTGAAAATAAAAGAGATAAGGAAAAGTGAAACTTATTCCAAATGTCTTCTTGAAATCCAGCACATGTCTCAGTGGAATCGACTGTCAATCCATACTTCCAATAACGCCCAACATCACGAGGGACCCCCAAACTTAGTCTCTAGTCATGAAATAACTATAGACATTAGGTCACGAAAGACTAGAATATGAAGAATAATAACTCATTGGGGTTATATAAAGAAAATATTAGAGAAATAAGGGCCAACAAGTATACACAAATCCAAACGAAATAAACAAAACAAAGGAAAAAAAACTATTAACTAAAAATCAAATAAAAACAACTAACTATAAAGCAACTAAAAATGATGGGTTGCCTCCCATCAAGCGCTCTATTTTATGTCTTGAGCACGACGTGGCAAAAAATCTAACGTGGCTTCTTTCTAGGGAGATTGCCAAATACCCCCTTCTTACAATCTATAAGCCTCGTATTCCATAGGGGAGGCTTTGGTTCATGCCCGGTTGCCACAAATAATGAGTAAGAATAATTATGCGGACAACCAAAAAATGATGGAAGAATATAATAATGATAAGGCATGAAAAAATAAGCAGAGTTCGAATGGATAGATAATAAAGACATATCATGAACAACCTCATTAGAACTCATGGTATCAGCCTCAACAAAATCAAAAGTAATGGGGTCAATCTCTCCCATTATGGATTTAGGAAAAATTATGCGTGGCACCGTTAATAAAATTTTTGGCACAAAAGTGTTCACCTTATTAGTCGAAGTTTGATGACAATTTAATGAAATTTTTTTGGAAACATCATCAATGGTAACTTCTTCTACAGGCTCATCACACTTTATGTAATTATCGGGTGCTGGGGGATCGACCCTAAAACTTAGCATGTCTTTCTTCTCAACCTCCCCCTCAACTTCACTACGAAATATATGAGCTGGAAAATAACCATAGTGAATCTCAAGACCACGACTTGCACATTCTCGCTCAAAAAGGGTACTATCAGGATTTTTGAGAACGTCTACACATTGTTCAAGCATGGTATTTTGTTTTGGGGGAGGGAGCTGACTGACCCTATTAGGCAAATTATTAAGAACATTGGGATTTATGAAATGCCAAGGGTCACGATAATCAAAGGAAAACATAATAAAAATAAAGAGACTAAAGAAAACTTCAAATTAAAATTAGAGTCGCTTGGTATTGATATTAGCGAAAAATCAGTCCCCGGCAACGGCGCCAAAAACTTGTTGCGATATTTCGTTAAATGCAAGTGCACGTTATCGTAGACAAGTAATAAAGTGATGAATAAGATATCGTTCCCTCGAGAACTAATTTCACTAAGTACCAAAATATAGTCAACTCACAATTTTATTTGAAGAATAATTATATGGAATTATTCCTAATCTAATAGAAAATTAATAATTACTAATACTAAAACTAATAATAATAATAATAATAAGGGTGTAGGATTATGATTTTCACCTCAAATAATCAGGAATGATTTTTATTCAATTCAATTCACTTTTATTCAATTGATTGTAAGCCAAGAATTCCTAAATTATTCTAAAGCCTTTCCCAAGGTCGATAGAAAATACTACGAATTATTAACTCGATATATCCCTATTCGAATTAGATAATTAATAGCTAAAACAGTTCAAGAATTCCCACAATAAACAGGCTTCACAATTCCCATGAGTATATTCCTATCTCACAAAAATTATGATTCATCTCACAAGAACTATGCCTAAATTTCATCTCCCGGATCCATAAAGACATTCAAAACAATTCAACTGTTGTCCAGACAATTAAAAAGCATTAAGAACAGTAAGAAGAATCCAATTCAATAGAATAACGAATGAATTGAAATAATAATAAATAAATAAAACCGTCATGTAATCGGCTACAATCAAAATCCTACTCGAATAGATCTAGAAACTACGATACGGAAAAATTAAGAAAACTCGTAGGGATCCGTGGTCTTGTCGTCGCCCACAAATTTCCTCCTTGTGTTCTTCTCGTCCTGCATCGCGATGTCTTCCTTCCGATCCCCCTTTTATTCAGCCCTTCAATGCTTATTTATATCAGTCCTAAGCCTCCAAAACGCGTCCATGTGATTAGGTCGAGAATGTGCTCCAAACGGCCTGTAAACGCGAATATTCAAAGAAACCGCTGGTGGGACACGGCTCACTTAATCAGGCCGCGCCCCTACCCTTCGCCTCGATGCCTCAGGCGCATTTTTTCCTCCTGGGCCGCGGCTCACTTAAGCTGTGCCGCGGCTCACAGTACAGTCCACTCGGGGCTCGCCGGTTGTCTTCGTGTGCCGTGGCTCACTTGATTTGTGCCGCGGCTCATGACCAAAAACTGCTGTTTTCGCCCGTTTTTCATCGTTCGAGCTTCCGAACTCCAATTTCCTGCAAAACATATAAGAATAATGCATTAAAAGCTCATTTAGGCTGATTTAGGCTCAAGATGGATATAAAATAATGATAAATAAGCGCATAAAAATACGCCTAACAAATACCCCCAAACTTGAGCATTTGCTTGTCCTCAAGCAAAAATTATCACTTTTAAACAAAATGTATCGTGAATAATCATGCAAGTCCATAGTGCTCAACTTAATCAATATTACCCAGAAAATCTCAAAGAATAGTACAAGTATCGTAATAGCGAGTCACATCCAGGACACTGATTCCACTAAGTAACCAATTTCAGTCCTAATCAATCGTTCATGAAGAAAATCAATCTCAAAGATTAACAAGCGTGAATTTAACCGACCATCAATATGAAGGGTTAGATTAAACAAGCTAATTCGCCCAGTCCCACAGTCTAGTGGCAAAATTCAAGAGTTTCATTATCGACATTACTCCTCGGACAGCATTCCCTTATGTATGATCAATAATATAGATTCGAGTTAACCACTAGGTTTGGATCTCGGGATGTTTCATCGGGATAATCCTAGGGTGGAATTCCATTCTCATGTATAGGGGAACCGTTTGACGTGAAAGACACTTATGGGGCACATGGATGCTTCTATTTACTAAGCCCCCCTCTACAGCGGAGAAAAAACTCGCATAGAAAGTCCCGCATGTCAAGGTTGCCGTTTTACGCGAGAGTAAACTACGGGTCACGTGAATACCCCCGGTTACTAGGCTTCCCATCATCGGTAATGCGATATTTCTAAATCATTAGTCTATTCAGGGTTGTCGTTTTACGCGAGAGTAAACAACGGGTCACGTGAATACCCCCGGTTACTAAACTTCCCATCGTAGAACAACTAATATCTCGACTTTTTCTTGGGAAAAACTGTCCGACTCTAAACTCAATCCAAGTACCAACAAGACTCATATTACTGGACGACTAGTTACGCGAAAAGTTTAACCAAACGTATAAACGGTGATTTGAAAACATGTATGTCTCCTTTCTTATCTGCTAAGATTTCTACAAAAACGATAAAATTTCGGACCTAATTGAATATTCAACAGAAGCAGATATCGCTGACTGCAACTCGACCAAAAATCAACCGTTTCTTCCAAGAGAAATCAGTATCGTAACATCAGTTTTACACACGGAAGCACGAAAAATTCACGTTTTTGAATAAAACCATCAACAGCATGAAAGGACAATAAAGCAATCGCAATTTATACCCAAGAAAATCAATTCCACTACACATAAAATCATCCATAATAAAACTCATGTGAAAATAAAAGAGATAAGGAAAAGTGAAACTTATTCCAAATGTCTTCTTGAAAGCCAGCACATGTCTGAGTGGAATCGACTGTCAATCCATACTTCCAATAACGCCCAACATCACGAGGGACCCCCAAACTTAGTCTCTAGTCATGAAATAACTATAGACATTAGGTCACGAAAGACTAGAATATGAAGAATAATAACTCATTGGGGTTATATAAAGAAAATATTAGAGAAATAAGGGCCAACAAGAATACACGAATCCAAACGAAATAAACAAAACAAAGGAAAAAAACTATTAACTAAAAATCAAATAAAAACAACTAACTATAAAGCAAGTAAAAATGATGGGTTGCCTCCCATCAAGCGCTCTATTTTACGTCTTGAGCACGACGTGGCAAAAAATCTAACGTGGCTTCTTTCTAGGGAGATTGCCAAATACCCCATTCTTACAATCTATAAGCCTCTTATTCCATAGGGGAGGCTTTGGTTCATGCCCGGTTGCCACAAATAATGAGTAAGAATAATTATGCGGACAACCAAAAAATGATGGAAGAATATAATAATGCTAAGGCATGAAAAAATAAGCAGAGTTCGAATGGGTAGATAATAAAGACATATCATGAACAACCTCATTAGAACTCATGGTATCAGCCTCAACAAAATCAAAAGTAATGGGGTCAATCTCTCCCATTATGGATTTAGGAAAAATTATGCGTGGCACCATTAATAAAATTTTTGGCACAAAGTGTTCACCTTATTAGTCGAAGTTTGATGACAATTTAATGAAATTTTTTTGGAAACATCATCAATGGTAACTTCTTCTACAGGCTCATCACACTTTATGTAATTATCGGGTGCTGGGGATCGACCCTAAAACTTAGCATGTCTTTCTTCTCAACCTCCCCCTCAACTTCACTACGAAATATATGAGCTGGAAAATAACCATAGTGAATCTCAAGACCACAACTTGCACATTCTCGCTCAAAAAGGGTACTATCAGGATTTTTGAGAACGTCTACACATTGTTCAAGCATGGTCTTTTGTTTTGGGGGAGGGGGCTGACTGACCCTATTAGGCAAATTATTAAGAACATTGGGATTTATGAAATGCCAAGGGTCACGATAATCAAAGGAAAACATAATAAAAATAAAGAGACTAAAAAAAACTTCAAATTAAAATTAGAGTCGCTTGGTATTGATATTAGCGAAAAATCAGTCCCCGGCAACGGCGCCAAAAACTTGTTGCGATATTTCGTTAAACGCAAGTGCACATTATCGTAGACAAGTAATAAAGTGATGAATAAGATATCGTTCCCTCGAGGACTGATTTCATTAAGTACCAAAATATGGTCAACTCACAATTTTATTTGAAGAATAATTATATGGAATTATTCCTAATCTAATAGAAAATTAATAATTACTAATACTAAAACTAATAATAATAATAATAAGGGTGTAGGATTATGATTTTCACCTCAAACAATCAGGAATGATTTTTATTCAATTCAATTCACTTTTATTCAATTGATTGTAAGCCAGGAATTCCTAAATTATTCTAAAGCCTTTCCCAAGGTCGATAGAAAATACTAATTATTAACTCGATATATCCCTATTCGAATTAGATAATTAATAGCTAAAACAGTTCAAGAATTCCCACAATAAACAGGCTTCACAATTCCCATGAGTATATTCCTATCTCACAAAAATTATGATTCGTCTCACAAGAACTATGCCTAAATTTCATCTCCCGAATCCATAAAGACATTCAAAACAATTCAACTGTTGTCCACACAATTAAAAAGCATTAAGAACAGTAAGAAGAATCCAATTCAACAGAATAACGAATGAATTGAAATAATAATAAATAAATCAAACCGTCATGTAATCGGCTACAATCAAAATCCTACTCGAGTAAATCTAGAAACTACGATACGGAAAAATTAAGAAAACTCGTAGGGATCCGTGGTCTTGTCGTCGCCCACAAATTTCCTCCTTGTGTTCTTCTGTCCCGTACCGCGATGTCTTCCTTCTGATCCCCCTTTTCTTCAGCCCTTCAAGGCTTATTTATATCAGTCCTAAGCCTCCAAAACGCATCCATGTGATTAGGTCGAGAACAGGCTCCAAAACGGCCCAGAAACGCGGAATATTCAGCAAAACCGCCTGGTGGGACACGGCTCACTTAATCTGTGCCGCGGCCCCTACCCTTCAGTTCCTGATGCCTGGGCGCATTTTTTCCTCCTGGGCCGCGGCTCACTTAAGCTGTGCCGCGGCTCACAGTACAGTCCACTCGGGGCTCGTCGGTTGTCTTCGTGTGCCGCGGCTCACTTGGTTTGTGCCGCGGCTCATGACCAAAAACTGCTGTTTTCGCCCGTTTTTCATCGTTCGAGCTTCCGGACTCCAATTTCCTGCAAAACATATAAGAATAATGCATTAAAAGCTCATTTAGGCTGATTTAGGCTCAAGATGGATATAAAATAATGATAAATAAGCGCATAAAAATACGCCTAACAAATACCCCCAAACTTGAGCATTTGCTTGTCCTCAAGCAAAAATTATCACTTTTAAACAAAATGTATCGTGAATAATCATGCAAGTCCATAGTGCTCAACTTAATCAATATTACCCAGAAAATCTCAAAGAATAGTACAAGTATCGTAGTAGCGAGTCACATCCAGGACACTGATTCCACTAAGTAACCAATTTCAGTCCTAATCAATCGTTCATGAAGAAAATCAAGCTCAAAGATTAACAAGCGTGAATTTAACCGACCGTCAATATGAAGGGTTAGATTAAACAAGCTAATTCGCCCAGTCCCACAGTCTAGTGGCAAAATTAAAGAGTTTCATTATCGACATTACTCCTCGGACAGCATTCCCTTATGTATGATCAATAATATAGATTCGAGTTAACCACTAGGTTTGGATCTCAGGATGTTTCATCGGGATAATCCTAGGGTGGAATTCCATTCTCATGTATAGGGGAAACGTTTGACGTAAAAGACACTCATGGGGCACATGGATGCTTCTAGTTACTAAGCCCCCCTCTACAGCAGAGAAAAAATTCGCATAGCAAGTCCCGCATGTCAAGGTTGCCGTTTTACGCGAGAGTAAACTACGGGTCACGTGAATACCCCCGGTTACTAGGCTTCCCATCATCGGTAATGCGATATTTCTAAATCATTAGTCTATTCAGGGTTGTCGTTTTACGTGAGAGTAAACAATGGGTCACGTGAATACCCCCAGTTACTAAACTTCCCATCGTAGAACAACTAATATCTCGACTTTTTCTTGGGAAAAACTGTCCGACTCTAAACTCAATCTAAGTACCAACAAGACTCATATTACTGGACGACTAGCTACGCGAAAAGTTTAACCAAACGTATAAACGGTGATTTGAAAACACGTATGTCTCCTTTCTTATCTGCTAAGATTTCTACAAAAACGATAAAATTTCTTACCTAATTGAATATTCAACAGAAGCAGATATCGCTGACTGCAACTCGACCAAAAATCAACCGTTTCTTCCAAGAGAAATCAGTATCGTAACATCAGTTTTACACACGGAAGCATGAAAAATTCACGAAAAATTCACGTTTTTGAATAAAACCATCAACAGCATGAAAGGACAATAAAGCAATCGCAATTTATACCCAAGAAAATCAATTCCACTACACATAAAATCATCCATAACAAAACTCATGTGAAAATAAAAGAGATAAGGAAAAGTGAAACTTATTCCAAATGTCTTCTTGAAAGCCAGCACATGTCTGAGTGGAATCGACTATCAATCCATACTTCCAATAACGCCCAACATCACGAGGGACCCCTAAACTTAGTCTCTAGTCATGAAATAACTATAGACATTAGGTCACGAAAGACTAGAATATGAAGAATAATAACTCATTGGGGTTATATAAAGAAAATATTAGAGAAATAAGGGCCAACAAGAATACACGAATCCAAACTAAATAAACAAAACAAAGGAAAAAAAACTATTAACTAAAAATCAAATAAAAACAACTAACTATAAAGCAAGTAAAAATGATGGGTTGCCTCCCATCAAGCGCTCTATTTTACGTCTTGAGCACGACGTGGCAAAAAATCTAACGTGGCTTCTTTCTAGGGACATTGCCAAATACCCCCTTCTTACAATCTATAAGCCTCTTATTCCATAGGGGAGGCTTTGGTTCATGCCCGGTTGCCACAAATAATGAGTAAGAATAATTATGCGGACAACCAAAAAATGTTGGAAGAATATAATAATGATAAGGCATGAAAAAATAAGCAGAGTTCGAATGGGTAGATAATAAAGACATATCATGAACAACCTCATTAGAACTCATGGTATCAGCCTCAACAAAATCAAAAGTAATGGGGTTAATATCTCCCATTATGGATTTAGGAAAAATTATGCGTGGCACCGTTAATAAAATTTTTGGCACAAAAGTGTTCACCTTATTAGTCGAAGTTTGATGACAATTTAATGAAATTTTTTTGGAAACATCATCAATGGTAACTTATTCTACAGGCTCATCACACTTTATGTAATTATCGGGTGCTGGGGGATCTACCCTAAAACTTAGCATGTCTTTCTTCTCAACCTCCCCCTCAACTTCACTACGAAAAATATGAGCTGGAAAATAACCATAGTGAATCTCAAGACCACGACTTGCATATTCTCGCTCAAAAAGGGTACTATTAGGATTTTTGAGAACGTCTACACATTGTTCAAGCATGGTCTTTTGTTTTGAGGGAGGGGGCTGACTGACCCTATTAGGCAAATTATTAAGAACATTGGGATTTATGAAATGCCAAGGGTCACGATAATCAAAGGAAAATATAATAAAAATAAAGAGACTAAAGAAAACTTCAAATTAAAATTAGAGTCGCTTGGTATTGATATTAGCGAAAAATCAGTCCCCGACAACGGCGCCAAAAACTTGTTGCGATATTTCGTTAAACGCAAGTGCACGTTATCGTAGACAAGTAATAAAGTGATGAATAAGATATCGTTCCCTCGAGGACTAATTTCACTAAGTACCAAAATATAGTCAACTCACAATTTTATTTGAAGAATAATTATATGGAATTATTCCTAATCTAATAGAAAATTAATAATTACTAATACTAAAAATAATAATAATAATAAGGGTGTAGGATTATGATTTTCACTTCAAACAATCAGGAATGATTTTTATTCAATTCAATTCACTTTTATTCAATTTATTGTAAGCCAGGAATTCCTAAATTATTCTAAAGCCTTTCCCAAGGTCGATAGAAAATACTACGAATTATTAACTATATGTATCCCTATTAGAATTAGATAATTAATAGCTAAAACAGTTCAAGAATTCCCACAATAAACAGGCTTCACAATTCCCATGAGTATATTCCTATCTCACAAAAATTATGATTCGTCTCACAAGAACTATGCCTAAATTTCATCTCCCGAATCCATAAAGACATTCAAAACAATTCAACTGTTGGCTAGACAATTAAAAAGCATTAAAAACAGTAAGAAGAATCCAATTCAATAGAATAACGAATAAATTGAAATAATAATAAATAAATCAGACCGTCATGTAATCGGCTACAATCCAAATCCTACTCGAATAGAACTAGAAACTACGATACGGAAAAATTAAGAAAACCCGTAGGGATCTGTGGTCTTGTCGTCGCCCACAAATTTCCTCCTTGTGTTCTTCTGTCCCGTACCGCGATGTCTTCCTTCTGATCCCCCTTTTCTTCAGCCCTTCAATGCTTATTTATATCAATCCTAAGCCTCCAAAATGCGTCCATGTGATTAGGTCGAGAACAGGCTCCAAAACGGCCCAGAAACGCGGAATATTCAGCAAAACCGCCCGGTGGGCTGCGGCTCACTTAATCTGTGCCGCGGCCCCTACCCTTCAGTTCCTGATGCCTGGGCGCATTTTTTCCTCCTGGGCCGCGGCTCACTTAAGCTGTGCCGCGACTCACAGTACAGTCCACTCAGGGCTCGCTGGTTGTCTTCGTGTGCCGCGGCTCACTTGGTTTGTGCCGCGGCTCATGACCAAAAACTGCTGTTTTCACCTATTTTTCATCGTTCGAGCTTCCGGACTCCAATTTCCTGCAAAACATATAAGAATAATGCATTAAAAGCTCATTTAGGCTGATTTAGGCTCAAGATGGATATAAAATAATGATAAATAAGCGCATAAAAATATGCCTAACAATCTCCCATCCATTGAGTCGTTATTATCGATTGGTCGTTCTGAGACAATCGAGGTATTGAATTAGGAATTTCAAGGACATTTCTCATCTGTTGATTCGTTGTTATCGATTGGTCATTCTAGGACGATCGAGGTATTGAATTGGGACTGTCGAGGATAGTTCCCATCCGCTGAGTCGTTGTTATCGATAGGCCATTCCAAGGAAATCGATGTATTTAAATTGGGACCGCCGAGGACGGTGCCCATCCATGATTTAGTGTTGTCGTGTTGGCCGACTCAAGGCAGCACACTATCATTCTTGTGAATTCGGTAATCTTGTGATCGTTGTTGTCTGTGACTAATTGTGCTTTGGAGGCTAGTCTCGGCTAGTGCTCGAAGGGTAATTTTGGGGATTGAACCTTCGTTGTTGGTTTTCTAACACCTACAGTTCAGTAGGTCACTGTCATTGGATGGCCTCATTGTGATACGGGTTCGTGCCGTGGCTTCGGCCCTCATTGTGATACGGCTTCGTGCCGTAGCTTCGACCCTCATTGTGATATGGCTTCGTGCTATGGATTCGGCCCTCATTATGATACGGCTTCATGCCGTGGCTTCGGCCTTCATTGTGATACGGCTTCGCGTCGTAGCTTCGAGCCATTGTGATGATTGGCAGCTTCGGCTGAGTGGCTTTCAGGCTATTGTGACATTTTGTAGCTTCGGCTGAGGGCTTTTAGGCCATTGTGATGTTTTGGTATTTCCGTTGGAGGCTTCAGGCAATGTGACTCGTATCTGTTTCAGCTCTGGTATGGCTTACTTTTGGGTAATTCATTGTTGTGTTCTATATTGATGGTTCACGGTTGGGCACTTGTGTTCTAACCTATTGAACAGGTACTGATCATATACCATGGGCATAGTGTTTCACGAATGCTCGGTTCTTACCTTGGTTTGTGAGCATCTCGTATTACCATTGTTGTACCGTTTATTTTGCCTTTGGATGCATATCATGTTGTACATATATTTGATATTCATTATCTGGATGACTGAACCCGTGGGGGCGGAACATGTTCTCATGTTTTAGGTGTTTGCGAGGAGAGAGTGAGACACAGGGGCATTATGATGGCGACAAGGCATTCGAGCAATACTAGTCCCAATCTATTTCAGTGTTCAAGTTGGTTAGTCCGTTCGGAGTGTTCACCAGTTTGTCAGTCGTTGTTATTATGTATTATCCGAGCAAGGCTTATGGATGTTGTTGTATTTTTATTTTGGCCATGTACGCCTATCATTGTCATTGAAATTCCACGTCAGGATATTGTGTCGGATATCACAGTAGGGATTGTGATTTTCCTTTTTGGTCAGTTGATGTATTTTAGTCTTGTTCTCTTGGTGGATCTCCTGGTGTGGGGTCCACGGCACTATGATAACCCAATGGGATTTTGGGGGTGTTACATAAGATGGTATCAGAGAAGTGGTTTGTGAGATACCCCGATATGTGAGTTATGTGGATCTACCGACGCGGTAGTATTGGGGCTGTCAGGTTATGACAATCTGGACAGTCGGGTCTTGTGAGTCGTGATAGTTGGACGACTATATGAGTCATTCTTGCATCGAGTCGTCATTATTGAAGACTAGTATCGCCAGACCTCGAAGCTTCGTATGACCTGTGTAAGGACTCGATTCTCTTTTATGTTCATACATTCATTATGTCATTGATTATATATGTTTTGTTGAAAGTTGTATGTGATATATGTGGTACGATTGATTCATGAGTATTTGTTTTGGAGCGTGTGGACTCTGTATTGGCTATGATTAGCATGATTAATATGATTGTTTGTCTGTTGAGTATGTATACTCGTGTTTGGCAATTGATTTAGCATCTTGGATTGGCCGTTGATGGCGTATTTGAGCTATGATCATGATTGAGAGTTATTGTTTCAATATGGAAAGAGGAATCCGAGGACGTGGCAGAGGGGGTAAAGGCTACAGAGCGGGCCGGAACCCAAAATCTCATGTTATGCACGTACGGATGCCGAGATGGATCAGAGTTCGGCCAGTGGTGTTACCTACGCGACCGATTCTCCTTTGGGACGTCATACTCGAGAAGTCGATCAGACTGAGAGTGGACACGTCGACCCTTTCTTGCTTATGAGGGACATGATGGCCCAGATGACTCAGATGACGCAGATAGTGGAGACCATGCAGACCTCAATGATTCGTGGTCCACCGCAGCAGGGAATCTAGATGCCGTTTCATGGGCGGACTGGGGGTGTGAGTCAGATTGTTGGCGATATCTCTCATCAGAGGCCGCCTATTTTGAGGGTTCATCAGAACCAACTGATATTGTTCATTAGCTTGAACATTTTGATAAACTCTTCGATATGGTTCAGTGTCCGGAAGAGAGTAAGGTGGCAGTAGTGGCTTACTATCTGAGTAAGGGCGCTTATTGTTGGTGGCTTTCTGTGAAACTCACCGTTCGCCGTTGTGTTTGGAGCGAGTTCAATACCCTCATGTTAGAGAGGTATTATTTGGCTCCACTTCGTGAACCCAAGTTGTCAGAGGTTTTTAACCTCCAATCCGTCGAGTACGAGGGTGTTATTGTCATTGCTGAGAAGTTTCATGGACTTCTTCAATTTGCTTTATCAATTATCCGTACTGAGGCGGATAAGATCAAGTATTTTAGCAAGAGGCTAAACCCCCAGTTGAGGATGCAGTTGATCAATCATAATTGTAATTCACTGGGTGAATTCATCGAGAAGGCTCTTGGAGCAGAGCTTTTGATCAAGAAGCTTGCTCAGAAGAACCCTTCAGTTGCTTCTGATGAGAGGACTAGGATACCAGTTCGTTTAGAGGGACATAGGGCTCCGATGTCCAAGAGGTCGTTTTCTAGTCGTATTCGTGCTAGGAAAGCATCTTCCTCTTAGACGACGAGTTCGACTGTTGTTTGCTTTAACTGTGAATCAACGGGGCACGTTAGCACTCGTTGTACGGTGCCAGCTTTTGTTTGTCGTTTATGTGGGAGGAAGGGACACCTTCGGAAATACTGCAGGAGTTCTAGTGCCAGTAGATCTCAAGAGAGCTCACGGGCCTCGAGAGGTTTTGTCACTCCATCACGTACTTCATCCAAGGGGTCCTATTAGGCTTTGAGAGCCATATGTAAGGACAGCCGAGGAGGAGGAGCGAGTGTAGATTTGGATCTTCCTTGAGTAGATGAGATTGATGAGATCGATGATCTGGAGGATATCGATGTTGGGTACACTTGAGATGTAGCCTTGATTTATGTATTCATTTCTTTGATTTTCGGATTAACGTTTAACTTAATTTGTATTGTGATATTGTGGTTGTGAACCATTTGTTGTCGATCTATCTTATAACAATAGTATTTGAGAATCTTGAGATTTGAGGTCGTTTGATGTGTTTTTCTTTCCTTTTGTTGTTGTACCCGAGATTTTTGTGATAATCTAGGGAATTGTTCATTATGATTCGAGACATCAAGTCGTGAGTACTTGGGCGTGCGATTGATATGGTCTCGAGGGCTATATGTGCATTGTTGTTTCCCTTTCATGGCGTGAGTCCGTGTTTGCATGGGCGTCCGATGTCGACGAGAACGAGGAAGTGTACACTGATGATTGTTGACATGTATAATGGGCGGCTCCCGCGGGGTGTGTACGCCGGTGTTACAAGTCATGAGGGTGATATAGATTTCTGGCCGACCTCTAGCAAAGGAGTCATGATTCACTGATCTCGTTTTGGTTGGTTGTTTTATCTCGTTTTTTTTGCCTTCTTCAGGCAGAGGAGATGTGGGGACCCGAGGGGTTGGCCCATTTACTCAGGCGAAGTGGTTCGCAGTGAGGAGTATTCCTGGAGATGCTGTTTTCAGATACTGATGGATAGTTCATACCCCGAGTTGTGTACCCTTAGTTTCGGGGATGAAACTCTTTTTAAGGGGGGAGTATGTAATATCCGGGGATAAATATTTTCATTTTACTTGTACGTAATCATTTGGAATTGTACAAATACTGTTGTAGTTGACTGATACAATGTATATTGTATTGGGATATTTCGGAGTCGGAATATTTATACTTGTCGTCAGTATTGTATTCGCCGTTTGATTGTTGCTTGGTGGGTTTGGGTTTTTTTGGCTAAGTATATTAGCCATAGCGTACGCTATATGTATAGCATTACGTACGCTACGGGCTCAATGTTACGTACGTTAAACCATGTTGGTTATCTATGTAACACAGGGTATCTGTTCGGATCTGACTTTTGGCGTGTGGGGTCGGGCGAGGCTGGATTCGAGTGGTTCGATTGGGACAGCTAGCCAACGCCCATTACGTACACTATGCATGGTTGTTAACGTACATAATGGTGAGGCTGTTACGTACATAAGTTTTGGTAGGCCTGGAAATTTGTGCGTGTCGGGTCGTTATCGTGTCGACACGATAATGACACGACACGATAAGGCTCGACACGAACACGATCCGTTAAGGTTATGCTAAACACGAACACGACCCGTTAAGGTTAGACACGAACACGCACGAACACGACACGATAATTAACATGTCATAATTTTTTTCGTGTCAACACGACATGATAACTTACGACAACGACACGATACGATAAAAAACTATAATAGCAAGACATGATTGAAACCTGATAATGCATAACACGATAACAACACGATTTACCATAATATTCCACAACAAAAACAACATATTAATACACAATATCCACAACAATAACAACAAATTAATACACAATATCCCACAACAAAAACCAATTACAATCAATCCCAAAGAAATACAAAATATTCTTGGCAAATATTCCATAATAAAATCAAACAGTAAACAGTAACACATTTCAACTTTCAAACTTCTAGATTCCAAATCTTCAGCCATATAGCCAACATTCTAAAACCTGTTAAGTTCACAAAAAAAAATAAGTATTATTACGTAGTACAAATATTATAATCTACAAATTATAATCATAACTTACGTACCAAGTTTTTGAATTAAATCCTAAGTGAGCATGGCAGAGGCAGCGGTGCCGGTGCTCTCTATTTCAATTGAAGTTTCATCATTGACTTTGATGTTTAAGAAGTCTTCGGTCAACTCAGCAGTTGGTAATTCACTTTGAATAGCTTTGGGGGGGAAATATGATTAATAAGAGACAAAGAAAGTTGTTTATAATTGTTTGTGTTATAATAGGTATTAAAAAAATAATTCCTTTTTCTCCAAATAACCAATCTCTAGTGAAAATAATTGCCTCGGTTGTGCTTGGCTTAAGTGAGCTACGATACTGATCAAGCACTCTTCCACCAACACTAAACACAGATTCAGAAGCCACCGTAGTTACCGGAATGCTCAAAATATCACGAGCCATGCAAGCAACTATTGGATATTTAAATTGCATCCCTTTGCAATAAGTAAGATATCAAGATTGTTTTTTACATCCATTCTTGGCTCTTCCAAATACATCTCCATCTGTGATTTTTGTTGGCTTAAGCCAAATTCAGCATCTAATGAATTAAACTCCTACAATAAAGAAACAAATAAAAGGGTAAGTATTCAAACAATGGCTAGTATCTCAAACAAATATGAAACAATGGGTATGAAACAAATAAAAGGGTAAGTATCTCAATAAAAGGGTAAGTATTCAAACAATGGGTAAGAAACAAATAAAAGGGTAAGTATCTCAATAATTGAGACTGAGTAGTGTACTGTACCTCCACTACAGCTTTGGATTCTTCATTCATAAAGTCAGATGCTGGATCAACAATGGCTAGATCTCCCACTTTTGCAACGGAGTTCTTGCAAATATTACAATAATCTCCATACAGAGCCATTAACTTATCTTTGACTTGCAAAAGATAATGAAAACCAGATTCTGATCCATATAGCCTTTTATCTGAAAAGTCCACAAATTGCAGCTTATAGCAAGGATCAAGGACTACAGCTATAGTCAAGATCATACTAAAATCTGCCCAATACTTCTCAAACTTTGGTAGCATTTGAAAAGCAATTTTCTTGATATATTCATCGGCACAATTCTTACTCTGTTTCAATGTAGTGTAGCACATAACAACCGGACGAAAATATAAATTAGCTGTGGGATACTTACTGCCAGAAAACAAGTTCGAGACATCATAAAACAAACTCAAAAACCCACGGATCTTTTCAATCCTATCCCATTCAGCTGTTGAAGGACAATGCTTGTAATTCGGATCACTTATCTGAAAATTCATGAAAGCTTTCCTATAATACAAAGCACTGTCAAGCATCAAAAAGGTGGAATTCCACCTAGTGGGCACCTCTTGCCTTAATCCTCTCTTACTAGTCAAAGATAATTTGCTTACACAATCAAGAAATTTCTGCCTCCTCATTTGTGAACCTCGTACATACTTGACACTTTCTCGAACCTTAACAACAGCCTTCTCAATGTCATCCGAACCATCTTCGACAACCAAGTTGATTATATGCGCACAACAATGTATATGAAAGAATTCACCGTTGCAAAGAAGTGAATTATTCATGTTCAATTGTGTAAGCAACAACTCAACAGACACATCATTAGTACTAGCATTATCCAAGGTCAAAGAAAATGCTTTCTTCTCAATACCCCATTCACAATGCATAGAATATATTTTATTGGATAATGCTACACCAGTATGCGGAGATGGCATCAAGGAAACATTCAGCACCTTCTTTTGTAACACCAATTCTTCATCAATAAAGTGGCAAGTTAGAGAAATATAACCATCAGTGGTAATAGAACTCCAACAATCAGATGTCAAACATATTCGACCAGGTGCTTCATCCAACATACATTTAACCCTAATCTTCTCCTTTTCATGCATTTTTAAGACATCAGCCTTCATTGTGTTTCTAGTCACCATCTTAACATCCCATCTAAGGTACTCAAAGGCAGCTCTAATACGTTCATATTCAACAAAATGAAACGGAAAGTCGTGAACAATAATGGCAGAACACAATAACTCCCTAAAATGGTCATGATCAAATTTAGACAAACTACTAGAATTAGACATCATTTCACCAATATCACGTGTTTTCTTTCTTGGGCAATTTTCTATATGGCATTGTAGATTTCCTGTTCCAGTTCTACTTGAAAGTTTTGGATACTTATATCCACAATAATTGCAAGTGCATGACTTGAAACCATCACTCACATCAGAAGAGGTAAAGTGATGCCAAACCTTTGACCTCAATTTTCTTTTCTGCTTCGGTGCTGTAGACTTTGCAGGAAGATGAGCCTCTAAGTCAATAACTTTATCTTTGTCATGTTTGTCATCTTCATCCACTATCACCTCATTGCTACTCCCATAATAAGCAGACAGTTTCCTAATCGAACAAAAGAAAGAAATATCATAAATAAAAGCCGAAAACACATATCTAAAGCTGTAAAAATCATCACAAATTGCACATCTAGAATACATAATTCGAACTATTTTTCTAACAAAGTAAGAAGATTCAATTATATTGAAACGACTGGAGAAAACTACAATTTTGAAATAATTAATATGCCAAATCATATTTTTCTATCAACAATTAATCTGCCAAATCATATTCTGCAAGAAGATTGAATTTTGAAACTAATGGAGAAAACGAGACGGCATGGAAAGGCGAAAGCTGCTTACCTAACATATCCGAAAGAGATGGAGGCGGAACAGATTTGCTGGCTTGCTGCTATACTGGACAGGAGATGGGCTCAATTCAAAGGAGATTGGCCTGTTGCTATATATTATTGACAGGAGATTGGTTGTAGCAGCACTGCAGAATGAAAGTGGAGAGAGAGAAGAAAGTTTCAAAGTAGAGGGAAGAAGGCAAGAAGTAGTGGCGCTGCAGAATGAAAGTAATGAATGATGTTTTGACTTTTAAGTAAAACCCTCGGAATAATAATTACAATTACAATAATAATAATAATAATAATAATAATAATAATAAAATAATAATAATATATTGTTAACAGGTTATACGAATCCGACACGAAATTAACGTGTCGTTATCGTGTCGACACGATAATGACACGAACACGATAAGGTCAAACACTAACCCATTAATTTCGTACGTGTTTGTGTTGGGTTATCGTGTCGTGTCGGAAATTGCCACCCCTAAGTTTTGGTTAACGTACCTAATGGATACCCCGTTCTGAGGCAGTGAGTTTTGGACTACGTAGCGTATGCTACGTAGAGGTGATAACGTACGTTATACGTATAACGTATGTTAAGCAGGTTGTATAGCGACCGTAATGAGGTTGTCACTTGGTTTCATATTTCATTTCTTCACGAATCAAAACCGATTTTCTCTCCCTAGAATCATCCCTCTGGACTTGTTCTTGATACATAGACTCTTTCAATGTGATTTTGGCCATCCTAGCTTGGATTAAGACTTGAGGTGGGAAGTTTTTCATACTCCTTTTGGTGTTTGGAGAGTTCATCTTGTTCTTCTTGGGTAAGTTCTCTTAATCTTTTATTCTTCAAGTGATTTTCGAGTACGATGTTGTTGTTGTTGTTGTTTACCTCGTGTAGTTAGTGCTTGTTGGAGGATAGCATGATTCTTGATGAGTTTTTATAACTTATATTAAGAACATGATGATTATGTCTTTAGGAGGAGTTGTTCTTGATGTTTTAGAATACTTGGAGGTGATAATCATGTCTAGGAAGAGTTATGTTAAGACTGATTATATGATTAACATAGCTTTGAGATGATTATTGTTGTGGGTTTGTGTTCTTGAGAGATTATAACCATTTTTGATATAGGATTATGATGAGTTATATAGATGATTATCATAATCTTGAATTGGGTGATTTAATCTTGTTGACTAATCCGAATTGATGACGAATTGGCGGAGGATTACCATTTGGACATCATGTTTGTTGTGTTGATGATGTTCTTGAGGTGTTAGTGATGATATTGGTGAGGTTATCATTTTGGGATGATTAATATGATGTTGTTCTTAATGATTCTTGTGGAATTGTTTTCACAAGTGTTAAGAACATTTTGATCCTTGAGGTGTCGGATGATGTTAGAATTCATAGTTGAGGACTATGATGTTCGTTTGTGTCGTTTGATCGATTTGTGATTGAATCGGGGTTGTCTTTCGTGTTGTTTTCGATTGATATTGTGTTATTGAATGAATTTTATTTCATTCAAGGTTATTCGGGTGCTTGTGATTATCGGAGGACGCCATTCGTCGTTCATTGGAGGATTTCATCGCCTTCGGTTTGAGGCAAGTTTTATACTTGTAATAGTCAATGAGATTAATGTTATCATATATGTGCATGAATGTGTTGTATCATTTTGAGACGTAGTCTCTTCATGATTTCATTGATATCAGGGGATTATTTGATACGATACCCTTCAGCAATTATTCCAAATATTATTATTGTTCGTTAATATCCGGTTCAAGACATTGAGATTCTTGTTGCTAATATTGTTATCGATATCTGGTACGCAGTATCGATGTATTGATTGTTATTGTTGACTGATGTTCCATTGAGATATGGGTGTGATCGTTTTTATTGATATCGGTGTTTTTCTATTGATGTTGTATTGGCCGATTGAAGGCATTATCGTATTCGGTTATCATCTCTATCTTCGGTGGCCGATTAAAGGCGACGAGGCATCAGTTATCGTTGTTGTTATCGATTGGCCGTTCTAAGGAAATCATGGTATTGAATTGGGACACTCGAGGATGTAGGTCACAAGTCGTCCGGGAATAAGTCTATAGGGGGGTGAATAGACTTATTGAAACTCTTTTCCACAAAGGATGAGTTTCTCAGCCGATAGGTATGCGGAAGTCAGCTGATGACGAAAGCAAATAGCTAATAAAACAGTTAAGTATGAATGCAGCAGTTAAGTATGATGCTAAAGCAGTAAAGTACGCAGGCAATTTATAGTGGTCTCAGAGGTGGGGTAATTCTCTACTAATCCACTTTCTCCAAACCAGTTGGAGATGAATCCACTATAATTCTCAATCAGTGATAAATATTACAGTGATTCTACAACTTAGCTACAACAACTTCCAACCAGTGGAAATCCTGTCGTTGCAACTCCTTTCTGACTATCTAGTACCACTCAATCTTCGAATCCTTGGATGCCTATCAGTCGTGAAACTTCAACCAATGAAGTACCCCTAACTCAGGTTTTAAGACAAGAGTGTTTTGCCTTCTCCAACTAAGAGCTTTCTTCGTATATGAATGAGAATACTACTCTTCACGATGCTATAGATTTCTGATTGCTTAGATTGCTTTGATCGCTTGAAAGTATAGTTCGCATCGTACTGCTCAACTTCAAATCTTCAGATATATATAGGTGTCGATCCTTTGAGCTTTTGTTCATCACCGTTGCAAATCTATAACAAATTCGTCCATTGGAGAAATAGACTTCTTTGTTTTTCCTTCTGAACGTTGCAAGGCTAGATTCCCATATTTTAATCCATTTTTCGACCGTTGTGAAGACTTGCATGTGATGCTGCCGAATCTTTTGATTTTAATATTTTTAAAGTCTCCAGTGGTGGGTCTTGATGAATTATTTAATTCATATCGTTTCGGGAATCTCTCCAATCTGTCCCTTATCGCCCACATGTGACTTTCCGTGAATATTGACTATTCAACAGATGCTGACGTGGACTGGTTTACTTGGCTAATCACTTAACTGATCTCTCTGTGGTCAAACTTTCTGATGTGCAGTCAACCTTCTCTGATGTCGACTTCTCTGATGTGCTGACTTATCTGAAGTCTTCTGACCTGATTGAACTTGACTGATCTGATGGTCAAACTTCAGATGACTTGACTTTTCTTCTTGACTGCAGTCTGGTCCAACTTCGCTGATTAAATTGTTTGACCAGAACTTCTCTGATAAGGGTTGCCTGACATAGCTCGTTTGTGGTCAACCTTATCCGAACAGTTGAGTTGACCAAGACTCGGCTGATAGATACTTATCTGTGATTTGTACTTAGCGGATTTTTAAAGCCTAACTTATATGGACTATAGAAGATACTCATTTGGTTCTTCTTTACATTTTGCCAAGTATCTAACTTAACACAATTTGTCCTATGGAAGATACTCATCTGGTTCTTCCTTACATTTTGCCAAGTAATAAACATACATTTGAATAAACAAATAAAATGATGACGTCATCAAAATCTAACAAGTATTCCTAACAAATTCCCCCTATTTTGATGATGGCAAAACTTAAGTAATTATTCAAATGAATAACAGATCTGCACTTAAGTGCAAGACACAAACTAAAATCAGTCTTGTTTTGATACAACTAGAGGTTGTCATTCAAATGATTGTTTATATAATTTTTCTTAGTTTGTTTACAAGTACATAGGCTTCGAATGACCAAACAAATACAGAAGAAATTACAAGTAATTCAAAAACAAAAATTACATAGAAAATCCTATCTGCCTCTGCCTCTTCGGACAGTTTGCTTAGGAGGCCTAAATAACTTAGCTCCAATAGGCCTCTTACAGACAGGTGCCAGACCATATTTCCTTTTGATGATCTGGGAGGCAAACTCTTACTCGTCTGTGGTTGAGAATTTATTTTTCTCGCAGAGAGCTCTTATTTCTTTCTACAAGACTAGCTCATCCAATTCATTGTCCAAATGGGTAGGCGCTTCTTTTGCTCTAAATGGAGGGATCATAGGATAAGCATCCCATTTGGATGTATATTTAAGCGTGATCTTCCAAAGAGTAGGCCATCTGGTCTCCATGTAGTTGATGAATGACTGGTTAGGAGAGCATTCTCTGTCTTGGAGTATTTCCCAGAGATAATACTTCTCTATGAACTCATTCTTGGCCTCTGCCCAACTAGTCAGAAATTCTGTAGGTAGAATTTCTTCAACATGCCACAATTGTTTGCCTTCCCATTCAAACCTTGGCTCTTCTCCTTGCCTTGTTCTCCTCTTCTTCTCTGTAGGCTGATATTCAGTCTGCTTAGGATCAGCTACTTCCTTCCTCTTTTTGCTTGATGTCCCAACTTCAATTAATGGGATATCTTGCCTCTTCTTCGATCTGAGCTCCTGAAAGCCATGTACCTGTCCTGATACTTCTATTACTTCCCCCTTCTTACTTCTTTCCCCCTTTTTTCCAGCATCAAACAGTATAGTCAATTACTGCTCAACTCTGTGCATCCAGTCATACATGCCAAGGGACATTGTGGAGTCTGTAGGAGGAGGAAGTTGAGGAACATTCCTCTGCAGTAGGGTATCAATTTTGGCATTGATGTTTTGCAGGTCAGGTGAGGTTTTGGTGCCAAGCAACTCTCCAACAGTTTCTTTGACAATGTTGCGGATCAACTCAGTCATCACAGGTGAGATGGGTGATGCCTTAGGAGAGTGCTCACGTGAGCTTTCTGCACCTGCAGGTAGGTGTGCAGTTGACCTACCTGTCTGCAGGCGGCTGATCATATGGGGTCTATTCCGGGGTCCCCAATCTGTCTTCTTCTTCTTCATCTAGGCTAGTGTATCGGGAAGGTACCCCAGCCTCATCTGCTCTGTCTTCACCTTTGTCTTTTTTTTCTTCTTCTACCTCATTTTCCTTCACTTCTTCCTCTTTCTCTTCTTCCTTCTCTTTCTCTTTACCATCCTTCTTTTCATCCTCATCACCTTTCTTGTCCTTAGCATCATCATTATCATCATCATCATTTTCTTTTTCTTCCTGCTCAACTTCTTCTCCTTTGTCATCTTCTTGTACCAATTCCTCTGTCTTTTCCTGTTCTTCTTCTCCAGATTGTTTTTCAACTTTATCTTCTTTTTCCTTTTCTTCTTCTTTTTCTTCAACTATAATGTTTTCTTCTTTTTCTTATTTTTCAACTCCTACTTCTTCCTCCTCCACTATCTCTTCTATTCAAATTTCTTTTTCTTCTACTTCTCCATCCTCATTGATGGAACCATCAAAAACACTTCCCATAATAATATGGATGACCTGGTCCATGTTGGTTTTAAAATGGTACATGAACCAGTCTTCCTGGAGCATCAAAATTGGGTCTGACTCATTGCAAAAATACACGAGTAGTTGCTCTGTAGCCTGGAGATAATCCCAGCTACTCATTTCAACAAAAGACTGAAGTTGAGTAAATGGAAATGATTTCAAAGTTTTCTATTCCTCAAAAATATCGACAAAAGAATGTTTGAGAGCGTGTTGTTTTACCATTAAAAGTTGCTGTATAGACAGGTTTAGGAAATTGTTCTCGGGCAGGTTCAAAGTGTAGTCTGCTTCAGCAATATGGATAATCAATCCTGCTTCTTCTTCTTCAGACATGAATTGAGGGGTTAGAAGAGTAACAATTTGAGTTTCCAGGCTAGTAAGAGCATGCTGATCCTCTATGTTGATCCTCTATTTGAGAGATTGCCACGTGTAAATAAATAATAATAAAATATTCAGGAGTCGGTCAAAGGTAGAAAACTTAGCTGGTTGACCGTTTGACTGTTTGACTGCTTGACTGCTCTGCATCAGGTAACTCTTCTTGTCTGCTTCAGGTTGGATCTGATGCCTGTGATCAGCTAAGTCCGTCCTTCGTCTGATCTGCTTCAGTCAGCTTTCTCGTCTGTACTAGATTCCCAGTCTAGTAATCCAAGTTCCCTGCTCAGCTCCAAAAGCTTTTCTTCTGGTAAAGGTTAGGTAAATTGTAATACCCGGTTGTAATTCAGTCATTATCATTCAGTAATTTCATTCGGTAATTGTCACTCTGTGGATTTTCACTCAATTATAATCATTCATTAATCATGTTCTTTCACTGTGTTCACCGTTCGGAAAAACTTCGAGTTGTGTATCGTTATTGTTCATTGTTTCAACTTTCCTCATATGAGTTCGACTTTGTTAGATCACCATTAATTTTTGGTAACTCCAAAAATTCTAAATCTTTGCAATATTATAGAGCATCGAGTTAGCTTTCCAATGGTTCAAACGGTGAGTCAATCGAAGTCCGGACGAGAGAGTTATGGTCGTTTTAGCTCAACCGCTCATTTTTCGGATTTTGGCGATCATCGCCGAACGAACTCGGCCGTGTCGTCCGACGGCCCGTGCCGTACTCGTCCGGAAAGTGCGAGTGTTCGCCTCGAGACCCGACCGTGTCGTGCAGCACGGCAGTCGAACCCTTCCGGATAAGCCTGAAGCGATCGCCGACACGCCCGACCGTGTCGTGCAGCGCACGGCCGAGTCATGCCGAAGTCATTGTCGGACGGGTCATCGCCGGGAGGCCCTCCGCGCGCGACCGTGTCAAGTAGGACACGGTCGAGTCCTGTCGGCCAACGTCGGCCGGTGTGCGACACGACCGTGCCGATCGGCACGGCCGTGTCCGGCAGCACCAACTCCCTTAAATTCGTTTTTTTCAAAGATTTCACCATTTTTCCCCTTTTCTTCACCTTCAACCGAGAGAGTAAGCTTGAGGGAGGGTTTTTCCTTCACAAATCATTTGGGTGTTTGATTTTCTTCATCTCCTTTCGATCATGAAGCCCAGATAATCAATCTAACGCGTGTTCTTCGGATTAAAGTACTTGGATCTTCAAGAGGTAATTCCTTCAACACTTTGGACTTCGATTTTGTTTTGAGATATGATGTTTTGGACGTTATAATCATGTTATATGAAGGGATATGTATATGATTATGAGTTTGTATAAGGATTCATTGGATTATTGAGGGATTATTCAAGAACACCTTGAATATCGAGTTGGAATTGGGGATTTTCGACTAATTGTTGTTATAATCACGTTTTTGGATATTCATAACGGATTATTGATCGTATTGGAGATGTTTTGTTGATTTGAAACACTTCTTGGGGATTCGATATTGGTATATTGAGGTTTGATTGTAAACAATCGGAGTTTGGTCGCAACGTGTTTGATTTAATGCCTCTATGGACTTAGTTTAATCGTATCGACGTTTTGAGTTCGTTATATTCGTGTTTGATTCGTATATTGAATGGATTGTTGGTAATTATATTTATTCAAGGTTGTTCGAGCGACCGATATCTCAATTAGGACGTTGTTCGTGGACGGACATTCTTCATCGTTGTTGAGTAAGTTAATTCTTACTCGGTTAAAAGGATATCCATCCCTTTTGTTGTTGTTCATTCATAATCATAACTCATTCATCATTATATTAATCATATCAAAACTTGTTGTTATCAATTAATCGTTTTGACCATAAGGAACAGCGGTTCCAATCTTTTCATTGAGTGTCATTTATTTCGTTACCATTCCACCTCGGTGAGTCATTATTCATTTTCGATGTCACTTTTGTTATATCGTGGCATTCCGGTCATCTTGGCATGCCGTTGGTATGTGTAGGATTTTCATGTCGGGCACATTATAGTCGTGTGTTGGTTGATGGCCTCACATTGGGTGTGCACACGAGATTGATTGTTTCGTGAGACGATTAGGTACAAGACCACGCGTGTATTGATCGTTGGTGGCTTGTGCACGGACACATTTCCATCCCGGCGTAGTGTGGCGCCACCCTTTGAGCCGTCTTGTTAGTTGATTCATATAGCATGTTTGATTGCGTATGTTTCGACAGATATTTCATAATTTCGTATATAATCATGATTGTGTATTTTCAACCCTTGAGGATTATTGTTCTCAGAATCGACCCGTTTGGGGATTTTGTTTTTCGTGTCATGGCCGTGCAAACGCACGGGAGAGCACGTTGACGGCGAGGAGTCCTAGTGATACTAGTAGGGGCCCCGATCTTTCGCTTATTCATGTTATTGTCCTTTATTTTCCGCTGAGACTTTCATTTGAATACTCCGTTTCATTCGTGTTGTGTATTTTATCTTCATATAAAATACACTAGTATTCGGTGTTGTCTGGTGTGTTGTAACTAAACTCCTCATCGGAGTAATTATTGTTGTAATGTAGTTCGGTACTACATTTATCTTGTGTAATTCATTCATTTTCATTTGCTGGTGGGTCCCAGGTTGGGGATCTACGCACCGTAATATCCGCCTAGTTTGGGGTGTTACAGAGTTGGTATCGGAGCGTGGTTTTGAATACTACCCTCCAAGTCATGTCTCATTTGAAATCATCGTCATCCGACTAGTATCATTGGACTTTCGCGTCACGTGTGACCTGTGCGATGCCGAGCCAATCGACCAAAGAACCGTAAGACTTCTAACGCCATGGTATAATTTCGCAATAGTCATTCATTCATCATTCATCATTTAACAATCCTCAAACATCATCATTCATTATGATCGGGACGATCATATTAACTCATCAATCACTTAATTCATTTCATTACTCGCTTAATAATCAGGACGCTCATGTTAACTCATTAATTACTCAATTCATTTCATTACTCAGTTGTCAATCTCGATGATCATATTATCAATATTGTTAACTTATTCAAGATAATAATTTTAAGAGTTTCATCGATAATCATTTAACTTCAGAAATCATTCATATAATCACTAAGTTAGAGCATGTATACTCATTTTCATCATCTCATGACATAATCATAACGTGCTAATCATGCGGGAAATATAATCATTATGCGACCTTCCTACTTCGAGATGGAGAGAGTCGTCGGGATGCACGGAGAGGCCGCGGTGCGGACCGAAACCCGAGAAATAATCACTGTTGCCGGGAAATCGTGCCGTGACTCGGCTCGACCGTAAGATGTTCGGTTGATCCACTCACTTTTATGCGTGCCATGATGACCCATGTGCGCTTGCTCAATCATCATTGCGCCACTGACCGGATTAATCGAGAGAACTCTCCCGTATGAGACGGCCGCTAAGGAAAGTGCCGAACAACAACCTTTATCTTTCAAGAAGAAATCAACGGCGTAATCAACCCAAAGGCGGTCACCAACCTTAAAGAAGCCTCGTGTGAGCCCTATCGCTTCGAGCGACCTTCTACGGCGCATAATCGTGCGGGATCTCATTCCCGAGCGGCCTCGGCCATCACCTGCTTCAATTGTGGAACGCCGGTCATTTCAGACCGAGTGTCCGAAACCGTCTATCACGTGCTATAATTGTGGGAATTTTGGGCATAAGGCCCGTTTTTGCCGAAAGGACGCCAAGTCGGCTCGGTGGCATCTCGTGCCCCGAAGCAACCAAAGGCGTTTGAATCAGGGCTTTGTCATCGCTGCTTAAGGCAATGGAAGCAAATAGAGTTGGAGCTCGTATTTATCGGGACGGAGCGTCCGGTTCGGGACCGCAAGTCCTGCATTCATATGATGAGGAGGATCGACGATCCGGTGGCCCGAACGATTTCGTATACTGTAATTTTATTTCAACTTGTGTGTACCTTTTGATCCGGTACACCGCATTCATTCATTTTCGAATCATGCTTGAATAGACTTATTTCGGGATAGTCCTATTGCTTGTGGATCTCATACCATCGGTCTACTGACGATGGAAGAATTTTCGAATCATACCTAAGTAAGCTTAGTAACCGCGATTGGTTGGTGGACCTAATCGTGGTGAATTTATCTAGACGATGTAATTTCGGTATTAGTTGGTTTAACCGCCTTAATACTATCCTCGGTGTTTGTTAGCGTTTGGTCGCTATTTTCCGTCGTTGGTTGTTGAATGTGTGCTTTAGGAAGTAATCCCCGTTGTTCCGTAAGAAGTATTATTATGACGAAGCAGAGAAATTCCAATCGAACTATTCAATCATTCATTGTATCATTCTCATCGATTGGCCTTTCTAGGACAATCGAGTTATTCAATCATTCCTTGTATTATTTCCATCGATTGGCTTTTCTAAGACAATCGAGTCATTCAATCATTCATTGTATCATTTTCATCGATTGGCCTTTCTAGGGCAATCGAGTTATTCAATCATTCATTGTATCATCTTCATCGATTGACCTTTCTAAGGCAATCGAGTTTTTCAATCATTATTGGTATCTCTTTTTATCGATTGACCATTCTAGGGCAATCGAAATGTTCAATCATTCGTGGTATCATTGTCATCGATTGACGATGTATTTCCAGACGAGTTATCTGGTTGCCTTCACATAGAGTAAGGGAATTCAGGAGTGAGTTGGAGCCGGTACGCCCCCTTTATCGAAGGCACCGTATCGGATGGCCCCGACTGCACGAATGCGAGTTGAAGATTCAACTTGAGGAATAGTTCGAGAAAGGTTATCTCCGACCGATTGCGTCCCCGTGAGGAGCACCAGTGTGATCTGTCAAGGAGAAGGATGGCTCGTCTCGTGTGTGTATTAATTACCAGGAGTTGAAAAGGGTAATGATCAAGAGTAGTATCCTTTACCTCGTATTGATGATCTTTTAGATCAACTTCAGGGAGCTTCAGTATTTTCCAAGATCGACTTAAGATCTGGATATCACCAGTTGCGGATTCGAGAGTCGGATATCGCGAGGACAGCGTTTCATACACGCTATGGTCATTATGAGTTCGTAGTTATGCCGTTCGGGCTAACTATTGCACCTGTGGTATTCATGGGGGTTAATGAATCGGGTTTTCATCGACTTTTTGGATCAATTTGTTGTTTTCTTCATCGACGACATTTTGATTTATTCTCGTAGCCGAGAGGAATACGAGGTTCATCTTCATCAGGTTCTCGACGTGTTGAGACGAGAGCAACTTTATGGAAGGTTTTCCAAATATGAGTTCTGGAGGTCCGGTGACTTTCTCGGGCATGTAATTTCATCCGCCGAGTTCGTGTCGACCCTCGAAGACGGAGGCTATCCGAGATTTGCAACCTCCGAAAGATGTTAAGGAAATCCGATGTTTCCTCGCATTAGGGTTAATTATCCAACCCACTGACGGAGCTAGCAACCGTAGTTTTCGTGTTGAAAATTTGGCGTCGTTACCTTTATGGCATCACTGCCGATCTTCACCAATCACAAGAGTTGATGTATATATTTACTCGAAGGAGTTAAATATGCGTAGAGACGGTGGTTGCAATTAATCAAAGATTTTGATATCGATATCCTTTACCACCGGGCAAGGCGAGCATTGTCGCCGACGCCTTGAGTCGTAAGTCCGTTCGAGCAGATGCTTGCTCGCTTAACAATTGAAGGAGCTCCAACAGAATTCCTTAGACCCGAGATCGAGGTCCGGCTTGCCATTCGTGGACAACTTTGTATGTTAGAGATTTCATCATCTATTGAGGATGCAATCGGGAGAATCAGGTTCGGACTCAGCATTGTTGCGCATTCTTGAGGATGTGGCTCAGGGGAAAGCCCATGGATTCGTGATCCACGAGGATGGACTTTTGAGATTTAAGAATCGGATGTGTGTACGCGAATGACGAGTTGAAAAACTCTATTTTGAGAGAAGCTCATGCTACCCCTTATTCTGTTCATCCGGGGTCCAGAAGATGTACAAAGACTTGAAACAAAATTACCGATGGAGTAATATGAAGCGAGAAGTCGCAGAATTTGTTTCGAGATGCTTAACTCACAACAAGTCAAGATGGAACCTCGGCGACCGGCGAGTATGTCGATACCGCTCCCTATTCCGTAATGGAAGTGGGAAGACATTTCTATGGAATTCATCACGAATTGTCGACGAGTCGTCAGGCATAAATACGATCCGAGTGATCGCGGATCGCTTTACTAATTTAGCTCATTTCCTTGACATCAAGGATATGTGGAGTCCCAAGAGATCGCCCAGCTTGTTCATCAAAGAGATAGTGAGACTTCACGGTACTCTAAAAGTATCGTTTCCGATCGTGACGGACGGTTTGTGTCACATTTTTGGAAATCGGTTCATCGTGCTATGGGAACTCACTTAATCTCGATCGCTTTTCATCCTCAAATCCGACGGACAATCAGAGAGAACTATTCGGACATTAGAGGACATGTTGAGGGCATGCGTCCTCGATTGGAAGGACGATTGGGAAGCCCAACTACCACTGATCGAGTTCACGTACAGTATAGTTGGCATGCCTCCATTAAGATGGCACCTTACGAGGACTTGTACGGTCGTCGTTGTCGATCTCCTTTGTGTTGGGATGACTTGTCAGAATCAATCGGCACCGAACCCGACATGCTTATAGCCGCCCGGGAGAAGGTAGCTTTGATCAAGAGTCGTATGTTGACACTCAGTCGACATAAATCATATGCGAGAAATCGTCGTCGACCACTAGAGTTCGAGACGGGTGACAATGTTTTGGTCAAGGTATCCTGCAGTCGAGGTATTTTCCGCTTCGGAAAACGGGGAAGTTGAGTCCGAGATTCATTGGACCGCTTGAAATTTTGGATCGAGTAGGCGAGTTAGCTTATCGATTGGCTTTACCTCCGGCTTTGAGCAGATTCATAATGTGTTTCACGCCTCTCGATTGCGGAAGTCTCATTGCCGACCCGAGTCACATACTTGATTCGGCCAGAAATCGAGATCGCGGATGATCATTCGTACGAGGAGCGTCCTGTACGAGTGTTAGAGCGGCGAATCAAACAGTTGAGGAACAAGACGATCCCTTTGGTCAAGATTCAGTGGTCTAGTCATGGAGTCGAAGAGGCCACTTGGGAAACCGAGGAGAATTTGCGGGAGTGTTATCCCGAGTTGTTTGACCCGTAGTTTCGGGGACGAAACTCTTTTAAGGGGGGGTGTATGTAATACCCGGTTGTAATTCAGTCATTATCATTCAGTAATTTCATTCGGTGATTGTCACTCTGTGGATTTTCACTCAATTATAATCATTCATTAATCATGTTCTTTCACCGTGTTCACCGTTCGGAAAAACTTCGAGTTGTGTATCGTTATTGTTCATTGTTTCAACTTTCCTCATATGAGTTCGACTTTGTTAGATCACCATTAATTTTTGGTAACTCCAAAAATTCTAAATCTTTGCAATATTATAGAGCATCGAGTTAGATTTCCAATGGTTCAAACGGTGAGTCAATCGAGTCCTGACGAGAGAGTTATGGTCGCTTTAGCTCAACCGATCTTTTTTCTGTTTTGGCCGATCACGCCGAACGAACTCGGACGTGTCGTCCGACACGGCCCGTGCCGTACTCGTCCGGAAAGTGCCGAAGTGTCTGCCTCAGACCCGACCGTGTCGTGCAGCACGGCCGAGTCGAACCTTCCGGATAAGCTGAGCGATCGCTGACACGCCCGACCGTGTCGCCTGCAGCGCGATCGAGTCATGCCGAGTCATTTGTCGGATGGGTCATCGGGAGGCCCTCGGCGCGCGACCGTGTCAGCGGTGACACGGTCGAGTCCTGTCGGCCAATCGGCCCGGTATGCGACACGACCGTGCCGATCGGCACGGCCGTGTCCGTGAGCGATCAACTTCCTTAAATTCGTTTTTTTTTCAGCATTTCAGCCATTTTTCCCCTTTTCTTCACCTTCAACCGAGAGAGTAAGCTTGAGGGAGGGTTTTTCCTTCACAAATCATTTGGGTGTTTGATTTTCTTCATCTCCTTTCGATCGTGAAGCCCAGATAATCAATCTAACGCGTGTTCTTCGGATTAAAGTACTTGGATCTTCAAGAGGTAATTCCTTCAACACTTTGGACTTCGATTTTGTGTTGAGATATGATGTTTTGGACGTTATAATCATGTTATATGAAGGGATATGTATATGATTATGAGTTTGTATAAGGATTCATTGGATTATTGAGGGATTATTCAAGAACACCTTGAATATCGAGTTGGAATTGGGGATTTTCGACTAATTGTTGTTATAATCACATTTTTGGATATTCATAACGGGTTATTGATCGTATTGGAGATGTTTTGTTGGTTTGAAACACTTCTTGGGGGATTTGATATTGGTATATTGAGGTTTGATTGTAAACAATCGGAGTTTGGTCGCAACGTGTTTGATTTAATGCCTCTATGGACTTAGTTTAATCGTATCGACGTTTTGAGTTCGTTATATTCGTGTTTGATTCGTATATTGAACGGATTGTTGGTAATTATATTTATTCAAGGTTGTTCGAGCGACCGATATCTCAATTAGGACGTTGTTCGTGGACGGACATTCTTCATCGTTGTTGAGTAAGTTAATTCTTACTCGGTTAAAAGGATATCCATCCCTTTTGTTGTTGTTCATTCATAATCATAACTCATTCATCATTATATTAATCATATCAAAACTTGTTGTTATCAATTAATCGTTTTGACCATAAGGAACAGCGGTTCCAATATTTTCATTGAGTGTCATTTATTTCGTTACCATTCCACCTCGGTGAGTCATTATTCATTTTCGATGTCACTTTTGTTATATCGTGGCATTCGGGTCATCTTGGCGTGCGGTTGGTATGTGTAGGATTTTCATGTCGGGCACATTATAGTCGTGTGTTGGTTGATGGCCTCACATTGGGTGTGCACACGAGATTGATTGTTTCGTGAGACCGATTAGGTACAAGACCACGCGTGTATTGATCGTTGGTGGCTTGTGCACGGACACATTTCCATCCCGGGCGTAGTGTGGCGCCACCCTTTGAGCCGCATCGTTAGTTGATTCATATAGCATGTTTGATTGCGTATGTTTCGACAGATATTTCATAATTTCGATATAATCATGATTGTGTATTTTCAACCCTTGAGGATTGTTGTTCTCAGAATCGACCCGTTTGGGGATTTTGTTTTTCAGGTCATGGCCAGGCAAACGCACGAGGAGAGCACGTTGACGGCGAGGAGTCCTAGTGATACTAGTAGGGGGCCCCGATCTTTCAGTTATTCATGTTATTGTCCTTTATTTTCCGCTGCAGACTTTCATTTGAATACTCCGTTTCATTCAGTGTTGTGTATTTTATCTTCATATAAAATACACTAGTATTCGGTGTTGTCCTGGTGTGTTGTAACTAAACTCCTCATCGGAGTAATTATTGTTGTAATGTAGTTCGGTACTACATTTATCTTGTGTAATTCATTCATTTTCATTTGCCTGGTGGGTCCCAGTTGGGGATCTACGGCACTGTAATATCCGCCTAGTTTGGGGTGTTACATAAATATGTCAGCAATCTGGTATTCTGTGCTGACTCTTTCGACTCTGACTCTCTTATTAAGCACATGATCTCTTATGAAATGATGTTTGACATCAATGTGCTTCGTCCTTGAGTGCAATACTAGGTTGTTGGTGATTGCAATTGCACTATTGTTATCACACCATATTGGGACTTCATTTGCAATGATGTTGTAGTCAGTTAACTGTTGTCTGATCCATAAAATCTAGGCACAACAGCTACCTGCAGCTAGGTATTCTGACTCTGTTGTTGATATAGAGTTAGATACTTGTTTCTTGCTAAACCAGGATATCAGTCTGGTTCCTAGGAATTGGCACGTTCCACCGGTGTTTTTCATATTAATTTTGCATCCTACGAAGTCTGCATCTGAGTATCATGATAGCTCAAAATTATCATCCTTAGGATACCATAGTCCAACATTGACTGTAGACTTAAGATATCTGATTATCCTCTTAGCTGCATCCTAATCAGACTGCTTAGGCTTGGACTGAAATCTAGCACATACTCCTATGGCATAAGATATGTCTGGTCTGCTTGCTGTCATATAAATGAGTGATCCAATACGTCCTCTGTAGTGGGTTGGATCCACTGATATGCCTCCTTCATCTGTATCTAGATGAGTGCTTGTTCTCATAGGGATTCTTGTTGGTTTGGCAGATTCCATTCCAAATCTCTTGATTAAATCTCTAGTATATTTTCCCTGGTTGATGAAAATTCCATTTTCCATCTGTTTAACTTGCAAACCTAGAAAGAAATTCAGTTTTCCCATCATACTCATCTCAAACTCTCCTTGCATGAGATTTGAGAATTTCTCACACAGCTCTGGATTGGTTGAACCAAATAAGATATCATCCACATATATTTGAACTAATAATATGTGGTCTTCATGCTCCACTCTAAATAGGGTCTTGTCCACCTTTCCTTTGCTGAAACCGTTCTTCTCAAGAAACACATATAATGTTTTATACCATGCTCTTGGTGCCTGCTTGAGTCCATATAGAGCCTTTAGAAGCTTGTAGACTTTGTCTCCTTTGACAAATCCAGGGGGTTGCTCCACATAGACTTCTTCTTCTAGAATTCCATTAAGAAAGGAACTCTTCACATCCATTTGGTAGACTTCAAAATCTTTGAATGATGTATATGCCAGGAATAGTCTGATGGCTTCTAATCTTGCAACAGGTGCATAAGTTTCATCAAAATCTATTCCTTCACATTGTGCATAGCCTTTAGCAACAAGTCTGGCGTTATTCCTAGCAATAGCTCCATCTTCATCACATTTATTCTTGTACACCCATTTGGTGCCAATAATCTTCTTGTGATCTGGTCTGTCTGTTAGTTCCCAAACATTGTTCCTTTCCATCTTGTTAAGCTCTTCTTGCATTGCATTGATCCATGAGTAGTCTTCGTAGGCTTGTTCTGTAGTCTTGGGTTCAATTTTAGACATAAATCATGAAAACATTGCCATTCCTGCTGGTAGAGTGGACGGTCTGGTCTTGATTCCATCAGTTAGCTTCCTAATGATTTGTTGGATGGGATGATCTTTAAGACACTTAGGAACGTCTTCTTCTTCAGGTCTGTTCCCCCTATAGATTTTCTTTGGTGAACTTCTTCTCTTTCAGCATCAGCTTGATTCTGGCTTCCTTGATCTGCAACTGGATCAGCTACCTCCTTGTCATATGCAGGTGAGGATCTGGTCTGGTCTGTAGATGGGTCTTCATCAGCAGCAACTGGATCAGGTAGGTTCTGAGGTCCTATCTGATCTGCAGTTGGGTCTTTATCACCTACAAATGGGTCTTCAGACTAGTCTACAGGTGAGTCCACCATTCCTGTATCATGGATGATAACTTCTTCTAGGGTGGCAGATTTGAGTTTGTTCTAAATTAATTCCACCTTTTTCCTGTACTCAACATAAGATTCATCAAATACAACATGAGGTGTTTCCTCCACAACTAAGGTTCTTTTGTTAAAAACTCTATATCCCTTACTTCTTTGTGAATATCCCATAAAGAGACCATCATCAGTTTTAGCATCAAAGGCATTTAGTTGTGTTTTACCATTGTTGTGGATGAAACACTTACAACCAAAAATATGAAAATAAGCAACTGTAAGTGTTCTGCTATTCCAAACCTCATAGGAAGTTTTGCCATGTCCCCCTACTATCATACTCATGTTTTGAGTGTGGCATGTTGTGTTGACAGCTTCAGCCCAGAACCTCATGGGCAGGCCTGCTTCTGCAATCATGGACCTGGCTGCTTCCTTCAAGGTTCTGTTTCTTCTTTCGGCAACACCATTCCGCTGTGGAGTCCTAGCTACAGAGACTTCATGTTGGATCCCATTATGATCACTATAATCAGTGATTGCTTTGTTGAGAAATTCTCCTCTTCTATCTAATCTGATCTTGATAATTGAGAGAGATTTCTCATTCTGGATCCTTCTCAGCAGCTCAGGCAACTTGGTTAGTGTTTCACTCTTTTTATAGAGAAAAACAACCCATGTGTACCTTGAGTAGTCATCCACTACTACCAGAGCATGCTTTCTACCACTTATGGTCCTTGTCTTGATGGGACCAAATAGATCCATGTGAAGTAGATCTAAGATCCTTATTGTGAGAGTGGTAGGCTGGACTGGCTTGAATGATGCTCTTGTTTGCTTTACTTTCTGACACGCATCACATAGAGCTTCCTTTCTGAAAACTTATTCTGGAAGTCCTCTGACCAGCTTCTGAGAACTAATCTTGTTGATGGCTTTGAAATTTAGGTGACATAGTCTCTTGTGCCACAACCATCCATTCTCAGCTATTGTCTTGGATAGAAAACAGGTATTAGGAGTTCCTGTGTTCCAATCAATCATATAGATATCTCTCCTTCTGAATCCTTGCAGCTTCACTTCTCCAGATAGGATATCTATCACCATGCATTTCCAAATGGTAAAGACTACTAGATTCTTCTCATCACAAAATTGACTTATGCTCAAAAGGTTATACTTGAGAACTTTGACATAATGAACTTTTGATATAGTGACGTTTCCTCTGTGCAGCTCTCCAAAGCCTTTGGTCTGTCCTCTAGAGCTATCTCCAAAGGTTACGTCTGGACCTCTTTCTTTGATATAATTTGTCAGCACCTTCTTGTTCCCGGTCATGTGCCTTGAGCATTCGGAATCTACAAACCATTCTTCACCTCCAATGTTTGAATTTGTGGAGATGTGGTAGTAGTCCTTCCACTTTTTCTGCAATCAGACAAGCAGAGATATAGGTACCCAAATCTGTGTGGGTCCTCGGGGGTTAGTTGGTTTCCTGGAGAACTGATTTCTCCTGGGATTGTGAAAGTTGGTGTTATTACCCCTAAAAGGTGTGTATTGTCTGGGCCTGTATCCTCGGTTAGGATTGTGTACTGGATATGCCTCATAAAATTGGTGGTGTGGGCCATTCCTAAATCTTGGCTGAGACCATTTATAAATCTTTAGGGTCTCCACATCTGTTCATTTTGAAAATTTGGATAATCTTGAGGTTTCCATTTGCCCCTCCCATTTTGAAAGTTTTTGGGGAGTCTTTGATAATAATGGGCATGTTGTCTGGGCTGCTGCTTCTGTCTTGGCCATTGCCTAGTTTCATGTCTAGGTGGCTGCCTTGTATACCTTGGCTGCAGCCTAGACCTGTGACTTGGCTGCTGCCTATTTTGAAACATTGGTTTGTAATTAGGCTCAGCAGATGGGACAAGTGTTTCTCCCTTGATGAAAGTAGTTTTAGAGATAGAGGGAGTGTTATGGTCATATCCAAGGCCTGATCTGGAATATAGTGGCCTTTTGTTCATACATAATTCATCCAAGGTTAGAGACGCCTTCAGGGAGATTATTTCCTTCGCCTGAGTTTTACTTAGCTGAGTCAGTTTAGTAAACTCGGCTTTGACATGAGCAATGCAGCTGATTTTTCACTATTCAAAACAGTTAATCATTTTATCTCAGCTGTAGTGATATCAGCTTGGTTTTTAGAGTTGTCTGCAGCCTGTTTTTCAAGATCAGACTTGGTTTTATTCAACTCTAGGCTGAGTTTTTCAAAAACATTTTTCAGCTGCTTATTCTCATTTTACAGCTGAGTCTTCTCGGCTGATACAGATAGGTGTGCATATTTTAATTTCTCAAAGTCCTGGAGAAGCTGATTTACAGATTAGTTCAAGTCCATGTCTTGTGACATGTCTGAACTATTATTTGAATTAGAGGGTTGAGATGTTACCTCTTCATCAGCTAGGTTGGCCATCAGACAGTCATATTCCTCATCGTCATTAGAGAAGAATCCACTGCTTGATTCTACTTTATCTTGATGTTCTTCAATAAGGGCTTTCCTTCGGTCTTCTTTTCTGCTCACCTCCTTGTTGCTCTCGTCCTTCTTAATATCAGGACAGTCGATTTGAATGTGTCTTGTCTTATGACAGTTATAGCATTCCACCTTCCAGCTTCCGCCTTTTTGATTTCTCCTTGGATTCTCCTTATAATTCTTCTTATATTTGGAGTAATTCTTTCGGAAATTGTTGAATCTTTGTATTATAAATGCCATATCTTCCTCAAAATCGAGTGGATTTGGAGGTTTGACATTAGATAAGCTCTTGGCGGGCTGCAAATGCTATTCCCTTCTCTGCAGGCTCGTTTGATGATGAACTTGGGAGTTCGAATTCATAAGCCTTCAGGACAAAGAATAGTTATTGAATTTTTATTTTATTGAGGTCTTTGGATTCCCTCATGGCCACCGCCTTCATACTCCATTCGGGGCTAAGAGATCCTAATACTTTCAAGGCCATCTCCCTGTTGCCATAAGTTTTTACGAGGGAGTTTATTTCGTTCATGATCTCTGTGAACCTTGTGTCCATTTGGTCTATTAATTCTCTGGTCTTCATCTTGAAGTTGTCAAACTTCTGAGTGGCGATTGACAACTTGTTTTCTTTTATCAGCTCTGTACCTTCACACATCACGGCAAGGGTATCCCAAATCTCCTTAGCATTCTGGCAATTCTTGATCTTGACCATGGTTGATTTCTCAAGAGTTTGATATAGTACATCTCTGGCCCAGTTGTCAAGGTTGACTAGCTTCCTTTCTTCCATGGTCAGCTCCGTCCTCTTCTCGGGGATCTTCTCTGGCTTCCCGGCTGCAATCTCCTCAAGTGTGTCCTTCTTAAAGATGAAAGGACCATCTTTAATAATGCACCACATGTCGTCATGGATAGAAGATAAGTGTGCATGCATCCTTATCTTCCAAAGATCATACTCGTCAACTGAAAACACGGGTAGTCTAGAGTGAATGTGTTCAATTCTAAATGAGAGATATAGATATATGCAAGATATATGGATCTGGTTCTGGAAATAAATGAACCAACCTCTATGATACCACTTGTAGGTCACAAGTCGTCCAGGAATAAGTCAAGAGGATGGTGAATCGACTTATTGAAACTCTTTTCCACAAAAGATGAGTTTCTCAGCTGATAGGTATGCGGAAGTCAGATGATGACGAAAGCAAATAGCTAATGGAGCAGTTAAGTATGATGCTAAAACAGTAAAGTACGCAGGCAATTTATAGTGGTCTCAGAGGTGGGGTAATCCTCTACTAATCCACTTTCTCCAAACCAGTTGGAGATGAATCCACTATAATTCTCAATCTGTGATAAATAATACAGTGATTCTACAACTTAGCTACAACAACTTCCAACCAGTAGAAATCCTGTCGTTACAACTCCTTTCTGACTGCCTAGCACCACTCGATCTTCGAATCATTGGATGCCTATCAGTCACGAAACTTCAAACAGTGAAGTACCTCTTACTCAGGTTTTAAGACAAGAGTGTTTTGTCTTCTCTAACTAAGAGCTTTCACTACGCCATAGATGGCCTACTGCAACTCCTACAAAATGTTGCAAGAAGCAAAAAAAACGTTGTTGCAGACAAGAAAATCAAAACAGCAACACTTTTTTGGTGTTGCACTTTTCACCGCTGCCGTAGGTCCCTATAGCAACACTTCTGTCACCTACTGCAACAACACTCCTTTTATTACCATAAGACTGCAAGACATCGTTAAACATAGTCTGCAACAACATTAAACAAGTGTTGCAGCAGAGGTCAATTTTCTGTAAAAGTAGGGGCCCACAGATGGAGCCCACATGGCCCATATGTGGGCCCCACATGTGGGGTCCGATGTGGGGGCCATACCTATTAGGGAACCCTGTTGCCATACTTTTTTGCAACACCTCTTTCGTAAGTAACTGCAACACTATGTACCACCTACTGCACCACTTTCACAAAAAAAAAAAATTAATAGGAAATATTTGTTTATATCAATTACCAATCCATTAGAATTCAGAATCCATTCATTCAAAATACAACCCATACCATCCATCCATCCAAAATATCTAACCAAATAAAGCCCCTCCACACCATATAGTTACAAGTCTAACCATCAAAACAAAAACCCTCCACACCATCCATCCACCATAATATCTAACCAAGCACATAGAGTTATAAGTCTTAAAGTACGTAATGAAAATAGTTAAACGCTTAAATACAATGACCACGAGCCATGAAATACAGTACTTAAAAAAACAGAAAATCTAAGATGTAGCATCTCCTCCGGTAATAGGAGTGCCGTTGTCGTTATCACTTGATATTGTGGGACAAAGTTCCACCAAATTGATGTTCATGCTTGGGTTCTCCTGCACCTTCTTATTCACATATGCACCTACTTCTTGGACCTTCTCCATCTTTTCTTGTCCTGTGCATCTGAATTTATGCAACCAAAAGTATGTTACGTTTACCGCTCTGAATATGAGAAATGGAAGTTGCAACATATATACCTACAAGAAAGACGTAAACCAGAGACTGCTCTATCTCGTAATCATTCTGATATGAAAAACAAACCCATTGCCTAGTAATTTATAAAACCTTACCAGCATTAAAATTTAAAAATAATGCATCATAGCTCTTGACAGCGAACAAACCCTCAACTGCATAACCTGAAAGCATACAGCTAAAGTTACACATACATTAATAAAAACTTACATGAGATGTGAACTAGACATTTTACCCGAGAGAAAATAATAGAAACAAAAAACATTAAAGAAGAAGCCCTCAAACACGTTCGCCTATTTTTTTCCTTCCGCTCGATGCCAGTAACCTTACCAAAGTCCTGTCAAACCTGTGTAAGTGAAAATCATGTTATTTTTATGAGAATTTTCTGAATTTTATTTGAACATGTGTTGGTATATTCATTTTTTATATATATAATTAGTGGATAAAAGTTGCAATTTTTAATTTGTGTGGTTGCCATATAGAGGACACGGAGCAACCAATGGCGACTACTTGTGAAATTACAGCAACAGAGTCTAGATGTGAACTAGTCTAGCGGTTTCGGGCTAACCCTGGCGGACTTTGGGCCAAACGGTCCCGAAGTAGCATGCTATTTGATGGATGGGATTAGCAGAACTAACGGGGTTATAGTGATTGCTTCTACAAACCGGCCAGACAGTATTGAACCTGATCTTAGACGGCCTGGAAGGCTTGACAAAGAAATAGAAATAGGTATCTCATGGAAAATTCATGGGTTTTATTATTTTTGCCTTAATACTCATATGGTCGTTATATTTAAATATAAATCCAAAAACTACATTTGGTAATCCCTTAAATCATTACCAATTATCTGTATATTTTTTTTTTTTGAGTCTTGTGGATTCTGATCTTATTTCATCAACGATTTCATCATTTCTATTAGTAACCAATTAAGTGATTATGATTGATATAATAAAAAGTCTCATACACGGTTTGAACACATGTAGGTGTTCCATTTCCTAGAGAACGCTGTGAAATGTTGCTTGCACTTCTTAGTGACATGAAACATTCACTGTCAGACAAGGATATTGACAATATTTCTATGGTCACACATGGTTTTGTTGGAGCCGATTTAGCTGCTCTGTGCACTGAAGTAGATCTGGTTCGTCTTCGGTAGTATGTTGAATCTAATGCCAGTCATGATGATTTAGATTTAAGTATCATCAACCATTAGAGTACGCTCATACAAACCAACCAGAAAATACAAGGCTTAATTTCCCTGGCAGGGCCTCAATTTGTTTTGAATGCTGGTGGACTATGTCATTGCTAAATGGTCAGGTACAGAATAGTAAGAACACAAAACATAGCATGCTATTGGTCCAGATTTAAAAAGTCTATTTTTTGTAAAATAATCACAAATTAGGACGGTAGGCACCAAGTTCATAAATAAACTAATGCAGAAAATAGTAAGGAATGGAAAGCAAGAAAGAAGGAACTGTAATATATGCAGATAAGGTCCGAATGATAGTCCGGATAGAACCATACCTATTGTTACCGGGAACAAATAATTAATGTATTCATATTGACATCGGTCATCAGCAGTACAAAATCTTTCGACAGGTTCGGAAACATGTTTTTATTGTCAATAGATTAATTTTAACAATGACTAATATGCAAAAAGAGAAGAAAAACAAAGAACCAAACAGGAAGAAAAAGGTAAATTAGATTCTAAAAAAGATATAAAAGAGGATGTATCCCTAACCTTGATACAAACCTTGGAAGTCAGTTGTCTTTTCGCATCTCGGCTAGTTCCACACTTCTCATTGATAAAGGTAAAATTCATCTAAATCTCTCCCACCATCATAATCTTCACCACCCTTGTTGCTCTTTGAGAAGAACTTCAATGTAGGGAAACCACTGACACCATACGTGCTTCGCAGAATATATGCATAAGATGGAAAATGGTAAATTATTTTTAGTAAGCACAAAGGTTTGATAAGCATGTCATCTCTAATATGTTACCAACACAAGATAAATAAAAACTAGCTGTGTCAAAACTAATATTGGAAGAAACAATTATATTTAGCAATTACTTTTCTGCAAGATCCTTGTACTTGTCAGCATCAACATTTGCAATGACCACATTATCCTCCAGATTGAATGTTGTTGCAACTTTTTCTTATGTCTATATGTAGAAATGATATAAAATAATTATTCAAACAATTTAGGCAACAATTGTTGAGGCTAACGAAAAGCCAAGCATAAGAAAGGATTATTTAGTACCTCCACTTCCATATTCTTCTGTATTGGTGGTGCAGTTCGAAATCGGCGGCGACGATCTGGTCCAAATTGGTGGGGTGGATCTAGTTAAAATTGGCCCCGGCGGCGGAGTTGGTTGAATCGGCAGCGCGGCTTCAGCTTTAGAGGGAGACGGGGAGGAGAAAAATTAGCTGGTTAAAATCGGCGGCGGCGCGGAGGAGAGGAGAGGAACGGAGGAAGTGAGGAAAGGAAATACTGAAATAAGAAATGACGAGAGGAAGAACAATAGGGTTGAGGAGTGTATCTCTTTTTTTTTTGGCTTAATGTTTGTCTTTAAATGATAATTAAAATTTGTATTATTTTTTATAATTTAAAATTTTGAAATTTTAATATAAAAATTTATAATGTGTATTATATTAAATAATTTAAATATATAAGTTATAATTATATTATATTATATATTAAACTTTAATAATTATAAAAAATATTTATAATTTTTAATTATAAAATATGATAAGTATTTATATTAAATATAAATAATTTAAATCAAATTTATCATATTATATATCAAACTTTAGAAGTAAAAAATTATCAAAATTTAAATTTCATTTCATTGTGTTTGTTTTTGACAATAACTTAAAAAATTATTAAAAAATTAGATATAATGCAACACCATCACAGGTGTTGCACGTTACGCAACACCATTTTTATCTCGCAACACCAAATATATATCTAGTGCAATACTATTTCAGTAGTGCTTTAAAAGATCAAAAATCAGCAATCTATTGAAACGCTTTGGTGGCAACACTAGCTAAAAGCATTGCCTATGAGCACTTATGGCGTAGTGACCGTATCATACTGGAAGTTACGGTATACCGAAAATTTTAATATTTTTTATAAATTTTCGGGTATTTCTTCCCACCTCTACATGGAGACATAATTATTGGCACATTTTATTCTATCCAGCTAATTATTTTAAATTATTATTTTAATTTTTAATTTTATAAATATTATAGTTTTTTTAATTTGTTCATATCAAATCTAATTAAAAAGTATTACTTTTGAATAAATGTCATACTACACTTCAATCAAAATTAATTAGTTCTCAAGTAAAAGATTATTTAATTTTAATTTTACATATAAAATGTGAAGTTTTTTTTAAATAGTACATATACGGCAACACTGTGTCATAAAATGTTATAGCATGTAACACTTTGCTACTAAGGCAACACTTTGTAAGCATATACAACAACATCAAAAAAGTAATGTTGCACAAGGTAAAAATTTTAGAGCTACTACAATATTTTTGAGCGCAACACTAACAAAATCCGTTGCCGTAGGCCATTTATGGCGTAGTGTTTCTTCGTATATTAATGAGAATACTGCTCTTCACGATGCTATAGATTTTTGATTGCTTAGATTACTTTGATCGCTTGAAAGTATAGTTCGCGCCGTACTGTTCAACTTCAAATCTTCTGATATATATAGGTGTCGATCCTTTGAGCTTTTCTTCATAGCCATTGCAAATCTGTAACAAATACGTCCGTTGGAGAAATAGACTTTCTTTGTTTTTCCTTCTAAATGTTGCAAGGCTGGATTCCCATATTTTAATCCATTTTTCGACCGTTGTGAAGACTTCCATGTGATGGCGCTGAATCTTTTGATTTTAATATGTTTAAAGTCTCCAGTGGTGGGTCTTGATGAATTATTTAATTCATATCCATCCGGGAATCTCTCCAATCTGTCCCTTATCGCCCGCATGTGACTTTCCGTGAATATTGACTATTCAACGCATGCTGACGTGGACTGGTTTACTTGGCTAATCACTTAACTGATCTCTCTGTGGTCAAACTGTCTGATGTGCAATCAACCTTCTCTGATGGCGACTTCTCTGATGTGCCGACTTGTCTGAAGTCTTCAGACCTGATTGAACTTGACAGATCTGATGGTCAAACTTCAGATGACTTGACTTTTCTTCTTGACTGCAATCTACTCCATCTTCGCTGATTAAATTGTTTGACGAGGACTTCTCTGATAAGGGTTGCCTGACATAGCTCGTCTGTGGTCAACCTTATCCGAACAGTTGAGTTAACCAAGACTCGGCTGATAGATACTTATCTGTGATTTGTACTTAGCCGATTTTTAAAGCCTAACTTATATGGCCTATAGAAGATACTCATTTGGTTCTTCTTTACATTTTGCCAAGTATCTAACTTAACACAATCCTATGCAAGATACTCATCTGGTTCTTCCTTACATTTTGCCAAGTAATAAACATACATTTGAATAAACAAATAAAATGATGATATCATCAAAATCTAACAAGTATTCCTAATAGAGGACATTTCCCATCCGTTGAGTCGTTGTTATTGATTGGTCATTCTGAGACAATCGAGGTATTGAATTGGGACTGTCAATGACATTTCCCATATTTTGAGTCATTGTTATCGATTGGTCGTTCTGAGACAATCGAGGTATTGAATTAGGTCTGTCGAGGACATCTCCCATCCATTGAGTCATTATTATCGATTGGTTGTTCTGAGACAATCGAGGTATTGAATTAGTACTGTCGAGGACATTTCCCATCCATTGATTCGTTGTTATCTATTGGTCGTTCTAAGACGATCGAGGTATTGAATTAGGGACTGTCGAGGATAGTTCCAATCTGCTGAGTCGTTGTTATCGATGGGCCATTCCAAGGCAATTGAGGTATTTGAATTGGGACCGCCGAGGATGGTGACCATCTGTGAGTTAGTGTTGTTGTGTTGCCCGACTCAAGGCAGCACACTATCATTCTTGTGAATTCGGTAACCTTGTGATCGTTGCCGTTAGTGACTAATTATGTTTTGGAGGCTAGTATCGGCCAGTGCTCGAAGGGTATATTTGGGGCTTGAACCTTCGCGGTTGGTTTCCCAACACCTACAGTTCAGTAGGTCATGGTCATTAGATGGACTCATTGTGATACGGCTTCGTGCCGTGGCTTCGGCCCTCATTGTGATATGGCTTCATGCTGTGGCTTCGGCCCTCATTGTGATATGGCTTCATGCCGTGGCTTCGTTCCTCATTGTGATACGGCTTCGTGCCGTGGCTTCGGCCCTCATTGTGATACGTATTCGTGCCGTGGCTTCGGCCTTCATGTGATATAGCTTTGGGCTATTTGGCTTCGGGCCATTATGATGATTAGCAGCTTCGGCTGAGTGGCTTTCAGGACATTGTGATATTTTGCAACTTCGGCTGAGGGCTTTCAGGCCATTGTGATGTTTTGGCATTTACGTTGGGGCCATCGGGCATTGTGACTCGTATTTGTTTCAGCTCTGGTTTGGTTTACCTTCGGGTAATTCATTGTTGTGTTCTATATTGATGGTTCGCCGTTGGGCACTTGTGTTCTAACCTGTTGAACATGTACTGATCGTATATTGTGGGCATAGTGTTTCACGAATGTTCCGTTCTTACCTTGGTTTGTGAGCATCTCATATTACCATTGTTGTACCGTTTATTTTGCCTTTGGATGCATATTATGTTGTACATATATTTGATATTCATTATCTGGATGACTGACCCCGTGGGGGCGGAACATGTTCTCATGTTTCAGGTGTTTGCGAGGAGAGAGTTGAGACACAGGGGTATGGCGATGGCGACGAGGCATTCGAGCGATACTAGTCCCGATCTGTTTCGGTGTTCATCTTGGTTAGTCCATTCAGAGTGTTCACCAGTTTGTCAGTCGTTGTCCTTATTTATCCGAGCAAGGCTTGTGGATAGTGTTGTAATTTTATTTTGGCCATATAGGCCCATCATTGTCGTTGAAATTCCACGTCAGAATATTGTGTCGGATATCACAATAGGGACTGTAATTTTCCTTTTTTGTCAGTTGATTATTTTAGTCGTGCTCGCCTGGTGGATCTCCTGGTGTAGGGTCCACGGCACTGTGATAACCCAATGGGATTTTTGTAACACCCCCAAGATATTCAGGGTATATTACAGCGACGTGGACCCCTGCATGGGACCCACCAGGCTTACTAAGAAATACCGCTCGTTTATCCATCACGGTTAATGAGAAAAACACACATCACCAAGACGAAACTTAAATAAAATGCTCGGTACAATCGGTAAACCAAACATCACTGAAAGTTACAAATAACATTTGGTCTACAAACCATTTTCTAAATCAAAGCGCCTAAGTACTCGCGAGTACTAACTACCAGTTCACATGTTTGAAAAAAATATTTAAAATGAGCAACTAAAATAAAGGACTCATTTGCACATGTCAACAACCCTGGCCAGCATCCTCGTACTGCTCCAGTGTCCGCTTGTCCGGCTGAATGCAACCTGAAATTCATAACACGAATTTCCCCAAAATAGGTCCCCAAAGGGATTAGCAATTACGCTAGTACAAGTAATCAAGGCAAACCATTCGCTTACACATTTCATAGTACATTTATCAAGTCATTTCAAAATCAAAAAACCAGACATGTCTTTTCCGGAAAATGAATAGTCAAATAATCAATTTGCCTAGGACCGGGGTGAAGCCACTAGTCCCATTAGAGGCCTCTAAGGACCCTCCCGAACTAGCAATAATCCTAAATCAAATCACGCACAGACATCGCCTAGAACTGGGGTGAAGTCACTGGTCCCATTTGAGGCCTCTAAGGACCCTCCCGAACTGGCGAACAAGCTCTCGAATCGGGAGTGAAGTCACGAATTCCCCCGAGGCCCCATAGGACCCTACCGGAGTGAGCAAAGAACACACATATTATACATCACCATTTCATGTTAAGCACAAAGGTTTCACGAGAATACTTGCCTTGAGTAATTAACGACGAAACGAACGGAACGGAGAATCAACCGCGACCGCTGGGAAACGACAATCCTGAACCTAATGATTCGAAGAATACAATCACATTCTACATGAGTACGAAAATGGAATACACCCGAAAACCCACCTACGGTTCATGTAAATTCGTACAAAACAACAACGAGGGCGGATCACAACCGAACCCTCTCAATTTCACAAATACCACGTAATTTACCATGAACTCGTAGGGAAAACATGAATACCACTCAGATTAATCACATACATGATGGATTAATCAACAATACGGAACAAATTGGACATTAAATTGAAAACCCCCAAATTCCCCAAAAAATAGGGTTCTAAGAGATTACCTCGGATCGAAGATGAAGAATACAAGTAGATGTTGTTAATATGCACCAAGAACTCATAGAAGATGATAGTTGGGATGATTGGAAGAAGAAATCGCCTCAAATACCTCTCTCTCTCACGCTCTCGTCGGAAGGTTAAGAAAAAGGGAAGGAAATGACGCTGAAAATGCGACTGTCCCCTTAAATACACCAGGGACGCACGACCAACTGTCCATGCATTTGGTAGTGCACTAGGCTACTGCCCGACTTATGTCATTACGCACGAGCACCGCGCATTAGCAACTGCTCGTGTGTCCTGCTCGTGCGTCCCTGGGAGTTCACTGTCGAACATTGGATGCGCATGAGCATCACGCACGGGCATCTACTCGTGTGGCCTGCTCGTGTGCTAAGATCAAAGGCTAACATCGAGCCCTACAGGACTCCTAAGACACCTGGAACATAACTAACTCGAAGGGAATGAAAACAAGATCTTACAACGCCCTCAAAGAGACAAAACGACAACGGAAATACAGTATGTCATGTTAGATATGCATACATACGATATGCACGACTTAAACAACAATAGGTCATACCCGACGAACACCACAACATGGCACGTCATACCATACACAACATAGGGAAAATCCCAAATAATCATCAACGAGACAAGGTAACTTGCATAACCGACAAATGACTCAAAGTAACCAGAAATAGAAATCTCGGGTATTACATTCTACCCTCCTTAAAAGAAGTTTCGTCCCGAAACTTAAAACATGAAACAATCAAGGCAGGGCAAACCTAGATAACACATGTTATCTGTTATCGACAGCGCATAAAAGCTATATGCAGTATAGAGCTGCTGCGGTCCGATTCAATACGCAAGAATGTTTACGAAAAGCAACAAACCTGAATCAGTACGGTCGAGAAAGACGAGTAGTACAACAATCAAAACACGAGTTTAAGCTCTAAACAACCATGATTCCGATAACCTGAAGATTGGAAAAGACGATATGAAAGCAAACACCCCAAATCTTTGAAAAATTACGAAATGGCCCGAACGACCGAAATATCACGATACAACAATGAATAACCAAACCGAATCTCACAACATGTCTAACAAAGTTAAACGAACTTACGGGATACACGAAGCGACGGTTTCGAATGAGATTCGCAAGAATCGGACTCAAATGCGGAATATCGCTAAGAAGTATGGAACTCAACAAAACGACACCAAAACAAACTCAGATGATGAAAAGTGCAGAATTAATCATTCTCAGAATGACGAAATGGTCACAAGCGAGCCGTTAAAACGGACCCCTGCCAAATTTTTTTTACCAGAATCGAAATTGCGGATATTACCTCCTCTCCCTCTAAAAACAAGTTTCGTCCTAAAACTTAAGAAACAAACAACTCGGGGTACCTAGCACACATGATATCCTCGATTTCCCAAGTTGCCTCCTCGTCATCATGCCTCGACCACTGTACCTTCACTAATGGAATGGTCTTATGCCTCAGTCGCTTCTCACGGTGCTCCAAGATATTCAAGGGACGCTCCTCGAAGGTAATATCCTTAGCGATATCGATCTCACCATAGTCGATAACATGACTAGGATCCGGAACATATTTCCTCAGCTGGGAAACATGGAAACACTATGGACGTGACTCAATGCCGGAGGCAACGCCAAATGATATGCCAACTCGCCGACCCTCTCTAGAATCTCAAAGGGCCTAATAAATCTCAGACTCAACTTTCCCTTCTTTCCGAAGCGGAAAACTCCCCTCGTCGGCGATACCTTTATCAAAATGTGGTCTCCTACCTTGAATTCCAAAGGTTGACGATGAACATCATCATAGGATTTCTGCCGACTCTGAGCTGTCATCATCCTCTCTCTAATCAATTCCACCTTCCTCCTCGTTTCCAAAGCGATATTAGGTTCGGTCCCGACCAAATCGGATGCCTCGTTCCAACAAATCGGTGATCTCGAACACCAACGATCGATCAACAATGATCGAACAACAACGATCGAGCAACAACGATCAGACAACAATGATCGAACAACAACGACGAAGTTCACACTTCAACTCAAGACATTAAAAGGACTTGTAGAGACTATAAGACGTTAATTCCGAACAAGGTTCACAAGAATCGAACCGAACTCGGAAAAGTCACAACATATACAGATTGATCCGAGATAATATCACAACCCGTTCGAACGATAAGAACTGAAGAACAGAACAGTTCAGAAGGTATCAACGAACACAAACGAGACGATCGAATTGAAAAAAAAAATGCAGAAGTCAAAAATAACACGGGTAGTACATTCAACCTCTTTTAAAAGAAGTGTCGTCCCCAAGACTCACTACAACAAAAGCAAGGTATCAACATAGCAAGCCACTGACAGAACATCCTTCAAGGGGCTTTCAGAGTCGATCCTGACATCTGTGCTGGAGTCCGTGCCCCGAAAGACTTGGTAACCAACTCGCAAAACTGGATTATGTGTCCCCCGAGTCCACACTAGTAACACGTTACTGGCGATGAGGACAATTTGCACGTACATGCCGCGGCACATTATAGTTGAAACACCTCGACATACCGAATATACAACTGCTAGGTACGATGGAACATAATATTGCAGAACAACATTCCGGAGGTACCAACTCAGCACAACATATCAACGTAAGGCAACAAATAGTAACACGACAAAGTATCCACTCTGGGTAATTGCATGAATACAAAAACTATCATTGCAACAAACAGAACTTGTAGTCGTAAACGAATCATATAACCATATCAACGGAACTTAAGATCTTCACCAATACAAACAAGGCCAAAACAAAGTACACACCACAGTGGTCAACCACTGGTAACATTCTTTAAAAATAAAATTTTCCGAGGTACTCGTTCAAATGATAATATTTAAAACTCTAGAATTTGAATGATTTTGCTGAAATGAAGTTTCTGAAAAACACTTTTAATACCTCAACCGTTTAATCAAAAAGATAAACCCATGTTCATAATTGTTTCATTTTGAATCATTTGCAAAACAACATTCCGGAATATCAATTCCTTCAGAAACAACATCATCAAGATATCCACGTCATCACGTATCCTCATCACAATAACCAATACACAAGGTAACCACATGTTACCATTCAGCATCATCACAATTAACAAAACGTAGGGCATCCTGTGGCCATGATTTCTTATACCCCCATAGGTTTCACCGAACCATCCCCAGGTGGACAACCCATTCTTACTCGTACTAGCCATTCCTATGGCTCCTCAATCACCACGGAATAACATTATACAAGTCACAAAGCAAATCCAACGCATGCAACACAACAATTGGGCACCCACCCAAAATTCTTCAACACGAACAGTGATATGACAAATATGTCATAACGGCTTGACACCTCACGATTCAACTCTGACCGATCATCTTAAGCGATAAATTCACATCACGCACATACTGCTGCTTAACACGCGCTAAGCCTACGATTAGCTTGCGTTAATAAGCTGAAATAATCAAATATTCTGTCAAGGTTCGTTATTGTGTGCTAATGACGAAATTAGTGTGCACTAAGTGATTCGCATCATAAAATATTCCAAGCTGAATTTAGAGTTTTAAATCGAGTAAGATTTTTCATCTTTCACTGTTTATTTTCCAAAAATAAAAATCACGTTTTTGTTTTAAAAACAAAAGTTTTTATGGCGTGAAAGATTTTTAAAATCGTATAATTGAGTTATGTGAAAATAAAATCGATAAGTTAAAATCATTTTCAAAATCGTTTCAAACACGACAAGGGATTAACGGCGATAGTATTTCATAAAATGTGCCAAAATACTTTTAAACACATCTTTCAAATATCGTCACAAGGTTTATTTGAAAATACAAGGTTGGCTCGTCAAAATTCATACCACTTTTCAAAACCCACAATACGTCGCCATTTGTCCGCGCCGTCAA